>JAQPCC010000098.1:0-600000 GCA_028392965.1 Lindernia subracemosa | reverse complement strand
CCAAAATGTGGTATAAATACTTGAACCCTAACACATAATAAAGTGTTGTGTGTGAAAATCATCTAGAGAGAGAGATTTTAGAGAGAAGCTCCCAACCTTCCTCAAGAACACACAACACCCCACGCGAGATTAATTCTTCCCATCTCAAACGTGGTTTAATCGTCCCCTAGTTAGATTGTTAGGATAGAAAAGGTGACCAACAGTATGGAATTAGTTCAACACCTAAAAAATTAACACAGCAAATTTTATAAGCACCCCAAAAATTAAGATTCGGCATTTATTTGAATTCGAATGTCATTCGAATTCAAATTCACTAAACTGAGCCTGCGAAAACAGTCCCCAGCCCGCAAAAAGAATTATTTTGTCTCACAGGTCGCGAAAACTGAAGTCGGCCCGCGCAAACTGGTTTTCGGCACGTGTCTATTTCTT
The DNA here is from genome assembly GCA_028392965.1 of Lindernia subracemosa. NCBI lineage: Eukaryota > Viridiplantae > Streptophyta > Magnoliopsida > Lamiales > Linderniaceae > Vandellia > Vandellia subracemosa. The sequence continues at coordinate 599,571 of JAQPCC010000098.1, read as the reverse complement.
ATTCGCGAATTCTCTGACCCGCGAAAACAGGTTTTCCGCCCGCATCTATTTCTTATTCGCGAATTCTCTCTGGCCCGCGAAAACAGGTTTTCGGCCCAGGAAAACAGGTTTTCGGCCCGCACCTATCTCACATTCGCGAATCCTTCTGGCTCGGGTAAACTAGTTTTCGGCCCGCGAGAACTAGTTTTCGACCTGTACTTATCTTTCATTCGCAAAACTTCTCTGGCCCGCGTAAACTAGTCTTCGGCCCGCGAAAAATAGTTTTCGGCCCGTACTTATCTCTCATTCGCAAATCCTTCTGGCCCGCGTAAACTAGTTTTCGGCTCGCGAAAACTAGTTTTCGGCCCGTACTTATCTCTTATTCGCAAAACTTCTCTGGCCCGCGAAAACTGGTTTTCGGACCACACCTATCTCTTATTCGCGAATCCTTTTGGCCCGCGTAAACTAGTTTTCGGCCCGAAAACATGAAATCATCCGAAAACACATGTAAACACCGAAAATGAAGAACAATATGCGAAAAACACTAAGTTCTTCGATTCTTCAAGTTATCAGACCTATTTTCTAAGCACATAAGTATGTATATTCATACAAAAATCCAGATTTTGGATTGTTAAACATAAAACCAAGTCTGCAAATAACCACGAAAATATTTACGTGTTGTAGATGAAATCTTCACCTACCTCACGTCCGAAGTTAGCTAAGCTACGATTTTTCCGAGCTCTCGATCGTTGGTTGTTGAGTTTGAAGGTTTTCTTCTCCCCTTTTCTTCTCCTTGTTCCTTTTCTTCTTAATCAAGTTTTTTGAAGTATAGTTGTATATTTAAATTGGGATAGCTTACGTGATGACAAGGAGGTGATAAGGTGGTGATGTAATTTTCCTCTTAGGCTAAGAAAGGTCCTTTTTGTAATTTTCCTCCTTACCCGAAATTTTGGCTTACCCGAAATTTCATTCGGGGTTCACCCGAAAATACCTTACCAAAATTTTTTTGGCTTAGCCTTGAAGCTTGCCATCACCCGAATTTCGACCCTATCCATCATTCACATAATATCCAAATTTTCTAAGTCTTTTCACTATTAATTATATCAAAATCCCGTGTTAAAATTTACGGGTATTACATCCTTCCCCCCTTAAAAGAATTTCGTCCCCGAAATTACACCGATTGGAATAATTCGGGATAACGATTTCTCATATCGTCCTCTCGCTCCCAAGTGGCTTCTTCAATTGATTGATTCCGCCACAATACTTTGACTAACGAAATGTTTTTATTCCGAAGTAATTTTATTTCCTGCATCAAAATCTCTACCGGCTTTTCTTCATAACTTAGGTCTGGCCTCAACTGCTGATAAGGAAACTCGTTCTCCACTACCTGACTTGGGTTCGCGATGTATTTTCGTAATGTTGATACGTGGAATACATCGTGGACCTGTGACAACGAAGCTGGTAATTCTAACTGATATGCGACCTCGCCGACTTGTTTAATAATTTTAAATGGGCCTATATATCTTGGACTCAATTTGCCTTTTCGTCCAAACCGCTTCACTCCTTTCATCGGGGATATTTTTAAGAATACTTGATCGCCTTCTGCGAACTCCAATGGTCGTCGTCGTTGATCCGCATAACTCTTCTATCGGCTTTGAGCCGTCCGCATCCTTTCCCGAATCTTCTCTATGGCTTCCGTCATTTCACGCACCATGTCGGGCCCTAGCAATGTTCTTTCGCCGATCTCGTCCCAATGTACCGGGGATCGGCATTTGCGCCCGTATAAAGCCTCGTATGGTGCCATTCCAATTGTCGCATGATAGCTATTATTGTATGAAAACTCGATCAATGGGAGGTATTTGCTTCAATTTCCCTTGAAATCTAGCGCGCACGCCCGTAACATATCTTCGAGGGTTTGGATAGTCCGTTCAGATTGCCCGTCAGTCTGAGGATGGTATGCTGTACTAAATGATAGCTTAGTCCCCATCGCCTTCTGCAAGCTCTTCCAGAAATTGGATAGAAATCTCGAATCTCGATCCGAAACGATTGATGTCGGAATCCCGTGGAGTCGAATTATCTCCTGAATGTATAACTCCGCGTAACGTTCTAGAGAGAAAGTCGAACCAATTGGTAGGAAATGAGCTGACTTGGTGAGACGATCGACAATCACCCATATGGTGTCGTTGCCTTTTACAGTCTTCGGTAGGACGACGACAAAATCCATCGTAATGTGGTCCCACTTCCATTCGGGAATTGGTAGGGGTTGTAAGGTCCCTGCCGGTCGTTGGTGTTCTGCCTTAATTTGCTGACAAGTTAGACATTGGCTTACGAAGGTTGCAATGTCCTTCTTCATCCCCGGCCACCAGTAGGTCGTTCGCAAATCTTGATACATCTTTGTGGCGCCTGGATGTACTGAATACGCTGTGGCATGTGCCTCCGTAATTATAGTTTGTCGTAATTCCACATCCTTGGGTACATACCAACGGTTCTGGTACTGTAGACTCCCGTCTTCGCATATTTTAAGGTCGGATGATGTTTCTTCGGGTGGCGCGCCTTTCACTTTCAAATACAGCTCGTCTCTCTCCTGGGCCTTCTTAATCCCCTCTAATAGTGTGGGTTGAAGGGTCAGTGTAGCCAGTTTTGTCTCGACTTCGCCCATTTTAACTACTTCCACCCCGAGTCGATATAACTCTGTGTTCACAGCTTTTCGGCTCAATGCGTTAGCAACTACGTTTGCTTTGCCTGGATGGTAGTTGATTACGCAGTCGTAGTCCTTAACAAGTTCTAGCCAACGTCGTTGCCTCATATTCAACTCCTTCTGAGTGAAGAAGTACTTCAGGCTCTTATGGTCCGTATATATTTCGCATCTTTGTCCATAAAGGTAGTGTCGCCAAATCTTCAGGGCGACAACTACTGCTGCAAGTTCTAGATCGTGGGTTGGGTAATTCTTCTCATACTCTTTCAGTTGCCGAGAAGCATAAGCAATTACCTTCCCATTTTGCATCAGCACGCATCCCAAGCCATTCTTCGATGCGTCACTATAGACCGAAAATCCACCAGTTCCTGATGGTATTATCAGAATTGGGGCTGAAGTAAGCCATTTCTTCAGTTCCTGAAAGCTCTGTTCACATGACTCTGTCCATACGAACGGCACATTTTTCCTTGTCAAATTCGTCAATGTCGAGGCAATGCTGGAGAAATCGACTATGAACTTACGGTAATATCCCGCAAGTCCTAAGAAACTCCGAACTTCAGTAGGAGTGGTTGGACGTGGCCAGTTGTTAACGGCTTCAATCTTACTGGGATCCACTGAAATTCCACTCCCAGAAATCACGTGTCCCAAGAAGGCCACTCGTTCGAGCCAAAATTCACATTTCTTGAACTTGGCATATAGTTGTTTCTCTCGCAGAATTTCTAAGACAATTTGTAAATGAGCGGCATGTTCTTCTTTTGTCTTAGAATAGATAAGAATATCTTCGATGAAGACGATAACGAAGCGATCAAGAAAGTCCTTGAAAACCCGATTCATCAGGTCCATAAAGGCGGCTGGCGCGTTTGTCAGCCCGAAAGGCATGACCAAAAACTCGTAATGACCGTACCTTGTGCTGAACGCGGTTTTCGAAACATCTGACTCCATAATTTTCAGTTGATGGTATCCCGAACGAAGGTCGATTTTCGAGAATACCGTAGCACCTTGCAGTTGATCGAATAAATCGTCAATTCTCGGCAGAGAATATTTATTCTTGATTGTGATTTTGTTCAATTCTCTGTAGTCGATGCACAGCCTCATCGACCCATCCTTCTTTCGCACAAAAAGAACTGATGCTCCCCATGGTGAGAAGCTAGGCTGAATGAATCCCTTCTCCAACAGTTCCTCCAACTGTTCTTTCAATTCTCGTAGTTCGTTTGGTGCTAGGCGGTAAGGGGTTTTAGAGATTGGGGCTGCTCCTGGCACCAAATCTATTGTAAACTGTATTTCTCGATCAGGGGGTAACCCCGGGAGATCATCGGGAAATACATCGGCGTATTCGTTGACTATAGGTACATGTTTCAGTTCTAGAGGAGATAACTCCTCTGCCTTCACCGCATATACTAGAAAAGACTCACAACCTGACCCCAAAAGTTGTTGAGCCTTTAAAGCAGAAATTCGAGGCATGCTACGTTGGTTCACCTTACCCGAAAAAGTGAACACCTCTTCCCCGGGTAATTGGAATCTTACTATCTTTCTATTAAAGTCAATGGTGGCTCCATATCTTGAAAGCCAATCCATCCCGAAGATAACGTCATAATCGTTCATCGGGATTATGATCAAATCGACTCTCAACTTTCTACCCTCTATGATTATGGAGCATCCTTTCAACACTTGATTAGTGCATGTCGGATCACCGTGTGGTAAACTTACTACATAGTTATACTTAGATAAGGTAGGAGATATTCCCACCAGAACCTAGCGTTTCCCCTTAGCATGGAAACGGCACAAAAGACCTTTTCATCCTCCGGCACCCGACTATAGATAAACATATCTTCAATTGTACGCAGCCAATCTTCTGCCACTGCAGGGTCAGTGGCATCCGCAAACGTTGGGGGGTTTAGTTTTCTGAATCTCTCTCTTATAATCTCTATACGCTCCGGTTGTGGAGACTGACGATGTTCAGATGAGTTTCTATTATGGATAAGTTCATTGATCTGGTGTGGCGACCCCACTTTTTAACATAAATAGTTGGCGGGTTTTCGCAACGAAAGCCGCGGAAAGCCCATTTTACAAAAACAAAATAGTATATTATACACTATATAAAAGAGTCGTTTTACAAAGGTCTTTACAGCGGGCCGAAGCCCCAAAATATCAAACTAATCCTACGCCTCCACAGGTCGCGTCCCATGTACTGCATCCGCCCCCAAAAGCCCGTGGAGTCACCGCCACCAGCCGCTACTGACCCGTACCTATAAAACATGTAACCCTGAGCAAAATTGCCCAGTAGGTGAACACCCAAAATAATGCGATGCATGCGTGCACATGTCCCCAAATCCCAATATCTCACATGACAAATGCACGCTCATTTTTCTCATATCTCAATACTCAGGGCCCTAGGTTAGACTCGGCACCTCGCGCGCAACATCACATCAATCATCCTCTCACACAGACTCGGAAATCATATTTCATGGCGGTGGGCACCCCGAGTCGCATTTTCACGCTGTACCCGGGTAGATAGAGCGATCACGTCTATCTCCCGTCTAATCTCGTCTCATGACGGTAGGCACCCCGAGTCGCGCTCCCACGCTGTACCCGGGTAGATAGAACGATCACGTCTATCTCCCGTCAAGTCGAGCAATCCTACGACGGTGGGCACCTTAGGTTGCTCAAGCCTGAGTAGACAGAGCGATCACGTCTGTCTCCCGTCAGGTGCACCTACGAGTCTTAACCTCACAAATCTCTGCCAAAGAAAGGCATACACTCTCCCATCGCACAAATGCGATCAATACTCTCGTCATGACATGCCGTGGATGCATGAACAATTAATTGCAGAACATATCGAGTATATTCGAAAAACCTCAAAAATCATTAGAATATTTAAAACGTACTTTTGGTTCAAATACTTAAAATCCCGAGAATAGTGAATTATTTAAGACCCAATACTCGTTTATCAGTTGACCCGAGAAATTGGGTCCAAGCTCAAAAATATTTTATAAAAACTTAGTTCAACAAAAATTAAAAGATTTGGGCTGAAATCAAACTAAAGCCCAGAATGGTCACACTAGGCCCATGAAAAGCCTACTAAAAGCTGACCTGGCGAAAACCTTTTGACCTGGCGAAAACCTTTCTATGTTGCGAAAAGATTTGGCATTGTGAAAAGCTGGCGAAAACTTTAACTGGCGAAAACTTTAACTGGCGAAAACTTTTTCATTTTGAACAGTAGCTAGTGAAAACTTATATTAAGTAGCGAAAAGTTTTAGTTCGCGAAAACTCACAAAAAGTGGCGAAAAGCTGTTTTGCGAAAACCTCATAAAAAGTGGCAAAACGCTTGGTTCGCGAAACTTCACAAAAAGTTGGCGAAAAGCTGGGTTCGCGAAATCTCACAAAAAGTGGCGAAAAGCTTTGGTTCGCGAAAAACCTTTTTAATTTGTACAGTGACTAGCGAAAAGCTCAGTTCGCGAACACTAAGTGGCGAAAAACTTTGGTTCGCGAACATTAAGTGGCGAAAAGCTTGGTTCGCGAAAACCTCATTATTGGCCCGCGAAAACTTTTTCCTCTCACATACCGAAAACCTTAGGCCCGCGAAAACTGATTTTTTCGGCCCGCGAAAACTTTTTCTTCCTCACAATTCGCAAAGTAACTGGCCCGCGAAAACTTAAAATGGCCCGCGAAAATGGTTTTCGGCCCGCGAAAACTTTTTCTTCCTCACAATTCGCAAAGTAACTGGCCCGCGAAAACTTAAAATGGCCCGCGAAAGTGGTTTTCGGCCCGAAACAAGAAATCATTCTAAAGTAAAGAACAATATACGAAAAATACTGAGTTCTTCAAATCTTCATATCTTCAACAAATTTCAGAAACTCATAACATAATTAAAACCCATATTTTGGGTTTTTAAACATCAATCATCACACATAATATTTTATTGAACCAAAAACGATGGTGATCCTTTCACCATAAATATAACAGCTTAAAAATATCAGTTTTGGGTTTGTAGGTTTCACCTACCTCACTTCCTAAGCAGTGTTTAAGCAGATTTTGTTGATGAAGATTGGAAGGAGCTTTTGCCAAATTTCCTTTGTCTCTTTCTTCTTTCTCTCTCGCCTTCCTCTCCTTGTTCCTTTTCTTCTGAAGTTTTTGAAGTATAGTTGTACATTTAAGTTGGGACAGACTTACGTGATGACAAGGAGGTGATAAGGTGGTGATGTAATTTTCCTCTTAGGCTAAGAAAGGTTCTTTTTTGTAATTTTCCTCCTTTTGAAGAAATCTCATAGGTGTTAGCATCGTAACAATTTTGGCTATTAGGCCATTGAGTCCTTTTGGGCCTAATTATTTTTCAGCCCATCCAAGTTTTCCTTCTTTATCAGGCTTGGGCCCAATTATTAGTTGGGCTCAATTTCAAGCCTGCCCAAACTTATCTTCACCAATTTCGAAGTTTTGCAAAATCTCCGTATCAAATTTTACGGGTATTACATCCTCCCCCCCTTCAAGAAATTTCGTCCTCGAAATTTATGCAGTCGGAAATAATTCGGGGTACTTCTGCCGCATTTCGTCTTCTCGTTCCCACGTTGCTTCCTCAATTGCCTGATTACGCCACAGAACTTTGACTAACGGAATATTTTTATTCCGAAGTCGCTTTACTTCATACATCAAGATTTCTACCGGCTTCTCCTCGTAACTTAAGTCCGGTTTCAACCGTTGATGAAGGGTTTCATTTTGTAGCACATGACTTGGGTCGGCGACGTATTTTCGCAATGTTGACACGTGAAAGACGTCGTGAACCTGATCTAAAGACGCCGGTAATTCAAGTTGATAAGCGACCTCGCCGATTCGTTTCAGGATTCTGAAAGGGCCTATATACCTCGGACTCAACTTCCCTTTGCGTCCGAACCGCTTCACCCCCTTCATTGGGGATATCTTCAAGAATACCCAATCATCCTCCGCGAATTCTAACGGCCTTCGTCGTTTATCAGCGTAGCTTTTCTGACGACTTTGGGCTGTTTGCATTCTCTCTCAAATCTTTGCAACAGCTTCCGTCATTTCTCGAACCATTTCGGGACCTAGTAGCGCTCGTTCACCGATCTCGTCCCAATGAACTGGGGATCGACATTTACGCCCGTACAAAGCTTCATACGGCGCCATTCCGATCGTAGCCTGAAAGCTGTTGTTGTACGTGAATTCGATCAGCGGAAGGTATTTGCTCCAATTTCCTTTAAAATCTAGCACGCATGCTCGTAACATATCTTCTAGTGTTTGGATCGTCCGTTCAGACTCTCCGTCTGTCTGGGGATGATAAGCTGAACTGAAAGACAACTTGGTCCCCATAGCCTTTTGTAAACTTCCCCAGAAGTTAGACAAAAACCTCGAGTCCCGATCTGAACTGATCGAAATTGGGATTCCATGGAGTCGAACAATCTCTTGAATGTATAATTCCGCATACTTCTCCATGGAATATGTTTTATTGATTGGCAGGAAATGGGCTGATTTCGTTAATCTATCGACAATTACCAAAATTGCGTCGTGGCCTTTCACAGTCTTTGGCAGTCCAACGACGAAATCCATTGTTATATGGTCCCTCTTCCATTCAGGAATCGTTATCGGTTGTAACTTGCCGGCCTTTGGTGTTCCGCCTTAATTTGTTGGCAAGTCAGGCATTGATTTACATAGGCGGCAACATCTTTCTTTATCCCCGGCCACCAATAGTTAACTCGTAAATCCTGATACAATTTCGTCGTACCAGGATGTACAGAGTATGGTGTAGTATGTGCTTCCGTCAACACTTTAAATCGGAGTTCTTCCTTATTTGGCACATACAGACGGCCGTTGTATCGTAAGCTCCCGTCTCCTCGGATTTCAAAATCCGCCGTAGTGTTTTTGTTTTGTTCCCCTTTAATCTTCACATAAAGATCATCTTCCTTTTGGGCCTTAGTGATTTGTTCCAACAATGTTGGTTTGAGCGTTAGTGCTTCCATTCTCGCTTCGACTTCACCGAAGTTGACTACCTCTACTCCAATCTGGCACAGCTCCGCACTCACGGCTTTACGACTCAAAGCATCTGCGACTACGTTGGCTTTACCCGGATGATAATTGATCACGCATTCGTAATCGTTTACCAACTCAAGCCATCGTCGTTGCCTCATATTTAATTCCTTTTGGGTGAAGAAGTACTTCAAGCTCTTGTGATCCGTAAAAATCTCGCATCTTTCTCCGTAGAGGTAATGTCGCCAGATCTTCAGGGCGAATACCACGGCTGCTAGTTCCAGATCGTGCGTGGGGTAGTTTTTCTCGTACTCCTTTAGTTGTCGGGAGGCATAGGCAATTACCTTCCCGTTCTGCATTAGCACGCATCCCAAGCCACTCTTCGAGGCATCTGTATACACCGAAAATCCTTCTGTTCCTGACGGTATTGCTAAAACCGGAGCGGTCGTTAGTCTCTTTTTCAGTTTTTGGAAACTTTGCTCACACGATTCCGTCCATTTAAATGGAACATTCTTCTTCGTCAAATTGGTGAGCGTTGAGGCAATGCTGGAAAAATCTTTGATGAACTTCCGATAATATCCAGCAAGCCCGAGAAAACTTCTAATTTCCGTGGGAGTGGTTGGTCGTGGCCAATTCTTAATTGCTTCAATCTTACTAGGATCCACCGAAATCCCGTCTCCAGAAATAATGTGTCCCAGGAAGGCCACTTCCGTCAACCAAAATTCGCATTTCTTGAATTTTGCGAATAACTGCTTCTCCCGTAAAATTCCTAGAATTGTTTTTAGGTGTTCTTCATGTTCATCTTTCGTCTTTGAATAAATAAGGATATCATCTATAAAGACGATCACGAAGCAGTCTAGAAAATTCTTGAATACCCGATTCATTAGATCCATGAAAGCAGCTGGTGCATTTGTTAACCCGAAAGGCATGACCAGAAACTCGTAATGGCCGTACCTTGTGCTGAATGCGGTTTTAGGAACGTCTGTCTCACGGATCTTTAACTGATAATACCCAGAGCGCAGGTCGATCTTAGAGAATACCGTTGCTCCTTGCAACTGGTCAAACAAGTCATCAATCCTCGGCAACGGATATTTATTCTTTAACGTGATCTTATTTAGCTCGCGATAATCGATGCACAATCTCATCGACCCGTCTTTCTTTCGAACGAAAAGAACCGGTGCTCCCCATGGAGAGAAGCTCGGTTGGATGAATCCCTTCTGCAACAACTCTTCCAACTGTTCTTTCAGTTCCCGTAGCTCGTTCGGCGCTAATCGATATGGAGCTTTCGATATCGGGGCAGCCCCAGGCACAAGATCGATTTTGAATTCGATTTCTCTATCAGGAGGTAAACCTGGAAGGTCGTCGGGAAATACGTCGGGGTATTCATTCGCAATCGGAACCTCCTCGAGTCTCAAAAGAGGAGATTCCTCGGCCTTCATGGCAGAACAAAGATAGAATTCGCAATCCGAGTTAACAAGTCGTCGGGCCTTCAGGGCAGATATTTGAGGAATTCCATCCTTGTTCACCTTTCCCCAAAAGACGAACTCTCCTCCCTCGGGTGATTGGAACCTCCCGATTTTCTTAGAACAATCAATCATGGCTCCGTATTTCGAAAGCCAATCCATCCCGAATATGATGTCGTAATCATTCATCGGGATTACAATTAGATCGACTAACAATTCCCTACCCTCCATATTTACTGGGTACTTTTCTATCACTAAATTGGTTCGGGTCGGGTTCCCATGTGGCAAACTAACTAAATAATCCTTCTTAGAATGGGTAGGATATATTCCGACCCTTGTCACAAAATCAGCCGACATAAAAGAATGTGTGGCTCCCGAGTCAATTAAAATAGAAGTCGGGACATGGTAAATATTCAACGTACCCGTCACCACATCGGGGTTTGTCTCCGCCTCCTCTTTTGTTAATGTAAAGACCCGTGCTGGTACAGGTGGAGGTCGGATCAACGGTTGGGGCTGATTCTGTACCAGGGATTGTCTCTCCGTGCATGCCCTGGCGTAATGCCCCACCTTTCCACACTGGTAACACTGCGGAGGTTGCCTTACTCCATAACAGACCCCAAAGTGATAGCGTCCGCATTGCTGGCATTGGGGCGTAACATTCTGAGGTCGATTAGAGATATTTGTCGGTCCTTGATTCGGCCTCGGGCGCCAGTTTTGTTGGCCCGGTCGGTTTCCTTGGCTAGACCGCCCTTTGCCAAAGAATTGGCGCTTCTTGTTTCCCCCTCCGCCTTGTTGATTCTCTCTCCTTTTCCTCGCTTCCTGGGCTTCCACAACTACCCGCTCTGCTTGCTCGGCAATTAAGGCGTGTTCGGTAACTTGCATGAACTCCAGCTGTCGCGCGCCGGCTATGCTCAAATCCCGATAGATTTCGGGCTTGAGTCCCTGAATGAATCGAGTCACCTTCAGGGTGTTAGTTGCCACGAGAAACGGGGCAAAACGGGACAATTCTTCAAAACGACGGATGTATTCCGCCACTGGCATGCTTCCTTGTCGTAAATTCATGAATTGGAGCATACGCTGCTCCTGTTCATGAGCGGTGAAATATTTGGTGAAGAACAGCTCCTTGAACCTGTCCCACATCATGGTGATTGGGTCTTCCAATACTTTTACTGTGTTCCACCAATAGCGCGCATTCTCCCGTAGGAGGGAAACGGCACAAAGTACCTTCTCATTATCAGGCACCCTGCTATAGATGAACATGTCCTCTATAGTGCCTATCCAGTCCTCAGCCACCGCAGGGTTGGCGGCCTCGGTAAAGATGGGAGGATTCAATTTTCGGAAGCGCTCCCCGATTATTTGTACATGATCGGGCTGTGGGGAAGGACGATGCTCCGACGAGCTCCGATGGTGTATAAGGTCACTAATTTGCTCCGACTGATGCTGAATTAGTTCGGTCAGTCTATCGATGGTATTATATTCGTGCGTTGGAGATTCGGGCTCGCCTCTTTGGCTCGACTCCCCAACATGTTTACGTCCCCCTCTCGGCATTTTGTAACTATTCTCCATTCACAGACACATACAAGCACATAGTCATGTACCACATACTATTGTTAAAATTAAAACTTACAGGCGCAGCTGGTTCTCCCGGCTTTTGGGCAGCAGTACATGGACAGTCTTCAGAATCTAAAGCCTATGTTCTGATACCACCTTGTGGCGACCCCACTTTTTAACATAAATAGTTGGCGGGTTTTCGCAACGAAAGCCGCGGAAATGCCATTTTACAAAAACAAAATAGTATATTATACACTATATAAAAGAGTCGTTTTACAAAGGTCTTTACAGCGGGCCGAAGCCCCAAAATATCAAACTAATCCTACGCCTCCACAGGTCGCGTCCCATGTACTGCATCCGCCCCCAAAAGCCCGTGGAGTCACCGCCACCAGCCGCTACTGACCCGTACCTATAAAACATGTAACCCTGAGCAAAATTGCCTAGTAGGTGAACACCCAAAATAATGCGATGCATGCGTGCACATGTCCCCAAATCCCAATATCTCACATGACAAATGCACGCTCATTTTTCTCATATCTCAATACTCAGGGCCCTAGGTTAGACTCGGCACCTCGCGCGCAACATCACATCAAGCATCCGGTCACACAGACTCGGAAATCACATTTCATGGCGGTGGGCACCCCGAGTCGCATTTTCACGCTGTACCCGGGTAGATAGAGCGATCACGTCTATCTCCCGCCTAATCTCGTCTCATGACGGTAGGCACCCCGAGTCGCGCTTCCCACGCTGTACCCGGGTAGATAGAACGATCACGTCTATCTCCTGTCAAGTCGAGCAATCCTACGATGGTGGGCACCTCAGGTTGCTCAAGCCTGAGTATACAGAGCGATCACGTCTGTCTCCCGTCAGGTGCACCTACGAGTCTTAACCTCACAAATCTCTGCCAAAGAAAGGCATACACTCTCCCATCGCACAAATGCGATCAATACTCTCGTCATGACATGCCGTGGATGCATGAAAAATTAATTGCAGAACATATCGAGTATATTCGAAAAACCTCAAAAATCATTAGAATATTTAAAACGTACTTTTGGTTCAAATACTTAAAATCCCGAGAATAGTGAATTATTTAAGACCCAATACTCCTTTATCAGTTGACCCGAGAAATTGGGTCCAAGCTCGAAAATATTTTATAAAAACTTAGTTCAACTAAAATTAAAAGATTTGGGCTGAAATCAAACTAAAGCCCAGAATGGTCACACTAGGCCCATGAAAAGCCTACTAAAAGCTGACCTGGCGAAAACCTTTTGACCTGGCGAAAACCTTTTGACCTGGCGAAAACCTTTCTATGTTGCGAAAAGATTTGGCATTGCGAAAAGCTGGCGAAAACTTTAACTGGCGAAAACTTTAACTGGCGAAAACTTTTTCATTTTGAACAGTAGCTAGCGAAAACTTATATTAAGTAGCGAAAAGTTTTAGTTCGCGAAAACTCACAAAAAGTGGCGAAAAGCTGTTTTGCGAAAACCTCATAAAAAGTGGCGAAAAGCTTGGTTCGCGAAACTTCACAAAACGTTGGCGAAAAGCTGGGTTCGCGAAATCTCACAAAAAGTGGCGAAAAGCTTTGGTTCGCGAAAAACCTTTTTAATTTGTACAGTGACTAGCGAAAAGCTCAGTTCGCGAACACTAAGTGGCGAAAAGCTTTGGTTCGCGAACATTAAGTGGCGAAAAGCTTGGTTCGCGAAAACCTCATTATTGGCCCGCGAAAACTTTTTCCTCTCACATACCGAAAACCTTAGGCCCGCGAAAACTGATTTTTTCGGCCCGCGAAAACTTTTTCTTCCTCACAATTCGCAAAGTAACTGGCCCGCGAAAACTTAAAATGGCCCGCGAAAATGGTTTTCGGCCCGCGAAAACTTTTTCTTCCTCACAATTCGCAAAGTAACTGGCCCGCGAAAACTTAAAATGGCCCGCGAAAATGGTTTTCGGCCCGAAACAAGAAATCATTCTAAAGTAAAGAACAATATACGAAAAATACTGAGTTCTTCAAATCTTCATATCTTCAACAAATTCCAGAAACTCATAACATAATTAAAACCCATATTTTGGGTTTTTAAACATCAATCATCACACATAATATTTTATTGAACCAAAAACGATGGTGATCCTTTCACCATAAATATAACAGCTTAAAAATATCAGTTTTGGGTTTGTAGGTTTCACCTACCTCACTTCCTAAGCAGTGTTTAAGCAGATTTTGTTGATGAAGATTGGAAGGAGCTTTTGCCAAATTTCCTTTGTCTCTTTCTTCTTTCTCTCTCGCCTTCCTCTCTTTGTTCCTTTTCTTCTGAAGTTTTTGAAGTATAGTTGTATATTTAAGTTGGGACAGACTTACGTGATGACAAGGAGGTGATAAGGTGGTGATGTAATTTTCCTCTTACGCTAAGAAAGGTTCTTTTTTGTAATTTTCCTCCTTTTGAAGAAATCTCATAGGTGTTAGCATCGTAACAATTTTGGCTATTAGGCCATTGAGTCCTTTGGGCCTAATTATTTTTCAGCCCATCCAAGTTTTCCTTCTTTATCGGGCTTGGGCCCAATTATTATTTGGGCTCAATTTCAAGCCTGCCCAAACTTATCTTCACCAATTTCGAAGTTTTGCGAAATCTCCTTATCAAATTTTACGGGTATTACATCTGGTCCGATTGTCGTGGGACCAGTTCAATAAGTCGTAAGATGGTAGAGTCCCGCTCATTAGTAGGGGACTCGGTTTCAGCCCTACGACTAGATTCACCCGCGTCTCTTTTTCTTCCTCTCGGCATTCTTACTATTATCTACAATTATTCATACAAGTAGGCATATTACTTCTACATTCAGTTATACTTAAAACATAAAAGCTTACAGGCAAAGGCTGATCCTACAGACTTTTGAGCGGCCGTACATGGACAGTCTTCAGAATCTCTAACCTAAGCTCTGATACCACCTGTGACGACCCTCATTTTCTAAATACGATTAGTGGCGGACTTCCGCAACGAAAGTCGCGGAAGACCCATTTTACAAAAACTTTTAAAACAAACTAAGATACATATATATAAAAATATCATTTTTACAGCACAACCATCTTTACACGGGTCTCGGCCCCAAAACAAAATCCAAAAGTTCCTACGCGCTCCACAGGTCTTCATCCATGTACCGCACTGCCATCTTATCATATCTCAACACAGGGCCCTAAGTTAGACTCGACACCTCGCGCGCCCATAACAATCACGGTAGCCTACACTGATAGCGTTTAGACGTTCACGCTACTGCCCTACCAGGTCGCTCCTTCCGCGAAAATAACATAAGAGACGGTTTTGCACCTCGCGACGTTCACGCCCGAGTAGACAGATCGATCACGCCTGTCTGCCGTCAGGTGTCATATATGAGTACTAACTTCGATTCTTCTACGAATCAACAACGCGATCACGATCTACCCCGCTCATCAATACATCAGAGTATCGCTGTATCGACACAGTATCCATTTCTCACAATGTCGTGATATGCGATGCATGTCATACAAGTCGCACATAATAACAATCACATTTCGTAAAACTCGAAGATTCGGAAATCTTTAGTTTCCGAAAATAATACTTACTGCTGAAAATAAAATAATCGTTGATCATAAGAAAATTTACTTGCAAATAAAATAAATGATTTTGCTCAAAAATGTGTTTGTATGTGTTAAGAATATTTTATTGTGTTCAATTAATTATAATTATCTTTGTTGTGTATTTATAAAGATTCTCTTTATAAGAGACTTAGTGTAATTGGGCTTTGTTAGGGACCCAAGTATTATTGTTAGGGACCCAAGTATTATATACCAAAATGTGGTATAAATACTTGAACCCTAACACATAATAAAGTGTTGTGTGTGAAAATCATCTAGAGAGAGATTTTAGAGAGAAGCTCCCAACCTTCCTCAAGAACACACAACACCCCACGCGAGATTAATTCTTCCCATCTCAAACGTGGTTTAATCGTCCCCTAGTTAGATTGTTAGGATAGAAAAGGTGACCAACAGTATGGAATTAGTTCAACACCTAAAAAATTAACATAGCAAATTTTATGAGCACCCCAAAAATTAAGATTCGGCATTTATTTGAATTCGAATGTCATTCGAATTCAAATTCACGAAACTGAGCCTGCGAAAACAGTCCCCAGTCCGCAAAAAGAATTATTTTGTCTCAGAGGTCGCGAAAACTGAAGTCGGCCCGCGCAAACTGGTTTTCGGCCCGCGTCTATTTCGTATTCGCGAATTCTCTGGCCCGCGAAAACAGGTTTTCCGCCCGCATCTATTTCTTATTCGCGAATTCTCTCTGGCCCGCGAAAACAGGCTTTCGGCCCGCAAAAACTGGTTTTCGGCCCGCACCTATCTCACATTCGCGAATCCTTCTGGCCCGCGTAAACTAGTTTTCGGCCCGCGAGAACTAGTTTTCGACCTGTACTTATCTTTCATTCGCAAAACTTCTCTGGCCCGCGTAAACTAGTCTTCGGCCCGCGAAAAGTAGTTTTCGGCCCGTACTTATCTCTCATTCGCAAATCCTTCTGGCCCGCGTAAACTAGTTTTCGGCTCGCGAAAAC
Source organism: Lindernia subracemosa (assembly GCA_028392965.1). Taxonomy (NCBI): domain Eukaryota; kingdom Viridiplantae; phylum Streptophyta; class Magnoliopsida; order Lamiales; family Linderniaceae; genus Vandellia; species Vandellia subracemosa. The sequence continues at coordinate 583,335 of JAQPCC010000098.1, read as the reverse complement.
TAGTTTTCGGCCCGTACTTATCCCTTATTCGCAAAACTTCTCTGGCCCGCGAAAACTGGTTTTCGGACCACACCTATCTCTTATTCGCAAATCCTTCTGGCCCGCGTAAACTAGTTTTCGGCCCGAAAACATGAAATCATCCGAAAACACATGTAAACACCGAAAATGAAGAACAGTATGCGAAAAACACTAAGTTCTTCGATTCTTCAAGTTATCAGACCTAGTTTCTAAGCACATAAGTATGTATATTCATACAAAAATCCAGATTTTGGATTGTTAAACATAAAACCAAGTCTGCAAATAACCACGAAAATATTTACGTGTTGTAGATGAAATCTTCACCTACCTCACGTCCGAAGTTAGCTAAGCTACGATTTTTCCGAGCTCTCGATCGTTGGTTGTTTAGTTTGAAGGTTTTCTTCTCCCCTTTTCTTCTCCTTGTTCCTTTTCTTCTTAATCATGTTTTTTGAAGTATAGTTGTATATTTAAATGATCGGTGGGATAGCTTACGTGATGACAAGGAGGTGATAAGGTGGTGATGTAATTTTCCTCTTAGGCTAAGAAAGTTCCTTTTTGTAATTTTCCTCCTTACCCAAAATTTTGGCTTACCTGAAATTTCATTCGGGCTTCACCCGAAAATTCCTTACCAAAATTTTTTTGGCTTAGCCTTGAAGCTTGCCATCACCCGAATTTCGACCCTATCCATCATTCACATAATATCCAAATTTTCTAAGTCTTTTCACTATTAATTATATCAAAATCCCGTGTTAAAATCTACGGGTATTACACGTGCCTTGGCCTAGCCACCTTTAGCAAGCCTCGGCTGTGACGTACGTGTTGGTGCCGGCGTGACGATCTTGCCCCATTCGTGAGCCTTTTTGTGCTAGGAGAGGGATACTACATCCCGGGGATTCGAAGGGTTCGTAGCTCGCCATCGTCTTTGAATTCGTCAAGGTATAATGGCTTAAAACCCTTCTTTCGTGTTTTTATATTCTCGTGTAATACCAAGCGGTCCAAAAGGAAAGGTTCGAATCCCAAAAAAATTTAAAATTCCACCGTTCAAGGAACGAGGGCCCGCGGACCCTACCGGGATTCCCAACAAATCCAGTCACAGATTACAGTGAGGAAGCACAAGTCGAGCAAGCAGAACGTGGAAATGCAATGCTGCTATTTGGTGCAGTTATGTTCCCCGATTGTAGCGCCAGCTGTTGGGAATCCCGGTAGGGTTCCCGGGCCCTCGTTCCTAAAAAGCGGAAATTTAAAAATTTTCGGGATTCCGCCTTTTTCCTTGGACCGCTCGATATTAACACGAGAATATATAAACACGAAAGAAGGGTTTCAGCCATTATACCTTGACGATAATCAATGAAGATGGCGAGCTACGAACCCTTCGAATCCCCGGGATGTAGTATCCATCTCCTAGCACCAAAACGCACACGAACGGGGCAAGATTGTCACGCCGGCACCAACACACGTCACGGCCGAGTCCTTGCTATAGGCGGCTAGGCCAAGGCTCAGTGGGGTCTCCTCTTCACACGCGGCAGCCGAGAGCGAACGAGAGAGAGAGATGAGAGTGAGAGAGATCGAGAGAGAAGAGATGATAAAAACCCGAGTTTTAATTTTCTTTTTCACAAAGTGACTTAAGGTTTTTAAAAAACCAAAAACCCTATTCATACTGAGGGGTGTTGGCCGAATTCTTTAGCTGGAGTGGGGAGGAAGATTCTCACCCACTTCCAAGAAGACTTTGTCTCTTGACTTGGTTTTTTGACTAGGTCTTGTTGACTTGGTTTCTCTTTCAAATTCAAACTCAAATTCAAATTTGAAATAATATTAATTTAATTAATATATACTTCTATATTTAGTATATTTAAATATATAATATCCAATTTAAATATATTTAATAAATTCGAAATTTATACTACATAAAAATTGAAAACTACATATATCTAATATATATATTTTATTTAATTCCAAATTAAATACTATTATTTTCTAAAACAATAATAAAGATTTAAATCAAATTTAAATCATATACTAAATATTAAATATCCAATATTATATTTCAAAAATATTTCGTGAGGTGAAAAGACCATTTTGCCCCTCACATGATTAATCACAGTCAAACGAATCTTTCGGCCATTTAGGGTTTCGGCCAAGCCCCAAATCCTAATCTCTCAATCCAGGCGCCAGTTTGCTCTATTCTCATATAGACGTTGTGTCGTTAACCCTTTTTAAGCCCGACTATCTTGGTTCGCCTCAACCGGCTCTGGGAGGAATTCAGGAGTTCGGTATTCACCTAGCCAGCCCCGTGGTACTGAACCGATCCTGAGTTGAGTACGTTAAACCCTTTATGTTTGTCCCGGTCGAGTGAAAGTCACGCGTAGTCGAACTTACAGAACTCGACTCTATGATGTTCGTGTCGGTGACATTTACCAAACTGCCTCCACGACACTCGTGAGTCAGTTATGTGCTCTGGACAGAGACTTAGGCAAATTCCCGCACATCGAAAACTCCATAGGGCGTTAACCTCGAATTAAATCAAGGCTGTATATCCCGCTCAGCGATTCAACCGGCAATCACGTCGAAAAGTCAAGACCGCATTTCACCGCTGACCCATGCTTCATGCAATTCGGGCCTAGCAAACTAGTGACAAATCAAGACCTTAAGACCAACCCCAAGTTAACCCTTTCGGTCTAAGGTTCACGTAGACTACTATAGTCAATCGATCGATCAACAACTTTCCCAGCGTATGATCGTTCGATTACGAGTCTGTGTCCAAATACAGACAATCCCCTGATTCGTCTTGTACCAATGTCACGAGCTCTCACTTCCCAAGTGAACAGTTGGCACAACTGTTTTGGACCCGTCGACAAACAAGTCATACTCGTCATATCCAGTCACCCTACTGGAGATTAAGACTTGTGGACTTAATTTAATATAACAGTTTGTCAGCTTACTGGTGTCCCCTCTCTGTCCCCACAGAATCAGTAACTGAACTGTAAATATTGGGGTTTTATTAATTCTTCTTATTACCCGACTGTAAGGTTAATTTATTTAGACGAAGTAATAATATGCCTTTGTATTATTGTCATACTCAAATAGACAAGAATAAAAATGTAATTCCATTATCGAATAATCCAATTACAAAAGTTAAACACAACAAAATTACACTAATGCCCTCATACTATCTAATCCTCGTACGGCATCTAGGGCATAAACCTCAACACCAGCACCGTTTCGCTCACATTCCTCCAATTATTGGAGAACGAGGTGCGCACTTATAGTTGGGGCAGTGCAATACTCGCCTTTTTGTATAGAGAGCTTTGTTCGGCATGTCAGCCGAAAAAGCTTAATAAAGGCGGACCTCTACAGCTGTTGCAGGTAATAATTTATAAAATTCCAATAAATTTGAATTTTATGTTTTCGTAATCATAGATTTAATATAATATTTTTTTACACGTGTGGGCGTGGATGAGAATCCTGCCTTTACATCCCATTCGTTGAGATCTGGAAACTCGGGAAGAGATTTTCATCGTCTGCCTCAGAATCATTGACATCGGCTTCTGGCTTGACTTCTTGCTCGTCTTCTGGGTCAACTTCCTGCTCGGGTTTCGGCACGTCTAATTTAGGAATCTCAATTGAAACATTTTCAAACTCTCTTGTAACTGTGACTATATCAGGTACCTCTGTAAAAGCATGACTCGATGAACCAAATTCAAATTGATGAAACCTATTTCTATCTTCAAAATTTGGATAAGAATCTTCATTGAGATCAAAATTGGCGTATTCATTTGTTTCAGCAAAAACCTCGAAATGGTTGAATTTGGAATCAAGGTGTATTAAAAATGATAAGTCGTTGTCGTTGGAAATTTGTAGTAGCTGATGAAATATGCGAGAATGTTGAAAGTATTCATTCTTGCCATAAATAGTCAACGAACAAGAACTGCTATCAGCACACGTAATTTCAAATAACAATGACAGAAATTCGGAGAAATTGATAGAACGACGAATTCGTCGATACCCTATAGGACCAATACTGTATTTGATGATTGAATTGGATGTGTGAATGATTTCACCACCGAAAAAAATTAACACTTGTATATGATTGGACACCATTTTTGTATGTGATGAGAGTGATTCGTGAATTATTTAATATAATAATTCGTTAAACGGAGTTGAATTTATAGGGAGTCTCGATAGTACAACTCGTATCTCCAACATACGAAGTAGTATAACTCGTATGTTAAAGATACGAGTTATATGAGACTCGTATCTCACACATACGAGTTTGCAGAGTTTGTTGGTTGTAGTCGGTGTCGGTAGATCTAACTCGTATCTTAGAGATACGAGTTATAACACATATGTACCACCTATGAAATTATTTATTTTATTAATAAGTAATTTTTTTCACTTATTTTATAAATAAAAATTTAAAAACTATTTATTTAATTTTAAAAGCCGTGATCGGTATCTAAAAGAATTAAACAAAAGGGATTGGGTATGAAATTGACGAAATACCGTCATAAAAAAAAAAAGAATGACCGTCGTTGATTATTAAATAAAAAGAAGATTAACCGTCTCGAGTTAGACTTGCGTTAAAGAAGGTAAAAAAAATTCAATCACGCGAAAGTAAAAAAAAAAGAGAGAGAGAAAAAAAATTCCAACACCGAAAATGCCAAAAAAATCGACAATGCCGAGGCCAAAAAAAAAAGATCGTTGAGACTCCGAGCCGCACCCACGTCGAAGAAGTCATCGACGACGAAAAATACACGGTAAAATTCCTTTTTTTTCGGTTTAGGGTAGGTTTTTTGATTTGATGTTAGATATGGGGGTTGTGGGTGATGGATATAAGTTATTTAGGTTGGATTCTCTTCGTCGTCGTCGATTTCGGCCGGAAATTCGGTTGGGTTTGCCGGAGTCGTCTGTAATCAAGTTAACGATCAAGTTATTTTAACTCGATCATTAACACGATTACTTCCTCGAGTGAACTCGAAGTTAACTCGAGGAAGTAATCGAGTTAAATATTAACTCGATCTGTAACTCGATTATTTAACTCGACGTTAACTAGATTACTTAGTCGAATTAATATTTAACTCGATTTAACTCAATCTCGAACCCTATTTTTAACTCAACTTTTTTTTGTTTTTTATTTCATTTCAGCTATATTTTCCGACCAAGCTTCTGCCGGAAAATAGATTTCCGTGCATTGTATGCCTGGAGTCGCACTACAATGCCGCAACGAAGCGCATCCAGGAATTTCTGAACGAGGCGGAGATGGCCGTCATGGTGCGAGACATGCAGTTTGGCAACCACATCACGACTGCCAACGAATACTGCAACTCCAATCAGATATTGTGGTATCTGATGAGTCGCTAGGTTGACTACTGGCTCTGAGCGGACGAGTTCTGGATGGTGGTTCGCGAGAGGCCGCTCCGATTTTCTCTAACGGTGTACTGCCTCATCACCGGCCTCCACTGTAACTCCATCATCACTCATTTGATACCAAATTCGTTTGAGTTTTTACAGACAAACTTCAATAGTAAGATTTCGAACTATTCTTTATATACGAACTAATGATTTTTTCTTTTTCTAATCTTCAAATCGAATTAATATTTATAGATAAGACATCGATTTACCTACATGATCTGGAGACGAAGATGGCCGAGATGAGAGATGCCCAGGGGTTCGAGTTAAACCCCGAGAAGCTGAGGGTGGCGACTCTCTACTTTGTGGGTAGTGTGCTCGGACCCCGTATGAAGAAGAAAGAGATCGTCGTGAGCAGGGAATGGGTGAAGCTGGCCTCGGATTTTGAGGCATTTAATAAGTATCCCTGGGGTAGGATGGCATACGAGGAGGCCGTGTACGGGCTGAACAAGGACCTCAACGAGAAGTATAGGTCCAAGATTTCCTCGGGACGGGCGGCGGCCACCTATGACATTAGCGGATTTGTTCAGCCGCTCCAAGTAAGTAACTTTTTTTTTAAGTGATCTCACGTTTATTTGTATAATTATAATATTAATTACACAATATATTTTTTAGATTCTTGCCTACGAATGTTGGCCGACTATCGGAGACATGTTGGCTTTCCATAAAGACCGGGAGGGTCTTCCAATGCCATGGATGTGCCACTGGAATACAAAATTCAATGGTAGAAGCCTATCTCCGTCGCTTGAGATTGTGGAAAAGGCATTCGACGTTGCGCCTATGGATGTAAGTGAATCTTTATAAAATTTTAAAATATTTATTTATAAGTATAGTTTAAATAATAACAATGACACAATGCATAGAATGTGCGCTGTTGGCTTACCCCCTCCGATGAGGAAGTCGGATCGTCGGATTTTGCGACGATTGCTGTTTTGGAGGAGAACACGGAAGTTGCCGTTGCAGTCAGAATCTCATAGCATCTCCGTGAGAATCGGCAAGTGTTCTGCAACCAAGAACACTTGCAGCCTAAGCTGGAGCTGGAGACGGAATCACAACAGCCGAAGCGTCATGATGACATGGCGATCGATGACGACATCCCTCCCCGGTCGGAGACGCACGTCCCACAGCAATCGGCGTCGCACGTCCCCCAGCCATCGGAGCCGTACGTCCCCCAGCCATCATCGATTGACGCCCGATTTACGGCGGTTGAGGCCAGCATCATGGCGATGGATGCTCGGCTTACAGGCTTGGAGGGTGTATGCGGCCTGATATTGGCGGAGGTGAAGGCGATTAGGGGGGAGAGGCGGCGACGACGACGGGAGACGAGGTACGTATAGCTTTTCTTTAATATATTTATAAAGTTTTATTTTTTAATATTATATGTTATATTGCAGATTGCGGAGACGACGGAGATGGAGAGGGCCACGGAGACGGAGGATACGGCGGGAATGATGACGACGCCGGAGATGGCAAGGGCCGCGGAGACGGAGAGGGCCACAGAAATGACGACGGCGGCGACTCCATGGATGTGGACTTCGATGTGGAGGTCGAGAGGTAGGTGAGGGCCGAGGAGGAGAGGGCGGTGGAGAGGGCCGAGGCCAAGAAGAAGGCTGAGGAGGAGGCGAGGAGGGCCGAGGCCAAGAAGAAGGCCGAGGAGGATGAGAGGGCCGATAAGCAGAGAAAGAAGAAGGCCGCGTCGGAGAAGAAGAAGAAGGCCGAGGAGGTTAGGGCCCAGGGAAGGAGGAAGGCTGAGGAGGAGAGGAAGGCCGATGTCGAGGGCCCTGGCGGCAAAGGAGTCGGCACCGCCACCCGATACTACGTCCACATCTACGGGGTCGGGTGATAAGTTCATTTTTTTAGTTATTATTTTAATTTATAAGTAGATATAATTAATAATGTATACATCGCAGACACATCCCGGAGCACGCCCCCACGTGACAGGAAGCGATCCCGTCTGTTGAGGTCGTCGTTCACGGTTTTGCCGGACTCGACCTCAGTTGTGAAGCCGTCCGTGATGCACATCCGAAATAATATCGAGATGATGGTGGAATGGGATTGGGGTCGCGTGGAACCGTACTTTGCGGTGATTGAGGCGGATGTTAAGGAGAGGGCCAAAAAGGTGCGAGGACATGACGGCCATTTCTGGTATGACCTAACTAAAGCTGGAGCGTGGCTTAGTACTAAGGTATGTCATCGAGTTTATTTCGTAGAAAATATAGTTCGTGCGACTCATTTTTATTTTATGAAGCATATGGACGAGGCATTCTTGGTGTTCATGAAGATGCAGGATATATATAACCTGCCTATCAAGGACATATGCTTCATCCCGACGACGTTCATGCAATCACTCATGTTTGCACGTTAGGATGGGGCCCCGCCGTTCATCCTTGATCATTTCTGTGATTTTCCACCGGCGCATTCAGTGGTTGGCCGTCCATCCATTGGAAAGACGCGGAGCTCATCCTCGTGCCTTTGTGGTTCAACAACCATTGGGTACTAGTAGAGATTCGTTTGATGTTCGTATTTAGTAGAGATTAGTTCTTAATTATTTTGTTATCGTTTCAGATTGAGGAAATTGAGGACCTTTTACTCGGACTGGTCATGCGACTCCGATATGTGCTTAATCAACATAGAAATCTCATCAATTAAAGAAGTGGTATCGGGGTTGCTCCTGGACTTAAAGATAACTTCCAGTTTAGTAGAACTAGAAGTTATTAGAGCGGCAATGGCTCAACAGAAGCAAAGTTGTGTTTTACGTATGTTTTTCATTTTTTAACGATAGGCAATTATGTGATTTTTTTCAACTGACAGTGTTTTGTTTTTTTTTCAGCGGTGAATGTGGAGCCTATATGCTGAGGGCGACCATTGCCTTGATGTTTGACCAGAGCGATAGGTTACAGTCGCTCGACAACCGTCAAATTTTAGAATTTAGAAAATATTTAGCTGTGCGTTTCTATGACGATAACTGGCAATGGGACGATAATTATTGAAAATATATTTTTTTTAATTGTTCTTTATTTTTCTATGTGTGTTTTTGCATTGTTTGTGTTTTATAATATGTTGGGATACAAAAAACAAACTGTTCTGTTTTTATGAGACTGTGTCCTGTTTAGGACAGAAGCTGTGTCCTTTTTTTCAAGTTCTGGCTCTAATCGAATTAAAGTCGAATAAAATTAGAATAAAATAAGAAATCGAACTTAATTCGACTAAATTCGATCCTTAATTCGACAGTGTTCTCGAATAAAAGTATGTATTAAATAATAACTCTATCATTAATTCGAGTGTACTCGAATTATATTTCGAGCAAATTTTTACCTCGACTTTAACTCGATTATTTTAGAAATTACAAATAACATAAATTTATACATTTCTAACATGATTATCTATACTATTATATAATGAGAGAACCCGTCCTATAAACGTTGCCATAATTTTTGGTCTGTCAATTTGAATTGATTTTTATTTTATTTTTTATTAATTTTAATTAACATTTACCCTTGAATTTTCACTTTATTACAATTATATCCTCAAACATCAAATTCTTTATCTTATATATTTAAAAATAATACAATAATTAACTTTAAATTATGATTCATATATAAAAAATTTATAAATAATTCAAAATATAAAGTACAATCGATGTGCCTATTCACTAAAACGACATAATACAACTTAGAATACATAGAAACCCATGGTCCCCTCAGGAGGTCTCGAGGGGAGAATAGTTTTCCATTGTGGACCCCACAATGAAAAACTGGCCCACAATGAAAAACTATTCTCCCCTCAAGACCTCCGGAGCGGAGCATGGGTTTGTACGTGGGAGAGTTGAATGAGAAAGTGGTTTTCCCGAGGTGAGAAGATTTCCTTTTCTCCTCAAGATAACCACTTTCTCATCAATCTCCCACATAGAAACCCATGCTCCCGTAGCCCTCCCACAATGAAAAACTATGGTCCCCTCTAGATCTCCTGTCCTAAGGAGGGGAGCTACGTGCGATGAGGGGACTCTCCTTGTAAACCCCGAAAAGATCCCGCCCTACTGCATGAGATGGACTAACCCAGGTCAATACCCCTTGATAGTTCTGAAGAAGCTTAAGCCGAGGGGTCCGGTGGACGGTCGGCCCCCATGAGCACTATCAACGACATGAGAAAAAAAAAAGATGGCTTGAAAAAGATAGATAGATGGATCGATGAGATAAAAGGATATTATATGAACTTATATATAAATGGGACAAGAGGGAACTTATATAATATAAGTCCTTGGATTGATGGCCATCCAACGACCCAAAACCCCCTCATAAAGGCAATGTCACGAGATGTCATAAAAGGCCGACAATTTCTTTAACCAAATTTAAAGTTATGGTGAGATCAACGAGTAAAGACCCTAAAAAGAAAATCGAAAAAAACTCGAGTTAAATTGGAATAAAATAATAACTCGAAAATTAATTCTAGTTTATTCAATCCTTAATTAAACTTATTATCAAATAAAATAATTACTCGTTATTTAATTTGATGACTTATTGACTTCGACACAAATATATTAAACACATTTTGTGACCTTGAATATAATAGAAAGATAAGCTAGTTTATATTGAGGATAAAAATAGAATGATATTACATGGTATGTTAATATTATCATAACTATGTGACTCATACAAAGCAACGTCCATGTATCTTATTAACTTACATTAATTATACTTCATCTAGACAACAATCATCACGGTTGCTCTAAACATTACTTACTTACATTGTATCTTATTAATTAAAACTAGTAATAATTTAAGAAATGTGGCTCCATCAAAAATTAAATATTTTCTGGTGTCCAAGAGCCATAAATAACACTAGTAATTAAGCACAGTCAATTGTCTGTGCAATTAAAAAAAGACAATTAATTTAATGAAATTGTAGGGTATTTTTGTGAATTTAATACGGATATGATGGATATTCATGATACAGATACGAAGGATCAGTTTTTCAGCATTGTCGTCATTGAACCCTAAAACCCTAAATCCTAAACCCCCTAAACCCTTTCTTAACCCTTAACCCTAAACCCTAAACCTATAAATCCTACCCTTAACCCTAAACCCTAAATCCTAAACCTATAAACCCTAAACCCTAAACCTTAAACCCTAAACCCTTAACCCTAAACCCTAAACCTTTAACCCTAAACCCCTAACACTAAACCCTAAACCCTTAACCCTAAACCCTAAACCCTAAACCTATAAACCCTAAACTCTAAACCCTAAACCTTAAACCCTTAACCATTAACCCTAAACAATTTATGTTGAAAACAGAGCATGCGGCAGAAGCTGTGTCTTGTTTTTTTAGGTCTGTCTTTAATCGAATAGGAAACGAATTAAATAATAACTCGAGTATTAATTCTGTGGCGACCCCACTCTTTAACATAAATAATTATTGGCGGGTTTTCGCAACGAAAGCCGCGGAAAGCCCATTTTATAAAAGCAAAATAGTACATTATATACTATATAAAGATTCGTTTTACAAAGGTCTTTACAACGGGCCGAAGCCCCAAAATATCAAACTAATCCTACGCCTCCACAGGTCGCGTCCCATGTACCGCATCCGCCCCCAAAAGCCCGTGGAGTCACCGCCACCAGCCGTCTACTTATTAGTACCTATAAAACAATGTAACCCTGAGCACAATTGCCCAGTAGGTGAACATCAAAATAATGCGATGCATGCGTGCACATGTCCCAAAATCCCAATATCTCACATGACAAATGCACGCTCATTTTTCTCATATCTCAATACTCAGGGCCCTAGGTTAGACTCGGCACCTCGCGCGCAACATCACATCAATCATCCGGTCACACAGACTCGGAAATCACATTTCCTGGCGGTGGGCACCCCGAGTCGCGTTTTCACACTGTACCCGGGTAGATAGATCGATCACGTCTATCTCCCGCATAATCTCATCACCTGACGGTGGGCACCCCGAGTCGCGCCCCCACGCTGTACCCGGGTAGATAGATCGATCACGTCTATCTCCCGTCAAGTCGAGCCATCCTACGACGGTGGGCACCTCAGGTTGCTCAAGCCTGAGTAGACAGATCGATCACGTCTGTCTCCCGTCAGGTGCACCTACGAGTCTTAACCTCACAAATCTCTGCCAAAGAAAGGCATACACTCTCCCATCGCACAAATGCGATCAATATTCTCGTCATGACATGCCGTGGATGCATGAACAATTAATCGTAGAGAACATATCAAGTATATCGGGAAAACCCTCAAAAATCATGAGAATATTTAAAACATACTTTTGGTTCAAATACTTAAAATCCCAAGAATAGTGAATTATTTAAGACCCAACCCTCTTCTATCAGTTGACCCTATAATGGGGTCCAAGTCCGAAAATATTTTGTAAAAGTTGACCTGGCGAAAACTGTGGAAGTGGCGAAAAGTTGTTGGTGCGAAAACAGTGACAAAAGCTTTGGTACGAAACAGTTGCGAAAAGATTTGGTACGAAAACAGTGGCGAAAAGCTTTGGTTCGAAAACCTTGTGGCGAAAAGCTTTGGTTCGAAAACCTTAAGTGGCGAAAAGCTTTGGTACGAAAACTGTGGCGAAAAGCTTTGACATGGCGAAAAGCTGGCGAAAACCTTTCTATTAAGTAGCGAAAAGCTTGGGCTTAGCGAAAAGTAGCGAACAGTTCAACTTGGCGAAAAGTTTGAAAGTAGCGAAAAGCTTTTTCGTTTTGAATAGTAACTAGCGAAAAGCTCCTTTTGCGAAAACTAAATGGCGAAAAGCTTTTTCGTACGGAACAGTAGCTAGCGAAAACTTATTAAGTAGCGAAAAGTTTTGGTTCTTCGAAGACTCACAAAAAGTGGCGAAAAGATCTAGTTCGCGAAAAACCTTTTTATTTTGAACAGTAACTAGCGAAAAGTTTAATTCGCGAACACTAAGTGGCGAAAAGCTTTGGTACGAAAACCTTTTTTTTCGGCCCGCGAAAAACTTTTTCCTCTCACATACGACAACTTTCGGCCCGCGAAAACTCTAAAATGGCCCGCGAAAACCTTTTTCGGCCCGAAAACAAGAATCATGCGAAAACAACAGTATACGAAAAACACAGTGTTCAAATCTTCATATCTTCAAAAATTTCCAGAAACTCATAACACAATTAAAACCCATATTTTGGGTTTTTAAACATCAAACATCACACATAACATTCAAACACACCAAGAACGAGGGTGATCCTTTCACCATAAACATCACAGCTTAAAAATATCAGTTTTGGGTTTGTAGGTTTCACCTACCTCACGTCCTAAGCACTGTTTTAAGCAGCTTTTGTTGATGAAGCTTGGAAAGAGCTTTGCCAAATTTTCTTTGTCTTTCTCCTTTCTCTCTCGCCTTCTATCTCTCGTTTCTCTTCTTCTGAAGTTTTTGAAGTGTACAGTTGTATATTTAAGCTGGGGAGAGACTTACGTGATGACAAGGAGGTGATAAGGTGGTGATGCGATTTTCCTCTTAAGCTAAGAAAAGGGTCTTTTTGTAATTTTCCCCCTTTTTGTATCTTTCATCATCGTAAACACAGTTTTCTCTAGGAAAAATACGAATCCATCCAGTCCTTTTGGCCTAATTATTTTCCAGTCCCTAAAGTTTTCCTTCTTTATCGGGCTTGGGCCCAATTATTATTTGGGCTCAATTTCGAGCCTGCCCAAACTTATCTTCACCAATTTCGAAGTTTTGCGAAATCCCCGTATTAAATTTTTACGGGTATTACATCCTCCCCCCCTTCAAGAAATTTCGTCCTCGAAATTTAGGCAGTCGGAAATAATTCGGGGTACTTCTGCCGCATTTCGTCTTCTCGTTCCCACGTTGCTTCCTCAATTGCCTGATTACGCCACAAAACTTTGACCAACGGAATATTTTTATTCCGAAGTCGCTTTACCTCATACATCAAGATTTCTACCGGCTTCTCTTCGTAACTTAAGTCCGGTTTCAACCGTTGATGAAGGGTTTCATTTTGTAGCACATGGCTTGGGTCGGCGACGTATTTTCGCAAGGTTGACACGTGAAAAACGTCGTGAACCTGCCCTAAAGACGTCGGTAATTCAAGTTGATATGCGACCTCGCCGATTCGTTTCAAGATTCTGAAAGGGCCTATATATCTCGGACTCAACTTTCCTTTGTGTCCGAACCGCTTCACGCCCTTCATTGGGGATATCTTCAAGAATACCCAATCGTCCTCCGCAAATTCTAACGGCCTTCGTCGTTTATCAGCGTAGCTTTTCTGACGACTTTGGGTTGTTTGCATTCTCTCTCGAATCTTTGCAACAGCTTCCGTCATTTCTCGAACCATTTCGGGACCTAGTAGCGCTCGCTCACCGATCTCATCCCAATGAACTGGGGATCGACATTTACGCCCGTACAAAGCTTCATACGGCGCCATTCCGATCGTAGCTTGAAAGCTGTTGTTGTACGAGAATTCAATCAGTGGAAGGTATTTGCTCCAATTCCCTTTAAAATCTAGTACGCATGCTCGTAACATATCTTCCAGTGTTTGGATCGTCCGTTCAGATTGTCCGTCTGTCTGGGGATGAAAAGCTAAACTGAAAGACAACTTAGTCCCCATCGCCTTTTGTAAACTTCCCCAGAAGTTCCACAGAAACCTCGAGTCCCGATCTGAAATGATCGAAATTGGGATTCCATGGAGTCGAACAATCTCTTGAATATATAATCCCGCATACTTTTCCATGGAATATGTTTTATTGATTGGCAGGAAATGGGCAGATTTTTTCAACCTATCGACAATCACCCAAATTGCGTCGTGGCCTTTTACCGTCTTTGGCAGTCCAACGACGAAATCCATTGTTATATGGTCCCACTTCCATTCAGGAATCGTTAGCGGTTGTAACACTCCTGCCGGCCTTTGGTGTTCCGCCTTAATCTGTTGGCAAGTCAGGCATTGATTCACATAGGCGGCAACATCTTTCTTTATCCCCGGCCACCAATAGTTGACTCGTAAATCCCGATACATTTTCATCGTACCTGGATGTACAGAGTATGGTGTAGTATGTGCCTCCGTCAATACTTTACATCGGAGTTCTTCCTTATTTGGCACATACAGACGACCGTTATATCGTAAGCTCCCGTCTCCTTGGATTTCAAAACCCGTCGTAGTGCTTTTGTTTTGTTCCCCTTTAATCTTCACATAAAGATCGTCTTCTTTTTGGGCCTCAGTGATTTGTTCCAACAATGTTGGTTTGAGCGTTAGTGCTTCCATTCTTGCTTCGATTTCACCGAAGTTGATCACCTCTACTCCAATCTGGCACAGCTCCGCACTCACGGCTTTACGACTCAAAGCATCTGCGACTACGTTGGCTTTACCCGGATGATAATTGATCACGCACTCGTAATCGTTTACCAACTCAAGCCATCGTCATTGCCTCATATTTAACTCCTTTTGGGTGAAGAAGTACTTCAAGCTCTTGTGATCCGTAAATATCTCGCATCTTTCTCCGTAGAGGTAATGTCGCAAGATCTTCAAGGCGAACACCACGGCTGCGAGTTCCAGATCGTGCGCGGGGTAGTTTTTCTCGTACTCCTTTAGTTGTCGGGAGGCATAGGCAATTACCTTCCCGTTCTGCATTAGTACGCATCCCAAGCCATTCTTCGAGGCATCCGTATACACCGAAAATCCTTCTGTTCCTGATGGTATTGCTAAAACCGGAGCGGTTGTTAGTCTCTTTTTCAGTTCTTGGAAGCTCTGCTCACACGATTCCGTCTATTTAAACGAAACATTCTTCTTCGTCAAATTGGTGAGTGTTGAGGCAATGCTGGAAAAATCTTTGATGAACTTCCGATAATATCCAGCAAGCCCGAGAAAACTTCTAATCTCCGTGGGAGTGGTTGGTCGTGGCCAACTCTTAATTGCTTCAATCTTACTAGGATCCACCGAAATCCCGTCTCCAGAAATAATGTGTCCCAGAAAAGCCACTTCTGTCAACCAAAATTCGCATTTCTTGAATTTTGCGAATAACTGCTTCTCCCGTAAAATTCCTAGGATTGTTCTTAGATGCTCCTCATGTTCATCCTTCGTTTTTGAATAAATAAGGATATCGTCTATAAAGACGATCACGAAGGATTCTAGGAAATTCTTGAATACTCGATTCATCAGATCCATGAAAGCAGCTGGTGCATTTGTTAACCCGAAAGGCATGACCAGAAACTCGTAATGGCCGTACCTCGTGCTGAATGCGGTTTTAGGAACGTCTACCTCACGGATTTTTAACTGATGATACCCAGAACGTAGGTCGATCTTAGAGAATACCGTTGCTCCTTGCAATTGGTCAAACAAGTCATCAATCCTTGGCAACGGATACTTATTCTTTATCGTGAATTTATTTAGCTCACGATAATCGATGCATAATCTCATCGACCCGTCTTTCTTTCGAACGAAAAGAACCGGTGCTCCCCATGGAGAGAAGCTCGGTTGGATGAATCTTTTCTGCAACAACTCTTCCAATTGTTCTTTCAGTTCCCGTAGCTCGTTCGGCGCTAATCGATATGGGGCTTTTGATATCGGGGCAGCCCCAGGCACAAGATCGATTTTGAATTCGATCTCTCTATCAGGAGGTAAACCTGGAAGGTCGTCGGGAAATACGTCGGGGTATTCATTCGCAATCGGAACCTCCTCGAGTCTCAAAAGAGGAGATTCCTCGGCCTTCATGGCATAACAAAGATAGAATTCACAACCCGAGTTAACTAGTCGTTGGGCCTTTAGGGCAGATATTTGAGGAATTCTATCCTTGCTCGCCTTTCCCCAAAAGACGAACTCTCCTCCCTCGGGTGATTGGAACTTCACGATTTTCTTAGAACAGTCAATCATGGCTCCGTATTTCGAAAGCCAATCCATCCCGAATATGATGTCGTAATCATTCATCGGGATTACAATTAGATCGACTAACAATTCTCTACCCTCCATATTTACTGGGTACTTTTCTATTATTAAATTGGTTCGGGTCGGGTTCCCATGTGGCAAACTAACTAAATACTCCTTCTTAGAGTGGGTAGGATATATTCCGACCCTTGTCACAAAATCAGCCGACACAAAAGAATGTGTGGCTCCCGAGTCAATTAAAATAGAAGTCGGGACATGGTAAGTATTTAACGTACCCGTTACCACATCGGGGTTTGTCTCCGCCTCCTCTTTCGTTAATGTAAAGACCCATGCTGGTACAGGTGGAGGTCGGATCAACGGTTGGGGTTGATTCTGCACCAGAGGTTGTCTCTCTGAGCATGCCCTAGCAAAATGCCCAATCTTTCCGCATTGGTAGCACTGTGGAGGTTGCCTCATTCCGTAGCAGACTCCAAAGTGATAGCGCCCGCATTGCTGGCATTGGGGCGTAACATTTTGAGGTCGATTAGAGATATTTGTCGGCCCTTGATTCGGCCTCGGGCGCCAGTTTTGTTGGCCCAGTCGGTTTCCTTGGCTAGACCGCCCTTTGCTAAAGAATTGGCGCTTCTTGTTTCCCCCTCCGCCTTGTTGATTCTCTCTTCTTTTCCTCGCTTCCTGAGCTTCCACAACTACCCGTTCTGCTTGCTCGGCAATTAAGGCGCGTTCGGTAACTTGCAGGAACTCCAGTTGTCGCGCGCCGGCTATGCTCAAATCCCGATAGATTTCGGGTTTGAGTCCCTGAATGAATCGAGTCACCTTCAGGGTGTTGGTTGCCACGAGAAACGGGGCAAAACGGGACAATTCTTCAAAACGACGGATGTATTCCGCCACTGGCATGCTTCCTTGTCGTAAGTTCATGAATTGGAGCATACGCTGCTCCTGTTCATGAGCGGTGAAATATTTAGTGAAGAACAGCTCCTTGAACCTGTCCCACGTCATGGTGATTGGATCTTCTAACACCTTTACAGTATTCCACCAATAGCGCGCATTCTCCCGTAGGAGGGAAACGGCGCAAAGTACCTTCTCATTATCAGGCACTCTGCTATAGATGAACATGTCCTCTATAGTGCCTATCCAGTCCTCAGCCATCGCAGGGTTGGCGGCCTCGGTAAAGATGGGAGGATTCAATTTTCGGAAGCGCTCCCCGATTATTTGTACATGATCAGGCTGTGGGGAAGGACGATGGTCCGACGAGCTCTGATGGTGTATAAGGTCACTAATTTGCTCCGACTGATGCTGAATTAGTTCGGTCAGTCTATCGATGGTATTATGTTCGTGCGTTGGAGATTCGGGCTCGCCTCTTCGGCTCGACTCCCCAACGTGTTTACGTACCCCTCTCGGCATTTTGTAACTATTCTCCATTCCCAGACACATACAAGCACATAGTCATTACCACATACTATCGTTACAAATTAGAACTTACAAGCGCGGCTGGTTCTCCCGGCTTTTGGGCAGCAGTACATGGACAGTCTTCAGAATCTAAAACCTATGCTCTGATATCACCCTGTGGCGACCCCACTTTTTAACATAAATAATTATTGGCGGGTTTTCGCAACGAAAGCCGCGGAAAGCCCATTTTATAAAAGCAAAATAGTACATTATATACTATATAAAGATTCGTTTTACAAAGGTCTTTACAACGGGCCGAAGCCCCAAAATATCAAACTAATCCTACGCCTCCACAGGTCGCGTCCCATGTACCGCATCCGCCCCCAAAAGCCCGTGGAGTCACCGCCACCAGCCGTCTACTTATTAGTACCTATAAAACATGTAACCCTGAGCACACATTGCCCAGTAGGTGAACATCAAAATAATGCGATGCATGCGTGCACAGTCCCAAAATCCCAATATCTCACATGACAAATGCACGCTCATTTTTCTCATATCTCAATACTCAGGGCCCTAGGTTAGACTCGGCACCTCGCGCGCAACATCACATCAATCATCCGGTCACACAGACTCGGAAATCACATTTCCTGGCGGTGGGCACCCCGAGTCGCGTTTTCACACTGTACCCGGGTAGATAGATCGATCACGTCTATCTCCCGCCTAATCTCATCACCTGACGGTGGGCACCCCGAGTCGCGCCCCCACGCTGTACCCGGGTAGATAGATCGATCACGTCTATCTCCCGTCAAGTCGAGCCATCCTACGACGGTGGGCACCTCAGGTTGCTCAAGCCTGAGTAGACAGATCGATCACGTCTGTCTCCCGTCAGGTGCACCTACGAGTCTTAACCTCACAAATCTCTGCCAAAGAAAGGCATACACTCTCCCATCGCACAAATGCGATCAATATTCTCGTCATGACATGCCCTGGATGCATGAACAATTAATCGTAGAGAACATATCAAGTATATCGGGAAAACCCTCAAAAATCATGAGAATATTTAAAACATACTTTTGGTTCAAATACTTAAAATCCCAAGAATAGTGAATTATTTAAGACCCAACCCTCTTCTATCAGTTGACCCTATAATGGGGTCCAAGTCCGAAAATATTTTGTAAAAGTTGACCTGGCGAAAACTGTGGAAGTGGCGAAAATTTGTTGGTGCGAAAACAGTGACAAAAGCTTTGGTACGAAAACAGTTGCGAAAAGATTTGGTACGAAAACAGTGGCGAAAAGCTTTGGTTCGAAAACCTTGTGGCGAAAAGCTTTGGTTCGAAAACCTTAAGTGGCGAAAAGCTTTGGTACGAAAACTGTGGCGAAAAGCTTTGACATGGCGAAAAGCTGGCGAAAACTTTAACTGGCGAAAACCTTTCTATTAAGTAGCGAAAAGCTTGGGCTTAGCGAAAAGTAGCGAACAGTTCAACTTGGCGAAAAGTTTGAAAGTAGCGAAAAGCTTTTTCGTTTTGAATAGTAACTAGCGAAAAGCTCCTTTTGCGAAAACTAAATGGCGAAAAGCTTTTTCGTACGGAACAGTAGCTAGCGAAAACTTATTAAGTAGCGAAAAGTTTTGGTTCTTCGAAGACTCACAAAAAAGTGGCGAAAAGATCTAGTTCGCGAAAAACCTTTTTATTTTGAACAGTAACTAGCGAAAAGTTTAATTCGCGAACACTAAGTGGCGAAAAGCTTTGGTACGAAAACCTTTTTTTTCGGCCCGCGAAAAAACTTTTTCCTCTCACATACGACAACTTTCGGCCCGCGAAAACTCTAAAATGGCCCGCGAAAACTTTTTTCGGCCCGAAAACAAGAATCATGCGAAAACAACAGTATACGAAAAACACAGTGTTCAAATCTTCATATCTTCAAAAATTTCCAGAAACTCATAACACAATTAAAACCCATATTTGGGTTTTTAAACATCAAACATCACACATAACATTCAAACACACCAAGAACGAGGGTGATCCTTTCACCATAAACATCACAGCTTAAAAATATCAGTTTTGGGTTTGTAGGTTTCACCTACCTCACGTCCTAAGCACTGTTTTAAGCAGCTTTTGTTGATGAAGCTTGGAAAGAGCTTTGCCAAATTTTCTTTGTCTTTCTCCTTTCTCTCTCGCCTTCTTTCTCTCGTTTCTCTTCTTCTGAAGTTTTTGAAGTGTACAGTTGTATATTTAAGCTGGGGAGAGACTTACGTGATGACAAGGAGGTGATAAGGTGGTGATGCGATTTTCCTCTTAAGCTAAGAAAAGGGTCTTTTTGTAATTTTCCCCCTTTTTGTATCTTTCATCATCGTAAACACAGTTTTCTCTAGGAAAAATACGAATCCATCCAGTCCTTTTGGCCTAATTATTTTCCAGTCCCTAAAGTTTTCCTTCTTTATCAAGCTTGGGCCCAATTATTATTTGGGCTCAATTTCGAGCCTGCCCAAACTTATCTTCACCAATTTCGAAGTTTTGCGAAATCCCCGTATTAAATTTTTACGGGTATTACAAATTCGATTGTACTCGAATATAAATTATTACTCGACTATTACTCGATTAAATAAAATGTTACATATAATATAAATTAATACCTTTCTAATCAAATATAATCCAATAAAACGTTAATTTCTACGACTAAATTCACCTACGGAGGAGAATATTCTTTCTTGTCTCCGTCCACGCCTTATTACTACACGAGGGGGCTTCACCAAGTTATCCACGACATTCCATTCGTCTTGATCGGGAACGGGGTAAACTCGTCCGAAATAAGTACATTGCCAAGTGTAAACCGAATAATACTCCGAACATAGTGCATAGAAAGACATACTTGTTCGTAAACATGCCGCAATCGCATGAGCACAAGGAATTTTGTCAATGTCAAATACCCGGCACGTACACACTACTTCGTATCCAAATTCACAATAGCTCGCCGCCCTGCGAGTAGAATATCAAACTCGCTCGTACCTATTTGCGTGACTTCATAGCCCTGACTTTGTGTGTACCTTTCACGAATTAATGTTTCGACTACCGGCGTGAATTGAGTAGTTGCTTGCTCTGATTATACTCGGTATCTAGCGAACCAATTACATGTCATCCTTTGGATAGAATCCAAGAGTGCAATGATTGGTAGCTTTCTTTCTTCACGAAGTCTTGCATTGATCGATTCAACGCCGTTCGTCGTCATTATATTATACCGAGACACTGGAGAGTATGCCTGACTCCAACGATCTTTAGAATATGTTGTGCTCAAACAATTCGCCGCATCGGGGAACAATTTCGTGAAATCTTCATACTCGGATTCGAAATCGCTTTGCTTATAAATTTTTGCAGTGCGTAAAAACGATCAGTTGCACCCGATTTCTTACACCTAACTTTCATGTTCTAGGACAGATGCCAAATGCAGCCACCATGATGTGCAAGCATGTAAATACTTTCCACGACTTCCTTGATCGCCGCGTGTCTATCAGAAACAATCACGAGATCTTTCTCATCGGTTACTACCGCCAGAAGTTCGTTGAGAAACCATGACCACGAATCGGTGGACTCTACATCAACGACGGCCCACACGAGCGGATATTGATGTGAGTTACCATATTGGGCCGAAGCAACTAGTAGGGTGCCATTATATTTTCCCATCAACCAAGTGTCATCGATACACACAACCTTTCTCATCTAACAGTATCCCGCAATGCAAGCACCAAGCGACATAAAAACATATGTGAATCTGTTTTCATTGTCGACGCACAAACTTGTTATGCTACCCGGATTGGCTCTTTTCAACACCGACAAATAAGAAGACAACAATCTATAACTCTCGTCCGAGTCGCCCTTCAATGTATTTTGGGCTAAAATGCCTCCTTTCCACGCTTTGAAGTAAGAAATTTTGATCCCTCGATTTCTCATCATAGTTTGAATTAGCTTCGGTGTAGGTATACTACTCGACCCCTGAAAAGATTCGAGCAACATGTCGCTCACCGAAGATGAAGATGTTTGCGTTAGTCTTGCGTTCCTATTTGCCAAATCACATGTATGAGTCTTGCAGTACTTCTGAATCGAAAACGCGGACGTATTCTTCATCTTCGATGTCCGAATCCTCCAAGTACATCCCTCCTCTTTACATCGTACGACGTATATTAATCGAGAGGATTTGATGTTCCGGATCTCGAATGATGCATCCACGGAAACTCTTTGAATCTTCTTTTTCGCCGCGCTCTTGTTTTCAAATTCATCCCCTATTTCATGGTAGAACCGTCCGTAAAAGAACACTAATAAGGACGTTCGCACCCTCCACATTTTGCTCCTCATTTAGCCCGTCCCCTTCGTTCAAGGCATCCTCATCATTCCAAAGAATATTATCTTCTTCGTCGCCAAGATCGATTTCCACATTCCGATGGTGCATTTCATAACTATCCTCAACCACAACAACATTATCACGGTTGATAATACGATCAAAAAAATGATAATAGTTCACGTTTTCATCCGGGAGAGCTTCCACTGGAGATGGAAAATCTTTGACGGGAGTGCATATAGCAGTTGCGTGGCCAATTTCGTGGAGAATTGGTCTCTCCATTGGACCCCCTAAATATATATACCCCTTCAATTCGCTATCATTCCTTATATACCATGGAACACCATTCTCGTATCCCCTTATACATGGTTGATAACTTAACTTCAACTCCGGCCTCCCAATCGCATCGATACATGCGTATATTTCATTTACGAGATCCTCGAATGAACAATAATCTCCTTGAAAACCAATAGGTCGCATGGTTATTCCTGAATTTGGCCGTCATCTATATTTATTATCATTGCCAACCTCCCATTCTTCCTCGTAGTTAATGATGATACTCGTCGGCATCCTGCAACCAAAAACAAACAAAACAGATTAAAATATATTCGAATTAAATATCACATAATTTTCGAATTAAATTTAACTCGTAAAGCTAATCGAATTAATACTTGAGTAATATTTGAATTAATATATAATGCGAAAAGATTATCGAAATAAATATCGAATAATATTTGTATTAATATTTAATTCAATAAGTCATCGAGTTTGTAATCGAATAAAATTTGAATTAAATAATAATTCGAAATTAACAATTGAACGAATCCATCTTCTTCAATCGAGTTGCACAGTACATGGAGAGGTAAAACAACGTCAGATTGGACTTACCCACGATGAATATTGAACAATGTATGCATAATAACTGAAAATTGGATGAAATAACTGTGCGAATTTGATGTGTTCGACCTGTGTGAATGTGTTTGCTTCGATCTTAATCTTCGACGAGCTTGTTGGGTAATGTTTGGGTGCCTTGGATCTTGATGTACGAGAGTATATCTTATTGCTTCGTTCGTTTTTTTTAAGTTGGTTGTTGGATTTTAATGTTCATTGGTTGTTGGTTGGATTTTTTTTTTATTTAAAAAAATTAAAAAAATTAAATTATTTATTTAAGTTAATTATACTTTAATTAAACCCAATCTCTTTTAATTAAACCCAATCTCTTTTATTTAATTGACCAAGTCAAAGTCCCTTCTTTGAAAAAAAAAATAAATACTAATCCCTTTTCTAAAATTGACCCTGAAAAAAGTCCCCCAATGTGACACGACCCGAAGAAAAATATGTTTACGTGGATTTATTATAGGATAAATTATATTATACCCCCACGTGGATATACTGAAATGCGCATTACTATCATATGCTTTTTTTTATTACCTGAAACTCTTATGTGCTGTCTAAAACTTAGCACAGTACCCACCATGGTGTCTAAAACATAGCATTGTACCCACCAAATTAGAGGGTGAAAATGAGGAGCGCACGATTAAATAAATTACGAGGGTGTTTTACGCTATTTACAAATCATATGGGTTTTGGGTTTATTTTTTTAACCACGGGTGATTTAGATGCAATTTAGCTTTTATTATATGTTGATATGTTTGGTACATAACTTTATGTAAAACACCAGTTTTTATATTATAACTCTAAATTCACGTATATAGGTTTTGAAAAAATTGTTAATTTGGCTAATTGGGCCATTGGGCCCAAAAATGAGTAATCAACCAAAAAACCAAAAACAGATCGATTTTTATTAAATCGATAAGTCGTCGCTCGTCGAAACTCAAAATTAATAAAATATTCATAATTTACGTTTTGAGAAGAATTTATCAAATATTAATTTGCTCAAAACCGATGTCGGGTGAATGAGAAATTAATTTTTGAATATTGACTCGATAAAGAGATGAAAAAATGCATTAAGTATATCAATGGAAATATTGTCCCACACTGATTAGATCATTTCTTTTTCACTTGTTTATATTGAATTATCTTGTGTAGGTAATTCAAAAGGCTTGTCTTTGGGTTAAGTGGACTAGGTCGGCTTATGCTTGTGGCGGGAGGGTTTGCTCTAAGTATGACCCAAGTGCGAGGAGATGCCTCGCCCCTTCGAGCCCGCGGCGCCTTGCGGCCAAGCCGTGCCGTGTCAAAGTGCGCAATGGGCGCTTTGACGGCACACTTTGCACGCCGCATCCTCGCTGGGAGCCATCAGGAGCCAAAATTTAGCTCCGGTAATGCGGCACCGTCGATGATGTGTGAACTATGAAGATGGCGTCGTGGCGGTCTGGATGACGTGATGGGCGTAGTGACGTGTCTGTAACACGTGAACAAGTGAAGAAGACATGGCACTATTTAAAAGCTGACTGGACGTAGTGTCGTGACAAGATTCATTGGAGCGATGGGTCGCAATGGATCGAGATGAGGTGCAATGGGAGCCTTTAGATCACACATCCGACCCGACTCAGGGATCTGATCCGCATTTCGGTCCTCGGTAATGGGTCGCAGGAGAAGGTGTGTGATCTGAATCGTTGAATCTAGATCGGACGGATTAGAATGAATCTGGACAAATAGCCAAAAGATGTGATCATTCAAGTCTTGTGCATTAGAAATAAGTCACTTCAAAGTCTCTTATATTCCCAGAAGCAAGAAAGCTTGAGTTTCGAGTACAATTTGCCTGATAGCTTGTTTGTGTGTGTTGCGTAAACAAGTTTCGAAGTCGTTATATATTGGGAATGGATTGCGTAAACTGCGAGCACTGAAAGATGGGGCAATAACGTCTTTCGATTGTTGGTTATGGTACTGTCGGTCTGATCAGTGGTTGAAATTCGATCAAAACTTCGTTTGTACATGAAGTACGCCTCAACATCACGTACAAACAAAGTTCTGACCAAATTTCAGTCACCGACCAGGCTGATAGTACCAGAACCAACAATTTCTTCCCTTGTCTCCAATGGGAATGCATGTATTCCGTCTCGTTGAATTTCGCCAGTCTTTCGGCATGGCTGCTGCCAGGCATCGGCAGGGTACGGACCCGGATTCGATTCTCGGCTGGTGCACCAGGAAATTGGTATGTAGCTGGAGAAAATTTCTTTGTCGTAGCAAATATAATGCATTGCTCCGGTGTCAATGTACCATGATCTAGGGTTTTCCACCACGTTGGCTTCGTACACGACGGCGATGAGGTCTATTTCAGGCAGATCCAAAATTGCCAGCTTTGACTCGGTCAAGTGAGCTTGATTCTTGTTGTCATTTTTCTTCTGGCAAAAATCTTTAGCCATATGTCCGAGTTTGTCATATTTATAGCAGTTGTCTTTAATTCTTTTGGAATTCGTATTTTGTTGGTTTTTCGTCGCCCTCGACCGCTTTCTTTTCTTACTTGTACCTAACTCGATCAAGTTAGCCCTTGCCTCCATATTGCCCCTTTTGTTCTTTTGAGGCAGGTAAAAATAGGTTGCTCCAGCTTAACGATATGGAAGAGTTTTGCCAAAATGCATACGAGAATGAATGCAAAGCTATAAAAGGAGCGAACGAAGAGATGGCATGATAAGAGAATTATAAAGAGAGTTTAAGGTCGGAGATCAAGTCTTGTTATTCAACTCACCGCTGCGACTATTTCCAGGAAATCTAAAGAGTGAGTGGGTAGGACCATACGCCACGGAGTAGTGCAGATCCTAATCAATGGGAAAGACTCTCACAAAGTAAATGGACAGAGACTGAAACAATACGATGATATGGAGATTGGAGAGATGATCTCGGTAATTCTTGAGGAACGTGATACTACTAATTCCTCAGCTTTTAGTCGTTCTATGTCATTCAGGGACACCTCGTCTGGAGAGAATACCAGCGAGCTGAAGGACCTCCAGAATCACGAAGCAAGCCAAGATACCGATCCTCTCTGATCGGTTTGCAAGTCGAGCTAATGACTATAAAAACAACGCTTCTTGGGAGGCAACCCAAGTACTATCGATGCATATAATTATTTATTATTTCAGTTCTATTTTATTATTTATTAAATTTTCATTATCTAGAATTCGTTATCACGGTGCCCTTTAGTCATGTTTGCTAACAGGGTCGTAACCAGTTTAGGGGTGGTCCGTATGCATAGGTAGCTCGTTTACTGTGGAGCAACCAAAGTCTTCAAACGTCCCACATCGATCAACGCATTATTCAGGACATGGTCACTTAAACTCTCTCTTTGCTTTAATTTTTACACATTGAGGACAATGTGTCAATTAGTTTGGGGTTGGAATGACACATGCCAGATTTATATGCTCACATGCTTAGGTATCGATGTATTTGACTGATGAAAGTTGAAATTGGAACATCGTCTATGAAAGCTCATATCTGTGATGAATATTTTTAATTTTTTCTTGTGTCGTTATAAGATTCAGCGAGTTGAATATGAAAGTCTAGCACGTTACGTGTTTGGATATTAACATGATTATCTAGTTATATTGACTGCTCTAGAAAAATAATGCGTATTATGAGGCACAAACCCAGTGATAAATGTGAATTTTTTAGCCTTCAAAATATTATTAGAGCAACTTATTACTTGCTCAATTTGTTTTTTTTTTATGAGTGGCACGCATGTGCTGAATATTTTAGAACTTGCTCTGTTATGCATGTCAACGTTATTATGTTGACTTTTGTGCATGAAAATGAGAAGGGCACCTAAGATTTAGTCACTGGCCTAGATATCTCCATACCTTACATGTTTATCACTTAGTGAGCCACTTTGAGCCTTATTTGACCTATTTGTTGATGTGAAACCTAGATATTAAGTCATGTTAGCCTCATATTTAGCCTATACAACATGTTATCAACGTGATCGCTTGTTAGAAGAGGAGCGAGAAAATGCTATGTCGGTGCCCTTTTAAAAAAACTATGAACTCCTCTCTCGATAATCTATCGTCCTAAAAAGAATTGAAAGAAGAGGAGCTTAGCATCGAAAAAAAATACTAAGAACTCTTCATACAATAATATATCATTTGGGAGATGAGAGGAAGGGCTTAGTCGGAAAAAAGAAAAGAAAAGAAAAAAGAAAGAGAGGAGAGCCGAAAAGTTGAATAATCACCGACGTGAGCAAAGTGAGAAGAATATGTGAAGAGCGGTTCAGTGATTTACAGGCTTGATTATTTTAGCTCACTTATCATATATGACATACCTCTTTAATCTGAGCCCCATTACAACCGTTGATAAAAGACCCTTCGATTCGTGCATGACTTCTACTAAGTAATTGCGACGTGTTATATTTGCAAACCTAGAGTAATATTCTTCTATATTGTGAATTGACCCCTTTGATACAGATCCCGCTAAACACTTTGAGTGACTTGAGCGATCCATGTGAGAGTTGTTGAGTGATACGTGTTAGAATTTTGGAAATGTCTTTGTTGCTATAATATGATTGCGAACTATCACTTCATGTTTCGTGTTTGGCTGAAACATTCATTAGTTGATGACGATCTCGACCTACTATGCTTTTATGTTTTCTGCGATGAAATAGGAGCAACTCATATGGTGATATTGTGCATTCCGAACTTGATTTATTTTTTATTCTGCTTTTATGATCGAGGACGATCGAAGCTAGTTTGGGGGTTGTTGATAAGTTAGGATTTTACGTACTTTTTATATCTGTAAACTTGCGTTTCCGATCATTATTCAGCTAAATATTCTCGAATATTTTATGTTTTGCGTGTTGTTTCTTATTTAATAGATATTGGAGTAAAAGTGGTAAAAAACGGTGAGTTACTATTACTTTGAGAGTCTTGGGGATTTTACCACAATTTTTCGCAATTAGGACAACTGCTCAATTTACCAGATTTATGAAAATAAAAAAAAATAAAGAAGCAAAGAGAAAAAAGGGGAGCATAAACGTGAGGTGAGAAGGAAGAATCGTGGATTGAAGATCTCTCCATACATAGAGAATACATCTAAAAGATACTCAAGGAGATCTTTATTTCTAAAGTGGAGAAAAAATATTGAATTTCCTTGTGGGGATAAATCACGACGAAGATACACGAGTGAAGAATATTTTTATATAAAGGATCAAGCGCAGCCACCTATCATCTCTGACACTCCAGGCAAGCACGCAGACAGGAGAAATCCACACAGCCTCACTCTCACTGCACGTCAAAGAGGAGAATTCAGACCCACACCTAACGGCTTGCGAGGTGGTGTCTTTCCCGATATACAAAGGGAGACTCGAAGGGAAAACGACGTGATCCGTTCATCGTGATAGGCGAAGTTTTATATTGTTTTTAACGTTTTCTATAATGTCTATGTTGAATACTTTGTTCTCTTCGTTTATTAATATGCTAGACTAAATTCCTTTTGTAATTAGGACCGTGTTAGGTCGAATTATGATTATGTATTAATGCTATTCGTATTTTATCTCATCGTACGAGTCACGTTACGTGTTTCGTTTGTGTTTAATGCTTGTGTGTGCCTGATAAACATATGCATGATTTTTTTATTGGTTTATGAGACGAACAAAGTGATTAGACCGTTTAGAACAATAAGCATCGAACAACACTACGAAAAACCGACCATACATGGATTTGGATTTCGTATGTGTGGTTTCCGAGACCTTAGGCACTGAAAGCGTTGAACTCGGAGAACTTCATAGAGATAAATGCATGCGTAGAAACTACAGTCATATAGACATATAGGGATTGAATCTCTGTAGCTTAGGATCGCTATTGCGGGACAAATGAGTAGTGATTATCTTAGGAAATTCTACATTAACTGAGATTAATATTGATTAGATATAATTAATTGCATGAAGACGTAATAGTAATTTGTGTCGAGCATGTGTCTTGATCACATTTTCGTTAATTGATTTGAAAACCGTTATCTTTATTTACTTTTGTTTTCTTATTTGCGTTCTATTTAATTCATCGTTAAGAATTAATTAAGATGTCTACGTGGACTAATTTTTTTAATACTTGCACGACCTAGTATACTTGCTAGTATCTGAGCTTGACAACTTATCTAGAGATATTACAAACAGATGCTTCAGGTTGCACCATTTCTTTCTCATTTTGAGGAAAAGGTTCATAGCGATTCCGAAGAGCTCTCGCAAACTCTAAGTCATGGGTTAAACAAATGTTATTGTAATTGGAAGCAGTGAGTTGAAATCTTAAAAAGAAGAATACTCAGCTGAGAGATCAATATCGATCTGAGCCATGGATATGGATTCATCTGCTATTTTACTCTGCTACGCAGGGAAACACCAGAAGACATTTCGCATGTAGAGCTGCCACAGACTAGCATAGAATGCTCCAAAATCTGCATCCGTAGCAGCCAAACACTTAACAGGTCCGTAGTGACCATCGACAAGGGCGATGCAATTTTTTCTGCGAACACTGGCGCTGACTGCAAGGGGCGGCTCCCGGGGGTTCTGGTGCGTGGCTGCGACTCAAGGTTGAATGAGTACAGTTCGTCTGCGATCGGATCTGTACAGGGCGTTGCGTCAGTACGTGGCGAAGTGCCGTGGGTGTATCAGGGCCACGAACGCTGCACTACATGCAGCACTACAGGGCGCTCGACTGTAGGGCTGGGCGCTGCTGGTCATGACAGCATGGTTGTGCACACTTCTGCTATGCAGCGAGGTGTGGCTGATGTGCAGGCAGCGCTGGGTTGCTGCGTACGCCGATGCAAGGCTGCAAGACAGCGGTGTGTGCGGGGCTGTGAGCTACTGGAAATCAGCGCCATCAGGCGCATGTGTGGCTGCAAACGCCACAAGACTGCGCGCAGTTGGGCGTTGACAGTTGCTGTGTGCTGCGCACGCTCCTGTACAGGCAGCACTACAGACCATTCAACTGCGAGGCTCGGCACGCTGATGCCCGACTGTGATGCTGGACACTCTTCGGCTGCGTACGGCT
This sequence comes from Lindernia subracemosa, assembly GCA_028392965.1. Lineage (NCBI taxonomy): Eukaryota > Viridiplantae > Streptophyta > Magnoliopsida > Lamiales > Linderniaceae > Vandellia > Vandellia subracemosa. The sequence goes on along the minus strand of JAQPCC010000098.1, from coordinate 553,409 downwards.
GCATGGTCGAGCGCCATAGGATGCCCTGCAAGTCATTACTTGGCCGAGTGCCATAGTGTGCTGCATCGGCAGCGCCAACAGCACAGCGGGCCTATGCACGAAGCGTGATTCCTGCACAGTGATGGCAGCCTGTGCATGAAGCGGGGCAGTAAACGATGCGTGGATGGGAACACTGCTGCACAGCTGTGAACGAAGAAGCGCCTTTAGGCGCTGCGTCGGTGCGTGTGAGTGTCTTTGGGCGTTCCAATGCCACGCAGGCTGCCTCAGCACTACAGAACGTTCGACTGCGGGCTGGGCACGCTGCTACCCGCACCGCTGGACGTTGTTCGACTGCACGACGGTGCCATTGAGCTTTCGGCTACTGAAAATAAGCGCCATCGAGCGCGTATATAGCAGCAAATGCCACAGCGTTGGATAATAGCGGCATTCTTCGATATCGTGGCTGCTTCACAGGAAGCGCTGCAGAACTGCTGGCTGCGCAACGGGCTCCGACGGGATTTGAGATTCTGCCGCTCGGGTTGTGGTGCAGCGTGGGGCTCCGGTGCGAGGCTGCAGCTCCGGGTTTTGGCAGCAACATGTGGCCGTGCACGCTGCCGCTGTGCTGTTCAGAGACGCGGGATTGACTGCACGGGGCAGCACCATTGCAGCAACATATGATGGTTCAGCGACACGTGGACGATGGACACCGCGCGGCTGTGCATATAGCAGCACCGTTGGGCGCTGTGGTGGCTGCTGCACCGGCAGCGTCATCAGGCGCTGCAGGGCTGTAAGGCCACTGCTGCGTGGACGTGGGCTGCGACCGGATCTGCAGAGCAGCTGCGTTGGGCTGCTATATATCAGCACCATCATGCGTTAAATATAGCTACAAATGCCGCGGCGAGCCACTGTGACATGGCTGAGCGCCGTTGGGCGCTGCAGGTCGTGTAGGCTTGTACAGCAGCCACGAGCGCCATTGAGCGCTGCGGGACTGTGCACCCCACTGTGTGGCTGCAAGGGGCAGCATTGTGGTCGTGCATGTCGGAGCTGTGATGCTGTGGTTGGGGATGCTCAGGCCGACGAAGGTCGGATGTGGGGCACGGATTTGCTCGGCGCTGCTCATGCCGGCCAGGAACCACTGACGGAAAAAAAAAGGGAAGTCGTGCTACATTACCTTAAGGTGCGGGGGTGGGTGCCTAGCAAAGGTCGAAGTAACTATATTCAGACCGTTGAGTGCATTTTCATCGAATATGCAAATAATAGTAGTGCATACAGATTCCTGGTGCAAAAATCTGAAATCTCTGACATGAATAACGTGATGATAATAGAATTGATAAATGTTGTATTTTTCGAAAATCATCTTTCCAAATAAGGATAGATAAGAGAGAAGTTCTGGTAAACGAACTTATGATGCTGTCAAAAGTACTCATCAAGAAAATGAAAAATTGAGGCAAAGCAAAAAAAAAATAGAAAGTGGCCAAATTATTTGGATCCCACTTCTGACGTATATGATGGACGACGAATCCTGGACATTGCAAGAAGCATTGTCGAGTCTAAAAGCTCCGTTCTGGAAATAAGCTATAAATAGCAAAACTGGGTCCATCATTCAAAATCACACTTGGGAGCTAGTAGATCTCCCAAAGGGGTGGAATACTTTAGAATGCGAATGAATTCCTAAAAGAAAATTGAAGACCGATGGGTCAATCAAGAAATCGGGTGTGATTCCGATCAACGATATATATGGTCCGGGAAACACACGGTAGCGATAGAGTCGCGATTTAGCTTGAGTTTCGGTTCGATTTTAGGCTTCCAAACGCATCAAAACAGAAAAGAAAATAAAGACGGGAAAACAGCGATGTACGTAGTTCGGACTCTTGAGAGTCCTACGTCCACGGGCCGGCCAAATATGGTTTTCACTATGATCGAATGCTTTACACACTCAGCTCCCATCTCTCGATTTATTACAGATGAAGAATAAATAAGAAGGAAAATAGCTAGAGAACATTTGTGTGTGTGTTCTTGGTTCGCTAATAAGTGTAAAAAGTGAAGTTGTTGTGTTCATGTTATCCAAAATGAGCCATCTTCCCTCTTTTTGTTGATTCTTCTCGTCAAAGCCAGCTAGAGGGACCTGCTTCCGTACTGTCAGACACAGTCCGGAGCTCCTGTATGCGCGACATTGTAGCAGGCTCTGTACTTCTGTCAAATAATGTCTTCCAGTGGGCAACCTACACGTGTTATCCGGTCCCCTCTTCAGAGTCTTTTTTCCTGTATGGAGCCAGACACTTGCATATCTTCTTGATTCGTGTGCCTTTAGCTTTCTTAGTCACCCCTTAAGGCTATTAGCTCCCGAAGGTACTTCCTTTTAGCGCCCTGAGAGGTCCTCCCGGATCTGTCATCTCAGGGTCCCTTTACTCCCGTTCGGGACCTGCCCTCCGCGAGCAGGTCCTTCCCATAAGAATGTTAGCTCCCTTTTCATGCGTCTTTCTTGTCTCAGGTGTAACTCCTTGCATTCTCACATCCTCTCTCATTTATTATGATTGAGGACCTGCGTGCCCGGGACCTGTTCCGCATCAATAAAGCTCGACTAATAGCTAAGGGATATAACCAAATGAGGTATATGATCTCTTCGATATATATTCACTCGTACGAGGATTACGTCCATTTGAGTTCTCATTGCCATTGCAGATTTGCATAGTCTAGAGATACACTAAATGGATGTGAAAATAGCTTTCCTGAACGGAAAATTAGAAGATGAAATCTAAATGAAAAAGACCAAAAGGTTTGTTGCACCCGGGCAAGAAAAATAAATATGCCGATTCGTGAAGTCGCTCTATGGGCTTAAAACAAGCACCAAAGCAGTGGCAAGAGATTCGATATGACGATGATATCGAATGTCTACAAGATTAATGAGAGTGAGAAATGTGTTTACATTAAAGGCACACCAAAAGAATTTGTGATTGTTTGTCTTTATGTAGACGACATGTTGATCATGGAAAACTATAACAAAATAATCATGGCATACTTTATTCAAGATATCCAGCACTACTTGAAGGATATTGCGATGTAAATTGGATATCCGACATCAAAGACTCCAAATTAACGAGTGGTTATGTATTTACTATCGGTGGATAAGTGGTATCTTGGAAATCCTCTAAACAAATGTGCATAGCTCGATCCGCGATGGAATCAGAGTTTATAGCACTGGATAAAGCCCGTGAAGAAGCATAATGGCTGCAAAAGTTTCTCGAGGATATTCCGTTTTGGAATAAACATGTGCCTCCAATAATGATACACTGCGATAGCATGGCAGCTATCGGAAGGGCACATAGTTTTATGTATAACGGTAAGTCTCGACACATTCGTCGGAGACATAACACCGTAAAACAACTAATCTCTAGTGGAATAATCTCCATTGACTATGTGAAATCAAAAGAGAACAAAGCAGATCCTTTGACGAAAGGTATTGCTAGAGATCAGTTATACGACGCAGTAAGGGGAATGTGGCTAAAAACCCACACACCCAAGAAGGGACTCGGTGGTAACTCAACCATGATGAGTGGAGATTCCACAAACTTAGTTCAATGATACAACTAAGCCAAGACTAGTTCACGTTTACTTGGAATATTTCTAAGAAGCTCATTCTCGTAAGAAGCCCAATTAATTTCCCGATGACGTGTGGTTAGGGTAAGCATTTATGCTTTTAATGATGACTATACCAAAATTGATTGTATTTCAGACTACTATAGGATTAAGTCATAATAGTCTATCACCTATATAACCGAGAAGTACTTATGAATCCGAGATATGGTCCATGGCCAAAATGGACACAATCTGAGAATAGAAAGATATCAGATTCATCATTGTGTGTATGATATTATCTTGGTTTACACAAAAATACATCATGTTTACTGAGCAATGACGAAATCCGATAGCATTTCACTAGGAAAGACTCAAAGCCACAAACTACCTATCTCGATGCAATGATAGTTCGTTGGGACATTCTTGGTAAGAGTCAGCATGCATTGCGTTTGCATTAATTTCCATTCACTTGGGGTTTGTTGGATATTTTATTTAGATTGGGCTTTGAGCCCAAATTGGTTTTAATAAACCCATTAATATCCATTTAATCGATTTTATAGAAATCGAGAAGTCGTCGTTCAACGAAACTCTGAAATGAGTAAAGATTCAAAATCTACGTTTAAAGACGAGTTTATAGACTATTAATTTGCTCAAAACCGATATCGGGTGAATGAGAAATTATTTAGTAAAATCGACCCATTGATTTAAAAAATAAAAAAATTATTTAAAAAAATGTTGACTTGGCGGGCTGTGACGTGGCACTGCCACGTAGTCTGATGATGATGATGTGGCGTTGGCATGGCGCTGACTGGATGCGTTGATGTGGCTGTTTGAAGGGGTACTGGCGAATCAGTCCAAGAGTTGTGACTATTTGCAGTTTAACCCTTGATCAAAAGTTATGACTATTTATTCGGCCCAGTCAACAGTCTTGGGTCCTATCTTAACCTGCTTGAGTTTAGATACTTCGAACTTTGCTAGGCATCCCAACACTTTAAGGTAATTGTAGGACGGTTTCCCACCTTTCCATAGTTCATATGTGTAGGTCACAGATTTACATCCAAAATATAGAAACTTGAGAATAGATCGATTGAGACATACCTTGTAATTAATGCGCGGAAGACTTTTGGGTAATTATCAATCAATCTTCCATTAATCACCAAGCTTCTCTTTACAATAATCTCCTTTCTCTCTCTACAATTAAGCCCCAATTATGATAATGATGAGAGAGTGTTTCTAGTGAGAGAAAGCTAAAACTCAAGTCTTGTGTATTTTACACACACTTGCCCTATATATACCAAAGCATACTTTGGTATATTTACACTTTAGTCCCTATATTTATATAAAATACAATTAAGTCCCTAGACAAAGATAACACGATTATTGAACACTAGAAAATATTCCTAACAATCTCCCCCTTAGTGTTCAATTGTCATTGAAGCGCCGGTTGTCTTTGTCTTTGATAATCTTCAGTCTTCATCATCATTTGAACACAATAGACAGATTCTTAACAATCTCGCCCTTTTTGTTCAACTTTGAATTTGACACGGCCTTTGTTGCTGTTTGAAGAAAATAGCTGAGAGCATCTGGAGAATCTTCAGTCTCCCCTATTTACATGTACCCTCTTTTTCTTCTTTGCAACTTGAATATTCGTCACCTTCTTGCATATATCAGAGTCACGCGGATCGTCAGCATTGGCATGTCGTGTATGCTCGAACCATGGAGAGAGGTCTTGTTTGTTGTGGTTCAGCACGTGCGTTGAAAGGTTGGCTTCTTTAAATGAGTTCACGTGCTTTGCTTCCTTGATATACTGCTCCCCCTCATGGAGATTCATTTGTATCGTCATGCTGTGTGATCAAGGTGAACCTGAGTGTACGTGGAATGTGTTGTCGTTGAATTACGGATGAAGTAGCTGAAAACGGGACAGATGGCCGATCATCGTGAAACATCCCTTGATGCCACTCTTAGTCGTTGATGCAAAGTCACACAGACTTGCATATGAAGGGACTACGGGGCCACATAGGCAACCCGTTGACATCGTTCTAGAGTCATGCTCTAGAAGATGGCCTGCTACCGTTGTTGTTTTTATATTGCAACGGCAGGACTTCCTTCTGATCATAGAAGCACATCATTTAATGATGCGTCTACAGAAGTTCTGGCATGGTCACGTAGACCTGCAATATGTGTGTAAAAGAATGTATGTGTCGTAGAAAAATTGAAAAAATATTTAGGGTATGAGGACACACTAGACATTTACGTGTTCAAGAAAGTCGTGGTGTGGGGCTGTGGACCACTTTGTTCAATATCTCCCGCTTCCAAATGAAACGGTGATAGCATATGCGGTTCCCCGTGAGATATTGAAACATATGTCTTTAGGGAGACAAATGAGTAGCTAGGAAGGGTGTGCATGCGCTTTTGGACCAGATGAAGCGTCTTCTACCCGGGATCTGATAAATCAGTCATGTACCTATATGGTTATGGCCCGGATAGTTTGTGGTTGAGTTGTAAGGATGTCATCGTGATACGCTCAATACCCTCACATACACTCGGGGTTTGTTCCTGGGTTAGGATCAGTTGGGTCTACTGAACCTTTGGAATAGGTATGTGAACAACTCTTTTGTGTCCATGCGCTTGTTGGCATTTAGGTAGCTCTCCCTCTTCAAAGCATGAAGGTTGTCTTCAAGGCATTCCCTTTTAAGCTCTAGCGCTGTTTTTAGGTAACACTCCCCCTAAATACTTGCGCTAATTCTAATGTGATGTCCGTGCTCCCCCTAAATAGATGCGCTTTTTAAGAAATTGCATATTACGAAGAAATCAAGCGCCTTTTGTATTTGAAGTGACACTCCCCAATAAATGTGCCCTTTTGCACTTATAAGTATCACTCCCACTCGAACATATACGCTTTTTATATTAGAACTATGGTAATATGCCCTTTTGAAATTCATGCGCCTAATCTATCTATCTATCAACTCCCCCAAAAAGAATATAGAATATGAAGACCGGCTATTCTATAAAAGTAAGCGCTTTTTATAGGAAGTCGAACTCCCTATGAAAATCAAAAACTGAAAATAAAGAGTTTGACTCTCCTGAAATTCAAGCGCTTTTCGAATTTTGAAATCGGCTAGGCCTTCTTTAAACATTGTAGCTCAAAAGTTTACCTTTTTTTTTATTTTTTATTTTATTATTTATTTTTTTTTATGGCCTTTTCTTTCTCTTTCTTTTTTTTTTTCTACTGAAAACCTTTTCAAATGTTTACGGGTCTTTAGGTTTACGAGCAAAGTTTGATCGTAAACTTTTATGATTCGTAAACAGTCTCTTACAATTAGTTTACGAATGAAAAGTTAATGAGGTTTACGATTGAGATTGATTCGTAAACTGGAGTCTTTGTGGTTTACGATCGAAATAGGTTCGTAAACCTTTTCCTAAATGAGTTTACGAATGAAAACTATTCGTAAACCTTTGCTATAGATGGTTTACGAATGAAATAGAATCGTAAACAGGAACTTTACGAGTGAAAACTAAATGGACCGTAAACTTAAGTGTTTGACCGTAAACTGTAAAGCTTTGACCAATTTTGAAAACTTTTTAATGTGAGAGGCTCGTAAACCTTTTTTTTCGTAAAGTTTTCGTCCGCAAAGCTTAAATAACAGACTATCAAAGTTAATATTCGTAAACCTTTTCCAACCTTTAAGAACTGTAAACAGTAACTTTCGTGAAGTAAAGGTTAATCGTAAACTAATAGCGCTTGTTTACGAATGAAGAGTATTCGTAAACCTTTCTTAAAGATAGTTTACGAATGAAATATGTTCGTAAACAGTAGAAATGTGAAGGTTTATGATGAATGTGGATTCGTAAACAGATAATCAAGAGTTTTATGATCGATATCCGATTCGTAAACTTTGCAATTCGGTTATATTCGATCAAAGACACTTAAGTTCTCGAATTAAGCTCAGATAATCGATCGAAAACAGTAAGTAAACATGTAAAAACACTCGATTAATCCAGATCAAAAGCAAAACATAAATAATTTTCGAGATTTTCACATGAAAAGTTTGAAGATCATGATGAACAGTTCGATCAAATTCAACACAATTAGTCCAAATTCAGCAATAATCAGCTCAAGTAATCAATGATTACTCATCGCAAACATTATCTCATACATCATCGCAAACATCTAAGCACGCATATACAACAGTGCGATGAACAGTGATGACCGCGATGAACAGTGCGACGAATAGTAACTATCGTAAACATCAATTCATCAATCGAACACCATCGTAAACATCTAAGCACGCAGAAAAGAAAATCGATGAACAGTGATGAACAGTGATCGCGATGAACAGTGCGATGATCGTAAACTATATTTCAACAAAATCAATCATCGTAAACCATAAATTCAGCTAATTCAATCACACGCTCAGCTCTGATACTAATTGTAGGTCACATATTTACATCCAAAATATATAAACTTGAGAATAGATCGATTGAGACATACCTTGTAATTAACGCGCGGAAGACTTTTGGGTAATTATCAATCAATCTTCCATTAATCGCCAAGCTTCTCTCTACAATAATCTCATTTCTCTCTCTACAATTAAGCCCTAATTATGATAATGATGAGAGAGTGTTTCTAGTGACAGAAAGCTAAAACTCAAGTCTTGTGTATTTTACACACACTTGCCCTATATATACCAAAGCATACTTTGGTATATTTACACTTTAGTCCCTATATTTACATAAAATACAATTAAGTCCCTAGACAAAGATAACATGATTATTGAACACTAGAAAATATTCCTAACAATATGGAGTTTGATCTCTTTTCTTTTGTGGCAATAAGTTTAGAATGCGATTCGCTGATAGGATGGCTTCCCCCCCAAAAGTTCTGAGGTAGCCCCGAGCTGACCAGCATAGCATTGATCAACTCCTTTAGAGTTCTATTTGTGCGTTCAGCAATGCCGTTTGATTGAGGTGAATAAAGCGCAGTTGTTTGATGAATAATGCAGTGTTCTTGACAGAATTCTTCGAATGGTGCCACGTATTCTCCTCCTCTATCACTTCGAATTATTTTAATTCTCGAGTTAAGTTGATTCTCATCTTCACTCTTGTATCTTTTGAAGGCATCAAGAGCTTCATCTTTGCCTCTTAAAAGATACACGTTACAGTAACTTGTGCAATCATCGATAAAAGTAATAAAATATTTTTTCCCACCTCTAGTTTGCACAGACTTTAGATCACATATATCGGTATTCAGTTCTAGATGCAAACTACTACTCTCTACGGAGAAGAATGGTGCTTTGGCCATTTTGGCCTCAACGCAGACATCACACTTGTGTTGTGAGTCGATTTCCGTTTCAGGAATTATGTTTAAATTTACTAACTTTTTTTTGTTTAAACTTATCTGTCCTAATCTGTTATGCCATAAATTAGAACACTCAACCAAGTAAAGATGAACTATCTTTTTTATTAGCGAGCTCAATCTCGTATTTTACAGGCATTACATTCATTTTAAAGAACAATTTCTCTAAGTAGCCATTGTCTATGAAATGACCATTTTTGGTCAGTACATACTTATCAGCCTCGAACACTTGCCTAAATCTGGCTTTGTTCAACCAGGAGCCGGAAACTAATTTCTTGCGAATGTCTGGGACATGCAGCACATACAGAAGCGTCAGCTCTTTTCCCGAGGTCATCTTCAGGACCACCCTTCCCAAGCCTACAATGGGTGAAGTCGCCCAGTTCCCCATATACATCATCCTACCAGAAATCGATATGTAGCTGAAGAACATCTCTTTGTCGGAGAAAATATGGTGCGTTGCTCCAGTGTTGATGTACCACGATCTTGGGTTTTCCACCACGTTAGCTCCGTACACGACTGCGGCGAGGTCTATTTCTGACAGATCCGGAATCACCAGTTTTGACTCGGTCAAGTGAGCCTGATTCTTGTTGCCCTTTTTCTTCTGATGACAATCTTCAACAATATGTCCATATGTCCGGGTTTGTCACATTTGTAGTAGTTGCCCTTAATTCTTTTAGAATTTGCCTTCTGTTGGTTCTGCGTTGCACCCGACCGCTTTCTTTACTTGTCGGTACCTGACTCGGGCAGGTTAGCTCGTGCCTCCATATTTCCCCTTTTGTTCTTGGCTTCGATCTTTCGATTATCTTCTTTGATCCGAAGCCTTACAATCAGGTCCTCAAGCCCCATTTCTTTACGCTTGTGCTTGAGGTAATTCTTGAAGTCCTTCCACACAGGCAGTAGCTTTTCGATAATAGCAGCTACCTGGAAGGATTTGTCGATCAGCATATTCTCCGCGTCTATATGGTGGAAGATTAGTTGCAGATCACGGACCTGATCCAACACTGGTTTAAAGTCGGTCATCTTATAATCCAAGAACCTGCCGACGATGAACTTTTTCAGTCTGTCGTCGTCGATCTTATAGTTTCTATCTAACGAATCCGACAACTCTTTAGCAGTTTTGGCCACTGCATAGACGTTGTATAGGGAGTTGTCGAGAGCGTTAAGGATGTAATTTCGACACATGAAATCATTATGATTCCAAGCATCTAACACAGCCTTTTCCTGCTCGTACTGTGGGTTCACTACAGGTGCAACGTCTTCTTCGTTTTCATCATCGTCAGCATTCCCGGGATTCAGGGCATTTACTGTCACCTTGTGAGGGAGCACTTTTGGAAAGCGCACCAGATTCAAGGTGGTCAGGTAAAACATTATCTTATGGTGCCACCTTTTGAAGTCGGTGCCGTTGAATTTTGCTGGCCTTTTTGCATGGATGCTGCCCGAGAGCAGAATAGCCATCGGTATCATTGTGGCTGTTATCGATCAGATATGATATCGTCTTATGATTGTTGTTTATCGTAGTACGTCTGGTCGGTGGCAAAACTCTTTTCAGAACTTTGTTTTAACGGTATTGAGGCGCGTAATTATATACGATGTCCATAAGACGATATTGTCCCGATTATGTTGGGAATCCCGGTAGGGTACTCGGCCCCTCATTCCTAGAACGGCGGAAGTTTAAAATTTTTCGGGATTTCGCCTTTTCCCTTGGACCGCTCGGTATTAACACGAGAACATACACACGAAAAGAGAAGGGTTTCAGCCATTATACCTTGTCGAAAACCAAAGAAGATGCTGAGCTACGAACCCTTCTATTCCCCGGGATGTAGTATCCCTCTCCTAGCACCAAAACGCACACGAACGGGGCAAGATCGTCACGCCGGCACGAACACACGTCGTGGCTGTCCTTGCTTTATGCGGCTAGGCCAAGGACACGCCGAGCTTCCCCTCTTCACGCGCGGCAGCCGAGAGCAAACGAGAGAGATGGTGAGAGAGAAGAGAGATCGAGAGAGAGGTGAGGGAGAGAATATGAAACCCTAGTTTCTTTTTGGTCTAGAATGACTTAGGGTTTTCAAAAAAATAAAAACCCTATATGTACCTCTTTGCCATGGCCGAATTCTTTGAGTGGAGTGAGGAGAAATGTTCTCACCCACTCCAAGCCATACCAAGTCTCTTTTACTTGGTATGGTTGACTTGGTCGTCACTTTCAAATTCAAACTCAAATTCAAATTTGAAATAAATATCAATATAAATTAATATATTTTCTATATTTAAATATATAATATCCAATATAAATATTTAAATAATTTTCGAAACTTATACTATATAATTTCGAAATTTATATATATATCTAATATATATATATATATTTTATTTAATTCCAAATTAAATACTATTATTTTTCTAAAACAATAATAGAGATTTAAATCAAATTTAAATCATATACTAAATATTAAATATCCAATATTATATTTCAAAAATATTTCGTGAGGTGAAATGACCATTTTGCCCCTCACTTGAGTTAACCACAGTCAAACGAACCTTTCGGCCATTTAGGGTTTCGGCCAAGCCCCAAACCCTAATCTCTCCATCCAGGCCCCAGCCTACTCTATTCTCATATAGACGTTGTGTCGGTTGCCCTTTTTAAGCCCGACTCTCTTGGTTCGTCTCAACCGGCTCTGGGAGGAATCCAGGAGTTCGGTATTCACCTAGCCAGCTCCGTGGTACCGAACCAATCCCGAGTTGAGTATGAATATGTGTAATTAACGAACCGACTATAGATTGTCGTCCTACGTATAAACCCTTTATGTTTGTTCCTGTTCGGAATCCCGGTAGGGTCCCCGAGCCCTCGTTCCTAGAACGGCGGAAGTTTAAAATTTTTCGGGATTCCGCCTTTTCCCTTTGACTGCTCGGTATTACACGAGAATATAAAACACAAAATACAAAAGGGTTTCAGCCATTATACCTTGACGAACACAAGACGATGGCGAGCTATGAATCCTTCGAATCCCCGGGATGTCGTATCCCTTTCCTAGCACCACAAGCGCACGAACAGAGCAAGATCGTCACGCCGGCACCTCACGAACGTCGCAGCCAAAACTTGCTATAGGCGGCTAGGCCAAGGCTCGGCTGCCTCCTCTTCACACGCGCGCGCCACCGCGGGAGAGAGAGGAGAGAAAACGACAGAGAGAGAGAGAGAGAGAGAGAGAGAGAGAGAGAGAGAGAGATTGAGAGAAATGAGATAAAAACCCTTTTTTCTCAAGTGTTGCATTAGGGTTTTTCAGAAAATGAAAAACCCTATTTATAGTTGGGGTGTTGTCCGAAAATGACAAGTAAGGTGGGGAGAAAAAATTTCACCCACTTAAGCATACTTAGTCTTCTTAAACTAAATCTTGTTGACTTGGTCTTCTCTTTTGAATTCAAACTCAAATTCAAATTCAAATTCAAATAATTAATTAATATTTATTCTATATTTAGTATATTTAAATATATATTATCCAATATAAATATTTAAATAATTTTCGTAATTAATCTAATAAAAATTCGAAAACTATATATATATATCTAATATATATATTATTTAATTCCGAATTAAATATTATTATTTTTCTAAAATAATAAATCACATTTAAATCATATACTAAATATTAAATTTCCAATATAATATTTCAAAAAAATTTCGTGAGGTGAAAAGACCATTTTGCCCATCAATTGATTTAACCAAGTTTTTCGGCCATTTAGGGTTTTGGCCAAGTCCCAAACCCTAATCTCTCAATCCAGGTCCCAGCCTGCTCTATTCTCATATAGACGTTGTGTCGGTTGCCCTTTTTAAGCCCGACTCTCTTGGTTCGTCTCAACCGGCTCTGGGAGGAATCCAGGAGTTCGCTATTCACCTAGCCAGCCCCGTGGTACCGAACCGATCCCGAGTTGAGTACGAATAGATATAATTCACGAACCGACTATAGATTGTCGTACTACGTATAAACCCTTTACGTTTGTCCCGGTCGAGTGAAAGTCACGCGTAGTCGAACTTACAGGACTCGACTCTATGATGTTTGTGTTTGTGACATTTACCAAACTGCCCTCCACGACACTCGTGAGTCAGTTATTTGCTCTGGCCAGAGGCTTAGGTAAATTCCCGCACATCGAAACTACATAGGACGTTAACCTTGAATTTAATCAAGGCCGTAAATCCCGCTCAACGGTATAACTGGCAATCATGTCTAAAAGTCAAGACCGCATTTCGCCGTTGACCCATGCTACATGCAATTCGGGCCTAGCAAACTAGTGTCTAATCAAGACCTTAAGACCAACCCCGAGTTCACCCTTTCGGTCTAAGGTTCACGTAGACTACTATAGTCAACCGATCGATCAACGACTTTACCAGCATGTGATCGTTCGATTACGAGTCAGTGTCCAAATACAGACAATCCCCTGATTCGTCTTTTATCGATGTCACGAGCTCCCACTTCCCAAGTGAATGGTTGGCACAACCATTTTGGACCCATCGACAAACAAGGCGTACTCGTCAATCCAGTCATCCTACTGGAGACTAAGACTTGTGGACTTAATTTAATACTACAGTATGTTAGCTTACTGGTGCCCCCTCTCTGTCCCCACAGAATCAGTAACTGAACTGTAAATATGGGGGGTTTATTAATTCGTCTTTATTACCCGACTGCAAGGTTAATTTATTTAGACGAACTAATAATATACCTTTGTATTGTTTGTCATACTAAAATCGACAATAAATAAACAAAAATAATTTCATTATCAAATAATTCAATTACAAATGTTAAACACATCAAAATTACACTAATGCCCTCGTACTATCTAATCCTCGTACGGCATCTAGGGCATAAACCTCAACAGTCCCGGTCGAGTGAAAGTCACGCGTAGTCGAACTTACAGGACTCGACTCTTTGATGTTTGTGTCGGTGACATTTACCAAACTGCCCTCCACGACACTCGTGAGTCAGTTATGTGGCCAGAGACTTAGGTAAATTCCCGCACATCGAAAACTCCATAGGATGTTAACCTCAAATTTCATCAAGGCAATAAATCCCGCTCAGCGATTCAACCGGCAATCACGTCGAAAAGTCAAGACCGTATTTTGCCGCTGACCCATGCTTCATGTAATTCGGGCCTAGCAAACTAGTGACAAATCAAGACCTTAAGACCAACCCCGAGTTAACCCTTTCGGTCTAAGGTTCACGTAGACTACTATAGTCAATCGATCGATCAGCGACTCTCCCAGTGTGTGATCGTTCGATTACGAGTCAGTGTCCAAATACAGACAATCCCATGATTCGTCCTGTATCAATGTCACGAGCTCCCACTTCCCAAGTGAACAGTTGGCACAACTGTTTTGGACCCGTCGACAAACAAGTCATACTTGTCATATCCAGTCACCCTACTGGAGACTAAGACTTGTGGACTTAATTTAATATTATAGTATGTCAGCTTACTGGTGCCCCCTCTCTGTCCCCACAGAATCAGTAACTGAACTGTAAATATTGGGATTTTATTAATTCGTCTTATTACCCGACTGCAAGGTTAATTTATTTAGAAGAAGTAATAATATTGGGGTTAATTTATTACCCGACTGCAAGGTTAATTCGTCTTATTACCCGAGTCAAATCAACAATAATAAAAACGTAATTCCATTATCAAATAATTCAATTACAAAAGTTAAACACAATAAAATTACACTAATGCCCTCGTACTATCTAATCCTCGTGCGGCATCTAGGGCATAAACCTCAACAGATTATTCACGTGCTCTCGCGTTACGGCGATCGTCCCCAAGATACAATGATTTCGTAACTCGGAATCGCAGCACTACGACTTGAGTTTTCTGGCGAATCGAACTGGAAACTCAGAACTTTCTTGCTTCGGGAACTGTGGACTTGGATGTGTAATGCACAGAATATTGTGTATTTGAATGAAATTTTCAATGTGATAGGGGATCTATTTATAGTGTTTCAAAGGTTCATGGGTGAATCTGTGAAGGGGCACAATCTTTGGACAATAGTCACATCTTTTGCCCTTTAGCTCAGATTTAATCTGGACGTCCGATCTGGATCCAACGATCCAGATTGGACCCCTTTCCTGTGACCCATTACTTCGAACCGCGGGTGGTCGGGTCGGACTGTTGAGGTTTATGCCCTAGATGACGTACGAGGATTAGATAGTACGAGAGCATTAGGGTAATTTTGATGTGTTTAACATTTGTAATTGAATTATTTGATAATGAAATTATTTTTGTTTATTTATTGTCGATTTTAGTATGACAAACAATACAAAGGCAGATTATTATTTCGTCTAAATAAATTAACCTTGCAGTCGGGTAATAAGACGAATTAATAACACCCCAATCTTTACAGTTCAGTTACTGATTCTGCGGGGACAGAGAGGGGGCACCAGTAAGCTGACATACTGTAATATTAAATTAAGTCCACAAGTCTTAGTCTCCAGTAGGGTGACTGGATTGACGAGTACGACTTGTTTGTCGACGGGTCCAAAATGGTTGTACCAACCATTCACTTGGGAAGTGGGAGCTCGTGACATTGATGCAAGATGAATCAGGGGATTGTCTGTATTTGGACACTGACTCGTAATCAAACGATCACACGCTGGTAAAGTCGCTGATCGATCGATTGACTATAGTAGTCTACGTGAACCTTAGACCGAAAGGGTTAACTCGGGGTTGGTCTTAAGGTCTTGATTTGTCACTAGTTTGCTAGGTCCGAATTGCATGTAGCATGGGTCAGCGGTAAAATGCGGTCTTGACTTTTCGACGTGATTGTCGGTTATACCGCTGAGCGGGATTTACGGCCTTGATTAAATTCAAGGTTAACGCCCTATGCAGTTTCGATGTGCGGGAATTTACCTAAGCCTCTGACCAGAGCACATAACTGACTCACGAGTGACGTGGAGGGCAGTTTGGTAAATGTCACCGACACGAACATCATAGAGTCGAGTCCTGTAAGTTCGAATACGAGTGACTTTCACTCGACCGGGACAAACGTAAAGGGTTTATATGTGGTAAGATAATCTATAGTCGGTTCGTGAATAATACTTATTCGTACTCAACTCGGGATCGGTTCGATACCACGGGGCTGGCTAGGTGAATACCGAACTCCTGGATTCCTCCCAGAGCCGGTTGAGACGAACCAAGAGAGTCGGGGTTAAAAAGGGCAACCGACACAACGTCAATATGAGAATAGAGCAGGTTGGGGCCTGGATTGAGAGATTAGGGTTTATGGCTTGGCCGAAACCCTAAATGGCCGAAAACTTGGTTAAATCAAGTGAGCGGCAAAATGGTCTTTTCACCTCACGAAATATTTTTGAAATATAATATTGGATATTTAATATTTAGTATATAATTTAAATGTGATTTAAATCTTTATTATTGTAAGAGAAAAATAATAATATTTAATTTGGAATTAAATAAAATATATATATTAGATATATATATGATTTTCGATTTATTATATAGTATAATTTTGAAAATTATAATTAAATATATATATTGGATATTATATTTAATTATACTAAATATAGAATTAAATATTAATTTATTTAATATTAATTTGAATTTGAATTTGATTTAAATTCAAAAACCAAAAACCAAGTAAACCAAGACCAAGTGAAAAGACTTGGTATGGCTTGGAGTGGGTGAGAAAATTTCTCCCCACTTCACTTGACTAGAAATCGGCCAACCCTAGTATAAAAAGGGTTTGGATTTTTGAAGAAAGAAAGAAAAATCTAGGGTTTTTTCTCCTCACCTCTCTCGATCTCTCTCTATCTCGTCTCCCTCCCTCTTTCTCTCTCGAGCCGCGCGCTGCCCGCGTGAAGAGGGTGCTGCCCGAGCTTGCTCTACCCGCCTTAAGCCCGCTTTGGCCGTGACGTTTGTGTTGGTGCCGGCGTGACGCTCTTGCCCCGTTCGTGCGCGTATTGGTGCTAGGAGAGGGATACTACATCCCGGAGATTCGAAGGGTTCATAGCTCGCCATCTTCTTGTGTTCGTCAAGGTATAATGGCTGAAAACCCTTCTTTCGTGTTCTTACATTCTCTTATTATTACCGAGCGGTCCAAGTAAAAGGCAAGAATCCCTAAAAATTTTAAAATTCTGCCGTTCAAGGAACGAGGGCCTCGGGACCCTACCAGGATTTCCAACAGTGGTATCAGAGCCTTAGGCTCGGTTAAGTCACGGGACTATGACCACGAAGCCCGAACAAAAGGTTTTTGGAAAGCTGGGCGCGCGGCGCTGGCCGGCCACGCGTAGGTGCTGGTCTGGCCTGGCCTGGCCGCGCGCATGGGCGCACGGCGCTGACGAGCCGCGCGCAGCGTGCGGCCCATGGCTGGCCGCGAGTATGGGCGCGCTGGCCTGGCCTGGCCGTTGGGCGAGGCCGCGCGCAGCCTGCGGCACCGCGAGGTAGGATAGAACTAGAAATATCCCCGATCTTTCACATTTACTTTAATAGGTTGAAACTAGATTTACTATTAAAGTCTATTATGTGCGTGTTGGTTTCGAACGTGATATCGTGCATAATGTGCTCGTTCTTATCTGTGAGGATTCTCCCGAAGTTAGACTTTAAAATATCAAGTGAGTAAAGGGGCGGGGCTTCTGTCTTCTATCAAGTCCAAAAACATTACGACATAGGGGTACGGTGTTGGTTGACCGAGTTACGGCGCTAAAACCCTCGCCTTTGACGTGAAAGTATTTGGATGCATTTTTTATAATGCCGCTAACCAACCACTCTTCGTCCTCTTACGAAGTGTTATCCTACGGAGGCGAAGTTCACTCAAAAGTGGAAGGTTAGCAGGACGTTGATAGGCAGCACTTGGACAGTCATTCCCAAGAAGTCTGAGTTACATGCCGAGGGACCCTGACTGAGACAAATTCGTTGAAACTTCAGTGTGACAGAATCGTGTGGGACACGAACCTGGCTGATCGAATATACCAATAAACTGTTAAGTTGAGGCTAGTTTGATGCAGTGCGGGTAAATCAACGCCACTATGAAACTACTCAACGAGGTTTCCGAAATTCCTAACGGGAGACAGGATTTCGAGAAAAATAGTGGGAGTCAGACGGAAAATTAAAGTCCTGTTTTAGTCTGATTAAACACTTCAAATCCTAACTATCTGTTTTTCTTTCTGCAGTTTATTTTCTTCTCTATTTTGTACGATGACAAACCCATTATCCATACTTTTGGAAAAACATTCTTTGGTGGGACCAAATTATGTTGATTGGCTAAGAAATCTGAGGATCGTCCTCAGATTGGAAGAACTGGAATATGTCTTGGACATCGAGGAGCCTTTGACTCCCAATGCTGATTCGACTGAGCAAGACCTGCAGTTCCACGATAAGTGGGTTGAGGATGCTGGCAAGGTCCACTCCTACATGCTATAGGCTATGAGCCCAGAGCTGCAGCGTCAGCATGAGTTCATGAGTGTCAAAGAGATACACGTGCATTTAGCTGGGCTTTATGGTGAGTCGTCTAGGAGCGCTCACTACGCCATCACGCATAGTCTCTTTAACACAAAGCTCGCAGAGGGTGGTGATGTCCATGATCATTTACAGAAGCTAAATGAGTATATGGAGCGATTGGATGCGCTGGCATTTGGTTTACCTCACGAGGTAAAGATCGACATCATACTGCAGTCCCTCCCACCGTCCTTCCACCAGTTCGTGGTGAACTGCAACCTGAACAATCGGGAGTATTCGATACCTGACCTGATCAATCAGTTGGTTGCAGCCAGTACCCAGTATCGCAACGACAAGGGTAAGGGCAAGGAGTGGTGCTTGTAGCGACTACTCGGTCCAAGGGATCGAAGAAGAAGCCGAACAAGCACAGCGGACCAAAGGGTAGAATCGCCAAGAAGGCGAAATCCAAGAAGGCTGTTAAGTCGGGCGCGAAGCCCACGGACAAGTGCCTCCATTGCCAGCAGCTGGGTCACTGGAAGCGCGACGGTCCTAAGCTGAAGGCGCCATCTAACGCTTCAGGTAAGCAATTAGTTTTCGAAGCTAATTGTTCTGTGTATTCTACTTCATGGATACTTGACTCAGGGGCTAGCTCCCATATTTGTGTTTTGAACCAGGGTCTGGAACGAAGTAGGAAGCTTCGAGCTGGTGAGGTCTCGATCAACGTCTGCAAGCGGACATAGTGTTGCAGCAACGTACGTGGGATCAAAGACTTTGCTTTTATCATCTTTGCGTTCTTTAGTACTTTCTGATGTTTTGGTTTTGCCCAAGGGGCTTAAGAACATTGTTTCGATTCCTGTTTTGAGCAGACTTGGTTATGAGTTTCGATTTATTGATAATGTTTGCCAAATTTATTTTAAAAATGAAAAGTTGGAAAGGCGACGTTAATAAATGGTTTATATTACGTCAACCTAAGAGATAAGGTGGAAATTGTAAACGCAATTACCAACTCGTCGACGGGGTCGAACGAGCGATACATCTAGCACCTACGATTGGGTCACGCAGGGGAAGCGAAGATTGACAAGATGGAAAAGAACGGCCTGATTCGCACAGCGAAGTCAGGCCCGATCCTAACTTGTCACTCTTGCATCCTAGGCAAAATGACCAAATCACCCTTCACAGGGACTTTTACTAGGGCCACAGAAGTATTGGGTTTGATCCACACTGATGTATGCGGACCGTTTAGAGTGACGGCCCGAGGTAATTGCCGCTACTTCATTACGTTTACGGACGATCAGTCCCGCTACGGGACTGTCTATTTGATGAGACAAAAGTCCGAAGCTCTTGAAATGTTCAAGGAGTATAAAGCGTCAGATCGAGGCGGTGAATATATGAGCCTTGAGTTCGATGCATTTCTCAGAGAAAATGGCATCGTTATACAGTTCTCACCTCCCGGCACGCCACAATTAAATGGCGTTGCCAATCGAAGAAACCAAACGCTTTTGGATATGGTTCGGTCAATGATGAGTTACACAGATCTCCCTATTTCGTTGTGGGGTTATGTTTTAGAAATAGCAGCCTATATCCTTAACAGGATACCTACCAGTTCTGCCGACAGGATCCCTTACGAAGCTTGACATAATCGTAAGGCAAACCTGAATCACATTAAGATCTGGGGTTGCCCCGCCTTTGTGAAAACGTTACAGGCAGACAAGTTAGAATCAAGGTCGATTATGGCAAGATTCGTCGGTTACCCCGAGGACTCAATGGGGTCCTACTTTTACGTTCCAGACGAACACAGGGTGTTTGTCGCTTTACGCGCAACCTTCATGGAAAAAGAGTTCATTAGTGAAGGCGGTAACGGACGTGAAATAACTCTTGGAGAGTTAAGCGACGAATCAACTCCAGTTGTTACAGAGTCGTTAGACGACGTTCCAGAAAACCCGGCTCAGCCGCAATTGCGCAGGTCTAGTAGGATATCTCAAATGTCTGAGAGATATGGTATGGTGCACGTCGAGCATGGGGATGCTGCGATGGAGGGATGCGTCGGGGACGATCCCGTCACCTACGACCAGGCAATTACCGGTACAGACTCCCTCAAGTGGCTTGAGGCTATGCAAGCCGAAATGGACTCTATGTATTCAAACCAGGTTTGGACACTTGTAGACCTACCCAATGGTTTTAGACCGATCGAGAACAAATGGATCTACAAGAAGAAGATTGGATCTGACGGACAGGTGGAAACGTACAAAGCTAGGCTTGTAGCTAAAAGGTATAGTCAAAAAGAGGGTATTGACTATGAGGAGACCTTTTCACCAGTCGCGATGATTAAGTCCATTCGCATTATGCTTGCGATAATAGCATACTATGACTACGAGATCTGGCAGACCGCGTTCCTGAATGGATTCCTTCAGGAGGAAATCTATATGGAACAACCCAAAGGTTTTACGTCAGATGCAGCTGCTCAAAAAGTATGCAAGCTGAATCGGTCCATCTATGGACTGAAATAAGCTTCAAGGAGTTGGAATCTTCGGTTCGATGAAGCAGTTAAGAACTACGGATTCATAAAGAACGAAGATGAGCCATGTGTTTACAAGAAGGCCAGTGGATGATATCCTTTTGATAGGAAATGACATAGGGATGCTTTCAGAGGTCAAAGCTTGGCTTTCGACCGAATTCTCTATGAAATACCTGGGAGAAGCGACCTATATTGTAGGAATACGCATATTTAGAGATAGGGCGAAGCGGTCAATTGGCTTATCACAGACCCTTTACTTAGACAAGGTCCTTAAAAGGTTTAAGATGGACGACTCTAAGAAAGGGTTCCTACCTATGAGGCATGGGATTCATCTCTCTAAAGCTATGTCTCCTCGCAACGAGGTACAAAGACAAGAGATGAGTGGAGTCCCCTATGATTCAGCTGTGGGTAGCCTGATGTACGCGATATTTTGCACGCGATCAGACATAGTGTATGTTGTGAGCGTAGTGAGTAGGTTTCAGGCGAACACTGGTAAGGAACATTGGGCGGCAGTAAAGACAGTCCTTAAGTACCTTAGACGGACTAAGGACTTGATACTGATTTACGGCCCAGGAGAATTAGAGGTAGATGGTTATACGGATTCGGACTTCCAATTAGATTTGGATGACCGAAAGTCTACTTTGGGATTTGTTTATACGCTCAATGGTGGCGCAGTAACTTGGAAGAGTTCCAAGCAAAGCACGACTTATGATTCCACCATTGAGGCGAAGTATATAGCGGCTTCAGAAGTTGTCGAGGAGGGTGTTTGGATACGCAAGTTCTTAGAAGAACTACAGGTGGTACCTAGCATAGTGGATCCTCCGTTACCATTGTGGTACGATAATAGCGGAGCGATCGCACAAGCTAAGGAACCCCGTGCTCACAGTATGTCCAAGCACATAGAGAGAAAATACCACGTGTTACGTGGGTTCGTTGAGAATGGCTCGATAGCCGTGCAGAAGATCGCTTCAGCAGAAAATGTGGCGGACCCGTTCACGAAGCCACTGTCTCAGGCAGTGCTAGATCGTCACCTCGATAAAATGGGGTTGAGATACTATACCGCGTGGCATTAGTGCAAGTGGGAGATTGTTGAGGTTTATGCCCTAGATGTCGTACGAGGATTAGATAGTACGAGGGCATTAGTGTAATTTTGACGTGTTTAACATTTGTAATTGAATTATTTGATAATGAAATTATTATTGTTTGTTTATTGTCAAAATTAGCATGACAAACAATACAAAGACAGATTATTATTTCATCTAAATAAATTAACCTTGCAGTCGGGTAATAAGACGAATTAATAAAACCCCAATACTGACAGTTCAGTTACTGATTCTGTGGGGATAGAGAGGGGAATCCAGTAAGCTGACATACTGTAATATTAAATTAAGTCCACAAGTCTTAGTCTCCAGTAGGGTGACTGGATTGACGAGTACGACTTGTTTGTCGATGGGTTCAAAATGGTTGTGCCAACCATTCACTTGGGAAGTGGGAGCTCGTGACATTGATGCAAGACGAATCAGGGGATTGTCTGTATTTGGACACTGACGATCACACGCTGGTAAAGTCGCTGATCGATCGATTGACTATAGTAGTCTACGTGAACCTTAGACCGAAAGGGTTAACTCGGGGTTGGTCTTAAGGTCTCGATTAGTCACTAGTTTTCTAGGCCCGAATTGCATGTAGCATGGGTCAGCGGCGAAATGCGGTCTTGATTTTTCGACGTGATTGCCGGTTATACCGCTGAGCGGGATTTACGTCCTTGATTAAATTCAAGGTTAACGTCCTATGTAGTTTCGATGTGCGAGAATTTACCTAAGCCTCTGGTCAGAGCACATAACTGACTCACGAGTGTCGTGGAGGGCAGTTTGATAAATGTCACGGACACGAACATCATAGAGTCGAGTCCTGTAAGTTCGACTACGCGTGACTTTCACTCGACCGGGACAAACGTAAAGGGTTTATACGTGGTAAGATAATCTATAGTCGGTTCGTGAATAATACCTATTCGTACTCAACTCGGGATCGGTTCGGTACCACGGGGCTAGCTAGGTGAATACCGAACTTTTGGATTCCTCCCAGAGCCGGTTGAGACGAACCAAGAGAGTCGGGCTTAAAAGGGGCAACCGACACAATGTCAATATGAGAATAGAGCAGGTTGGGGCCTGGATTGAGAGATTAGGGTTTACGGCTTGGCCGAAACCCTAAATGGCCGAAAACTTGGTTAAATCAAGTAAGGGGCAAAATGGTCTTTTCACCTCACGAAATATTTTTGAAATATAATATTGGATATTTAATATTTAGTATATGATTTAAATGTGATTTAAATCCTTATTATTGTTTTAAAAAAATAATAATATTTAATTTGGAATTAAATAAAATATATATTAGATATATATATATATATATATGATTTTCGATTTATTATATAGTATAATTTCGAAAATTATAATTAAATATATATTGGATATTATATTTAAATATACTAAATATAGAATTAAATATTAATTTATTTAATATTAATTTGAATTTGAATTTGATTTAAATTCAAAAAGCAAAAACCAAGTAAACCAAGACCAAGTCAAAAGACTTTGTATGGCTTGGGGTGGGTGAGAAAATTTCTCCCCACTCCACTTGACTAGAAATCGGCCAACCCTAGTATAAAAAGGGTTTGGATTTTTGAAAACAAAACCCTAAATCATTTGGAAGAAAGAAAGAAAAATCTAGGGTTTTTCCTCCTCACCTCTCTCGATCTCTCTCTATCTCGTCTCTCTCCCTCTTTCTCTCTCGAGCCGCGTGCTGCCCGCGTGAAGAGGGTGCTGCCCGAGCTTGCTCTAGCCGCCTTAAGCTAGCTTTGGCCGTGACGTTTGTGTTGGTGCCGGCGTGACGCTCTTGCCCCATTCGTGCGCGTATTGGTGCTAGGAGAGGGATACTACATCCCGGGGATTCGAAGGGTTCGTAGCTCACCATCTTCTTGTGTTTGTCAAGGTATAATGGCTGAAAACCCTTCTTTCGTGTTCTTACATTCTCGTGTTATTACCGAGCGGTACAAGAAAAAGGCGAGAATCCCTAAAAGTTTTAAAATTCCGCCGTTCAAGGAAAGAGGGCCTCGGGACCCTATCGGGATTCCCAACACGGACAGTTACCAACGTCTCTCACATTCGTGAATCATCGCGTCCCATCGGACCTTCAATGGATCTTGCCACCTCGTGCGCATCCACTCAGTGCTAACGCAGCGCTGCGTCACCATCACTTACACACGTGTCAGCGACACGTCACTTGCTTGCCACGTCACCCGAGTTGCCACTTCATCAGCACGTTGAGCGCCACCTCGCCGACACATTACCGCCGATGCCACGTCAGCTGGAGCATAAAGTTTAGGGCTCCTCAATGCTCCTCGCTATGATGCGGCATGCGAAGTGCGCCTCAAACCGCCCAATGCGCACTATGGCACGACTCAATCTCGGAGGTGCGACTCGCACTCGGGTCTTTACTTGGAGCAAAACCCCCCAATAAGCCATATGCTCACTTAGCCCAGTAATCCCACTTAGTCCATCCACTAGGCAAGTCCTTTTGATTTATCTATACAAGGTAACTCTATATATACAAGTGAAAAAGAGATGACTTAATCAATGTGGGACAAACTTTCCTTTTATACACTTAGTTTATTTTTCTCATCTCATTATTGGGTCAACATCGAAAAATTAATTTCTCATTCACCCGACATCAGTTTTGAGTCAATTAATTTTCGATAGATTCCTCTTGAAGCGTAGATTATGAATAGTACATCAATTTTGAGTTTTGACGAACGACGAGATCCCAATTTTAATAAAACCGATCAGTTTTAGTTTTTGGGTTAATTACCCAACATTGGGCCCATTTGGCCCAATAAGCTAAAATCCAACAAAGACAACATAACGTTAACTGAATTCTCCACCGAAACTACAAGACAGTATTATCCTTGGAAGTGGTACACAAACATGTTCATGTATTAATGAAATGCTTCTTATATTCTTTTAGCTGAGCTTCAGTTCATTCATTGGGAAATTTTAAAATATGAAGCATCGTCATGGAATCGTTGTATTGAATTCTAACAATTACTTGTTGGCCCCATTAATTAGTTTCTCATATGTGAATCTGATTTCCATTTATTTGTGGGAATAATAAGCAGATTTCAGTAGAAAAAACTCTGATTTCCATAGGTAAGGCCGATTGACACCGACCGATATTATGTATAGTATAATCTCCTACTTACGGATATTGAGTAATAAAAAAACTATTTTTTCTGGATAGAAAAAAAATAAGCAGAGTTCAGTAGTTATAGAGAACGTAGAAGCAACGCAAATATGTTGGGATCTGTGAGCCTAAACTCCGATGTATGTGGCCGGAAGATGATCGGAAAGAGGCCTGAATGATCACAGCTCGATCAAAGCTTAGAAGATAACTAAGTTCCCAGATCAAATGAAGGCCGTTCGATCTAGTTCGCGCGCAATCCAAGGTTGGAGGTTTAAAGCATGCGGTTTAAATGACGAGCGTTCGATCAGGCGGTAGATGGCATCAACGGCTGAGATTAAAGTCGCAAATCCACTTATAAAAGCCAACTGGCGTTTTTATTAAGTAAGAAAAACATACGGTATAATAAACCAATGAGTTGGTATTATTCATTAATCTGTTGGTATTAATCCTTCAAGAATTGGTATAATTCTTTAAGGACTTGATATAACGCGCGGCTGTGTACAAGAGATAAAGCGTTTGGTACAAGCTCGTCGATGCACGGCAGTTACAACTTAACACTTATAAATATCAGATGAATGAGTTCGAGTAGGTATCTTTGAGAGCTTGTAGATTTCGTTAGAGTGAGAATTAGCGAAAGTTGTAAACACGAAAGTCGTAGAGGGTGTGGAGATCTTGTAAACACTTCTTCCCGTTTAATAAAAGAAGCTCTGTTGGTCCGTGGACGTAGGCTGAACGCAGCCGAACCACGTTAAATACTCTGTTTTTGAGTTTATTTTTGCTTGCTGTTTTTCGATTCGATCGACTTCAAGATCGTATTTCTTGGATCGATACTCACACTTACGATAAAGAACAGCAAGTTGCGAATCGAGGAGTGTCGTTTATTCAACAAAATAAGAGCCCGATGATAATGGATTTGCGTAATTCATCTTGAAAAAAAAAAAAAAAAAAAGCTGTCAAACTTTTATTTTAGCTTCTAATTTCCTTTTCTTTTTTTCCCCATTATCATCATTGAACTGCCAATCTTTTTATTCCATTGCATGCTTTGTCTTAAATTTGAAACTCAGATTTTAAAACAACATAGAACCCCACGTTGGTTGATCATCGCTGCATATGATAGTATTCATTTATTGAGATTATAATTTTTTTGTAATGCAATAAAGAACATTATGAAAGAGAAAGGACGATGTGCTGATTTGAGGCTACATTGGCAAAGGGAATAAAGATGCTTTTGGTACCGCCAGAAAAAAGCTGGTAAGTTTCTATGTATTATTATTATTATTATTATTATTATTATTATTATTATTATTATTATTATTTTGAGATTGAATGATTTCTCATTTTTATTTTGAGATTCATGAGGGAGAAGATGATATAGATATGATGACGCACTTAGGCACGCCTTTGTCTACACACAGTACACATTGGCAGAAGTGTTTTGGCTTAGTTTCAATGACAGGCTGATCTTACAATGGTCGGCTTGTGATGTTGCCAATTCCTAGGACATGCTTCCTATTACTACACAACTCTTGTTTTTTGTCATTTTCTTTTTCTCGTGCATATTAATAATTCCACTTGTCTCCTCTAAATTATTATTATTTATTATGAAATATTAATAAATATTAAAATAAAGATGTGGATGTATATTATTTAGAATGATGGTTAAGTAAAAGAATTGGTTGTTAAGTTAAGAATGTAGGTTGAGTAAGTTAGATTTGATTATTTTATTGATTAGAATGGTAGATGTGATTTTTGTGTGGTTGATGTAATATTTTATTTTGTGGATGTAATTTGAGAGATTTGTGTATAAATAGGTGATTTGGGATGTGTAAAAATATATTGAAAGTATTGAATAAAAGAATTTATTTATCTCTCTAGTTATCTCTCTAATATTTATTTAATCGTCATTAGAAAAATACTTAATAGTTATAATATTTTATAATACGTTATCAGCACGAGAGCACCGATCCTTCGAAGTTCGTCGACGTCATCACCCTGAGCACGAGAGTTCCGTCCTCTGAAGTTTTTCGACGCCATCACTCCGACGTATCATATGTACATTTTATTTTTACATCTTATAACACAAAACTGCATTGGTCCTAGCGGTAATCCCCACAAACTTGTGGCGTGAGCACCAGATTTCGAATCCCAGCTGCGGCGTTGAATTTTTTAGAATTATGTCATTTTATAAGTTTGATTTTTTTTTATTTAATTATAATCACGTTAATACTTATTTATACTTGAATATTATTTTTCTTAACTTTTATGATTATGATTATTATTATGATTATTTAATATATCTTTATTTTTTTATAGTAAGATGTCGAATCTTCAAAAGCTTGATATAGTCGCTCTCGATATCACGGGCCAAAACTATCTATCCTGGATTTTGGATGCCCAACTTCACCTTGAATCAAAAGATCTGGGAGATACTATAAAAGCTAAAAATGAGGCATAAAGCCAAGATAAGGCCAATGCCATGATTTTTCTCCGTCACCACCTTCATGAAAGTTTAAAGGTGGAATATCTTACTGTGAAAGATCCACTTACTTTGTGGACCGATCTGAAAGAAAGATACGACCACCAAAGGACCGTGATACTGCCAAATGCTCAATATGAGTGGACAAATTTACGGTTCCAAGATTATAAATCTGTAAGTGAATATAATTCTGCTATGTTCAGAATTACTTCTCAATTAAGATTATGTGGACAAGAAATTACTAACGCAAGTATGCTAGAAAAAACATTCAGCACGTTCAATGCAGCAAATTTGGTGCTGCAGCAACAATATCGGGAAAGAGAATTTCAGAAATATTCAGAGTTAATCTCTTGTCTCCTCGTTGCTGAACAAAATAATGAGTTATTATTGAAGAATCACCAATCACGACCGACGGGCTCTGCCCCTATACCTGAAGCCAACATGAATACTTATCAAAATGATCGAGGTAATAGTGGTCGCGGTCGTGGCCGGTACAATAATCGTGGTCGTGGTGGTGGTCGTGGACGTGGCCGTGGCCGTGGTCGTGGTCGTGCCCGTGAATATTATGGAAATTATAATAATTTTCCCCAGAAAAGAAAAATAGAAAATAAAGAGGAAATCGGTGAACAATATAAAAAATGATTTGATGAACCATGTTCTCGTTGTGGTATGAAAGGTCATTATGCCCGTACTTGTCGCGTGGCAAAACACCTAGTTGACCTCTATCAGAAATCACTTGATGGAAAGGGAAAGAAAGTTGAGACAAATTTTATCCAAGATGAAGGTGGTTCTAATCTCAACTTCAACGAGATTGGTGACTTTGATGTTGATGAATTCCCACCGATCCTAATTAAGCAAATGTTATTATTATGTACTATTTTATATTTTCATATATATTGTGTGTTTTTCATATATGCTGTGTATTATTTATGTATTATCATATATGTTGTGTATTGTTATCATGACTTTATATAATCAATGTTTTGATATTTTATTATTATTTTCTTGAAGAATGAATACACGTGGAGATATATGTCTTGTGGATAGCGCAACGACTCATACAATTCTCGCGGATAGAAAATATTTCTCCCGATTGATTATTCAAGAAGCAAATGTTAATACCATTTCGGGAAGTACGAAATTGATTGAAGGCTCTGGGACAGCTAATATCATATTATCCGGAGGAACAAAATTGCATATCGAAAATGCATTATATTCTTCCAAGTCTCAAAGAAATTTATTGAGTTTTAAGACATCCGTAAAAACGGATATCATATTGAGACTACAAAAGAAGGTGATAATGAATACCTTCAAATCACAAATGTGATTTTAAATAAAAAATGCATTATAGAAAAATTATCCGCTTTATCCTCCGGTTTATACTATGCTTACATTAATACAATTGAGGCAAATTCTATAAATGATGACTTATTTATTGTGTGGCATGACCGGTTAGGCCATCCCGGTTCAACTATGATGCAGAGAATAATTGAGAATTCATGTGGACACACATTAAAAAATAAGAAAATTATTATGTCCAATGAATTATCATGTGATGATTGCTCAAAAGGAAAACTGACCGTTAGACCATCACCAGTGAAATTAAAGACCGAGTTTATTACATTTTTGGAACGTATTCAAGGCGATATATGTGGACCAATACATCCACCATGCGGTCCATTTAGATATTTTAAGGTTTTAATCGATGCATCAACTAAATGGTCGCATGTATCATTATTATCAACTCGCAATGTTGCATTCGCTAGATTGCTTGCTCAATTAATTCGATTACGGGGACATTTTCCTGATTTTTCAATTAAGAAAATACGCCTTGATAACGCTGGTGAGTTCACTTCTAAAGCATTTAATGAGTATTGTATGTCTATTGGAATTGATATTGAACATCCCGTAGCACATGTTCATACTCAAAATGGACTTGCAGAATCATTGATAAAAAGATTACAATTATTTGCAAGACCATTACTAATGAAGTCGAATCTTCCTTTATCATGTTGGGGATATGCTATTTTACATGCATCATCACTTATCCGCATTAGACCAACAAGTTATCATAATGTTTCCTCATTAAAGTTTTCGGTCAGGAACCAAATATTTCCCATTTGAGAGTTTTTGGATGTGCGGTATATGTTCCTATTGCTCCACCGCAACGCACTAAAATGGGACCTCAAAGGAGAATGGGAATATATGTTGGATTTGAATCAAAGTCGAAAATAAAATATTTAGAACCATCGACAGGAGATTTATTTACAGCTCGATTTGCCGACTGTCACTTTGATGAATCTAAATTTCCAACATTAGGGGGAGATAAAGAAAATAAACAGCTGGTTAAAGATATTCTTGGAATGAATTATCATTGGCTCATTTTGATCCTCGTACAAAAGAATGTGAACTCGAAGTTCAAAGGATAATTCATTTACAAAATTTAGCCAATCAATTGCCAGACAGTTTTACTGACCAAAAGAGAGTGACTAAATCGCATATACCAGCTGTTAATGCTCCTATTAGAATTGATACTTCTATTGGAGATGCGAACAAAACTGATCCGAAACCGCAATTAAAATGTGGTAGGCCCTCGGGATCCAAAGATAAGAATCCTCAAAAAAGAAAAGGAGCAAATATTGTAAATGGCCAAATCGAGGACACATCGACTCCAAGAGAGTCAGTGGGCATAAATAATCTTGATCAGGTACCTGAAAGTTGTAAAAATATTAAGAATGAAGAGATCTCGTTAAATTATGCCCAAAATAGAATACGATGGAACCGAGACAAAGTCAACGTTGACGATGTTTTCTCATTTAATGTAGCGCTACATGAGATTATTGAAAATGGGGATCATGAACCAAAATCTGTAAATGAATGTAGACAGAGAAGTGATTGGCCAAAATGGAATGATGCAATCGAGGCAGAATTAAAATCACTTGAGAAACGAGAAGTTTTTGGTCCAGTAGTCCGTTTACCAGAAAATGTAAAGTCGGTTGGATATAAATGGGTTTTCATCAGAAAGAGAAATGAAAACGGTGAAATTGTTAGATACAAAGCACGGCTTGTTGAACAAGGGTTTTCACAAAGACCCGGTATTGATTACAAGGAGACATATTCTCCTGTGATGGATGCAACTACTTTTCGTTATCTAATTAGTCTGGCAGTACGTGAAGGACGCGATATGCATCTTATGGATGTTGTCACTGCTTATTTGTATGGCTCACTCGATAGTGACATATATATGAAACTTCCTGAGGGATTTCGTTTGCCTAAAAATTCGGACCTCGTAATGAGTACTCAGTGAAATTGAATAAATCATTGTATGGTTTAAAGCAATCGTGGCGAATGTGGTATAATCGCCTAAGTGAATATTTACTGAGTAAGGGATATAAAAATGATCAAACATGTCCATGTATTTTCTTGAGAAGAATTGGAAAAGAGTTCGTCATCATTGCAGTTTATGTTGATGACTTAAATATTATAGGAACTCCTCAAGAGTGAACTAAAACTATTACATGCTTGAAATGGAAATTTGAGATGAAAGATCTCGAAAAAACGAAATTTTGTCTCGCACTATAAATTGAATATTTAAATAATGGAATATTTGTTCATCAAGAGACTTATACGAAAAAGATCTTGAAAAGATTTCATATGAACAAAGCGCATCCATTAACTACACCGATGATCGTACGGTCCCTTGATGTAACTAAAGATCTATTTAGACCATGCGAAAATAACGAAGAAATACTTGGTGCCGAAGTTCCATATCTTAGTACTATTGGTGCATCGATGTATCTTACAAGTCATACTCAACCAGATATAGCATTTGCTGTAAATTTATTAGCGAGATATAGTTCTGCACCAACCCACGACATTGGAATGGAATCAAACAAATATTCCGTTACCTTCAAGGAACTACAAATATGTGATTATTCTATTCTAATGATTCACAATCTCATTTAATTGGCTATGCAGATGCAGGGTTTTTATCTGACCCGCATTATGGCCGATCACAAACGAGTTATTATTTACATATGGAGGTACAACTATTTCATGGCGATCAGTCAAATAAAGTTTAACAGCTACTTCTTCAAATCATGCTGAAATATTGGCAATTCATGAAGCTAGTCGAGAATGTGTTTGGCTAAGATCTATTATTCAATATATTCAAGAGACTTGCGGGTTATCTTCTGAAAAATTACTCCCCACAACATTATTTGAAGATAATACATCATGCATAGCTCAACTAAAGGAAGGTTACATCAAATGTGATAGGACAAAATATATATCACCTAAATTTTTCTTTACACACGAACTTCAGAAAAATGGTGATATTGATGTACAACAAGTTCGATCAAGTGAAAATCTCGCTGATCTATTCACAAAGGCACTTCCTCCGAGAATTTTCGAAAAGTTAGTATATTCAATTGGAGTCCGAAAACTTGGAGATCTTAAAGGATATTTTCATCAGGGGGAGTAGATACGCGTTGCACTCTTTTTTCCTTCACTATGGTTTTTCCCACATGGTTTTCCTAGTAAGGTTTTTAATGAGGCAACAAGAAAAGCGTATCAATGGAATTATGTACTCTTTTTCCTTAACTAGATCTTTATACCACTGGGTTTTTCCTAGCAAGGTTTTAATGAGGCATATTCCTTAATATACATCCAAGGGGGAGTATTATGAAATATTAATAAATATTAAAATAAAGATGTAGATGTATATTATTTAGAATGGTGTTTA
The DNA here is from genome assembly GCA_028392965.1 of Lindernia subracemosa. Taxonomy (NCBI): domain Eukaryota; kingdom Viridiplantae; phylum Streptophyta; class Magnoliopsida; order Lamiales; family Linderniaceae; genus Vandellia; species Vandellia subracemosa. The sequence continues at coordinate 521,101 of JAQPCC010000098.1, read as the reverse complement.
AGTAAAAGGATTGGTTGTTAAGTTAAGAATGAAGGTTGAAAAAGTTAGATTTGATTATTTTATTGATTAGAATGGTAGATGTAATTTTTGTGTGGTTGATGTAATATTTTATTTTGTGGATGTAATTTGAGAGATTTCTGTATAAATAGGTGATTTGAGATGTGTAAAAATATATTGAAAGTATTGAATAAAAGAAGTTATTTATCTCTCTAGTTATCTCTCTAATATTTATTTAATCATCATTAGTAAAATACTTAATAGTTATAATATTTTATAACATTATTATTATTATTATTATTATTATTATTATTATTTTCTCAAGTATCTTTGGGTGCCTTAGAAAATCTGTAACGTATTTTATTTTTTTACACAGTGCATTGGAAGGAGAGTGAAATAAGCCCTCACAACCGGTCAAGGACTTGACCGGTGAATGGATATATATGGGAAAAGATAATCATTCAACGACGGATCTAATCTAATCTTTCTTTAACTTTCAATAATAAAAAATCTCAAAAATCAAAATGCAAAGAACAGAAAAGGAGCGATGTGAACGTTGGTTGAGATCCCGATGTAGAAAAGGAGAGAACGAAATTCTTAAAGAATTTCCCACAAATTATCGTTGTCACCCCACCCGTCTTTTTTCCACCTCGATAACCAAAAAAATTAAAGATCGAGCCGAGCCGAGCCACTAATGTGGATTTTCTTTTTATAATTCTGAGAAAATATTAAAAAAAAGGGAAAAAGAAGATATAAAAATTAAATAAGAGAAAACAAAAAGAAAAAGAAAAAGGGAAAAGGGCATAGAGTTTGACCCCACAACTAACTTTAAAAGGACTGATGAGGGCCATTGACCACAGCACCACCAGCACTCGCTCGCTATATACTATAAAAAATAAACCCCATACACATATTCAAAGCAAAGGGGTACGCAAGAGAAACCATAGCCAGCCAGCCAACAATGCACAACATCAACACGAAAATGGATCTGCTATGGGCCGAGAAGGGCCCGAACGGAGACCTCCGACTGCCGGAAAGCCCGAGAGGTCCGATGGAGTTTCTGTCGAGGTCGTGGAGTGCATCGGCGCTTCAAGTCTCGAATGCACTCAGTAGTAGTAATAATAATAATCATCGTCATCATTCTTCGTCTTCTTCTTCTTCGTCGTCAGCACTACTACACAGCACTACTCCTCCGCCTCTCAACAACAACAGCAATAGTACAATAATACACGAAAACGTGGAAGAAGAGCCTAATTCTAATTCTATTGCTAAGTTGTCTGGCAACACTTTTTCTTTCGCTTCGTCCGCCACTTCTCAGCTCATTCTTGAGCGTATCATGTCTCAATCTGTAAGTACTGTATTGCTGTTTGTTTTTCTACAGGGGACAGTCTATGTTCTAACGACAATTTTTCTTTTTTTATTTATTTTCGAAGGAAATATCTCCTCTGACATCGGGGAGGCTTTCGCATAGCAGTGGGCCGTTGAACGGTTGTCTTGCTGAAGATAATGAGAGCCCTCCATTAATCTCACCTTCCGACGAGTACGAGGATGTTGTCAAGGTACGTCCTCACACTATTTGCTTGAATATTATTAATTTATGTGATTTCTTTTCTTTTATCTGATTTAAGTTGGATATTAAGCTCCATGATTTATTATTGTTATTATTAGCTTAGGTGTTTGCACGGTCTAATCAAATGATACATTCTCACTGATCATTAGTCAATGATGTGCTCTATTTGGTGGGAAAAAGGATCGTAGGGAATAATTAAGTAAAACGTTTCTTACAGCTTTTTATTAATTTATTAAGCAGATAAAGTTGAGAAGGACGAATATTTTTCGTCCTCGGTATATATAACTACTTTTGTTCTCTTTATTATTTAATTATTATTACACACAATAAGAAAAGAGAAAAAAATGCTCTTTAGCCGTTCGATATTTTCTCTTTTTGCCCACAAAGATTTACTTCACTTATTTGTTTCACATGCAAACCGATGTGTGTCTTTGAACAGTGATTTATCACTGTCCTACTAAAGCTACTATTTAAAGAAAAGCAATTAAAGAAATCAAAAGATAAGAGAGATTAAAAGCAAAGAAAAGCATATATTTGGAGAAAGTAATAACTACATGCAAATTCCCAAAAAGGAAAAATAATCTTTTCTATAAGTTTTCTGTCCTTTGAATAATAATTCTTAATAGGACCCTTAAGACTTATAATTCAAATGAGGTCATTCCCACCATAAATGCATCGATGATACTGTAAGAAACTGCCTAAATCATGCAAAAATGTACAGTATTTCTGGCTATGTAATGACTGGTGAGTTTTAAGAGAAAAAGCTGTAGTAGTTATTAGCTGTGTTGAGTGAGTGAGTGACTAAAAGTTTATAACATTTACCTCTCAGGACAGTCAGAAATTCTGGGAACTCTGTTTTCCCGTTTCAGTTTTGTCTGAAGCAATGAGGAACAGATTTGGCAGATCTCTGTCTTGCCATTTTCTTGTTAAAAATCCACTGAAACTAACCATCTTAGCATTTCTCTTTAATCTTTTACATGGCAATTGTTACTCTTTAACCATTAATTATAATTTAGTACACCCTAAACCAATCAACATATTATCGTTTACATTTATAGTTTATCTCTTGAGGTAATATATGTTTACAGAGCATTAATAATAACAATGTCTTACGACCTTTAATTTTCAGTATCTACGCGCCAACAACACACTGCAACCTCTCTTCACCGGCACGCCGCGCTACACGGGGCCTGCAGCCGTCTCCGGCGGCGGAGCTGCCACCCCAGGTGGCAAAACCGTCGGGCGATGGCTCAAAGAACGCCGCGAGAAGAAGAAGGAAGAGACCAGGACTCACAACGCTCAGCTCCACGCTTCCATCTCGGTGGCCGCTGTTGCCTCCGCCATCGCCGCCATAGCGGCGGCCACTGCGGCTTCTTCGGCAAAGGGAAAAGACGAGCAGATGGCCAAAACAGACATGGCCGTGGCTTCCGCCGCCACTCTTGTTGCGGCGCAGTGCGTGGAGGCGGCGGAGAACATGGGTGCTGATCGCGACTACCTCATGTCTGCCATCAGCTCCGCCGTCAACGTCCGATCTCACGGCGATATATCCACTCTCACAGCCGCAGCAGCCACGGGTAGGTTGTTATTCCTTTTCTTTATTATATGAATCAATGAGCTAATTTTGTCTGCCCTAACATATGAAGCAAAGAGACTGGCACAACAGTCATGTAATAAACTTTCGAAATAACAAACAAATATTGATGGACCGCTTTCTATTGGTGAAGCATTACGCGGTGTAGCGACATTGAAGGCGAGGGCTTTGAAAGAAGTCTGGAACATAGCAGCTTCGATTCCTCCGCTGGCTCCACCTTCTATGGAAAAGGGGAACTTCAACTCTAGCAATAGCAGTTCGGGGGGAAGCTTCTGCGAGGAAATGGTAACCGAAGACAATTTCTTGGCTGCTTGTAACCAGGAGATGCTCGCTCGAGGCGGCGAACTTCTCAAGCGAACTCGTAAAGGTGGTAAACTCATCGATCACCCGCTTTCAATCTAAAATTGCATGCGAATTCTCATCGTCATCGTCTTTACAACTACATTTGCTTGCAGGCGACCTTCATTGGAAGATTGTTTCTGTTTACATTCATCGCACGGGCAACGTAAGCCATTATCTCTCAATTAACATATCTTTCTTCATTTTCAATGTGCATTGTTCTTGCAGGTGATGCTGAAGATGAAGAGCAAGCATGTAGGAAAAACCATCACCAAGAAGAAGAAAAGTAAGCAATCACAGTCTTCTATATACGCTAAGGATATAATGTCTTCCTTCGATCCGTTGAGGAGGATGTAATATATACTAACACATCGGCCGGGGGGGGGGGGGGATTTATTATAATTTGCAGATGTGGTTATTGATGTTATAAAAGACGTGCCGTCATGGCCCGGGAGACACTTGTTCGAGGATGGGGAGCAGAGAAGGTACTTTGGGCTAAAGACCGAATGTCGTGGGATAGTCGAGTTCGAGTGTAAGAACGAGAGAGAGTACGAAATGTGGACTCAAGGTGCTGCAAGGCTTCTCTCAGTTGTTGCGGAGAAGAAGAGAAGACATTATCGCAGCAGCAAATAATAACTTCTTTAAGATTTTCATGTTGGTCTAGCAAGTAGTAACGACGTAGTAAGTTCGATTGCGAATGAATGAATGAATCATATGTGATGTAAAAAGTACAATGGTGTGCCTAAGCTGATGTGTCATTATCGATTACTTGCTTGCAAATAGTTTGCAATTGAATTTGTTGATCCTAACTACATCGAAATAAAAAGTGCATGAAATTTACAAAAAAAAAACCAGTTCGTTACAAATGAAGTTATGAGTTATGAATGGTCCATTGTAGTATAGATGTCAATGGGTAGGGTTTGGGTAGACTCACCTAGATCCAGATCCAAACTCAATCAAATAATTGGGTATGGATCATACCCAATATGCGTTGGATATTAAAAAATTGGATATAGATCCGAACCCTTTGGTTCCAACGGGTAAACGAGTCTTAAATATCTATTAAACGGATCTTCAATTTTAATAAAAATTAAAAAGATAGATCGATACATCTTTTTGTAGCATATTTTTTTATTATAATAAACGAATATTTACGACGGAAAATTCGTCGTCAAATTTAGTGACGGAAATTTCGTCGCAAAAAACTAAAAAAAAATACTGTCGAAACTTTTTGCGACGAATAAACCGTCGCAAAATTTAGCGAACGATTTTCCATCCCAATTTTTTTGCGGCGTAATCGACGCAAATATTAACGATCGATTTTCCGTCGGAAATTTGCGACAAAAAAAATCGCAAAAATTTGTAATTATTCTGAAATTTTGAATATATCGCTAAAATCATCCTCTCTCTCTCTCTCTCTCTCTCTCTCTCTCTCGGTGAAATATGAGTTGAACCAACTCGCGAGCTTGAGCAAAGCTCGCGAACCGACTCTTGACATTTTTTATTTATTTTTTATTTTTAAAAATCTCAAGCTCGAGCTCGGGCTCGATTTTCACGCGTTCGATCTCGCTCATGCGTACTCGAAAGCTTGCGAGCCGGCTTGTGACCTTTTTATTTATTTTTATTTTTTTTACTAAAAAGCTCAAGTTCGAGCTCGGCCTCCATTAGCTCTAACCGAGTTGACCTCGGAGCTGAAAAGCTCGACGAGCTGAATTGAAAGTTTCGAGCCTAAAAAATAAGTCGAGTTCGGCTCATTTACACCCCTATTCCCAGTCCATTCTCGTCTCTCTCTTCTCTCTCTTCATCTCTTCCTTCTTCTTCCTTTTTTTCTTGATCGCGGTGTGGTGCGGTGCTTCGGCGGGGTTTCGGCGAGATAATTTATTTCTTTTTTTTTTTCACGCCATCACAATATGAAATTGAATTTTTTGCGATGAATTTTTTTCCGGCAAAAGGTTTAACGATGGAAAATTTTCATCGCAAAGAGCAGTTAGCTACAAATTTTCGACGGTTTATATATCGATGGAACATTTTTTGTAGTGATGGAGAACGATAAATAAAATAATTTAGGGTTTTTTTATTAATTAGTGCTTGATTTTGGTAAATTAGGTAAATGGATAATATCTACTTAAGGACCATTATTAATTGGATTGGATTTAGGTCGGGTCCCTACCCATTAAATTTAATTGGATCTTACACATACCCATTATTAATGGGTAGGATCTTATGTGATGGGTAAAGGTAGGGTCTGAAAATTTTGTCATCCATGAAAATGGAGCTACCTTCATAACTTAGCTACATTCAAAGCCATCAATGGAGCTCTAGCTTCGATAACTTCAGGAGCAAAGTCTCCAGGGAAGAACCTCGTCCACCATCCCAAGCATCGCCCTTCCGAATCACGAGCCACAACTCCTACAGCTGCCCCTTTCCTTTTAGCGTGTAATGCAACATCGAAGTTAACTTTCAAGGTAGGAACAAGAGGTGGCTTCCAAAAACTAGGGTCAGTGATAGCTTCTGTTCGTGCTATGGCCAAGTAGCTATGCGAGTGGAGGTGTACTTCATTTACTTTCTGCACAGCGTCATCCAATGGAATCGTGATGCTCTCCATCGTCCATTTGTTCCGCACGTACCATAGAGCCCATCACTCATATAACACCCTCTCGAACTCTTCCTGCTTCAGATTGGCATGGATTTCCTGAGGCCATTCTTCAGTCGGACTACGCCATGCTTGAAGAATATCATAAGAGACGTCCAGTATATTCCTGAACTCATTCGCTCTCCTGCAGGATATAAACACATGCCGCTCGAACTCAATATTAAAATTACAAAAGCTGCAAATAGGTGTCTTCACCCATTTCCTGCGAAATAGATTTGATGCAGTGGAAAGGGTGTTCGTGCCAAGTCTCCAACCGAAGTTCTTGACCCTAGGAGGAATATTGTTGTTTCATAGGAAATTCCAAGAATTGGTGGCCATACTTGTAGAAGGTTGATTCCGTCTTGCAAGGTCTCGGGCTTAGCCAGTAGGCTGATTTAACCGAAAAAGCCCCGACTTTATAAAGTGTCATATGAGCCGATCGTCTTCGGTTATCGAGGATGGCGGAATACCTAGCACAACATTAGCATCAATTGGAAGGAAGAGTCAGTGTATCAACAATTCATTCCACACACTTAACGAATCTAACCGGAGATCTTCACTGTAAAGAGTGCGAAACCCGATCAAACTGGGAAAATGATCCTGAAGAAGCTCGAACATGGGATCCAAGGATCGGACTAGATATTCACTGTATTTCCCTGAGTACATTGCATGAATTAAATATTTTGCCTCAGAAATGCTCCACCATGTAAGAGAAGGGTTCCGCCCCCGTCCCACCTGTAAAAAGTCACAATTGGGGAAATAACGTGCTTTAATGATTCTAGAAATGAGACTCTCCGACCATGACACCATTCTCCATGCTTTCCAAGAGAGCTAAGTTAAAAGCCCTAATATCCCGAAAACCTACCCCGGCTTCCATTTTTCCAAACATAATTTCTCCCAAGATAGCCAGCAAATACTCCTTTTGTCTTCTGCGCTCCACCGATACTGGGCCATAAGTTGAGTAATACTCCGTAAAACATTAACCAGGAGTAAAAAACAGTTTACCGCATACGTCGATTTAGCTTGCGAAACCTCTTTAATTAGAACTTCACGACCGACTTGCAAGAGTAATTTCTCAGCCCACCCCTCAATGGGATTGATTACCTGCATTAAAAATAGATAATGTCTCCATGCATTGTAGCCGGACGTCTTTATTCACGTTCGGTGAATAGCTCAATCCCGATTTATCTAGATTTACGATGTGGCCTGATGCTTCTTCATACATAGCTAGCATCTTCCTAATCGTCACCATAGTTGGAATATCAGCTTGGAAAAAAATGAGAGTATCGTCTGAAAATAAAAGGTGTGATATCGAAGGTGCATCCGGTCGAACCTTGAAATCTTGAATCGTACCACTCGCCTCCAGGTCCTGTATTAGTACGCTAAAAGCTTCTGCACATATAAAGAAAAGATAGGTGATACAGGGTCTTCTTGACGTAGCCCTCACTGAGGTTTAACATGACCTAAACATTCACGTTAAAGGATGAACGAGTAGTTGACCAACGAAACACATGGAATTATTAGACGAACAAAATTTTCATGAAAACCTAACTTACTCAACACCCTTCCGAGAAACGGCCACTCGACCTGATCATAAGCTTTACTAATATCATGTTTTGTAGTGTTGTATCCTTTTCGTCCCCTCTTTCATTGGCTTAGAGCATGGTTTATTTCGAAGGCAATAAGGACATTATTGGTGATCAACCTGTTCGGAATGAAAGCTGACTGCATAGGGGATATCATCTTGTGCATAATGGACTTTAAACTATTAGTGACACCTTTAGCAGCGATACGATACAAAATGTTACACAAGCTAATGGGTCGAAACTGGGAAATATTTTCTGGAATACGACATTTCGGGATAAGTACGATATGGGTATCATGTAGCTTGGGCGAGGATATTCCATGGTTCAAATCAAAACATTGAGGAGAGCCTTGGACGATTCTTCGCCAACAATGTCCCAATAATTTTGGTAAAGAGTTGGTGGAAAACCGTCACCGACGACTTAAATGGATACATACATGATAAAGCGCTTTTGATATTCTCAAGTGAATAATGTTGCAGGAGCATCTCATTCATCTCTGGCATCGCTCGAGTTGGGATAGATGTAATGGCTGAATCGATAACTTCCTGCGAAGGGTTTGTTGAGCGAAACAAATCATCAAAATAGCTTTGAATAACATTCTCGATATCTGCTTGAACCTTGCACCATCCATCGTTGACATCCTTTACGCGGGTAATGGCATTCATATGTTTCCTAATTGATGCTCGCCGATGGAAAAAACTAGTGTTACGATCCCCACTCTTTATCCATACCGCCTTCGGCCTTTATTGAAAATACAATTCCATCTGTCGAATTAACTCTTCTAATTCACTTTTCAATAGTCTGTTCTCTATCAAGATCTCAACCGAGGGTTGTTTTTTATCAAACATAAGTAATCGCTCCTCAATCATTTGTAGCCGGTCATGGATTTTGGTGTAGAAAACCTTACTCCATTTCTTCAAGTTCTCTTGGCTAGAAGACAACATATTCCATACCCTAGTAGCATCAGGCACATTGCTCTGCGCCTTCCAGCATTCCCGAAGGATTTTTTTATAGTCATCCTCATGTATCCATCTAGAAATTGCTAAATCAACTGCTCCTCCAGAATGACTGGTAATACCACTTAAGGGATTTTTTATAGTCATCCTCATGTATCCATCACGCCTCGAATCGAAAGGGTTTCGATCGTGGATTAGGTTTAGTAGGGGCCGCAAACAGTTGAATTGCCTAAGCATAATGATCTGAGGAGTATGTCTGAACATGTAAAACTCTAGCATGCAAAAATTTTGTCTGTCAGGCCGTAGAGGCGTATGCCCTATCCAGTCTCGCCATGATTGGTTCAACCGCCTCTTTCTATCATGTACAAATCATTGAAGTAACCCCATCCCCAACGCTCCAAAGATTAAAATCTTTGTAATATTCTGAACGACGAGTAGTGGGGTCCTGAGCTAAACTTTAGCTAAACCTTGGAAATCTTAATGCCATAATGCCTTTCAAATCCTCCTAGCCATTATCCTACTGCAATAATTCTTGCCAAGAACTCCATGTAAAGGATCGCCATGGAATCCCATATTGTTTAAACAACGTATATCTAAAGCACATCGAAAATCATTCATTTGCCAATATTGTCGGAGCCGACCCCCTTTCTTCTCCTCATGATATACGATCTCATTATAATCCCTTACACATAGACATAGATCATTTTTCCCCTCACGCAATCTATCAAATAGCTTCCAACTATCCTTGCGAGATTGAGTACACAGATCCTTGCGAGATTGAGTACACTTCACCCCTTTGCTTCAACACAGATCCCATGCAGGTCCAATTTCCGATGCAGAAATTCAAATATCTCCTTCCGACATTTTTTTCAATTAGGAAGATCAGATTGATGCCCCGCTTGAGCGGATCAAATTTCGAAGCTCATGAATCATCGAGGCTCCGCCCACACCTCGATAATTCCAGCTTAAGATATTCATAATGCTCGGCGGTATTGATCAACAGTCTCCGACGAAGGTTCCGAAATGTGCATTGAAACCAGAATAAAGAAAGAAGGCTTCTTCAAACGAGGTTCCAATATGGTGACATCCGAAATAGATTTTCTTTTTCTCGATAAATCTTTCATCATGTTATCGCTTTCTATTGGGAAGGAGGATTTCTTCTTGGCTAAGATGGTAGGTTTATATTTCATGTGGACATGTGTCGGGAAATGTGGTTCTAGCTAGGGTATAAGGAGAGGGGATGAGACATGTTGTAAGATCGGGTTAGGAGGAATGATGTCTTCTGATTTCATTGCGTGGGTGTTTTCAGAAGCTGTAGATGGGGGTGGCTTAATTATTTGCGATGGGTTAAGCTGACATGGTGATGAAGGTTTCGATAGTAAATATGAGAAAACTTGGCTATGTTTAGTATTTAGGGTTGGCGGTGACGTTGTTGAACTATCGTTATTTTGACCGGGTTCTATATTAGTCAGGTGGATATCGAGTCAGATATGTTTCCTTCGGTAGGGTCCGTTTCGATAAGGTCTCGAGTTAAAGTTTGTTTTTGGGATTGGATTATTAGTCAACGAGGAGGGGGAGCTACTTGTGGGTTGGATTCACGGATTTATGGAAGGTGATTTTGGGCATAGATGGAAGCTGACAGGTTGGAAGGTGATTTAAGAAAACCGATCGATGACATTAATTCTGGATTGATATAGATATGACGCTGATTTAGAAAAAGAGGTGTGTATTGGGCATGATTACGGGAAAGTGCACAATTTTAGGGACAACAACTTTATAGGAAATTGAGTTTTCCATGTGGTTTGGTGGGTGATTTGGTGGGGATGTGTCTGAATTTGGTAAGGGATGAATATATTCACTTTCCGAAAATACACCTTGAGGCATGACCGATGATCCAGTATTAGGGTTAGGGTTTTCTTTAGTTTCCGTGATCCGTTACATCGGCCGTGAACGGGTTTGATGCTCTTCTTTTGGCTATGTCTCATTGAAATGAAAAGTGAGCCCGATATTTTTATATAGATTATATCCCCAATCGGGGTTTATTCCTCTCCTTGAGGTTTGCTCCGCAAGAGTTAAATCAATCAATATTGTGTTACCGTATTTGGTTACAACAATGATTGATAGCCCTTACATAACCGAAAGAAGATGAATACTAGACCACAGCTAGGTTGCCTCAAGTCGAGTTTCCTTCCACGTCGTTCCCAGGGAATCTCCACTTTCCAGACTGGAATCAACTCGCTACCGAAGAGCCCCGGATACACCGATCCTTCCCTTCACGTGCAGACACGCTTCACTCTTGCCTCCTTGTGTAATCAACAAGTCCGAAGACAGAATTCACAGTAGGTTGAGGATTATCTCACGGGTACTAAGGATTTGCAAGTGTAACCTCTATTTGCAGAAGTATGCGATAATCACAAGTGAAAACTCTCAAATATTCGTTCTGGTTTTCTCTGTCTTTTTCCCTTAGTCTTAAGTGTTGCTCTAAATATGCAAGCCTTTAGCAAATCAACACTTCACATGGAATATCAATCACATAGAATATTCAAGATATCACCCAGATTCCATGCATATAGTTCAAGTAAATCTTGTCAAATCAACTAGATCAATATACATTGTATTACAACGGTTATATCATTAAGGGTAAATTATGGTATACTCCCACGTGGATGTACTGAAATGCGCATTACTACCCTATGTTTTTTTTTATTGCGCGAAACTCTTATGTGGTGTCTAAAACTTAGCACCATACCCCTCATGGTGTCTAAAACATATCATTGTACCCCTAATTAGGAAGTAAAAATGACAAGGAGCGCATAATTAAATAAACAACGAGGGTGTTTTACGCTATTTACAAACCATAGGGGTTTTGGTGTTTATTTTTTAAACCACGGGTGAGTTATATGCAATTTAGCCTATCATTAACTTTGCATGATTTTATTACATATATATCCACATAAATCGGATCAGGGCATAACTTCCCTTATAGGGAGATCTCAATCAAATCAGCACATACCATATATAGTTCAAATCAGCATCTTATCTGAGATATAGTGTATCAATCAACAACTTTCCATTTCATAATATCCAATCTATGCAAGGAAAATATTCTAATTGGTTCATACCGATTAAGATCAATCAAGATGCAACTAATGGCTATTTTCATTATTTTTTTCCTAAATAAAACATGTTTCCATCGAGTACCATTACCATATAAAGCACAACAACTTTCCATATATGTCGCGGAATGATATTCCATATACAGCACACAAAATTTCCATATAAGCACAGTAATATATGTGAGATATCAAGGAATACTTTATTCCTAAAATAAAAATATTCTCATATATTCCATGTAGAGCATAACAACTTTCCATATATATATCAAGATGATATTCTCATGTTACGAACAAGATATCTATGAAATTTCAGTGATTGCAATGATATACCAGTTACACACATAATCACATATTCGATATTTTAAAACATCGACAATGTTAAAGCACATTATATCGAATATTATCACATACGTAAATATGATTCAACATTATAATCGAATTGCTTAAGTTATAAACCTTATTGCTTTTAATTACATGGAATCATCAAAACTCTTAATCACATAAGACCAAAAAGGTCAACACGAACCATTCGAGTTCCGAATGCTCTCATAATGAAACATTGAACGCTTCCAGAAGGACTTAGACTCTGGGCATTGAACAAAGACATGGCAGGCATCTTCCCTTTGATGGCTACATCAAACACTTGATCTCGATTATTAATGGTATGAGATCATTTGTTCTATTTTTCTATTCCAGTCACATGTTCCATCAATCAGGTGTTGACATGGGTCTACTCCATAATATGTATTATACATCCAATAATTAAATAAGGTGGAGACCTTATTGGTGGAATACCTTATGGGAACACAAAAATGGAACAGAAAAATGGTATGAGATCATCTGTTCCATTTTAGAATTCCAATCACATGTTACACCAATCAGGTGTTGACATAGATCTACTCCATAATATGTATTATATATCCGATGATTAAATAAGGTGGATACCTTATTGGTGGAACACCTTATAGGAACACAAAAATGGAATAGAGAAATGGTATGGGATCATCTGTTCCATTTTTGTATTCCAATCACATGTTTCATTAATCAGGTATTGACATGTGTAATTTTTTAGAAAAAATCAAAATTTATCCATTAAAGATACTATTTCAATTTCAGTTCGCAAGGGGAATCCAATATACAGTTTCTGATTAGGCCCAACGAAAGCAGTTAAAGTGGATTCAAGGCTGTAATGGTCTAGGAATTTAAGATCCTATGCATGCAAAAATCGATAGATTCTGACAATAAAATATTCTTAACGTGAGAAATTGTCCACATAAGAACTACCAAAAAAAATAGATGACAGAACCAATGAATTAGCAAATTCACTTAAATTCAGGATCAACAAGAAACTGCCACACCTCCAATGGCCAACCTCGTTTTCTCAGAAACCCTTTGCATTACATTCATTGGTTTCTTCTTCCCCTCTTATTTATTATTATTTTTTTTATTGGAAGATATGCGAAGAGGACGAAAAACAACCTGTCCAAAGAATTAATTTCACCTCTCTCTACCATGTCGCCACCCTATTTTCTCAGCTTAGTCATAAGATTCCAAAAAAATGAACAATCAGAATAAAAAGGGGATAGATACTACACAATTAATCGCAAGTGATCAATCATCATCATCATCATCTCACAGAGTCCCAACCCAAGAAGCATGTCGCAAAACTATAGCTGGCTACCAATAAACCTCCAACCAGACGGAGCAGACCCACCGTTCCTAAACAAGGGCGACAACGCATGGCAAATGATCGCTGCAACCCTTGTGGGCCTACAGAGCATACCGGGCTTAGTCATACTATATGGAAGCATTGTAAAAAAGAAATGGGCTGTGAACTCAGCCTTCATGGCCTTCTATGCATTTGCTGCCGTTCTAGTATGTTGGGTCGGCTGGGGATATGAGATGTCATTCGGAAAAAACATGCCTTTTTTCTTCGGCAGCTCGATGCCCTTCATAGGAAAGATAGACGACGCGCTGGATCAGCATATTCTCTTGGAACAGACGTTTGGCGGATACTTCTTTCCTACTGCCACGATGGTCTTTTTCCAATTTGTGTTCGCTGCAATCACTTTGATACTGATAGCTGGTGCTTTGCTGGGGAGGATGAACTTTATCGCATGGATGTTGTTCGTGCCATTGTGGCTGACTTTTTCTTACACTGTGGGTGCTTTTAGCATATGGTCTCCCAATGGATGGTTGTCCAAGAAGGGAATCATCGACTATTCTGGTGGCTTTGTAATTCACCTGTCGTCTGGTGTGGCCGGCTTCACTGCAGCTTATTGGGTACGTAGTAGGACTAATTTTTCCTCGTCGATTGATAATTATTACTATTATATCATATCTCTCTCTTTGTCTCTCTTGTGTGTTCTTAGAACTAACAGGTAAACCTTTCGTCAATCATCATCATTCAGGTAGGACCACGAGCAGCGAAAGACAGGGAAAGATTCCCGCCGAACAACATTCTGCTTATGTTGGCAGGGGCAGGGCTATTGTGGATGGGTTGGACGGGTTTCAACGGTGGGGATCCATACAAGGCAAGCATAGACGCATCTCTCGCAGTTCTCAACACTCATATATGTGCAGCCACCAGTTTGCTTACTTGGTTGTTGCTCGACATTCTCTTCTTCGAAAAGCCTTCTGTCATCGGTGCTACACAAGGGATGATCACTGGATTGGTTTGCATTACACCTGCTGCAGGTAATAATATAACTTACCTATTATTATTATTATTATTATTATTGTTATTATTATTATAACAATCTAGCTAGGGCGGCTGTTAAACGCAATTATCCAACATCAATTTATAACAAAATTTGTGCCCTAAATACAAGTTTAGTAACCTATTCCATCTATTACCCAATTTATTTTAAAATGAACTCACATGCACTAATGTGTTGATTTTATGGATATGGACTTAAATGGGAAATTATTTGCCAACAACAATATGTCCTCTAGTTTATTAATTAAGTGCGATCTGAAACAAGTAATTTAGTACATACATTTCTTTTTCATGTATGTGAATACTGTTATCCAACAATGCTTGTAGAAGAAACTCTCTAAACAAAAATATATAGATAAGTGTGATCCTCATATTATAATTGTGTAAAAATCCAGATGGAACCACTTGTTTCCCGATATGATCCTAACTTTAAATGGTACCATCAAAGATTTGGATTTCATTACCGCATTATTTGTTTATGTTATAGAATTTATCCATCTATTTGAATTCAATGAAGTATTAAATAATAAACTGTTGGTATGGTACTCTATCCAACATAACCAGCATATAAATAATAGATTAAAACAAAAAAAAAAAACTTATATGCACTACAACCGTGCACTTGTGAAACTAAGTTTGTTTTGAATGCTAAGGTGTGGTGCATAGTTGGGCAGCCATTCTAATGGGCTTACTCTCGGGGAGCATCCCATGGTTCACAATGATGGTCCTCCACAAAAAGGTCAAACTCCTCAAACAAGTCGACGACACATTAGCGGTCTTCCACACGCACGCAGTTGCTGGAACTTTGGGTGGCTTGCTGACAGGTCTATTCGCCAATCCTAAATTGTGCAAACTCTTTTACGGTGTTCCGAATAACTACATCGGACTATTCTATGGTTTCCACGACAATAGATTCAAAGCGGGGTTTACTCAGATTGGTATACAGATTCTGGGTATCTTGTTTGTGGTGATCATGAACGTGGTCGTTACGAGCTTGATCTGTTTGGCTATTAGGGTTATCGTTCCTTTGAGGATGTCCGATGAAGAGTTGGATGGAGGAGATGAAGTTGTTCACGGCGAAGAAGCTTATGCTCTGTGGGGAGATGGTGAGAAGTTTGAAGCTGTTCATATAGTTTGTCAGCATTGATTTTAATAACTATTATTATTGTTGAAGGCGATGAGGATAATTAAGTACTATGATGTGATCATACACACCGTACGTATCATCAGTGTTTACATATTTAATGGCGTATGCGATCTTTTCTTTTCTTTTGATTCTCTTTGTGTTGAAGCTAATAATAATAAGTGATCTCAATTGACGATACAATATATTCTCGGCATAGCTGGAAGAGCAAAAGAAAACAAGATTTAATCTTATTTGATCTGAGTGAAGTGTTGCCACATAGGGTTTCTGACTTCCAGGTAGGCAAAATTCGTAGGGTGTAGATAGAATAGAACAAACCCATTTTCCTTGATCTAGTTTTGATTATTAATACCATTCCATTCGCTAAGAAATGGCTTTTTATCATATATAATGTTTTTTTTAAAAATAATTTCGAAAATAAGTGTGTTTTGAAATTGATTTCAAAAATAGGTGAACGCGGCACTTCATCTAATTAATTAATTATTAAATAATATAACTAATATTAATAATAACTAATAATTACAAATTCATAATAATTACAATTCTTATCTCATGTGCCACACTGGTAGCTGTTTATATCAGCAGGGACCTTGTACTGGGCATTAGTTATGTATGATTTGTACTTATTTACGAATTCGAACTACTTAAGCTTATTTTTTTTAAATAATAATACTAATAATAATAATAATAATAATGATAACAACAATAATAATAATAATAGGCTCGGACCAAGCCGTGCACTGCAGAGTGGGTTGTCTACGTACGAGACAGGTCTGTTTCGTCTCCATTATTTACGGGAAGTCGACCAGGGGGAGCGCCTTTCTCTCTGGGATGCTTTAGCGGACTTTTCTGCGGGCCGTGTGGACGATGCCTGGCTGGTGGCGGGTGACTTCAACGCTATTCTCAGTGCCGCTGAAGGCCGGGGAGGGTCTCCTAACCCCTTGGATATGGCTGATTTCTACTCGTGTCTTGTCCGGAGCGACATTTCCTCGTTACCCTCTACGGGGCAGGAATATACGTGGCATAATCAGCAGAGGGGAGCGGCGGGTATCTGGCGTATTCTCGATAGGATGTTGGCTAACCCCCAGTGGTTCGCTCGGTTTCCTGATGCATGGTATCGGTGTGGCCTTCCTGCTACCTCCGATCACTCTCCACTGACACTTGGCGCTGCCCCACCTCAGCTGCGAGGTACGTGCTTTCGCTTTGAGAACTTTCTTCTCAAGGACCCGTGGTTCTTTGACCAGGTTCGTCGTGTCTGGGATGCTCCATTGCTTGGTTTTCCGATGTTCGTTGTTCGGAAGAGGCTACAGCTTTTGAAGCCGGTTTTCTCCCAGATGAAGAGAGCCAAGGGTGATCTTGTGGCCAACGTTTCGGATGCGATGCACTTCCTTCAGCTTTCTCAGACCTTCGCTAGTCGCTTCCCTCTGGAGGATCGCTTTCACTCTCTTGAGAGGCGATGTCGCGAGTTGTATGCTCGTGCTGTTGAGATTGAGCAGACGGCCCTTTCCCAGCGGGCGAAGCTTGCTTGGTTGAAGGATGGGGATCAGTGCTCCTCATACTTTTTCCGCCGGGTTGCTCTCCGCCGTGCTTCTAACAGGATCCTCTCTTTGGAATCCCCCGGTGGTGACATCTTGGATACACCGGCTTTGGTGGAGGGCGAGTTATTGGGGTTTTATGAGGATCTGCTTGCCCATTCCTCACGTTCTACCCCTGTCCTCTTAGCGGATGTTCAGGTTGTTGTGACGCGCCGGCTGTCTGCTGATGACGCATTTGCGATGATTCGTCCTATTGATGCGACTGAGGTTCGTCAGACTGTCTTTTCTATGGGGGATGAGAAGGCTCCTGGCCCCGACGGATATACTGCAGCCTTTTTCAAGACTGCCTGGGAGATCGTTGGTCCTGAGGTGACGGTGGCCATTATGGATTTCTTTCAGACGGGGAGGCTGCTGCAGGGACTTAATGCTACACTCCTCACATTGATTCCCAAGCGGGAGAATCCCCGGCGTGCGACTGACTTCAGGCCTATATCTTGTTGTAATGTCCTTTATAAGGTCATTTCCAAGATTCTTGCTAATAGGCTCAAGTCCTCTCTGCCTGGTCTTGTTCATTGCTCTCAGACCGCTTTCGTCCCTGGTCGCCGTATGAGCGATAACATCTTACTGGCTCAGGAGTTTTGTCTTGGCTACATGAGCCAGGGACGACCCCCACCCGTGCTATGTTCAAGGTGGATTTGGCTAAGGCCTATGATAAGGTTGAGTGGTCGTTTCTTCTTTCTACGATGCAGGCTATGGGCTTCCACCCCTTATACATTGATTGGGTGAGGACGTGCCTGACGACCCCTACTTACTCACTCAATCTTAACGGCCGCCCTGCGGGTTATTTTGCGGGACAGCGAGGACTTCGACAGGGTGACCCCATCTCGCCCTACCTTTTTACCCTCGTTATGGAAGCCCTCCATGGGTTTGTTGAGGCTGGTATTCGGGCGACTCCGGGCTTTCGATATCACTGGCGGTGCGATGAGCTTGAGCTTCCTATGCTGGTTTTCGCCGATGACCTGCTTCTGTTCTGTCACGCTGACGAGGTTTCTGTTGGTGTCTTGCACGCGGCGCTGGCTAGGTTCTCCTCGCTCTCTGGTCTCTACCCCAACCCCGACAAGAGCGAGATGTTCCTTTCCCGTCGGGCTCAGGTTTTGACGGATCGATTGCAGCCTATCATGGGTTTTCCACTCGGCACTCTCCCGGTCCGGTATTTGGGAGTCCCGCTTATCTCCACTCGACTGACTCTCCGCAATTGTGCCCCACTGCTGCAGCGGGTGGATCAACAGTTGGGTTCGTGGCTGAATCGGTCGTTATCGTATGCTGGGCGGGTGCAATTGATCAGGTCAGTCCTTCAGGCTTTACATATTTATTGGTCTGGTATTTTCTTGCTCCCGAAGGGCATGTTCGGGCTTTGGAGTCCGTTTTCGCCAGTTCCTTTGGGGTGGCTCGCCAGCCAAGGTTGCCTGGGACGACTCTGTCTGCCTCAGTCGGAGGGTGGCCTTAGTATCCGGTCTGTGCTACTGATAACCGCACACTGCTGCTTCAGCTCCTGTGGAGGTTGCTAATTCGTGAGCCGGGATCGATATGGGTTGAGTGGGTCTATCGCACTCGCCTTCACTCACGCTCGATTTGGACCCTCCCCGTTTCTGCCACTACCTCCTGGAGCTGGCGCAAGCTCATGAAGCTTCGGCCTATCCTTCGTCGGTTTATTACATTTCGGATTGGTGATGGTGCCTCCATCTGGCTTTGGGAAGACCCTTGGTTGCGCCCTACACCACTTCTGGAGTGTTATCCTCGCGGCCCTATTGCGATGGGGATCTCTACTGGCACCCGCCTTAGTGAGGTGATTGATGGCACTGCTTGGAGGTGGCCTGGCCGCACGACTGTGGAGTACCTGGACTTCTGCTCCGAGCTTCCCCCCGTGGACCCTACTCGAGCGGACACTGTGCGTTGGACGGTTGCGGCTGACGGGCTTGCAACCACTCGATTGATTAGGGAAGCTATCCGGTCTCGACGGCCTCTGGTGCCTTGGGCTGTTCTGTTTGGGGGCCCAGTCCATGTTCCTCGTCATGAGTTTATGCTTTGGTTAGCTATCAGAGATCGCCTATCCACCAGGGATAAGCCGTGGATTGCCCAGCATGCGAGGACGACTGCGTGTGTGACATCCTCCATGTTGAGACGACACAGCACTTGTTCTTTGACTGTGGTTTTTCGCGTCAGTGTCTGCGGCTTCTCAGAAGGCGGATTCGTTGGACCTGGCCTTACCTGACGGACTGGGAGCAGAGCATCCGTTGGGCGGCTTTGCGTTGGCGCCAGGGACACCTACTCCATGCGGCGTATCGCCACATCCTCGCATCTCTTGTTTATCATATTTGGCTAGCTCGCAACAAGCGTTGGACGGAGGGCCTCATCACACCTCCTGATCGATTAGTTGCTTGTGTGATTGATCTCGTTTGTCAGCGTCTGCAGACCACCTCTGCAAGATTTGCCTTGCAGAGGGCTGCTATTCGACGTCTTTGGCGTGTTGCTTGGTAGTTTTTTCGTCTGTACTTTGATATACTCTCATATATATATATATATATATATATACATGGCATTTTCACAAAAAAAATAAAAAAATAAAAAAAAAAAAAATAATAATAATAATAATAATAATAATAATAATAATAATAATAATAATAATAATAATGATAATAATAATAATAATAATAATAATAATAATAATAATAATAAATAATAATAATAATATACTTTATTGAAATCTTTAAATAATGAGTTCGCAGTGTCTAGTCCAATCGACCAGCTTTAATCAATAACACCGCAGTGTCTAGTCCAATCGACCAGCTTTAATCAATAATAATAATAATAATAATAATAATAGTATTAGTAATAAAAATAATAATAATTATTATAAAACTTTAATTTATTGACAGCTTTAATCAATGAGTTCGCAGTGTCTAGTCCAATCGACCAGCTTTAATCAATAAGACCGCAGTGTCTAGTCCAATCGACCAGCTTTAATCATAAAATAATAATAATAATAATAATAATAATAATAATAATAATAATAATAATAATAATAATAATAATAATAGTAGTAGTAGTAATAAAAATAATAATAATTATTATAAGACTTTACTTTATTGAAATCTTTAAACAATGAGTTCGCAGTGTCTAGTCCAATCGACCAGCTTTAATCAATAACACCGCAGTGTCTAGTCCAATCGACCAGCTTTAATCAATAATAATAATAATAATAATAATAATAATAATAATAATAATAATAATAATAATAATAATAATAATAATAATAATAATAATAATAATAATAATAGTAGTAATAAAAATAATAATAATTATTATAAGACTTTAATTTATTGACAGCTTTAATCAATGAGTTCGCAGTGTCTAGTCCAATCGACCAGCTTTAATCAATAAGACCACAGTGTCTAGTCCAATCGACCAGCTTTAATCAATAATAATAATAATAATAATAATAATAATAATAATAATAATAATAATAATAATAATAATAATAGTAGTAGTAGTAGTAGTAATAATAATTATTATAAGACTTTAATTTATTGACAGCTTTAATCAATGAGTTCGCAGTGTCTAGTCCAATCGACCAGCTTTAATCAATAAGACCGCAGTGTCTAGTCCAATCGACCAGCTTTAATCAATAATAATAATAATATAATAGTAATAAATAATAATAATAATATATAATAATAATAATAATAATAATAATAATAATAATATAATAATAATAATATAATAAGTAAGTAGTAGTAGTAGTAAAAAAATAATAATTATTATTATAAGACTTTAATTTATTGACAAGCTTTAGTCAATGAGTTCGCAGTGTCTAGTCCAATCGACCAGCTTTAATCATAATAATATATATGTACAGCTTTAATTCACATCTCTATATTACTTGTCGAACGAAAATGAATTCAAACACATACTCAAGCCTACCTCTTATACGTCTATTCACATTCACAATGTCTAGATCATTTATTCAAGTTATTATATACTTTGGTGGTGAAATTCTACAACATGGTGATGTTGTAGAATACAGTATTAATCCCCTTTCATATCGCAGATTACCCCGCCGAACAAGCTTTTCTGAGCTCATTTCTATGTTATACAATATCCTAGTCGTTGATAGCAACTGTTATCGACTTAAAATTTATGCGAGAAACGAGTATGAACGGTTCTCCGGAGTTGTTCATGCTCTCTTAGAAGTCAAAACCGATGAAGATTTGGCGTTCTTTTTTCACCCAGATTCTGGTTTCAACTGTTTGCATCTTTTCGTCGAGACTGTCCAACAACGAAGTTCATTCGAAGAACACGTCTTCGAGCAATCATCACAGTTTCAAAATCAATTCGACGAAGCAGGTCCATCGAATGTTGTCCCTGAATGTTACACTGCTGGTCCCTCATCAAGCCAATTTCCGGCCGATGACCCCATTGTGCAAGAAGATGAGCATGAGGAAGAAATTGAGCATGAGGTGAGCGACTCAGAAGCTGACGATGTTGGCGGCGGATTGGAAGATCTACCTGATCCAGTTGACGATGGCGATGATGACGACAACGATGAAGTAGAAATGGAACAACCTCAAAATCCAGTACAAACTCAGAGAGTATTACATCCAACCATGCCATTCTACGATGCTTATGAGTTACCACCAGAAGTAAATGACGATGACTATGGAGGATTTGGTTCTTTCTACGACGAGAATGAAGGTCATCTTGAACCAAAGATGATCTTCCAAAGCAAATCGCATTTAAAGAGCGCAGTAAGGGATTATTCCCTAAGGCATGCAAGAAGAGAATACCGAGTCTTGGAAAGTAGTAGCACTTTATGGCATATTACATGCAGCCACAGTGCCGATTGCGTCTGGAGACTACGTGCATGCTATAAAAAAAAGAAAGATTACTTGATGATAACAAGGTATCCTGGTGAGCACACATGTTTGATGAATGAACTGCGGGACACTCACCGTAACTTATCTCTAGACGTCATTGCCGATATGTTGGTTTCCGTCGTTCGAGTCAATCCTCAGTATCTTCCCAAGGATGTGGTGCAAAGGGTGAATGATAAATACAATTATAAAATTACGTATCTTCAAGCTTGGAGGGGTTTAAAACGTGCGATGAGGATAGTATATGGTACGTGGGAGAGTTCCGTCCAACAATTACCAAGATTCATGAAAGCTCTACAAGCACAAAATCAGGGAACAATTGTGAAGTGGAGACACATCACCGAGAATAATCAAAATATATTAAGGTATGTTTTCTGGAGCTTTAAACCTTGCATAGACGGTTTTCAACACTGCCGGAAGGTAGTTTGTGTGGATGGAACTCATCTGTACACAAATACAAGCATAAGATGCTGATTGCTGCAAGCCTTGATGCGAACCAGAAAGTCTTCCCTCTTGCTTTCGCAATCGTAGACGAAGAAACACGGACATCTTGGTATTGGTTTTTACACTTGCTTAATGTGCACGTGCTAAGAAATGAAGAAGTATGTTTAATCTCCGATCGACATCATGGTATTAAATCTGCTGTAGACATGTTATATGAAAGAAGTGCCTTTAGAGGAGTGCATCGTTTTTGCCTTCGCCATATCAAATCTAACTTTTACAAGGCTTTTAAAAGTCAACAGCTGAGGACCTTTGCCATCGAGCGGGAATGGCGCATACGGAGTTGAAGTTTAATCGAACGATGGATCAAATCAAGGCTATTAGTAAGCCGGCTTGGCAGTGGCTTAAGAACATACCACTGGATAAATGGACGTTTGCACACGATGGTGGTCGTCGTTGCGGTACCATGACTACAAATATATCGGAGGCACTGAATGGAGTCTTAAAAGGAGCTCGATGTCTGCCACCCACCCCCATTGTTTACTTCACATTTCATCGTACAATTGCATATTTTTTTGACAGATTCAAAGAGGCATGCAATGATATGGAGTCCTCCGATAGTACCTGGTCACACTATGCCACGAAGAAGTATCGTCAGTGGAACGAAGATTCAAGGTACCTTACAGTGAGAGAGTTTGACTGGGCAACAAGATCCGCCGAGGTTTATACCCAACATATAAGTGGAAGAACGTCGACTACATTCGTGGTGGTGTTGTCTGAACTTCGTTGTACATGCACCAATTGGAGTATGTATAAAATTCCATGTCCGCATGCACAAGCAGCTTGTCGGAGCTTCGGTCTTAATAGTTCCCAATACGTAGCCGCTTATTATAGTAAGGATGCTTATTTTAGAACTTATGAGGGCCGTTTTGTTCCTTTGGACGATGAACGTTACTGGGAAGATGGCGATTTCCAACTGTCTCACAATCCGCAACGTAGAAATCGAAGAGGAGGCAGAAGATACAAAACGACGAGGATTGCGAATGAGATGGATAGATCAGAGAGTCGTGCGAGACAAGGTGGCGGACAACGTGGCTAGACCAAATTATGTACTTTTCATTCTAAGTAACAGTTTGTGGAACTTTCTACTGTTTCAAATATTGTTTTTTGTGTTATTTAGTGGATTGCGTTCAAATCTAAATAAAAATTTGAAAATACAATAAAATTGAAAAAAAGGCACACATCAACTTACGAAATTAACTAATTTGAATATTGTTTAGGCCTCTTTAATTAACAAATCAACTTTACTCAGCATCGTCCACTTTAATAAAAATATTAATAATGTGACAGTTGTCAGCTTTAATCAAGTACAACTTTAAACATCATTGTGTTTAATAGAAAAATAATAAAGTGACACTTGACAGCTTTAATCATGTACAACTTTAATAATAAAAAACCAATAAATTGGCAGTTGTCAGCTTTAATCATGTACAACTTTAATCAGAATCATCAGGTTTAATAACAAATTAATAAATAGACAGTTGTCACTTTTACTCAGCATCGTCTACTTTAATAAAAAAATTAATAATGTGACAGTTGTCAGCTTTAATCAAGTACAACTTTAAACATCATGGTCTTTAATAACAAAAATTAATAAATTGACGCTTGCCAGCTTTAATCATGTACAACTTTAATAAAAAATAATAAATTGGCAGTTGTCAGCTTTAATCATGTACAACTTTAATAAAAAGAACAATAAATTGACATTTGTCAGCTTTAAACATGTACATTTTTAATAAAAAAAATGAATAAATAAGACTTTGCAGCTACAACTTCAAACGTCTATAAATTAGAATGATATTAAGTTGTGCATTCAACATCACAAACACGATGCATCCATTCAATAGAGATCCGCGCCTCAATCGATTCACAGGGAAGCTAATGAATCAAGATCATCCAATATATGGAAATCTCAAGGTCCTCGGGGATTATTTTTATGATGAGCTGTGGACATACAACATTGAATCAATATTCACTTGTCATCTAAGGGGTGAAATACTCCCTGGATAAATATACCATATGAAAGAAATTTCACGGTACCCTTTCTTATGGTCAAACTTGGTCATCTGAAGCGTCGTTACCTTTTATGGAAGAAGCTACGCTCAGAGATGGGAGACTGGGGAGAGTATGACAGGGGTTGGATTCATGCAGATACTACGCAATGGCTTAAGTGGTTTGAAGTAATTATTCTATCCTATATTTTATTTGTTTGAAAGTATATTTGTGAAAAAAAAATTGTTTTATTTTGTAGGAGGATCCTCTTTCAACGATTTACTTTTATGAATGCGAACCATTCGAAAGCAGTCTTTATGCAATTTTTGAAAAATATATCAACCCCGCTATTGTTCCAGACGTTGACGTGCTTACAATTGAGAACAATGGAAGGCCAACATAATCTATTCGGTTTGTAGCCAATACTAACATCGTTGACGACTTCGTGGACAAGCCCCCGAAAGGAAACAAAAAAGTATGTCCCGTTCGAGAGTCAAAGAGGACATTAGTGATGACGATTTCGTCGACAAGCCCCCGAAAGGAAAAAAAAACAGTATGTCCCGAATGAAGAGAAAAAAAGGCAAAAAACATGTCGTCTCTAGTTCGAGAGTCAAAGAGGATGCTAGTGATGACGATTTCGTCGACAAGCCCCCGAAAGGAAAACAAAACATGTTGTCCCGACTGGTTGGAAACAAAGGCAAAATTCATGTAGTCTCTAGTTCGAGAGTCGACGAGGATAATAGTGATGATGACTTCGTCGATAAGATTCCGAAAGGATGGAAAGAAGTCATTTAGAAACTATGATGTGTTTTGTGTGTTTTTAATAACTTTGTTTTCTAGCATTTACTGTATGAGCAAATGCATTTGTATTTTTAAATTGCATTAAGTAGTTCAAGTAGCATAAACTAAAAAAATTACATTCAACATAAAAAAGACCTACGTTGATTTTCCGGCCCCACGTCTCGATGTCGTGCTTAATTGATGCGTGTTAAGTGCGTTTTGTCATATTTTATTAATATCATTTAGAACATACATATTTAATAAAAAGGAAAAAAGGAATGCAATATTTTATTAGGAAATCCTACTGACAGAAAGAATAAAGAATAAGGGGGTTTTTCAATTTTAACGTTTTTTCAATAATAAGGCAAAATAGGTTGGAAATTTAAAACGACGATTGTAAAATATACTAGTAACGAATGATTTTGAGGATGAGATAAGAATTGTAATTATTATGAATTTGTAATTATTAGTTATTATTAATATTAGTTATATTATTTAATAATTAATTAATTAGATGAACGCGGCACTTCAAGTGCCGCGTTCTGACCGCGGTATTTGAAATACCACGTTCTAAACGCGGTAGTTGAAATACCGCGGTCAAAACGCGGCACTTGAAGTGCCGCGTTCACCTATTTTTGAAATCAATTTCAAAACACACTTATTTTCGAAATTGTTTTTAAAAAAAAAAATTATAAATGATAAAAAGCCCTAAGAAATAGATGTTACACTCTTACAATAGCGGATTCGGGTCAAAAATTATTAATTGTGTACACAAAATTGTGTCTGAAATTGTTATACAAAATATTCTGTACAAAATATTGCATACAAGAAGCGAATATTATGTACAAAATTATTCTGTACAAAATATTGCATACAAATTATTAAGAATATTATGATATTATTATGATAATAAGATTATAATATTAGAGAAAAAGACTAGAGAGATAAAGTATGAAATATTATTCAATACTTTGGTGTAATTTTCAATACAAGACTAATGACTTATTTATACTAATCTAATATTACTATAACAACTAATATTTACATAATTGAATACATTTCATCCCATTAATCATCCAACTATTTTTACAACATTTAATATAACTAAAATCACAACATTTAATTCATCTAATTATATCAACATTAAAAATATCCACACCTTTAAACTAATTAATCCACAATACTCTCAATCCATAATACTCCCCCTTAGATGTTTTTTCAAAGAATATGTCTCGTTAAAACCTTACTAGCAAAAACCCAATGGGATAAAAACATAGTGAAGGAAAAAGAGTACATAATTCTTTAGATAAACTTTTAATTGTCGCATCATTAAAAACCTTACTAGGAAAACCTTGTGGAAAAAACCATAGTGAAGGAAAAAAGAGTGCAACGCGTATCTACTCCCCCTGATGAAAATATCCTTTAAGATCTCCAAGTTTTCGGACTCCAATTGAATATACTAACTTTTCGAAAATTCTCGGAGGAAGTGCCTTTGTGAATAAATCAGCAAGATTTTCACTTGATCGAACTTGTTGTACATCAATATCACCATTTTTCTGAAGTTCGTGTGTAAGAAAAAATTTTGGTGATGTGTTTTGTCCTATCACCTTTGATGTAAGAAGCCGGAATGCTTAGGAGAGAGGCATTTATTGACTAGTGCGAAGAGGGTCTTCCAAGGATGAGTTATTTGACTTTGTTGGGAGCCCGAGAGATGGACTAGTGGTGGTGCATGACCCATGAGGAGAAGGCCTTTTGTCATTTCTTCGTCAGACGGAAAGTCTTCATAGGCAGCCAGCTCCGGGAGACTAAGCACCATTGATAAGGTGGCCTTTGTGATTGCAAGCACCGTTCGATCAATATGGGTTTCGTACCAGATTGAGTTGTCTTGTCCAACTTTCCTCTTCAGGGTCCCCCAAAACTGTTGGACATATACAAGGGGAACTTGAGTCGTGCAGTTGAAGGCGGGCCGAAGCGGGTGGCCTTGGAGAATCACCACAAAGATTGGGTCGGAACAGTTGAAGTTGTTCGGATCGACCATAAAATTGTTCTCCTTGATGTCGACCCACCTTTGAGGAGGAAAGATTTCCTTTGTAGATTCCCGTTTTTTAGTAACCTGAAATAGAAAAGAAAATATTAGTCATTGTAGGCCAGATTTCACATCCAATGAATGAACTCGAGAATGGATTTGATTAGAATTACCTTGTATGAAGAACACGCGGAAGCCTCGAGATTAATTCAATCAAATCTTCATTAATACTCCAAGCTTCTCTCTACAATTAAGCTATTTATCTCTCTACAATGAAACCCTAGATAAGATAACGATGAGAGAGATATTCTAGTGAGAGAAACTCCTACTCAAGTTGTGTGCTAATCACAAATACTTGCCCTATATATACCAATCACATATTGGTATATTTACAACTAAGTCTCTAATTTACACAGTATTCAATCAAGTTCCTAGCCAAAGATAACTATATTGTTAAACACAATTGAACACAATAAAATTCTCCAACAATCTTCCCCTCTGTGTTCATGAAATCGGTTCTATCTAACTAACATGAATTAAG
Organism: Lindernia subracemosa; assembly: GCA_028392965.1. Lineage (NCBI taxonomy): Eukaryota > Viridiplantae > Streptophyta > Magnoliopsida > Lamiales > Linderniaceae > Vandellia > Vandellia subracemosa. The sequence continues at coordinate 493,145 of JAQPCC010000098.1, read as the reverse complement.
TCAATGTAGAAATTCCTAACATACGTGCTAACCGTTATTCACGTAACTAGCAACCTTATGCGATAGTTGCATTTTCTGAAATATTTGAATATCTGTTTTGCATAATATGCTACATAATACGTGATAATTTTTGATTTGCATGTTAACTTATATTTTATATTTTATCCTATATATGTGGCTAACGTCGTAATTATAAATTTTGACATCATTATAGGATAAAAAAAAATTGTGGGAATTATAGTAAGAAAGTTTTGGAATATTTATATAACTAGTTAGGTCGGGTTAGTCATGAGATACGTGTCACTGCTAGCCACGACTAGTTACACGTATAGTTATTACGTGCACCAAACTTAGAAATAAGCAATTATATTTTATACCAGCACACGTGTAACTTAGACAAGTGTCTAGGTATTTATATACACTTATATGGGTAATAGTAACATAATAGACAAGGAAAATGCTCAATTCTTAGACGTAACAATTGCAGAAAGATTATGAAAGTTTATTCATACTTTATTTTAATTAATAGTATACTCTTTTATGAAACATGCTGGCAAAATAAAAATAAAAATAAAATAAAAAAATAATAATAATAAGAAAAAAATAAAATAAAATAAAAATAAAAATAAATGAAGGATAATTATCTAAAGAACTAATGGGTACTTGTGACTTCTGAGTCTTGAGTCTTGAGTCTTGCAGGATAACTAATATAAAGGATGATAAATCATACACACATACACGTGTTATCACAATTGATTGAAAATGATTTCATTGTTATACGTGGCAAGTAGATGAAAGTATGAACTTCACTAGTGGAAAAATTAGAGAAAATGTCAGAACCGATTCATTCATTTCAATTAACCTTGCTGGATATTTACTAGCATGAACCTTCCTAGATAAATATAAGTCATGTAGAGAACGTAGCTGGTTCATTTCAAAAAAGAAAAAGAAAAAAAGAAAAAAAGAGAGAATAAGATAGGTAGGGGTGTTCAAAAGTCGGTTTACCGACCGAACCGAACTTTCGGTTCGTACCGAATACCGAACCGAAAAATTCGGTTCGGTATTCGGTTTTCATTTTTGATAACCGAAAAAATTTCGGTTCGGTTCGGTTTATTATTTCGGTAAACCGAACCGAACCGAAAACCGAATTTTTATTATTTTTTTATTTTTTTATTTAAATATATATAATAATATATATAATAATATATTTATTACATATTTAGAATAAGAATAATAATTTATTTTTATATTTATTATTAAAAATTCGGTTTTCGGTGGGTTAACCGAACCGAACCGAAAAAAATTCGATAAAACCGAAATCGAACCGAAATATTTCGGTTCGGTATTCGGTTTGTAAAATAGCAGAACCGAAATTTCGGTTGTTCGGTACAGTTTGTACCGAAAGAACACCCCTAAAGATAGGCAGAAGGTATCGTTTCTTTGTTATTCCTTTAACTTCATTACTTCATAATGATTTCGTTCGTCCTCACATAGTGCAGCAACTCTGATCTTATTTTATTGGTAAGTCTCCAAGTAATATCATACAGTATAGAAGCTATGAGATTGATATTTGTTGTTGCAAAATAATCTTTACGTTGTGCGTACGGTTGGAAACTTTCAGCGTGAAGGAGTGGATAACAAAATTAGGATAATTTCCTGTGGAAGTTCGTCGATATTCTCGAGCTACGGTGTATTTTATCATATCCGAATATTTGGGGTTTCAAGTAAGTAAAAATCCAACTACGACTCATGGACATATTATTCGGTGTTTATAATATACGTGTTGTTATGTTTTGATAATTATTCTATGACGTTGATATCTCCATTTGGTTTATATTTGCATATGAGGTATGTGATACATCGATCATATCATTCACGGCATATGCACGTGCATGCATATTTAGCGAGTATAGTCGATTGTTGATATGCACTGTCGTGATCGCCAGAGAGCGATGTATTTGTCGGTTATTGGCAGTCGACTCGCAGTAGAGTCATGGCTTTTACTATTGCACCATAGACGGTAGGGACGACCTGGGAAGAGGCGACCTAGGGAAACCTAGCGTAGACCACCTAGAGTAGGCCACCGTCATATGTTGATGCAGTAGGAGCGACCTAGAAAGGGGCAACCTAGGGAGACCTAGCGTAGGCCATCTAGAGTGTAGCACTGCCATTTGATGCGGTAAGGAGCGACCTGGAAGGGGGCGACCTATGGAGACCTAGTGTAGGCCAACCAGCGTAGGCGACTGCGTGGCAGGAGGAGCGACCTAGGGAGACCTAGCGTAGGCTACCCAGTGTGGGCACTGTCACTTGATTTATAGAGCTCTTTATGGTCATAGTAGTTTAGCCACGGCCCAAGATAGATAGATAGAGAGAGAGAGAGAGAGAGAGAGAGAGAGAGAAGAAGAAGAAGAAGAGCGATGATATATTTCGAGATACTAAGTCGCATATTGATACACGTAGAGTATGCATTTGATGAGGGCTTGCATATTCACACCGCATGCATGACTTTTGCTTACTGAGCTTCTAGCTCATATAGTCATATAGTTCATGCGTTGTAGGTGATGCTTCCACGGGCTTTTGAGATGGACTGTACATGGATGACGACCTGTGTGGTGGGCGAGTCATTTTGCTGCGTGTGTTATGTTTTTCTGTGTTTACATATATATATATATATATATATATCGAGTCGAGTCAAGTCATTGACGCGTGCTTTTAGAGTCATGAACTTTGTTGGGTGGTGTTTTATCATATCGTGACAGTTTGTGGTTGACAGTTTGTTTTATTATCAAGTTTTATAATTATTCGTGGTTTTAAGGATTTCGTTTTATCAAAATTTAGGACGTTTAGACGAGTTTTTATATAAAGTCGCGCAAATCGTTTTCATATAATTGCATTTTTAATTTATTTTACGGGTGAGTTTGGGATGGTCGCTAGAATAGTGAACCAATTTCTATATTCCTATATGACTGTAGTTACTTCGCACGCCTTCGACTTTATAAATTTCTCCGAGTTTAGATGCATTCGGCGCCTAGGAACTTGGAAACCACACATACGAAACCGAATTCCATCTCTGGTCGGTTTTACGTTGTGGTGCCCTATGATTATTGTTCTATCCAGTCTAATCACCTTTTCAGCCTCATAAACCAATCAAGGATCAATCATATGGTGATCAAGCATACACAAGCATTAAACACAAGTATAGAATACGTAACTTAACTCATATGATCAGATAAAACACGAATAGCATTAATACGAATTCATAATCCGGCCTAATATGGCCTTGATCACAAAGGAATTAAGCTAGCATCCTAAATAACGAAATCAACAAAGTTTCTAACAAAAACATTGCTAAAAACGTCTATAGAAAAGATACAAATTCGTCCCTCATGGTACTGGAGTTGTCACGCATCCCTCGGTGCCTCCCGTCGTGTTGTCGGTGGAGAAAACGTCTTGGTGGACCCTCGGATCGTGCTCTTAGCTTTATCTCCTTCTCTTGGCCGTCAAAAGTCTTCCTTCTCTGTGTATTTTCGTTCCTTTTATGGTTGGAGTTCAAAAGATATCGAATCCCCCCTTTTTTGGAATAAGATTCGCTAAGATTTGACTTAAGTCGGTGTGTTCACGACCTCGGACATGACCCTTCACGGCCATGACACTATCGCGGATACAAGATTTTTATTTCTCTAAGTATCATTCACGGCCGTGACACCTCTTGCACGTGACCGTGAATGGTTTCTGCGAGGTCTCGATCTCTCCTTTCTGGTGTTCATGGCCGTGACAAGGTATGCACGTGGCCGCAAACAGTTTCTGCGAGCTCCTTTGATCTTCCTCTCAACATTCACGGCCGTGACACCTTCTGCACGTGGCCGTGAATGATTCCTGCAAGCTCACTTGGAAAACCCTCTTAGCATTCACGGCCGTGACAACTTGTGCACATGATCGTGAATGATTTCTGCAAGACATCAAACTCTTCTGCCTTGAATGTTCACGGCCGTGACACCTCTTGCACGTGGCCGTGACTGAGTGTTCATGGACGTGACACCTTCTGCACGTGGCCATGAACCATTTCTGCGAGGACTTGTACACTCCAATCTTCATTCATGGCCGTGACTCCTTGTGCACGTGACCGTGAATGGTCTCTTTTTCGTTCTTTTTCACCTTAAGACCTTTAAACATAAAAATAACATAAAGTAATGATATTCAAATGTATTGTAAGCACAAAATGATCTAAAACTATGATTTTGGGGGCATAAAATTCATGCAAAATCCTAAGGGCAACCGACACAACGTCTATATGAGAGGCCTGGATTGAGAGGTTAGGGTTTGGGGCTTGGCCGATACCCTAATTGGCCGAAAGATTCAATTGACTGTGGTTAAATCACGTGGGGGGCAAAATGGTCTTTTCACCTCACGAAATATTTTTGAAATATCATATTGGATATTTAATATTTAGTATATTATTTAAATTTGATTTAAATCTTTATTAATAATATTTAATTTAGAATTAAATAAAAAATATATATTAGATATATATATATATAATTTCGATTTTTATTTTGAAAAAAATCGAAAATATTAAATATATATATTAGATATTATATATTTAAATATACTAAACATAGAAAATATATTAATTTATATTAATATTTATTTCAAATTTGAATTTGAGTTTGAATTTGAAAGAGGAGACCAAGTCAACCATACCAAGTAAAATAGACTTGGTATGGCTTGGAGTGGGTGAGAAAATTTCTCCCCACTCCACTCAAAGAATTCGGCCACCCTTCTTTGGTATAAATAGGGTTTTTTTTTTTGAAAAATCCTAAGTCATTTTTTAAAAGAATAGGAAAAAAGTTAGAGTTTTTCCTCTCCTCTCTCTCTCTCAATCTCTCTCGTTCTCATCTCTCTCTCTCACCCTCGGCGCGCGGCGCGTGTGTGTGACAAGGAGCAACTGGCCGAGCTTTGGTCTAGCCGCCTCAAGCATCTCTCGGCCGTGATGTACGTGTTGGTGGCGGCGTGACGATCTTACCCCGTTCGTGAGCGTTTGGTGCTAGGACATGGATACTATATCCCGGGGAATAGAAGGGTTCGTAGCTAGCCATCTTCGTTGATTTTCGTCAAGGTATAATCCTTTTTGATTTTGTGCTTATGTTCTCGTGTAATACCGAGCGGTCCAAGGGAAAAGGCGGAATCCCGAAAAATTTTTAAACTTCCACCGTTCTAGGAACGAGGGCCCGGGGACCCTACCGGGATTCCCAACAGGATCAACCCCCAACTAGCTACGATCCTGTGAGGAAACATGACTAAACGAACACCGTGATAACGAATTCTAGATATATAATAAAAGATAAAATAGGACTGAAATATGAAATAATAAATATTCATCGATAATACTTGGGTTGCCTCCCAAGAAGCGATGTTTTTACAGTCGTTAGCTCGACTCTCGGCCAGATCAAGGAGGATCGGTATCTTGGCTTGCTTCGTGGTTCTGGTGGTCCTTCAGCTCGCTGGTATTCTCTCCAGGCGAGGTGTCCCTGAAATACATAGAACGACTAAAAGCAGCAGTGTTAGTAGTAACGGGTTCCACAAGATAAATTGCGATTGTTAACCCCTAATTCCCGATCATCATATAATTTTAAGCGTTGTGCATTGACCGTATGCGAGTCTTTCTTGTTGATGAGGATCTGCACAGCCCCAGACGGATACACCTTTTCCACTACATAAGGCCCACACCATTTACTTTTCAGCTTCCCTGGAAATAATCGTAGACGTGAGTTGAAAACTAGAACTTGATCTCCGATTTTGAACTCCCTTTTTATGATCCTCTTGTCATGCCATTTCTTCGTTCGTTCCTTGTATAGCTTGGCATTCTCGTATGATTGTTAGGTCCGTTTTTACCAAACTATGGAAGATCTAACACTCAACTTGATTGAATTACCTTAGATGATAAAGAAATTATGGTTGAAGGAATTCCCTCTTTTCTCTTAGAGTTTTCTTCAATCAATCATCTTTTCATTAATCAAGTGTGTATCCAATTATGCTTGGTATCTCTTGACCTATACAAGCTAATCTAGCTATTTATACCATAATTATGGTATATTTACAAATAGGTCCCTAGACTATATATATTTACACATTTGGCCCAAATACAAAGATAGCTTACAATTAGAACACAACTAAAATATCTTCGACAATCTCCCCCTTTGTGTTCTTTGTGGAAAATCTCCTCCATCTTTGTCGGGCATAGAAGGACTTCTTGAGAGTGCTACTTCATAGCCTCTGATATTATTTCGCAAGTCGAGTCTTGCGACAATGATGTTCACAACTTTCTCGGTTCCAGGGCAATCTGAAGGTCTTGAGCTGAGTAGTATTTGATCTGCCGCAACATGTATCTCATGATTGTCGAATCCTAGGCGGTATTGATATTCCTTCAGGGTAAACTTTCTGTATACCCCGAACATTTGAAGTACGTCACCTGGTTCGATATCAGCCAGATCGGCTTCTGACAATCTCTCCCGAGTGCTGTCTTGACGAACGACGTTGTATATAGGATAGTCAGTCTTTCCGACATTGTGGTGCTCGACTTCCACAATATCTTCAATTCTTGCTTTAGATCTTCTAACTGTCCTATTTTCTTTGTCTCTAGGGGGACCTATCTTGGTTTTTGCAAGCATGTAGATGTGACGAATAGTTGTTGTCCCTTGAAGATGACTTAATACTCTTAGATCCAATTCCTCAAGCTTTTTTATGTCCTTTTTACGCCATCAGATCCTTTTCCTGAGCTCTTCTTGGAAAGGAGTCATAATCTTCTTGTTGTCCCACGGGGTGACTTTCTTTTTAGGTCTAGCGGTCGGTTCCTTGACACGCGTCTTAATAGCACTTGGGAGTTCAGGTAAATCTTGATTATAGACCTCACTTTCATTTAGTTCAACATTAGTGAATCGGAATATTTGCATTGAAGCACGCCTATAGGCCCTTGCCCCGACGGCCGGGTATAGGTCGCGCGCTTCAGCGCCATCCATTTTTGGGGCTAGTTGATTCGGCAGAAAGTGAGGCCAGCAGCTGGGCCAGGCTGCCAGCCATCGTGGAATTCCATACTCGATCTCATAGATACATATAGATTGCATTGTAGAGTCCGTGGCAGGCTGCTTCATCTGCTTCATCAAGTGCTATCCAATTCCATAAGATGTATTCATCGATGAACTCTTTGGGACTGGATGTGGTAGGAAGTGATGGTGGAAGGTTGTCTAAAGAATGATGGTGGTGGTAGATATGATGGTGGTAGAAGTAAAGAAGATGATAATAATTGAGTAGATGGTGGTTGAGATGATGGTGATGGTAGTAGTGATGAAGACGATGGTAGTAATGAAGATGGTTGCTGGGAGGAGGATGGTTTAGATGGCGGAGGTTGAGATGAAGGGGTGGATGAGGATGGTTGACTTCGTCTCGTTTGAATGGTTTGTTGGTGGGCGACCCTAGCTCTCTTGCTGCTCTCCCCATCAGGACGATCATCGAGATCGTCATGTCTTCTCTTGGGAGCTGGGGGATCGTCACGGCGACGAGCTTGTTTTGTTGGGAATCCCGATAGGGTCCCCGGGCCCTCATTCCTAGAACGGCAGAAGTTTAAAATTTTTTGGGATTCCGCCTTTTTCCTTAGACCACTCGGTAATACATGTGAACATAAACACGAAAAGAGAAGGGTTTCAGCCATTATACCTTGACGAATAACGATGAAGTTGGCTAGCTACGAACCCTTCTATTCTCCGGGATGTTGTGTCCCTCTCCTAGCACCAAATGCGCACGAATGGGCAAGATCGTCACGCCGGGACCAACACATACGTCACGGCCGTTCCTAGCTATATGCGGCTAGACCAAGCACACGACGGCCTCCTCTTCACGCGTGCGGCCACCACCGAGAGAGAGAGAGAGTGAGAGAGACGAGAGAGTGAGATTGAGAGAGAGTGAGAGAGACGAGAGAGTGAGATTGAGAGAGATATGAGATAAAACCCTAGTTTTCTCAAGAGTTGCATTAGGGTTTTTCAAAGAATGAAAAACCATATTTATAGTGTAAGGGTTGGCCGATTTTTTCAAGTGGAGTGGAGAGAAATTTTCTCACCCACTCCAAGGCATACCAAGTCTCTTTTACTTGGTTTGGTTGACTTGGTCTTCTCTTTCAAATTCAAACTCAAATTCAAATTTGAAATAATATTAAAATAAATTAATATATATTTCTATATTTAGTATATTTAAATATATAATATCCAATATAAATATTTAAATAATTTTCGAAATTTATCTTATATAATTTCGAAATTTATATATATATATCTAATATATATATTTTATTTAATTCTAAATTAAATACTATTATTTTTTTAAAACAATAATAAAGATTTAAATCAAATTAGAATCATATACTAAATATTAAATATCCAATATTATATTTCAAAAATATTTCGTGAGGTGAAAAGACCATTTTGCACCTCACTTGATTTAACCACAGTCAAACGAGTCTTTCGGCCATTTATACCCTAATCTCTCAATCCAGGCCCTAGCCTGCTCTATTCTCATATAGACGTTGTGTCGGTTGCCATTTTTGTAAATCCTGGAATATCCAACTAAACAAGTATTTAAACTATCTTACCACGATTTGGATCGAAAGAATTGAAGCTCGTGGGGTGTTGTGTGTTCTTGAAGGGGTGGGTGGCCCTTCTCTCTAAAAGGTTATATCTCTAAAGAATTTTCACACAATAAACTATTATTATGTGTTAGGGTTTTGGTATTTACACCATATTTTGGTATATAATACCTGGGCCCCTAACAAGCCCAATTTCACTAAGTCTTTCTTTAAATAAAATCTATTTAAATAAACCACAAAGATAATTCTAATTAACTGAACATAACAAAATAATCCTAATAATCTCCTCCTTTGTGTTCAATCTTCAATTTGGCATGGATTATCTTTGTGGGGCTTAGTGCGTTTGCCTGAGTCCTAAAAGAATTTCCTCCTTTGTCTTGTCTTTTGATCTATTTTTTTGGAGATCTTCAAGTTCACCGTGTCTTGATTTTCTCTTCTCGACACCGGGTCTTCTTAATCTTCTTTGTAAGCTCGACTCGTAAATGCCGGAAGGGATTCGAAGTTGCTTGTCGCAACTCCCCTACTTTTGGTCAACCTTGTGTTGGGATTGGGAAGTTCTCTTTGAGATTTGGAGAGACGCACATGAGGCGGCAACTTCGTCTTTGAAGGTCTGCGGTGGTGGTGTTTGCTTGATTTGACGACGCTTGATGATTTCAGCATTTATGATCAATCTTGCCCTTTCGTTGACGTATTGGCCCCATTTTTTGATTAAGTACTACTCCCCCTCACGAAGATCGAGTTGGGGAGACCGTCATGGCGATTATATGAAATGGGGCGTTGTTTTGGAATGTTGATCACGTCGTCTAGACAAGAGGATGGCATTGGTAGGCACAGTAGGAGTCAGGTTTGTTAATAACCTGACGTAGTCACTAAGGCAGTCGTCAAGTCTCCTCCAATCTTCTTCTTCTCGGCGCCAGATTTGTCTTCTTCGAAGGAAGTTGTCTGGTTCGGCCTCAAGGAAGCTTGTCTGACTCCAGAAGAAGGTATGCGTGGGGTGTGTTTTAAATTGTTCCGAGGCTCCTTTGGAATGTTCCATTCAAGTGCAGGAGAGCCCGGCTTCAGAGTGGTAAGCTCGGCGGAAATTAGTTGGTGGTCCGACATGTTTGTTTATGCGTGTCCCTTTCTTCCCCTCATGGCGATTCGTGCTAACGAGTTCGGCATGCTTGTATAGGAAGATTAGACGAGCACAAACGACAGGTTGGTGATGGTAATAACCAGACAGAGCCATAAAGGCAATCCGTCGTGTAAGAAACCGGGGTCACGAAGACTTCCTGTTGACATTGATCTAGGAGCTATGCTCATAGTCGATGGCCTGAAACCGTTGTTGCTTTGATGTTGCAACGGCATGACTTCCTTCCGATCCTCGAAGCATGTCTAAGCAAGACATGTCTACGGAAGTTCTAGCTTGATCACAAAGATCAGGTATTAGAAAAGTGTATGTGTCCTAGAAAATATAAAAATATATGGGAAGTGAGGACACACTAGACTCGAGTGCTCAAGAAAGTGTGGTGGTGGGGCTGAGTACCACAAAATTCAATACCTCCCGCTTCCGAGTGAAGCGGTGATAGTAGACGTGGTTCCCCGTGATTTCTGAAACACCTGTCTTTTGTGAGACAGACGAGTGGGTAAGGCTCGGTTGTGCATGCGCAGTTGGACCTATTGAGGCGACTTCTACCCGGGAGCTAATAAAATTAGCACCTGTACCTATGGGGGTTGGTCCGAATAATTTGTGAGTTGAGGGAATTATGTATCGTCAGTCTTTTCAAAAGGTTCCAGTAGATGTGGCTATTTCTTCGTAATTTGACTGTCTCTCGATGATGTTCCGGGGTTAGATTCAGTTGGGTTTGACTGAATCATGGGAACGAAGTCCTTGCATCCGGTAGGAAGTAGTGAGTGTTGCTTTGTATGTCAGCAATCCGGAGTAGGTCGATTGAAGCGCGCACCGAATTTAACATTTGTAGCCACTGTCGCCTTTGAAAAGAGTTGATCGTTCTAGGCACGAGATTCTTCTTTTGAAGTTCATCTTCGGAGGTCGGAGGTAACTCCATGAAGCTTGATAATGAGGAGAGAATATTTTTCTTTTTTTTTTCTTGCCTTGTATTTTTAATTTTGATGGTCCTCTTTTTTTTAATATAATATTAATCGTTATTAGTAATATGTATATTAGTATATTATATATTATATGGATATAATATATATTAATCGTTATTAGTAATACATATTTCTATATTATATATTATATGAATATAATATATATATATATATATTGTATTAGTAATATATATTAGTATGTTATATAATATATATGTATATTATTCCTCTCCCTCAAATCATGCTTCCTAAACAAACTTGCTCCCCCTCAAAAGATGCGTAGTATGTTCGAAAAATCTGTGAATCTCTTTCCCAAAATTCACGTATTTGAAGTTCGCTCCCCCTCAAAAATATAATTATTGCTCCCTTTTAAAGAAATAAGGGTCACTTCTCTTTTAAAAATAAAATAGTAGCTCCCCCTCAAATTAAGCTCCTTTTATAGAAAAAATTGTAGTTATCATTTCCGTGCGTAATATGCGTTTTAAATTTTAATATTTTGAGAATGCATATTTAAAATGTACCATTTTAAAAAAATAGGTAATTTTTGCGATTCAGCTTATATGCATATTTGAAAGTTTAAGCTCGAAAATCTTAGAATTGCATGCATAATGAAAATGTGCCTATTAAATAGGGTATTTCGCATTTCGGCTCATGTATGCATGTGTGCAAAAATTTAAAAGTAAAACTCTTTTTGAAGCATGCATAGCTATAGAGTACCCTATTATTTTTTAAGTAGGTATATTGTCTTTTCAGCTCGATATGCATGCCAAAATTTACTATGGAATGCATATATAGAATTTACCTACGGTGTAGTTGCTCACATTGCTTCCCTTTATAGCGTATGTGGAGCAACTTCAAAGTACCATACGTGAGGGATGCGGTTGCTCGCGTCTCTTACCAGTCATGCATGTGGAGCAACCCGAGTACCGTGCATGCTGGAAGTTGTTGTTGCCCTCGTCTCGTATCGATCATGAGTATGGAGCAACCATCTTCTAATTACTACTCATGATCGGGGCTTTGTGATTGCTCTCGTCTCATACCAATCACGCGTGTGGAGCAACCATCGTCGAATTACCACACGTGATTGGGCTCCTGCAAAACTTTATCGGGACTTTGGTACCCATTTTTGGATGGGTCCTCCCATATTAGCAGAAAATAATTTATGCACATTTGGTTCAGATATATATCCTAAATCATCCTTTAAAGTCCTATTTAATTTGAATTCTTATTTAGGAACCCAAGTTTGGTGAACCTTAGAGGGAAATGACAATTCAGCACCGGTGAATGTGTGTCTAGGTTTAGAAGATCTGAAGATTTTCTCCCTAGCCAGTCGCAAAAGGTATCTTTCAGACTTAATCTGGACCGGGTATTTCAAGTATGAATACGAACTTATTACACTATATGCGTCATCGGATGATGAGTCGTATTGCCTGCTAGAATGATGGTTTTCACATCATTCACTCTATATGACTTAAGTATGAATACGAACTTAATCTTTCACATCATTCACTCTATAATGATGGTTTTTGATGGAATTTCGCTTACTAGAATAATAATCATTTTTGTGTGCGTAAGCAATTCCATCTCTATCATTCTTTAAAGAATGAGAGAGTTTGGAAGTTTGAGAAGTTCGCCTGCTTGAGCTTGCGACTTCTTCTTTAGGAACTTTCATTTTGATAGGAGCGAGAGAAAGAGAATCTTTAGCAATGTCGTCCTTGATTTTGAAAAATAATGTCGATTTTCCTTTCTCCTTCCTAATTTTCTCTTGTTCCTTAGCATTTTTACGCGTATTGCTTTTACTTTTCATTTCTGCGCCAGTCAAAGGTGATTTAGAATCCGTATTTGCTTTCGTCACCGTTGACTTAGAATTATTAGTAAAAGTCTTTTTAATTTTAGGAACAAAGGCGTCCGTCTGCGTTCCCTTATCCTGTTTAATGGAAGATATTTCTTTAGAAGGATTATTTAAGACAGGTAAGGATGGAGAGTTTTTGAGATTACAAATCTCCTCTAAGAGTTTTTGCTTTTCTGCTCGGAAACCTACTCTTTTCGATTCCAGAGTTGCGTTCAATTCTGTAATTTTATTAGAATGTAAATTATTTTCCCCGTTGGACGCGAAGTTAATTGAGGAACTTTGGTCAGTTTGACCCTTTTTCGCAAGAATGCCCTCTAAGTGATGAACTTTAGAGTGCAATTTATTACGTTCCTCAAAGAAAAGTTTAAAACTACTCCGCGAATTGCTCAAATCAGACAAATAATTATAACGTTCGAGTTCGCAATTTTTCAATTTATTTGTTAGTTCACTAATTTGAGCTTTTAATTTTATTTCCTGGGATTCAAGATTAGTGATTTTCTCACGCGCGTTATCTAAATGGCACGTAAGACTACCTTTTTCTTCTAAACTCTTGACTAAGCATTTGTAATTATTGTCTAGTCTACTTTCTAACTCACTTATAGTATTTTCGTGACTTATAAGTCGAGTTTGACCTATCTTAGAGGAATTTAGGTTCTTGGTTAGCTCACAAACTTAGTTTCTCATCTAGCTAATTTTGATTCAAGACAAGAAATAGTTTCTAGTGCACTAGCTAACTTAGTTTCTAACGCTTGAGTAGTCCTATGTTCGTATTTTTGTTCACGACGCATGGTTTTATAATCTTCCTTTAAAGAAGAAAAAGCTTTATATAAATCACTCTCGTCAAAGCTCATCTCAGAAGTTGCGGAAGTAGAATCCATGATTTTTAATTTTTTTTTTAATTTAGTTGCATACACGATCGTTGACGCGTTGTGTAGATTTGAGATTTTTGGCCTTTGGAAAATCTTTGCCGAAAAGTTTTGGTGTGTCGTGAAATTTCGTGAAGTTTCGAAAAGTGTCGAAAACGTTTTGGGGTGTACCGAAAAGTTTTGAAGAAATGTCGAAGAACTTTGAAAATGTTTTTTTTTTTTGGAAATTTCCTTATATTAAGTAATAAAATAGGTACAAAGTGAAAGCAAACGGTAACAGGCTACCGTGTACATCAAATCACCAAGCTATACGCCAAACTCTACGCAAGGCAATAAGCTGAAAACAAAAACGGGGATGAAGAGTAGAAAATCGTAAGGAAGCAAGTCGCACAACCTCTTCAACCACCCTCTCCGGTCTGCAATTCCTACCTTCACGCTAGCGCCGGTTCCGCTCCATCCAGATGTGATAGACAATAGAAGCAAGGAGATGTCGTGAAGCCAGATTGGCTAAGTGATCACTACGCCATCGCAAGGACGCCCAAGAGATACCGCAACTTCGAAAATGTTACCAAGAACTTTTTTTATAATATGCCAAAGATGTTTTGGACTAAAAAATTGGATTTTAAAAATTTCTGCACCGAAAGTTTGATTTATCGAGAAATATTGTGAAGTATCGAAAATTTTGGGTACCGAAAAGATTTTTGGTGTATACCGAAAACTTTTGAGGTGATTTCGTAAACTTCGGAAATTTTTCGAACTTATCTATAATTTGCCTTAAATGTTTTGATGTGATATGACCTGCAAAAATTTATTTTCGATAAGTGATATGCAAAAATTTGATTTCCGGTATGTGTGTTAGGAAAATCAAGTTTTCGAAGTGATAAGATGCGAAAATAAATTTTCAGAGTGCTTGGGTGCGAAAATTTAAATTTTCGATATGAGTGCGAAAAGTATTTCCGAAATATAGTGCGAAAACTGATTTTCGAAGTGTTGTTTCGAAAATCTGAGGTTTTCGAAGTGAGCTGTTGCGAAAATAGATTTCTGGTTAGGAGTGCGAAAATCAAGATTTTCGAAGTGGGTTCGAAAACTTTTGGGTTCGAAAACTGGAAAAATTAAGAAAATGCCTTCAAAAGTTTTCGAAGTGGGGGTTTTTGAAGTGTTCAGTGCGAAACCATGGCTGCGAAAAGTGGATGCGAAAACCTTATTGCGAAAAGTTTTTTTTTTTTTTTTTAAGTTGGGTGCGAAAACTGATTCGCAAACCATAGAATGTTTTTTTTATATTTCACTTGGGTGCGAAAACTGATTCGCAAACAATTTTATTTTATTTTTTTATTTATTTATTTATTTTAATAGGATGCATAAACCTGATTTTTTTTTATAACTTATGGATGCGAAAACCTGAGAAATAAAATTTAATAATAATTTTTTTTAACTAATCATTACCTAATCATTACCTACTATTATTAGTTTTTTTTTTATTATTAATTTCATGCGAAAACTTTAATTATTTTAATTTGTTTTTTTATGTGGGTGGGAAAAGTGTGATGAATGGATGCGAAAACTTAGGTTTTTTTTATTTTTTTTATTTTTTCTTTTTACTTAAGTAATGATTACCTAATCATTATTCCCTTTTTTTTTATTTGGGTTTGCGAATGGGAGAGAAGGAGATGGTTTTCGCACGGAGGTTTGCGAAGCCAAAGTAGCTTTGCGAAGTGGGTTTTTGCAGTGAAGGTTTGCGAAGTGGGTTTTTGCAGTGAAGGTTTGCGAAGTGGGTTTTCGAACCAACTTTTCACAGTGAGTTTTCGCAGTGGTTTTCAGTCCGAAAACTTTTCTGCGAAAACACTGAACCCACTTTTCGATCCTCAAACACAAAATTAATCAAATTAGCCATGGGTAAAGATCGAAACACTAATATCCTAACTCCTAAACACTCAATCAAGCATCTAAACACCAAAACATGTCAAATTTTTCGAAAATTTTGAAGAACATGCGATGAACACCGAAAAATAAAAAACGAAAAATTTGACTCAAATCTTAACGCGCGTGGCTCTGATACCACTTGTAAATCCTAGAATATCCAACTAAACAAGTATTTAAACTATCTTACCACGATTTGGATCGAAAGAATTGAAGCTCGTGGGGTGTTGTGTGTTCTTGAAGGGGTGGGTGACTCCTTCTCTCTAAAAGCTTATCTCTCTAAAGAATTTTCACACAATACACTATTATTATATGTTAGGGTTTTTGTATTTATACCACATTTTGTTATATAATACTTGGGCTAAGCCCAATTACACTAAGTCTTTCTTTAAATAAAATCTATTTAAATAAACCACAAAGATAATTCTAATTAATTGAACACAACAAAATAATCCTAACACTTTTTAAGCCCGACTCTCTTGGTTCGTCTCAACCGGCTCTGGGAGGAATCTAGGAGTTCGGTATTCACCTAGCCAGCCCCGTGGTACCGAATCGATCCCGAGTTGAGTACGAATACGTGTAATTAACGAACCGACAGTAGATTGTCGTCCTACGTATACACCCTTTACGTTTGTCCTGGTCGAGTGAAAGTCACGCGTAGTCGAACTTACAGAACTCGACGCTATGATGTTCGTGTCGGTGACAATTACCAAACTGCCCTCCACGAACTCGTGAGTCAGTTTTGAGCTCTGGCCAGAGACTTAGGTAAATTCCCGCACATCAAAAACTCCATAGAACGTTGACCTCGAATTTAATCAAGGCCGTAAATCCCGCTCAGCGGTATAACCGTAAAACTCCATAGAACGTTGACCCATGCTACATGCAATTCGGGCCTAGCAAACTAGTAACTAATCAAGACCTTAAGACCAACCCCGAGTTAACCCTTTCGGTCTAAGGTTCACGTAGACTACTATAGTCAATCGATCGATCATCGACTTTTCCAGCGTGTGATCATTTGATTACGAGTAAGTGTCCAAATACAAACAATCTCCTGATTTGTCTTGTATCAATGTCACGAGCTCCCACTTCCCAAGTGAACAGTTGGCACAACTGTTTTGGAGCCGTCGACAAACAAGTCATACTCGTCATATCCAGTCACCCTACTGGAGACTAAGACTTGTGGACTTATTTTAATATTACTGTGTGTCAGCTTACTGGTGCCCCTCTCTGTCCCCACATAATCAGTAACTGAACTGTAAATATTGGGGTTTTATTAATTCGTCTTATTACCCGACTGCATGGTTAATTTATTTAGACGAAATAATAATATTCCTTTGTATTTTTGTCATACTCAAATTGACAAGAATAAAAACATAATTCCATTATCGAATAATCCAATTACTAAAGTTAAACACAACAAAATTACACTAATGCCCTCGTACTATCTAATCCTCGTACGGCATCTAGGGCATACACCTCAACATGCTTTTGATTCATCAAATGGAGAAGCTCATGCAGGTCAGGCGTTAAGTTTTCTGGCTTGGAAAGCAGTCGAGACAGAAATAGGTCATGGAGTTCTCCAAGTGGTATAGAATATGGGTTGGGTGGTGTTGGGGTAGGCCTTGTGGGTGGGGAAGTGGGGAGGGGTGACACATGTTCTTCGACAAGTGAGACTTTCCCTTTGTCCTTTGTAGTAACCAGAATGAAGCTTTATACCTTTTCCGAAATGATTGTGTCTAGAGTTTCGGAGAATTTGGAAAAGGCGGACTCTATGCACTTGTTAAGATAATCCTGCGTTGCGAAGGGTAACCCAGTAGAGCCACTAAGGCGTTCTGCTGTCACAACATCAGAAAAGATGTCTGATGTGTGACCGACTGTCACTGAAGTGACAGTAGGACTTATGAAGCTGTGACTCGGCACCAACAAACAGAAAGAAATAAATTGCAAGGTACTTTGGTTTCCAGAACAATCAAAGTGCTAATCATTTCAATATTAGTTCCGTGCCTCGTTTGGATTTCCCGATGTTTGATGGTACGAACCCGAGGGTTTGGATGATCAAATGTGACACTTATTTCAAGTTGAGACCGAGCTTCAACGACCAGTGGAAAATTTGGATTGCGTCTATGCACTTTGAAGGCAACGCATATGCGTGGTATCGAAATTTGGCCGGTAAACAAATAGAAATGAATTGGTCTCATTTTCTAGACCTTATCTCTTATCGGTTTGAAGACTTTCGGGTTGCTAAGATGTTTAGAGAACTTGAAGACCTTAAGCATGTTGGTTCGTATTCAGATTATGTTGACAAATTTGAAGACTTGATATGGAACATGCCTTTTGGGAATGAATTGGATCTTTTCGAAGATTATTTCATTTATCGATTTGTTGGTGGTCTTAGGGATGAGTTGTGGGGTATTATGTTAGTGCTGCAACCTAGAAGTCTATATGACAGAGAGCTTCGTGAAAGTGCTTCCCGCAAAACAGCTGCGTGAAACCGAAGAAATCAAAGCTAAGGCTCAGATTTTGCATTCTCAGCCTGATGATCAAATTGAATACTACCATTTGAAGAGCAGAAAGGGCATGAGCTTGCTGAAACTGGAGGACAAAGTCCAAGATGATCTCAAGTGTGCGACTGAGGAGTTTTTTCATGATGCAGACGATGCAAACAAGCTAAACTGTATCATTCAGCCCACAAGATTTAGTGATCCAGTCTACGCTGAAGCTTATGTTTCAGTCCATTATATTGAGGCTTCACTTCAACTCCATATGCACATTGGAGAGGACCATAACTTGCCGTTTGATCGAGGACGTTCGTGCGTTGTCGAAAGGATCAAGGTATGTCCTACAATCAAGGAAAATCTGCAGCAGAGTAGGGAATTAGCCAATGCTGTAAAAGGCGCTAGGCGCTAGTCGGGCGGACGAGGGGGGCCTAGTGCCTAGACGGCCTAGGCGGGGACTACGCGGTTTCTAGGCGGAAATTACTCGGTTCACCCATTTTTTTCACCACGACAAAAATATTTCAACATACTTCATTTGCCAATAGCATTCCGAAAATATTCCATAGCATTTCCCAAATATTAACAAGCCCATTTTGAAAATAAGATCAACATCATTATGAAAGTATTCTACGGCATACTCAAAATTTAAAAGACAAAAAATAACGTCAACATAAAGTCTAGCCAATAAAATAAGGTCACATAAAGTTCGAAAGCACAAACACAAGATACCCACGGACATCAACCAACACATCAATCGAAATAAAAAATAAGTTGGTCCATCATACAAGCAAGACATCAACGTACATCATTCGCCCTCCTGAAATGTCTCATACTTAATCCTCGTTTACCTCATCTTCAGAATCGAAATCATCATCATACAATTTCCTTATTGTTCGATACTTCACACGTTCGAAGTTATCTCCTCCTTCCTCCCCTTCCTCCACCACATCGTCATCACTAGCTTCAATCCCATTGACGATCCATTCTTGTGCAGTGGATGCCTCATATGAAGATAACACATCTACATCAGTTCTATCTTTCTCTCTTTTTTGTCTACTCAACAACCTTGTGTTAAATTGGATAAATACAAGATTATTGAGTAGAGTTGCATTAAGCCTATTCCTTTTTTTGGTATGAACCTACAAAAACAAAATGAAAAGTAATAAAGAGTATCAAGTAATATAACATATTCCTAACAAAAGAGGTAATATAACATCAATATTGTGACAAGTATACTAACCCCTTCAAAGGCGCTCCAATTTCTTTCGCAACCCGAGGAACTAGTTGTCAATGAGAGGATTCTCATGGCCAAACTTCGAAGATTTGGAGTTATTGAATCAAAAGTTGACCACCAAGTCACTACACAAATAAAATAGAACAATAAAAAATCATCACGATATAAAAAATCATCACGATGTAAAAATAACAAAATTAATGTAAAAGAATTTACCTGGATCAAAGTTGTCGTCGTTCGAGAGGCATCTTGATGCTACATTTGACCTTCCAAAAATTGAGCTTTTATCTTTGAAGATAGGAAGCTCATCCAACAAGATCCGATTTTTCATAACATCATCTCCAGGAAATAAAACATCCATGCAGTCCATCACCCCCATTGAGACCTCATTTTTTAATTGAATGAGAGGGTCTTTGTAGTGACAGTACGGATTCAACAAATAAGCCGTCAAATGTAACGGACTATCAAGTCTACCTTTCATTTTCTCATCAATAACTTCAATGATCGACTCATAATTGCTCGAAATATTATTTTGAGTAATCTTGATCTCTTCCTTTGCCCGGATAAGCTCACCATATACAAAGCCCATGGATGGTTTTCTATCAGAATCAGCAATCCGAAGTACTTTAATTAAAGGCGTGAACACTTGGAGACAAGATGACACGCCATTCCAAAATCCCAAACTCATTACTGTTGTATAAGCCTCCTTTCCTTTCACAATCTTAGAAAATTTACATTCTTCTCATTCGGAACTTCCAAACATCGTCTTCAACTCTGATTTTTTTTCCATCAAACTTTGTAGAGTAAGAAATGCTGAAGCAAACCGTGTCACCCCCGGTCTCACAATGTCCTTCTTCTTTGTATATGATCTCATCATCGCCAAGACTTTGTGGTGTGCATATAGAAAAATCGTCAATGTTTTCGCTTGATCAATGACATTCTTGAACCTTGTTTGTTTCCCAATAGCTTCAAGCATGAGATTCATTGTGTGAGCAGCACAAGAAGTCCAAAAGATCTTTGGCCTCTTAAGTTTTAATAACTTTGAGGCACCGATGTTGTTCGAAGCATTGTCAGTAACAATTTGAACAACGTTCTCTGGACCAACTTCCTCGATGCACTTATCAACATACTCAAATATGACTTCACTTGTGTGTGCAATATTTGAAAAATCATTAGAGGATAGAAAAATAGTACCTAAGCGAGAATTGACACACAGATTCATGATGCTCCTCCTTTTTCTATCACTCCAAGCATCTGTCATGATTGAGCATCCATTTATTTTCCACTCGTCTTCGTGTGTCTTCAACAAACTCTTAGTTTTATCAACTGCTTTCCTCAATAGCGGTACTGTCAAATCGTATCGTGTCGGTGGCAAAAATCCGGGTCCAAATTGACCAATCGCTTCCACCATCAATTTGAAGCTATCTAACTCAATAGCATTAAATGGAATACCGGCTTCATAAACCCAATCGCCAACATATTCTCGCACGGACTCAATTCTTTATTTGAAAAGTGCTTCATTAATGTTTTGATCCCGTAACTTGCTCTTACCAGAAACCATAGAGGTCTCCGGACTGATAGGACTAGCGAACTTATCCATGGGACCAAGAGAACGGGGTGATTTCAATTGCCCAAGAGACTCCTCCAGTTGGCTTCCAAGAGTATCCTCTTCATTAGAGTCATTGCGAATATTAACTTGTGATCTCAACTCTACACTTTCCTCCTTCTTCTTTTTCCTCTTAAGCTTTGCTTCATTGATTGCATTTCTACATATAGCTTGTTCTTCTTTTGAAGATTTTGAGCATGGAGCAACATTCCCTGATATATGAGCTATGTGTTCTTTGATTCTGTAAACTCCCCCGCTCATCATCTTCCCACATTTAATGCATTGAACTTTGTCCATGTTCTTGCCATCAACTAACATGCCATAATCCCATCCGACATCTTTTGAATTTCGTTTAAGAATCGATGGAACATCGGAAGGTTGAGAAACAGTTTGAGAAGCCGCACTTGAGGTTGTCATCTTGAAATCTATGAAATAAATAATATCACAAATATAAATCACTACTCCTCATTCTTGAATAATCAAAACAAAAAATAAAAAAAGGAATGACTCATACTAGCAAATAAAATCCAAATCAATTTTCCAAATCATATACAAATTGAGAGCTATTAATTCGAAAGCACTACTCTACACAAATCGAAAAGTTGGACCCGAGTTTGTTCCACAGATGAAAAACCCACTAATTTCATAAATCGGAAGCTACTAATTCATAGTCAAATCGAAATCTAGTCTAAGTCATACCTGAGGCAGCGGGCAGGGGCGGCAGCGGGACGGCGTGTGACGGGCGACTGAGTGCGACGGGCGATGGTGTGCAACGGGCGACGGCGTGCGACGGGCGACGATGGAAGGTGGTGACAGACGGTCCTGAGGCAGCGGGCGGGGGCGGCAGCGGGATGGCATGTGACGTGACGGGCGACTGAGTGTGACGGGCTATGGTGTGCGACGGGCGATGGCGTGCGACGGGCGGCGATGGAAGGTGGTGACAGACGGATGGAAAATGTGGATGTGTGTGGGTGGACTGTGGACTGTGGAGAATGGAGGCGTGGGTTGCTGTATCGATTGCAGTGGGTGTTTAATTTACAAATATTATTATTTATTTTAGGATTTTTTTTTAATTTTACATTTTTTTTTATTTCACTGCCTAGGCGCCCGACTACGCGGCCTAGGCGCCGATTAGGCGGCCGTGCCGAACTGAAGGCCCGATTACAACGTTTTCGCTTCGTTTTAAGGCCGACTAGCGCCTAGGCGGCGCCTAGGCTACCGCCTAGGCCGCGTTTTACAACACTGGAATTAGCACAAAATTACCAACCTTTCGATCGGGGAAAATGTATTGCAGCAGTAGCAGTTCGACTACGGCTGTGTTTGATTTGTTGGAGCTGTTTGAAGATGATGTTGTTCATGGTTCGAAGAATGGAGAATACGTTGTATGATGGGCAAAAACCGGGAACTTCTGGTATCGAAAGATTGAAGTGCATTGACGTCAAGGGGCGTATTTGTGATAATCAACAATTATCTCAGCTGCTCAATCAATGGAGTACAAATGATCTCTTAGGCAAAATCTTTTTCCCCAGGTGGAATGAAACGCATCAGGTCCGGCTGAAACCTTCGAGTGAGGGGCTACTCACCTTGCACATGCCACCATCGTATTCAATTGTTATCCAGGAGTCGGGAAAAAGTAGTTGGCACGTGCCAAAATTAGATAAGAAGTTTCAACTATTGACCGATAAGGAAACTTTGGACACAAATTGCTTGCATTCTGATGGGATCATGAAAAAGACAACCATTGCTAAGTTGGTGGTTTCTGGTGGGTTGTTGGTTATTACATCGTGCAATAGCACAAAGGATGAGCCGATACAAAAAGTTGAGAATTTCAATCAAAGGAAGCCTGTTGATCATACAAGATCGAGCGAGGATAAAATCAAACAATGTGTTTATCCGAAGCTTAAGGGAGAGTACCCGCCGAAAGGAGTAAGAGCAGGTGGAATACTCATATTGAGCTCGATTAAATATGACTTTGATGCTGCTGAAGACATGGAAGATAATTTGGGTCGAATCCTTATTTTTATTTAATTTGGGACCAGTATGTTAGTGAGCCCAAATAGGTTATGTTTATGTTAAAAACATCACACGATGGATTATTCATGCTAAGCAAAGATTTAACCTAACTTCTATTTCTCTCTTCTTCACTAACGTCTATTTTCTTTTATTTCTCATCCCCTTCAAATCTTCTAAAATACCCCAAAAACAGTATATTATATATATCTATACATTATCATAGTGTGCGATTCATTCATATTTCACACATAAATCGAGCGCTTTATAACACTAACTATGCATATATTCACCTTCACATGGGCTCTTTGCAGGATCGACGGTTATGACCCAATCTTTTGCATCGACTACACTTTACTGCCCGAACTTCCGTCTGTGTTGGAATTCTGACTGACCTTCTACGACCCGGCGGACGGCAAGCATTCAGGGCCTTGATTTTGTCGCCTATCACAACTTTGCCCATATCGTGCGTAGAAATTGGATACAACACAGGCATGTATGCCTGTTTGTATCTGTCAACACCGTATAAGACATCGCAAAACTCGTACGGCGGTAGTTGTAAGGTGTTGATGCATGTACAAACATGCTTACAAGGAATGCCCTCAATCTAGTACCACATACAAGAGCAGTTCCTGCCTCGCAAGTCCACAACATAAGTCGATCCTTCATCGGCCACGTCAAAGAGGTGTCCGAGCCCCGTCGATTCTCTTACTGAGCTTCCTCTCTGCAGCCCCGCATATTATTCCAGTCATTTCAATTGCCTCATCCCTTCTTGTACTCATCGCCACCATAATTTGCTTCGGATTTCATCCACCAACCCGAGTACGGGCAAGGATCTGGCCGATTTTACCCAACTATTCCACGACTCAGCAACATTGTTGTTCATCACACCCCATCGCATGCCTGGAAACATTGAGTTCGCCCAATGATCTGGCTTCGACTTATTGATGAAGAGGGTAGCGTGCTCCTTGACTTTGTCCACAATTTGATTGATATTTTCGAGAAAACCCCGCTTTGTCGGAGCATACGCAGCTGCTTTAAACACCGATTTCCACTTCCCTGTTTCTCTGTATGAGTGCTTAGTCACGACCTGCGTCTTAAATTATCGACTAAGTGCCTCAGACAGTAAGCATGATTACTTTCTTAGAATACGAGTGGCACGGCTTTTACGAGACCCTCATTACGGTCTGAGAAGAATATAAACCGGCTGTAATCCTCTTGACGATGATATGTAAAAACGTCACGTAGTTTCCTGCAGAACCACTCCCAATTGTTGTCGTTCTCATTATCAACAACCGCATATGCTATGGTGAACAAACCATCGTTTCCATCCTTTGAGGTAGCACTAAGCAACGTACCCTTGTATTTACTTTTGATATGCGTCCCATCTAAGAATGCTATTGGCCTGCAGCCTCTCAGAAATCCAATAGCACAAGCTGCAAAACTTAGGAACATTCGGCGGAATTTGTTCGATTCTGGATATATCTCGCAATTCGCAAAGCTGCCCGGATTAGTTTCCAACAGTTTACGACAATACCAACCGAGTTTGTCGTACGAACCATGCTCACCATCAGCATCATGGATTTGGTTGATGGCTTTCTCCCGACCTTCCCAAGCTCTTTGATATGGAATCTCGACTGCATACTCCTCAAGAAGGTCTTTTTTTAAATTGCAAACTTTATAAAGGGGGTCACTACGTAATTTCTGCTCCCGCAACCCAGTCTCTATCAGCTTTGAGATAGTCTCTGGACAACAAGTTTGAGCTGCCACAATTATGTTCAAGAATACACTTGCGTATTGCAAACTTATCGTCACTCTTTCGGTAAGAGGCATTTATATTCCACGTACAGCTATCGACACTGCATCTTGCAACTACTTTCCTTGATGTATTCTAGACATAATTGTAATTCTTACCGATAGAAATCGAAAACTTCTACAATTTCTGGTGGAAATCGACTGCATCAACAAAACATTGTCCACAACACGAAATGTACCCTGTCCAATCTGCATTCCTATCAACTTCATGCAACTTTTCTGGCCCCTCTTCCTCCATCGGAACCTGTCCTGAGATGGTTCCCGAGCTCTGACCGACTTCGACGAATAATTGTATCACCTGCTTTCCCAGATTTTTATGGATTGCGAACATGTTGACGAAATCTTCATCATTGAGCACCTGACTGTTCGAGCAACTCAAGGGCATCTTGTATCTTAAAGTTGTTGGGTTATTATGTAACGTGGGTCGTCTAGTGTGGAGCAGTTCACGTAGGTTAGCTAGTGTGGAATCGCGAGGAAATGCAAACACATAATCTTCACCTTTGAACGCACAGAGACATAATGATGCTCATCAGTATTCGTCTTGGGTGAACTTCCAGCGTGCAGGCAAGGTCGGACGGTAATTACAGATGCAATCGAGATAAAAATTGGGGGTAATTGTGTTAGGGTGAAAAAATTGGGAACATTATTGAGCGGGATAAATTGGGGCAAAAATACTATTTTGGAGCGTAATTGTTCTAATTACATATGCTCAAATCGGACCAAGTTGGTATTATTACTAATTTTGTTGGGGTAATAACGGATCCATCTGTTGGTATAATAAATTACCTGAATTGGTATAATAAATCGTTCTGCAATGCTCGATCTAGTTAATAAAGATTTTATATGGTATAATAATTTGCTGAATTGGCATACTAAAAATATTATCAGATTTTAATTGGTATAATAACATATATAAGAATCGTATATATATATGTATATATATATGTGTGTGTATAATATCATTTCACTTCCAAATATTGTATAATGTTTTGGTAAGATAGATTACTTTCTCATATTGGTGTAATCACATTAAACTAACAAACATTGTAATAACATAAGGGCGCAGGAAGTACAAGTGTTGTAACAACATACAAACTTTTGTAACAACATATTTAGTACAAATGTTGTTATAACATAAGATTTTGAAGAAGTGTTGTAATAGATTAACATTATAACAACATGTTTGGTACAAATGCTGTAATAACATAACATTGTTCCTCGACATTGTATAACAACATTGTTTAACATAAAATTAGTCATAGGCGTTTGTTGGTATAATAATCCAAACGGTTTGTATAAAAACAGTAGTTTGTTGATCGAATTTAACCCCATTTTCGGTATGATAAAATGCCAAACATAAAAATACACATAAAAAACTGTTAAATCACAGTAACTTACGAACAGTGTCTTAAACAGTGTCGTCAACCACAAAATCAACCACTAACCACATAAGGGAGGAGGTACATCGGTATATTGTACGTAGCAGTTGGAAATAAAATACAGGAAAATACATACAAAATGTACAAACGAACAAAATCATCGATGCTCTCTGCCCCAGATTCTGAACTAATTCTCACCAACGCCTTGGAAATATCAGACCTACTAACAGTGTATGACTTTCGCTCACTAAAACAACGATGTCGAAATGACATATCCTTGTTCACCACTAAATTCTCTATTATCTTCCCCTCGCATCTCAGACCCAGACACATGGAAAAGGCTTGTTTTTTAAATGGAATTAAAGTCTTCGGTCAGAACCTAAAGCTACAAATATCTGCATTAGAACGACCTAAAACTCCTTCTAGACGACCCTATGGTATTTTCATAGGGTGTATATTTAACAAATGAGCAAACGGACACCTACTTACAGCCTGCTTATGCTCCTCGCTAACCGTATTCCATAAATTGTCCATCTGCTCCCGAAAACAGTTGACATGGCATCGGGTTCGTCTGCTTCCTGCTGTAGAAGCCTCAGCTACCGTCTTCTCTTCGTTAGTCGTCTGCTCCAATTTCCTCTTCTTTGCCATTTCTAAACTGTTTCCGAGGGAAAATGCGAGTCAACAATCGAACACCAGGACCACAAGAAATTTAACCAAATCCCCAAACAAAACCCCAAATCAACGAATTCCGAAGCAGGTCAAGCAAATAAAAACGTAAACATCTCAAACCTGAATTGAGTAACTCCGTCGACGAGGTCAAACCGATCGCCAGGGAAGATATCGCAGGTTAATCGTTCTGGGATGGATTTAGTCTGCATCACTTTTCGCACTCGATTGAAGGGTTTGTTGGTGTAATTGAATATCTCGTGTAATGAATAGCTCGTTTATTTGGTTAAAATTATACTACAAAATTTTCAAAATTTCCGTGTTAGTATAATAATAATAAGTCATGGTATAAAAATAAGATGTTGTGGTGTAATACCACCTTTCGCTTGTATAATTTAAATTATACATTAAATAATAAGTAATAAATGTTTTGGTAAAATAATTGAACTTAAAGGTACAATAACGGAGATAACAAGTACAATTTCTTGAAAAGCAGAGCTGTTCTAACTGAACTACTGGTATTATATGCGGTAATATTGGTATAAATATCGGTTGATATTATAATCATGACAGATGGTATAATTTCTAGCTTTGTTGGTATAAAAAAACATAAAATTATTAAAAACATAAAATTATTAACGACATTTATTGGTATGATATGCAGTACTGTTGGTACAATAGTTATTTGGTGATATAGTCATCAACACTGATGGTATAATTGCTACCTATACTAAGTTTAATTAGCAGATAACTATCGGCATAATTAGTATAAACTGGTATAATTGTGACAGGAGTTGGTATAATACTGAACAGTAAACATCGGACATTTGTTGGGATAAACAAACTGTTAACCAATCATTCATAATTTGTTGGTATAATGACGAAATCTGTTGCTGTAATTATTGGTAAAAGATCGGAATTTATTGGTATATTGTGTACGTATGATGGTATAATGTTAGTATTTGTTAGTATGATAAGTACGTTTGCTAGAATTGTTATTTCGTACTCAGTTAGAATTGTTTTTTGGTATGCCGATGTAGTCTGTTGGTATAATTTTGTGTGGAATTGATCAGTATTTATTGGTATAATCGATACGTCTGCTGGTATTATGTTAGGTCCGTTTTTAACATCCAACGATGAACTCGAGCATAGATCTAATCGAAATTACCTTGAAGATGATCGAGCGGAAGCATTTGGGTAATTATCAATCAAATATTCATTAAACACAAACTTTCTCTACAAATATCCTCTTTCTCTCTCTACAATTAACCCTAGCTTAGATAGTGATTAGAGAGAGTGCTTTTAGTGAGAGAAAGCTAAACTCAAGTTGTGTGTATTTTACACACACTTGCCCTATATATACCAATCAATATTGGTATATTTGCATTCTAGTCCCTAACTATACATATATTACAATTAAGTCCCTAGACAAAGATAACTTGATTATTGAACACTATAAAATACTTCCAATAATCTCCCCCTTAGTGTTCAATTATAATTGAAGCTTCGGTTGTCTTTGTCTCTCGAATCTTCAGTCTTCATCATCAGTTAAACACAACAGAATAAGTTCCAACAATCTCCCCCTTTGTGCTCAACTTTGAATGTGACACGGTCTTCTATTGCTGTTTGAAGAAAATAGCTGAGAGCATCTGGAGAATCTTCAGTCTCCCCCTATTTACATGCACTCTCTTTTTCTTCTTTGCAACTTGAATATTCGTCACCTTCTTGCATATATCAGAGTCGCGCGGATCATCGGCATTGACTTGTCGTGTATGCTCGAACCATGGAGAGAGGTCTTGTTTGTTGTGGTTCAGCACGTGCGTTGAAAGCATGGCTTCTTTAATTAGTTCACGTGCTTGGCCTCCCTGATATGCTTCTCCCCCTCATGGCGATTCATTTGTATCGTCATGCTGTGTGATCAAGGTGAACCAGAGTGTTCGCTGAACGTGTTGGCGTTGAATTCCGGATGAAGTACCTGAAAAACGGGACAGACGACCGATCATCGTGAAACATCCCTAGATGTCACTCTTCGTCGTTGATGCAAAGTCACACCGACTTGCATTTGAAGGGACTACTGGGCCACATAGGCAACCCGTTGACATCATTCTAGAGTCATGCTCCAGAAGATGGCCTGTGTAATACCCGAGCCCTCGAACATCTCATTTGACCAATATATTTCATGCATTATACTTGCTAACTAATATGAATTATGTGTTTGTTTATATATACATAATTCATGAGTCTTAGGTGTTGCATATGAGGTGCATTTTTTTATGTTGCATACTTGATGTGATTTATTTGGCTAATGTAAAACTCTAATAATTGACATCATTCTAGGAATAAATAAAATAAATAAATTACATAAATAATAATAATATAAATAAATAAATTATTTAGGAATCCTTATCTGATTAATTGAGTCAATATTGTAATAGGACACGTGTTAATCGCTAAAATGCGACTAGTTACATGTGTATAGCTACTACATTTTTAGAACATTCGGGTAAGGAAATATTTGTATGTTATACTAAATTACATTTACACTTTATAATAATTTACCATGGTTCTAAAAGTAATTTTACTATCATTATTATTAATATTATAGTACATTACTTAACCAAGAGGGTAAATTTTTCTTCACCGCCTTACATTCAGTCCCTTGATTTATTAAGCATCAACATACAATCTTCTTATCATTGTAACGAAACAAAACAGAGAGGGAGGGAAGATCAGAACGTGAGAAAGCAATGGAAAAGAAGAAAATAAATAAATAGATAGAAATAGGAAAGAAATAAGAAAACATAGCTTTTGCTTTTGGAATCACTTTTCTCTTCATCAACGAACTGCTCTATTTTCGTCATATAGCATGCATAAGTTTGTGTATTAGGTAAGCATTATATAACGAATTTTTATTTTTATTTTTATGCTTATATGCTAATGGTTTATAGAGGATTAAATGATTAATGTAACCTTTGTATTGGGAAACTAACGATAGTTTGTATTTGTTGTTTTGTTCTGCGAAGTAGGTAAATCAAGTACAACATATATAGAATAGTAAGGCGAGGAGTCCGTGTTTATAGAAGCTAAAGGGAATATTTAAGCTGAATAAAATTCAGAAACTACTCAGGTAAGTGAAAATCCAACTACGACGCATGGACATAATATTTGGTGTTTATAATATATGTGCTTTGATGTTTCAATGATTATTCTGTGACGTGATGATTTCCGTTTGGTTGATATTACGAATATGAGGTATGTGAATTCATGAGAATATCATTCACGGCATATACATATGCATGCATATTATTGGGTACTGTTGAGTGTTGGCATGCATAGTCGTAATCGCCGGGGAGCGATGTATATGTGCCGATTATTGGCATGCAGTTGAGGTGTATGTGGTTATTACTAGTGCACCATCGACGGAAGGGGCGACCTGGGCAGGGGCGACCTAGGGTATGTGACCCTAGTGTAGGCTACCCAGAGTAGGCTACCGTCATATGTTGAGGCAGAAGGGGCGACCTAGGGAGACCTAGCGTAGGCTACCTGGAGTGGGCCACTGCCATATTATTGATGCGGTAGGAGCGACCTGGACGGGGCGACCTGGATGGGGCGACCTAGGGAAACCTAGCGTAGGCTACCAGCGTAGGCGACCGCGACAGAAGGGGCGACCTGGGAAGGAACGACCTAGGGAGACCTAGCATTGGCTACCCGGAGTGGGCCACTGTCAGATAATTTATTGAGCTCTTGATGGTGCATAGTATTTTAGCCACGGGCCCAGACAGAGGATGAGAGAGATGATTCATTTTGAGATGTCGAGTCACATGTAGTTTATGCATACGATGAGGATTTGCATATTCACGAGCATGCATGATTTTTACTTACTGAGCTTCTAGCTCATATAGTTCATGTGTTGTAGGTGAGCGGGATGACATTGCTTAAGTGACTTAGATGGCGAGGCTGGTCGTTGGAGCTTCCACGGGCTTTTGAGGTGGACTGTACATGGATGACGACCTGTGTGGCGGGCTAGTCTCTTTTGCTGCATCTGATGTGTATGTTTTGGTTGTGTGTGATCGTGACGTTGTGTAAATTTGTCTTGACGTATGGTTTGTTTGAGTCTACGTATATCTTGTGTTGGTCGAGTCAGGATGTGTATGTGGGATTCGTGATTAGTTTGGTGCTTGTCTTGTTGAGACGTTATTTTGTTTTATGATGCCCGTGATGTGAGTATCTTTTGATTTACTTCAGGGATTGTTGACGAGTTTTAAACGAAACTCACGCAATTTATTTTCTCGAGTTAGTGTCGTTAGAGTCACTTTAGGTGTGTGTTTGGGGTGGTCGCCACAGTTTGGTATCAGAGCTACGGTCACAGGTTCTGTAGACTATCCATGTACAGGAACTCAAAAGTGTGGAAGCGCGGCCTTGCTCGTAAGTTTTATGATATTGCGTGAATAATTTTCTCTTGCATGAATTTATTGGCCATATTATTCGAAAAGGGTTAACAGGGTAAAGTGTGAGCATCATGGTACGTACTAGAGGTGAAAGCAGCGGATGATGTAGTCAGGGTAGGGAGACTGTGAACCGTACTGATGAGCGAGATACTGCCATTATCCGACTTACTGAACTTGTTCAACGTCAATCCGAGCAAATTCAAGAGTTGATCCAACAAAGGAATTCAAATGAGAAGCAGAATCCATCTCAAGCTGAAAGGGTAGAGATCATTGGTGAAAGATTTCGAAAACTCAATCCTCCAGTTTTCGAAGATGCTATTGACCCAACAGCTGCCGAGGACTGGCTTAGAACCGTTGAAAATATGTTCCAGTACAGCCGAGTTCCCGAGCAAGACAAAGTCCTCTGTGCTACTTTTATGCTTCGGGGTAGTGCGGGGCATTGGTGGGACACAATGAAAGCCATCGAAAATCAAATCACGATGACTTGGGAACGCTTCAAAGAAATCTTCCGAAACAAATACTTCACAGCCCCTGTGCGTGCTATGAGGATGAATGAATT
This sequence comes from Lindernia subracemosa, assembly GCA_028392965.1. Lineage (NCBI taxonomy): Eukaryota > Viridiplantae > Streptophyta > Magnoliopsida > Lamiales > Linderniaceae > Vandellia > Vandellia subracemosa. The sequence goes on along the minus strand of JAQPCC010000098.1, from coordinate 461,575 downwards.
CATAAACTTACGACAGGGAGCCATGGCAGTTGCAGAGTACATTCGCAAATTTGAGCAGCTATCGAGGTTCGCAACACATATGGTGAGTACTGACGCCCTAAAAGTGGAGCGATTTCTTGAAGGCCTGAAACCGGAACTTTACCGAGATGTCAACATGGCTGGTATTCAAGGAATCACGTACGCTCAAGTTGCGGAAAGGGCATTAGTTGCGGAGGAAGCTGAGATGAGAATTGTACGTGCCGAAGAAGCAAAACGCAAATTTGTGCAAGGTCAAAAATGGGCCGAAGGCGACAGAAAGAGGCAGTTCATAGTCAAAGGCCAGAAACTGAATTTTCAAGGAAGGCCGGACCTCAGCGATGGGAGCCGAACACGAAGCCGAATCCAAATCAAGAGAGATCCCAAATCCCGATGCCCATATGCCCAAGGTGCGGACGTCAACACACCGGCAACTGTTTCACCCAAACTATCAAGTGCTTCATATGCGGCAAATTGGGTCACATCGCAAGAACATGTCCGGCAAAGCCACAGACAGTACCTGCTAGAGTTTTCACCATTACGAGCGATGAAGCAGAGGCTAATCCATCAGTGGTGACATGTACACTCTCTATATACAATGTTCCGACATCCATACTAATAGATTCGGGAGCCACGCATTCATTTGTATCATCTAAGTACATAACGAGGCTCGGTATAACACCTCTTCTATCCAAGCTCAATTATAATGTGACGATTCCTCATGGAGCTTCAACTCAGACAAATCAGATTCTGCAAGAGTGTGCTGTACCGATTGAAGATAGGAAATTATATGTTGATCTGATCGTAATCCCAATGAATGATTACGATATCATCCTTGGTATGGATTGGTTATCGAAGTATGGAGCGGTGATTGACTGCAACAAAAAGATCGTTACTTTTCATTTACCGGGAGAAAAGCCTTTTTCTTTCTCGGGAGTTGCAAATGGCAGCAGAATTTCGAAAATATCAGCATTAAAGGCTCAACGATTGATAGATGTTGGTTGTGAAGCTTATCACATTTATGCAATAAAAGCAGAGGAACAACCTCAACCCGATCTCAGTGAAGTACCTGTTGTGAAGGACTATCAAGACGTATTTCCTGATGATCTTTCTGGATTACCACCTGACAGGGAGATAGAATTTTCGATTGAACTACCTCCGGGTACACCGCCAATTTCAAAAGCTCCATATCGAATGGCTCCGACCGAGCTGAAAGAATTGAAGATACAGTTACAAGATCTACTCGATAAAGGTTTTATTCAACCCAGTTTTTCACCATGGGGCGCACCGGTTCTATTCGTTACTTCAGGGATTGTTGACGAGTTTTAAACGAAACTCACGCAATTTATTTTCTCGAGTTAGTGTCGTTAGAGTCACTTTAGGTGTGTGTTTGGGGTGGTCGCCACAGCCTGCTACCGTTGTTGTTTTGATGTTGCAACGGCAGGACTTCCTTCTGATCATAGAAGCACATCATTGAATGATGCGTCTACAGAAGTTCTGGCATGGTCACGTAGACCTGCAATATGTGTGTAAAAGAATGTATGTGTCCTAGAAAATTTAAAAATATTTAGGCTATGAGGACACACTAGTCATTTACGTGTTCAAGAAAGTCGTGGTATGGGGCTGTGGACCACTTAGTTCAATATCTCCCGTTTCCAAATGAAACGGTGATAGCATAGGCGGTTCCCCGTGAGATATTGAAACATATGTCTTTTGGGAGACAAATGAGTAGCTAGGAAGGGTCGTGCATGCGCCTTTGGACCAGATGAAGCGTCTTCTACCCGGGATCTGATAAATCAGTCCTGTACCTATATGGTTATGGCCCGGATAGTTTGTGGTTGAGTTGTAAGGATGTCATCGTAATACGCTCAATACCCTCACATACACTCGGGGTTTGTTCATGGGTTAGGATCAGTTGGGTCGACTGAACCTTTGGAACAGGTATGTGAACAACTCTTTTGTGTCCATGCGTTTTATTGACATTTAGATAGCACTCCCTCTTAAAAGCATGAAGTTTGTATTCAGGGCATTCTTCCCTTAAGCTCTAGCGCCTTTTCATTGTAACACTCCCCCTAAATAGTTGCGCTATTTCTAATATGATGCCCTTGCTCCCCCTAAATAGATGTGCTATTTCAAATATGATGCTCTTGCTCCCCCTAAACATGTGCTTTCTTGTAGAAATTTGCATATTACTTTCTTTCAGGTCAAGCGCCTTTAGTAAATGAAGTATCACTCCCCCTTTAAAATGTGCGCCTTTTAAGTATGCGCTTATGAGTATCACTCCCCCTAAAACGTATGCGCTTTTTACAATAAACTATGGTAATACGCTCTTTTGAAATTCTTGCACCTTTTCTATCCACTTCCCCCTTTTTTTTTTTTTTTTTTTTTTTTATGGCCTTATTTTTATTTATTTAATTTTTTTTTATGGCCTTATTTTTATATATATTTATTTTTTTTTTATTTTATTTATGGCCTTATTTTTCTTCTCTTTTTTTTTTTTTGAACAGAAAAATAAAACTAAAAACAATGTCAAATCAAGAGCTTTGGAATAGTCTTGATTTGGTGTGTTTGCTCACGTCACATACCGATCACATGTGTGGAGCAAACCGAATACCACACGTGTCGGGGTCTTGTGCGACTGCTCATCATTGCATACCGACCATACATGTGGAGCAATCGTCGTCTATTTACCATGTACGATCGGGATCCTGCAAAATAAATTATCGGGACTTTGGTACCCATTTTTGGACGGGTCCTCCCTTATTAGTAGTGAAACAATTATGCATATAAGGTTCAAATTTGAAAGCAAAATTATCACATAAAGCAGTCATAGGAATCCACATTTGTCGAGGACTACTTATTTCCATTTGTAGCTTAGGTTTCCAAATTTGTTGTACCTTTTTGAAATTTAACTTTTCAGCATCGGTGAATGTGTGTCTTTTTGTAGAAGAGAAAATTTTCTCTTTCGCCAGTCGCTTAAGATGCAATTCGGATTTGACTTTGACCGGGTACTTGAGAGAGGAATACGAGCTTATAGAATCAATAGCATTAAGTATAGAAGTGTCGTATTTCCTACCTTCTAGACTCACATCATTCACTTTGTAATGTGTACTAAATGAGCTACTTTTGTTAAGACAATTATTACTTTTGGACGTTTCAGTTTTAATAGAGAATGTGTATTTATTGTCTGTTTTAGCTTTAGTAGCTTCTTGCTTTATCTTTGGAATGACTTTAGAAATTTTTGGAGGAAGAATAGAGTTAGGAACAATTTTGTTTATTGTAATAGAAAATGAATTGTCTTGCTCTATTCTTTCCTGCTTTATAGGTTTAGTCATTTGAGTTTTCTGATCCTGTTTAGAAGATATATCGTTTAAAGGTTCAGGTTTTACAGGATGAATGGTTGTAGTTGTGCCATTTTCTAAGGAATATTTGAGAAATGAATTCTCCTTTAAAAGCTTATCCATTTTTGCTCGAAACTCTTTACGTTCTGATTCCAGAAGAGAATGTAATTCAGCAATTTTGCGTTCATTTTCTAGAATATCACGATCTTTAGAGTTTGGTTTTGTTCATTGTATAGAATGTTCCTCGTCTGGCACGGACTCAATTGTTTGAGTCGACTTATTTATAGACAATATAGTTTCTTTTATTTCGTGTTGCTCAGTTTGTCCTCGTTTAGCTAGAACATCTTCTAATTCTTTAATTTTTGAATATAATTGATTTCTATGTTCAAGAAGACTTTTATTTTGGGCTGCACTTTTTATTTCTTCGTCTCTACATGTAGATAATTCTTTTGTAAGTTTGCTTATAGTTGATTCTTGTTGTGCGACGCTTGTCTTTAAGCTCGTCAGCCTTTCTTGTTCTATTGTTAGTTTATTTTTAAGAATAGATTTTTCTTCTAGACTCTTAACTAAGCAGTTGTAATTATTTTCTAGCCTTGCTTCTAATTCTTTGATTTTTATCAAGTAGTTGGCTTCCATATTTACTTTCTGGGTTGGATGTTTTTTATCGTTATCGTGTTTTTGAATTGATATTAAATTTTGGATCAATGTGTTCGAATAGATTTTCGAATGATTAAGTTTTCAGAAGTTTAGGTATCAAAAAAAACTTTTGAAATGATTAGAAAAGAAAAAAAACTTATACCGAGAATAATTTTTGTACCGAAAAATTTTACCAGTCCAAAAAAATTTTGTTACCCAAAATTTTCCGTATGAACCGGGAACCTTTTTGAAGCAGGTACGCAAAAAATCTCGTAGCTAAAAATTTAAAATTTTAGGATATTTTTTTTTTTTTTTTTTTTGCTACCTAAAACTATCGAAAGCTTTGCGGTATCGAAAATCTCTTTCCCATCATAAGTTTTCGCATGTGTAGATAATATTTTTTCGTATTATAAGAGTTTTTCGTATGAGAGGGGATACGAAAACTTTAAAGAAATAATAAAATATTCATACGAAAATTTTTAGTAAAGGTTTTCGTATCACAAATATTTTTCGTATAGATTTTCGGACGATAAAAGTTTTCGTATCCACTGTAGCGTTCGAAAACTTTGAAAAATATTTTTCGTATGTTTTCGTACGACAAAAAAATGTTTTTCGTATATGTTTTCGTACGACAAAATATTTCGTATGTTTTCGTACGAAAAAAAAAAATGTTTTTCGTATATGTTTTCGTATGATAAATGTTTTCTCACTGTAGCGTTCAAAAACTTTGTTTTTCGTATATGTTTTCGTACGAAAAATGTTTTCTCACTGTAGCGTTCGAAAACTTTGTATTTCGTATATGTTTTCGTACGAAAAATGTTTTTCTTAAAATTTTTTTTGAATGGTGTTTTCGTATGAGATATTTTTCGTACGAGAAAAATTTTTTTTCACGTATGAACAGCGTGCGAAAAAAAGTATTATTTTTCGTATAGGAATTTTTTTTTTTTATAATTCTTTTTCGTATGGAAAGTTTTCGTTCGAAAAAGCAAGAGTATTTTCGTATGACAAAAGTTTTTTGTACAAGAAAATTTAAAGTTTTCGCACGAAGAAAGTTTTCGCACGTGAAAAATTTTCGTATTGTCACTATCGTGCGAAAGTTTCCAAGTTTTTTCGTATGGAAAGTTTTTCGTGCGAAAATCTATGGTCTTTTTCGTACCACTATTATGAAAGTCAATGCGAAAAATAATAGAATGTGAGTGATACGAAAAACAGAGTCAATGCGAAAGCTGATACGAAAACATATCATGCGAAAATCAAGCTTGATACGAAAATCTATGAATGGTGCGAAAACGCGAGAATGTTCTGCGAAATCTTCAAATAACACAAATTAACACATTAAGCATAGTTAATCGATCGAAATACGTTGGGTAATCATCTGAAACACTCGATTAACTCGATCGAAAGCAAAATCTAGTCCAATTAAGCACAAACAGTGAAGAAAACTTTGAAGATGAGAAAATATTTTTCAATCGCAGATCTAAAAATTAAGCTCAAATGATCGAAGATAATTGCAATTAACATATATCAAATCGTTCGCACATATATTTCGTTCAGAATCATATGAAAAACAGCAAGCAAACATTATACGAAAATCAACTTCAGCTTAATTCACTGTAGCATGCGAAAAAGCTTTTGGCGCGAAGATCATATCATTGCGAAAAAAAATTCAGCCACAAAATATCATCAATTCAATCAACGATTCGGCTCTGATACCAATTGTTAGGTCCGTTTTTAACATCCAACGATGAACTCGAGCATAGATCTAATCGAAATTACCTTGAAGATGATCGAGCGGAAGCATTTGGGAGAGAGTGTTTTTAGTGAGAGAAAGCTAAACTCAAGTTGTGTGTATTTTACACACACTTGCCCTATATATACCAATCAATATTGGTATATTTGCATTCTAGTCCCTAACTATACATATATTACAATTAAGTCCCTAGACAAAGATAACTTGATTATTGAACACTATAAAATACTTCCAACATATTATGTTATGTGCTTTAGTATAATTATTTAATTTCCTGGAATAGTTAATTTGCTTTATTCTGTTCCTATAATTTTCATACTGAGTGGTATATTAACTAGTTCTGTTAGTATAATTATTGGTAAAATTGAGCAGTATCAATTGGTCTAATAAATACTTCTGTCGTTATAATTTTCATATTTATTTGGGTATTTTGTTGTTACGATTTTTGTATTTGTTGGTATAATTACCGTACTTGTTGGTACAATTATTGGCAAAATTGATCCATATCTATTGGTATAATTGATACTTTTATTGGTATAATTTTCTGCTATGTTGGTATAAAAATTAGATTTACTGGAATAGTTATTTGAGTATTCAGTTGGTATAATTTTTGTACTTATAGATACAATAGTGATGTTTGATGGTTGGCATGATACTTTTATATTTTTCTAGTATAATACTGACGACATCTGGTATAATATCTTTGTTTGTTAGTAGAATTGCGCCTTTAGTTTCCAGTATAATAACGTGTTTTCTTGGTTTAATACTCGCGACAATTGATATAATAATAATAGAGATTTTCTAAGTCATTTAAGTAAGGTTAGTTTCGTCTTTTCATTGTTTGGGTACTAAACAGGAAGTTTTTGGCAAATCGGTATTTAAGAGGAAAAAAAACTAAAGTGGTATAAGAGGAATTTTAAATTTTGATCGAGTTTGAAACGGAATTTCCCCATTAGTTAAAGGTGTCCAGCCATCTTGTCGTTAAGTTGCACAAGCGCTACTATCTAGAAAAATAAATAAAACCCCCCAACTTTACAAATTCTGATCCTGATCAGTATATAACTGGTTAAGTAGAAAATCATGCACTTGATAGCTGAAAATTTGGTAGAAACTTCAACTAGTTCAAAATTGATCAATGTTCAATAGCTGTCTACCAGATTGTCGATTAAACGAGGGAGCAGGCGAGCTAATTAAATGGAAGTACTTACTAGGCCAGGAAGACAAGCATTATCCTGGAATCCAGTGTTATCTTTTATTATTTCATTTAGAATCTGGAGAACGGAACATATAGCTTGAACCTGAAACTGGAAAACATTATAAAATGATGATGAGAATCCCAAGTAATGAAGGGTTTCTTTAAATTCAAGCAGTTCCGTTAAATGAAGGAAACCATGCAGGAACAACTTTTTGCTCGGGTCGTTGCTGGAAGCGAGTAGTCAATTTATGACAAGCTGATATAATCACATCTTCAAGTTCATCTGGCCTAAGTGATGAGACTAACTTGCTAAATTCAGCCCCTTACAAACAGAAACCAATACCACACATCAACGTATCAAAACTTAAACATATTTAGAACGATAAAACTAGACAATAACAAGAATCTGAAAAAAAAAAAGATAAAACAGTTGTCCTCAAAACACCGAATCAGGAAAGTACATTGGACAAGAAAAACAGATATTGGAACAAAACGGCAGGATGAAATCCAGAAACTATACGGTGGGAAATTATTAAATACGTAGAAAAAGAAGGTGGGAGAATAAATGGGACGGTGAGATGGAAACTAGGAAATCCAATACAATAGGATAGTGACCATCATTAGCCTTCCCATAAACAAACACCTCAGTCCGCACGCAAAAGATCAAAGAGAATAGTTGTCAACCCTCTTACTGCACTGCCATTTACTACGTAGAAACACTGAATTAAATGAACAATATCCATAATGTGAAGAAGTCATCGACTTAAGAGTGTATGTTTCTCCAAAATTTACGTATTCGGCTCACTCACTCCACCAGCGACCCATAATTAACATGAATCAACACTGAAACCACTCAAGAATAAAAGTACTTGGAGAGGTAATAGATTTTCTGCATGAAATTTTACTTCAAACCCCTTAGAAGCAAACCATAGAAGAGATGCCCCTCAGATATAGTGAAATCGACAGACAATTAAGTTTCATCATCTCTAGAACTTAACAGAGAATCAATATCAATTACATCTTCCTTTAAGACACCCATCACCAAGCTATAGAGGTTGGCACCATTTGCTTGTGAAGATTCGTTTTATATCTGCTTTTGAGCAATGGCTGCCCTCAATGTTGCAGCCATATCATTCTTTCAACCTATGGGGACAGCATTACCATGACCCGCATGAGATGATAATGCAGAAGTGGAGGCCTCAACAGCCTGATCCAAATGGTGGTACAACTTCATCGGAGAAGGTATCTTAGATGTACTAATACCTAAATGCAACAGAATGTTCATTCCACGCATTTTAATTTACTGGATAAAAGGACATTATAATGACAATATACGGATAAAAATGCAGCCTAAGTTTAAAGCAACAATTACTTTACTTTCTCCAGGGCAGAATTTTTGACGTTATCCCTTCGTTCGCAGCACCCATTAGTTTTGGACATCCTAGTTCAACATCGTCAATATTTCCACAACTTTAAAAAATGCAACCGATAAGATCACACTAAGACAATAATTCCCCTACCTGAGTGAGTGAAAGGGTAACAATGAAACATTTCAGACAGGCATACCTAAGCATTCCACTATGGCATTACGATGTCTGCGGGGCACGTCTCGAATTTTTTATCCATGGGTGTGAAAGTAGTGTTTTTGCCTCTTGTATATGGCTAGCATCCTGAAACGACAAACTTAGTCACCGAACACCACTGCACACCTCATCTGGTGAACTGTATTTAATAAACATAAATTAGGTCAAAGTTTGCGTGATAGACTGAAAATATAATGTGATTTTTATATAACTCAGATGCGACAGATTTAACAGGAAAGGGAATAACAAAACATAGGGTGGTCGGGCAACAACGAGAGGAAAAGGGATTGCAATATCGTATGTTCGAACAAGTAAACTACTGTAGATTATTGACACATGAGTTCCAGAGAAAAATAAAGACTATGATAATTTCTGTTCTCCATTTTGCACGGCAAAGGATAACAAACAATCTCCTACACAAATTTATCCTCCATTCCATTCATCTAAAACATGATCATTAAATTGATTCATCCACCCGAAAAATAACACCAAATGCATCAAAAAATTAATATATAAAGTATGATCTGCAACAGAATGAATATTCAATTACCGTAACAAAAATCAACGAGAGACCAATTAGATTGATACTATATAACGAATTCAGGCAAGGGGTGTAGAAACCCATGGTAGAGATGATGGTATGGAAATAGCAAGAGACCTTCCCAGCTGAAAAGAGGAATATAATAAACTAGATGGCTAGAACACAATACTCTTGGTGCTCAACACCAAATTCCTATTCCAAACGAAAACTACACATGCCAAAAATAAAAATCGCAGCGTGAGAAGCCATCCAATAAGGAGTACTAACAACTGAATGTATACTAACATATGATTCATTAAGTTTTCTTGCAAACCCAAAATCTGCAAGTTTAACAAGACCCTGAAGAATTTCTTTGGAAAGAGGATACCATTCGGGAAAAAACAAAATGCATCTTTCCATTCATCAAAAGAGGTCCAGACCCAGCACCAAAGCATACAAAAAAGAGCCAAACATAATAAAAGAAAGAAAACAATAGACATTCACTGAAAAGGCAATGAAAAAAAAAATCATCGTAAATTATCCGGCGAAGCTCAAGCGGCAGTAGAAAATGCAAATTGCTAAGTCAAAACTAAAAGCATAATCAACCAAGTCCACAAAAACACAAGAATTAACCTCTTTAAGTGTCAAAATAATTACTCTGGTGACATCGCGGTGTACTACACCTTGATCGTGCAGATAAACCAGAACTTTCAACACCTGATGGCCAAAAGAGGATGAGACCTTTATAATTAGCCAATGATATGTGGAGTATGATTTTATACTGTTGATAACATGTTTTGACACCTGATATATGCAGACTGCCACCAACGAGTCAGGAAACGGCGCAAATTTATTTGGCTTGATAGTATCACCAAGTGAGCCATTCTCCATGTACCTTCAAAAGGATGTAGTGTTAAGTGCAATAGGCCCTTGTGCTCATGCTGAGATTGCAAGGAAAATATGGAGGATTTGATGAAGTGGCTTACTCAAGAATTATGTGAAGATGGGATTTATCTTCAATGATCCAAGATATTTGACAGTGTTCTTATGATTCATAATCTTCAAAAAGAAAAAGGAATACGTGAGTCGGATAAGATTGTGTTAATCATTGCAATAACACAGATCAAACGAGACCATAAAGCGCATGTGCGCCTACGACACCATCATAATTGTGCCTATAAAGTTAAAAGGTAACTCAAAAAATACGAAAAAGACCTGGGAAATCACTTACGGACAGAATCCTTTTCAGCAAAGCTTCTTCCAGTTTCTTGTTATCACTATCATGGGGCACGCATAGAAGTCAATCTAAAGTAGTCACAGACCAGGCTTCATATTCAAGAAGGCTAAGGTACACATCCAATCCTCTATGGGCTCATCACCCCTCCCTTGAATTTCGTGATGCATGTGGTGAATCCGTCATGATAAAGTTCCTTAAATGGGGAATGATTCCATTTTCGGCTGATTGCTTTTGCCTTCTCTAGTTGAATGAAATAGAAAGCATCATAGTACAATCTATCTATTCGGCATAACAGAATTAAAAAAAAAAATTGAGCAGGAAACATAGTGTCAGCCTCACCTCATGATGAATTTGTGAGACAAAAAGGCCTTCCACGAGGTAAAGATTTTGGATCAGATATTTAATTTCTACTGCACGCTGAATATGTTCCAAGCAATGTGGGTCGTCGATAAATGATTGAGGAATTCCAGCAGCTACAAGTAACAGAATCATAACAAAATTAGATCATAAAACAGAAATCACATGATCAAAACTTTAGAAGCTTGTGACGTACCTTCAACAAAACTAGAGGTTCCGTCTTATTGAACATCTGAAAAGATGACTACGTAAACTCTGGCCGTACTTGTAAGATTTTACAACTGCATCGACCAAAGAAAACTCAAGCAGAAGGTCTGCAACTTTGTCCAAGTATTTCCGAAGAACATCAGCATTCCACTGAAAATCCAAGTGAACGCAGTCGATAGCCATGTGTACCATTTCCCTGGATCCAAGATGTCGGAGGATTTAGCTATGCAAGTATTACAAAAATAATTTTCAAAAGAAACCAAGATAACATTGTTAAAGTTGTTGATAAGTGAAATATATCATGGACCAAGAAACCAAGATAACATTGTTAAAGTTGTCGATAAAACGGTATCAGGAAAGTACATTACACAAGAAAAACAGATATTGGAACAAGACGGCAGGATGAAATCCAGAAACTATACGGTGGGAAATTATCAAATACGTAGAAAAAGAAGGGGAGAATAAATGGGACGTTGAGATGGAAACTAGGAAATAGAGTACAATAGGCTAGTGACCATCATTAGCCTTCCCATAAACAAACACCTCAGCCCGCAAGCAAAAGATCAAAGAGAATAGATGTCAACCCTCTTATTGCACTGCCATTTACTACGTAGAAACACTGAATTAAATGAAAAATATCTAAAATGTGAAGAAGTCATCGACTTAAAAGCGTATGTTTCTCCAAAATTTACGTATCTGGCACACTCACTCCACCAGCGACCCATAATTAACATGAATCAACACTGAAACCACTCAAGAATAAAGTACATGGAGAGATAATAGATTTTCTGCATGCAATTTACTTCAAAACCCTGATAAGAAAAGCACAGGAGAGATGCCACTCAGGTATAATGTCATTGACAGACAGTTAAGTTTCATCATCTCTAGAACTTACCAGAGAATCAATACCAATTACATCTTCCTTTAAGACACACCCATCATCAAGCTACAGAGGTTGCCACAATTTTCCTGCAAAGATTCATTTTATATCTACTTTCGAGCAATGGCTGCTCTCAACGTTGGAGCTATATCATTCTTTCCACTATGGGGCCAGCATTACCATGACCCGCATGAGATTATAATGCAGAAGTGGAGGCCTCAACAGCCTGATCCTTCAGCTTTCCACAGGGAGGAACAAATCATCCAAAGTAGCATCACCAGGATGATCACTGAATCTATTCATTTCATTCCCTGCACCAGTTGATGCATTCGCAGCCTCCACCCGAAAAATAAGATCAAATGCATCAAAAAATTCATATACAAAGTAAGATCTGCGACAGAATGAATATTCAATTACCGTAAAAAAAAGAAAATCAACGAGAGACCCTCTTGGAGAATGTTCTCAAGCGAAACTTGTTTGATCCCAACAAAGTCTCCATTCTCCAAATCCAATCCCTTTGTAAACTCGCCCGTAAGCTCCTTTCCTGATTTCGTCTTCAAGCAACTAAAGTTCACCGAAATTGAAAACACAAATTACGCCAGCACCTCAAAAGAAAATGCACGTAAAACAAAAAACAAAAAAACAAAATCAAAAAGAAAAGCATCATTCCGTAATTGTTGTCGAGGGTTTTGGATCTGTGGAAGACGTATTAAATTATCTGGCGAGCACGAGCCAAAATCCTAATTCTCAAATAATCTTATGCGCACGCCTCATTCAATACGTCAGTCTATGCTACAAAAATTGGGGGACGCGCATTCACCCGACTGAGAAGAATAAACAGAATTTCAGAGCTTCCAACAATGGTGGTAATATGATTATGTGAATGAATAGAAACAGAGCGGTTACGTTATGCGGAAAAAGAGAGGTGTGCTGTGTGTAGAGAGAAAATGTGTCGCCATGCCAGCCTGGTACCTATCTTCTTATATGTATGTAAATGTAGCGTAGGTGTGATATATTTATATTTTTTATATATAAAAATGTTATAACTAGTAAATAGTATATTAAGGAATATTTGCACATATATATCTATTGGTTAAAAATTCTTACAATTAGATACTCAAACACAAAAATGTTATATTCGGGTATTCGATTGAATATTTCCTACACTTAGATACCCGTTAGACGAAAATACCCCAGAGAACTTGGATTAATATACTTTTACCGGGTATTTTAATTAAAAAAAAATCAAAATATCCCACATAGTTTGAAAGATAGTTGCGGCCTAATTGATACCAAAACCTAATCAACCTCAAAATCCACCTCGAACCCCCGCGAAAAATTGAATGCCCACAATTTATGCTTTTCTCTATTGTCCGACCCCGTAACATGTTAATCACGCTCACTGATTTCATTTCCCTCTCACGCCCAAGGAGTTCAATTGAAATTGGTGTCGCCGTTTGGAAAAGGAAGCTTCTAATACTTAGAATGTTTGGTAATTATTTATTTTGTCGTCACATTGTTTGAAAGCATGGTCGTCATTGTGTAATTTTTTTATTAATTGCTCGATGGGCAAATTCCTTATCAGTCCCGATCGAAATTTCAAATTCCTCTTAAATACCACTTCAATTATTTCTTCCTGTTCAGTAACATATGTCGAATTTCTTCCTGTTCAGTACCTAAAATGGTCTTGTCAATGTTGAAAATGCAAAAATAACCTTACTTCACATGTTTAGTCCTAATAAAACTGGACATCATACCAATTGTTGTCTCTATTATACCAACTATTAACACTATTATACCAATAGAATTGAATATTATACCAACTGTTATCGCTATTATACCAACTGTTAACACTATTATATCAATAAATAACGTTATTATAATTTTATATCAACAAAACTATATATTATACAAATTGTTGTCGTTATTATACCAACTGCTATCACTATTATACCAACAAATAATGTTATTCTAATTTTTTACAAATAAAACTGGACATTATACCAACTGTTGTCACTATTATACCAACTGTTATAATGTTTAAATTGTGGTTTTTTTTAGGTGTTGCTCGATTAGGGCTTTTTGAAGTATAAATTGAGTCTTTTAATTTTGAAGTCTCATTTTTTTTTTTCGTTTTTGAGGTTCAATTAGAGTTGTTACTGTAGTTTTTTTTTTTTTTTGTGTTATGCGTATGATTCTGGTACGTTATGTGAATGTTTTTTTATAGCATTTATAATGGTCTATATGTTTTTTATACCCATCGGACCTATTTTTTTTTTTAAATTTTAAATTTTAATTTTAAAAATCTTTTTAATTATTCATTATTAATTATAATTTATACCTAGTATTATATATAATAATACAAATACATAATCATATATATATAAAACTTGGATAGCTTTCACCAATGCGACACATCAGCAACACCAATGTCTCCCCCTTTTGACACGTCAGCAACACCTATTAATGTTTTTTTTTTAATTTCTATCCTCACGTACCTTTTCATCTACTCAATCGATTCATCTACCTTTTTATTTAAAAGCAAATAAACCTTTTCATCTGCTTTGATCACTACACTTAGAACGCCTTGGTTTGTAATACGAAGAACAGAGGAGTCTAACGGAGGAGGCGCCGACGTCTTGGTGCGAGGCTACGACAGCAGGATAAGGCGTCGGACGCCGGCGATCTACGGCGAGTGGAGGTCGAAGGCATCGGAGGAGGTCTCAGCCGCTGCCTCGGGCGGGAAGGTGTTCATCAGGGATGACGCCGGCGGCGGGGTTGTCGTGGTTGGTGATGTCAGAAACATGAGGGTGCCGTTGACGGCTGGAAGGCATTAGTTAGAGGTCCGTTATCATTTTGACCTCTTAGTCAATGCGGTTCCATCTAATTTGCTGCGTTTTTTGAACTGAAAATTGTCTTATTAAATGAGGTGAAAATGCAAAGAAGCAGCAAACGATGTGAAGGAGCCACCATGGATTCAGGGCCCTAGAAAGGTACGCAGCAACACCTTTCTCTAAGCATTAGATGGATGTGTTTCTTCCTTTAGTTAGATCTATTTCTTATGTATATGATATGTTTTAGCACATAATTGACGTTGAAGTAAATAATAGTGTTGATGAAGAGAAGCAGATTAATCGTTCCTTCAATCTCAAGCTATATTCGTTAATATATGCTTCAACTTTATTGTAGTATTGTAATTCAGTTCATATTCTTCGCAGGAGAATCCTTTGCACATCGAGTACTTCGATTTTAATAGGAATAGAAACCATCAGCTTATTGGGTGAGTTGAGACCTTTTTTTCCCTTGCATTCCTACTTAAGTTTCTTCGATTCTTTCATCTCGGAATGGTATTAGTGTGTTGAGATAGAGGTGGAGGAGAATCATAACGGGTCCCGATCAATAAACATCTCTTCCGCTCTCTCAAGCTCGAGTCAATTTAGGGAGAGAATGTCGGGCATGAAGTTATATACCAATGATTGGATTGGTTACTTTGTTCTGCCCTCTCTTATTTCGGTTTTGAAAACGAGATAGTTCTTGGACCTTATGGTTTAAAATGTGATAAAGATCGTAGGACAATATCAAAAATTATATCTCCCAACGTTGATATTCCTTTTTTGAAGAGGTATAGCGAAGAACAGCTTCACAAGAATTTCTGCAGAAACATCCAAGAATGTCCCATATGCTTCAGTGAGTCTGCTGGTAAGATATTTATTTTGAATATAGAAAATGCAATCGTGTTGCAATTTATTCATGAACTGTCACGGTTAACACCATAGATAGTGCCGCGTCAATGATTTGTTCTTTGCTACGTTATAGCATTCATTTTCATTATCAATCTAATGAGTATTTAGAAGGATAATAAAATCTCCGATCAACTACTGTTTGAGCTTTGAAACTTAACTTTTGGCATTTAGCTGGAAGAATAATATCTACGCTTTATCAGGTTCACAGTTTGTTAAGCTGCCATGTCAACACTTCTTTTGCTGGAAATGCATGAAAACATTCTCAGACATGCATATATCCGAAGGCACAGTATTGAAACTCCATTGTCCCGAAGCAAAATGTGAGGGTATGGATGATGTTAGTGGTTTGACTGGAGATGATAAATCTTACGGCAATCTAGTAAGAGAATGGAATGATGAAGTGGGTGAAGTGACGAAAGGCAAGATAAATATAATGGTGTGGTCTTTGCAATGCTATTTTTTTTAAACGATAGCTTCATTATTTTTTTTTCAAACAGTAGCTTTTTTTTCCGAACGATAGTTTCATTATTATTATTTTTTTCAAATGATAGCTTCATTATTTTATTTTCAGATGATAGCTTTATTATTTTATTTTTCAAACAATAGCTTCATTATTATTATTTTTTAAACGATAGCTTTATTATTATTATTTTCTTTAAACGATAGCTTTATTGTTTTCTTTTTCAAACAATAGCAGAAGTTTAATTTCCTTTAATTATCAGGGACGAAGAAGAGGAGGAAGCTGGTAGACACCAGGTCAAAATAAGAGGAACAGCCAAAATCATACGATTTTGGTCTAGAGTTTTCTTCAAACTTCATACGATCTGTGGAGTAAAGGTATGTTGACTTGCATTGAACCGTCTAGTCATTCGGAACGTATTAAAAATAGCCTGAGATGATAGAATTCCCGTGGATGCGAGTTGTGCATGTGCTGAAGTACGTTTTCAAAGATGTGAAGAAAGTTCAAAACAAGTTGTCCAATGGTCCAACAAACATAAAAGGCAGTACCAGTTGCAGCGGCAGAGAAAACGTTGGCAGCTAGATGTCTGAGGAACCGTTTCTTTGTTCCCATTTAGAGAAAAAGTCAGTAATGTTGTGTCTGCGGGAATTAATTCTGAACCCTCTGTCAGTTCAAGACAAGGAGATGATAGTGTAATTGGTGATACTTTTTTTACTTGCACTAACTTATGGTTCTTTGACGGTGCCTGAACAGTATTTCTTTATAGGAGCTCTGCAGACAATGATATCTTAGTTTCCATATGTTTGTTGACATGGACTGAATGCTCAATTTATTTGCAGAAAATTCAAATCTGCTCTTGCCGTTCAGTCTTCTATAATGCACTTCAGATGAACAAAAATACTGAGATAAGTCGGCGGGGTTTACTATATAGATTAGATAAATCATCATTAGCATTCTCCAGGAATCGTATCCTCATAAGAACCTACTTCGTGAACTTGCTAACTGCTCTATTTTCCTAGCCAGTTTGGATGCCAAGATTGAGTCTTTGCTCAACGTGGAGAAGCAGATGAGGCAAGCTGGTGACGTGGCTGGCATGTGCAAGGCCGTCACTGAAATTTTGCAGCGCTGCTTAGAAGCTTGAAAAACGTGCACTTTCTATGTCAGTTTTACATGTCTGGTTGATTTGTAGAACTCATGGGCATAGTGGTTCTATTTTATTTGTTTTTATTTTTTTATCCTGGGTATAGACTTGCATTGCTTGAATTGATCTTTATATGATTTATGTGTTCTTTTTGCTGTAAGGCTTCACATCTTTTTAGTTGGAAGCCTCTTTGTGTTCACTGCTTCAAGTGATTTGGTGCGAATGAGGATGAAAAAATCTCTTCTTCAAGCTCTTAATCAGGACGAAGTCAAGAGGATGATTGCTGAGATTGATACGATGGAGATGGAAGCTCTCAAATTTAAGAACCAATAAATTGCATGCTGCCTCCAAATCAGATCTGTAATTTTCAATCATACATTTCCAAACCTTCATTCCCATGAATGGATGGGATCTCTTGCATTGTACAGCTCTTGATTGTTGTCTCAGTCAGTTCTTTTTCTTTTTGCAACATGACGTTATTGCAATCTTATAGAAGAAAAGGATCCAAGGCTGAGAGAAAGTGGCAGTCACTCAACATATCATTTTGTGCCGAGTCTCTTCAGCTTCATCTCTGGGGTGTCATCTTCAAGAATCAATCTCCAGACAAGCTTTTGCCACGTCTCTCTATAGTGTATTTTCTTCAGCTCATTTTGCGTGCTATTTGTTTCATATCTGCAATCAATTGCAGCCCTTTTTTTTTGTTGAATTTAGTTTCGTTATGCTAAACAATTATGTGAAGGCGGTTCTTTTGGTAATAATTGATCTGAGCGACGATCTTCTGAAGGTACGATGAATAGAATAAGTGGGCCATGTTTTTGTTACGTTATTTATTGTTTTAGGGATTCCCTCCACGGAACACTTTCTAGCATATAGCCAACTACGTGTATTCAAATTTTGAAGATCGTATGATCGACATCACGTATGTTAGGGAAAGGGCGATGTTGACACCACAAAACAAAACAGTGGACGAGATAAATAATTCCATGCTATTGATAACTTCCAAAAAACTATCAGTATATTTAGGCATTGACACCGTTGAAATGGAGGTCGTCGGACATCAGCATGTGCCATGTATATAGTTGAGTTTTTAAACACCCTATATTTTTCGAGAATTCTAAACCACAAGCTCATCATAAAGCCTGCAGTTCCTGACATTCTATTGAGAAACATCAACTAGAGAGATGGACTCTGCAATGGAACGCATTTGAGCAGCATAGTTGTCGATGGAGAAATTTTAAACGATAGCTTCATTATTTTATTTTCAAACGACAGCTTCATTATTTTCTTTTTCAAACAATAGCTCCATATGTATGCAAAATTGTACATTGCTACATGTTTTTCATCGGCAAATGCATTATCAAAATTAGATCTTAATCGATGTTGATAAAATTAATATATGTATTGATTGTAGAAGACAACCAGGAATAACCGTTAATAACAAAAAATAGTCGAACATCAAGAAAAGAAGATCTTATTCAATGCCCTTTTTGCAACGCACTGGTTTGGAGGACATAGTCAACCCAAAGAAGTGCAACGCAACAACTGATGTTTCTCAGTATGATGCAGCCAAGGTCGGGTGTCTCTATCTCCCGTTCGACAGGCATCCCGGTACCTGTTGAATAAACTTTCGGACAAACATTTCCGACAATACATCAGAGTGTACAACTCCATTCTTACCTTCACATCGATTGGTGCAAAGGTAGATTCATCGATCAAATTAGGAACATGTTTGTATGCTTTCCAAATCCACAGACAAAATTTATCATAGTATTGAATCCATGGTTCCTCCTAAAGGCGTGGGGCGAAGTTCGCCCAGCTGTACATTTACGACACAACAAAAGAAATTTACAACCGCATGAATACACAGTCAAGAGAAATCTCAAAAAAGTTGGACGAGAATGTAGTTGCCGGACTTATCAAAATGATGGATGCTAACAACAAGCTTGCACGAATTTTTAGGATGGCTCTTTTCATATTTTTCACACACAAGAGAGAGAGAGAGAGAGATAGAGAGAGAGAGAGAGAGATTTAAGTGTAATCGTCTGTTATTTTATATTATCGTACGTCTATTCATAATATTCGTTTTGCACGATTGTGTCGCTGCATAGCTGATTATGGTAAGACTGTTATTAATAACAATGTTATATGATTGTACCTTGATCGACAATTATATTATATAGTGGTAATATTGTTGATAATGTTAATGGTGTATTATTGTATCGTTGCACAACTGAATATGGAAGATAGTTCTTAACTTCAATTTTGTGCGCTACTCCATCTATCGAAGATTATAATATTTAATCGTAAGACTGTCAATAATGTCCGTGTTGTACGACTGTGTCGTTGTTCGGTTACTTGAATATAATCAAATTCTTAGGCATTGTTCTTAACCAATATTTATCAATGTTAATCACATTAAATAATATATTAGAATCTGATAAGTCTTTATTAATATCCATCAATAATAAATACAATGCATGTTACTGTATAAATCAGAACACAAATAATTCATAATAGACCACTATGAAGTTGAATTCATTGTGGTTAATTAAATATATAATATTGCATGACTGTGAGAGCGCCAACTGTGAGAATGCACGACTGTAAGATTGCATGGCTAGACGAACGGCTGCATCAATTTACGACTGCAAGATCTATATGTAAGATTGTTGTAATCCTGCTAGAAGATCTGTAAGACTGCTCGACAACATCATTTTTTAAGGAATATGAACTGAAATAACGAATAAGAAAATAGATATCCAAAGTAAATTTCTCTCCCGTATTGAATTACGGAAATTACTACCCACCTTAACATCGAGGTCCTACAAAACTGATATTATAAACATACTCACCATAATGAGTCATGCATCAACGAAATCTGTGTACCAGTTAATAATACTTATTCGAAGAAACAGATTGTTAATCAACTGCTTTCATAAAAATTAATTATTTAATCTGTAATTATAAGCGAAGAGAGTAATCAAACGTAAAAAATTTGAAGTATATTAATATCATATAGTGATAGATATATAGGACCTAATTAATGATGGTTATCTCCAATTGTCGTGACCGTTTGTTTCAGTCTTATTATTATTTTTTCCTACTATTTGTATGATGTCGGATTCAATTTATAGCACCACTAAGATACTTTTTGTATAATTTTCCTAAGGTTGTATCCAACATGCTTAGTGAATTGCGCCCTACTTAAACCAATGTTTTGTCGATCTTCGAGATTCTATGAATCAATTTGTGGTACGAATCGATCGAAAGATGGATTCTTATGCGTAATTCGCATGGCGGTGGAGTGATGCACTACTAGCAAAATACTAATGGATGCCAGGTAAAATGGATCACTCGATAGGAAATGTTGACAGACAATTTCTGGAAATTCATCAAAATCTTTCCGATATTGAGAGTACTATTGGTATTATGAGTTTCTTTAATATGCATTGTGAATAATAGTTTATTGATTTATAACATGGGCAGAGACTAAAAAAGTTTGTTCATACCTTTCGAAATCGGTTTCATGCATGGTCAGTTGTATGTTGCCCTTACACGATTTACATCTCATGTATGAATAAAGATAACATCATTGAGTCGAATATCTTACCATAATTTTTATTGAATGTTGTGTGTGACTATGTTTGACGAATATCGATCTCGATGTACTTAAATTCTACAAATTTGATTACTTTATTTCGCTTATAATTACAAATTAAATTATTCATAAGTATGACGGAAACTGATTAATAATACTGTATTTGTGTCTACATTTGATTACAAAATATACCCCGTGCATCGCACGGGGCAACACCTAGTTATGATAAAAAAAAAACTATATCAATAAACACATAAAAAAAAAATTTTCTTATAAAATTGAATTTTATAAAATATTTTATATAAAATAAAGAAAAAAAATTAAAAAAACGCCTAATTTGGCCCGCAGCCGCCGGGCCAAAAGCCCACTCATGTTTCGGGCTTAAAAAATTTAGGCATAATACTACTTTTTTCTCAGGCCAAGCGGGCCGGCCCACGAGTTCAGGTCCAAACTTTCAGCTCTAACTGACACGTCGTCAAGCTCGCCACGTCATCCGAGCTGCCACGATGCCGGCCACCTAGCTGACACATCACGGTCGGTGCCATGTTATTGGAGCATAAGTTAAAGTTCTTCAGTGTTTCCCGCAATGAAGAGCATAAATTTAAGCTCCTCAGTGCTCCCTACGTGCAAAATGCATGTCCATTGCACACGTGACACGTCTCAGACTCGGCCTCGGCCGCGGGCTTGGGCTCGGGACTCGTAGGTGCGTTGCAGCTGCTCGCCTTTTGGTCAATTCCACCCAAACTCGTGTAGGCCCACATAAGCCCATATGAGTGCATCCAAGTCAAGCCCTTTGAATAACTCACACTATAAACTAATTAAACTTGAGGTAATTATTCAATGTGGAACAATGTTCGCACACTTATATATTTAATATATTTAACACATCTTTATTTAACCAACTTTGAAAATTAATTTCTCGTTCACTCGATATCAATTTTGAGCAAATTAATATTTAATAAATTCTCCTCCAAATGTAAATTATGAATCTTTCATTATTTTCGAGCTTCGTTGAACGATGACATCTCGATTTTAATAAAACAGAATAAATGGATCATTAATGAGTTTGTTTAAACCAATGCACAAATCCAAATCCGTACTAAATATCCAACAACTAATAGATGCGTAGTTGGCAAGTTTAGTCAGTAGAAACAGTTTTTTTATAGTGTAACCACCATTATTTCTAGGGGCAGATCTACAATATGACCCGGGGGCCATGGCCCCGCGGAAATTTTCAAAGATTTTAGTGTTATGTATATATATATAGTATATAGTTTTAATAAGTATAAATTATGTTCAATTGGGTGTTAAATAGTGAGTAATTTAGTGGTTTGTTTGTTAGTAATATTTTACTTGATAGATCTGATAAGATTCCCACTTTTTATTCTTTATTGTTTTAAGCCCTTATTTAATGAATATTCGTTTAAAGTCTCTATATATATTTTTTCAATATTTTGAAGCCAATTATTCTTTTTAAGCCTATATTTAATGATTTTACTATTTTTACATTAGTTAATTAAGCTTTATTTAATATTTAATTTAATTTCCTTTTCATTTTAGTCTATTTCTTTAAATTTTTCACTTAAATTAAATTCCAACATTCATATTATAAACTCAAATATAATTAAGCTTTTTGTCCTTTTCTTATTGATATCTATTTATGTAGATTACAGTGAAATTATATTTTTTACAACTATCTTCTATGTTGACCTCATTGCCAATGTCAGTAAACGTATTTATACTACCCCAGGATCTTAAAATCCTGGATCCGTCCCTGATAATTTGTATTTTCATCTTGTGATAAATTAGGTAGCTTATTGTGAAATAGGTTAGAACTGAAAAGGGAGAGGTATGTATTGAGTGAATTTATCGTATTCCAAGAGAAGCAAGATCTCCATCCACTAACAAAGATCAGGAAATCTAAAGTTAGCCATCTTATCTTAGCGTGGAGAAGAGCATAACTCCATGTAAGTACAAAATTGTTTTTGTTTATTTTCGTATGGGTAGCTACTATTGCGCAGCTCATTCACCCTCCTGGAGTCTTTCGCAGCCGCGCTAAAAGAAGACATCTTGGCAACCGTTCGTGACACCTACGGAGGAAGCGAACGAGACAAAGGCAAAGCCCCTGCGACTGTTGGACCTTCGTCATCCCAACCCACACCCCCTCAATTCACTATTCCTCCACCACCTCCACCCCACTCACCACCACCACAAGGCCCCTCCTATAATCTCCCTCTCCAATCTCCCCAAACCCTAGCTCGCATGATCGACCCAGAGACCATACCCATCGACGAGCTACAAACCCACTATCTAAAGCGGCTCATGACTGCAGACCACCTCACGACCGATCAGAAGTCGATTTTAGACTTCCTCTGCAGTTTGTCCGCTCCCCAAGGACCAAACCTGCCTGAGTCAATGAAAGAGTAACAATGAAACATTTCAGACTTGCATACCTAAGCGTTCCACTATGGCGTTAAGATGGTCGGACAACAGCGAGAGGAAAAGGGATTGCAATATCGTATGTTCGAAAAAGTAAACTACTATAGATTATTGACACATGACTTCCAGAGAGAAATAAAGACTATGATAATTTATGTTCTCCATTTTGCACGGCAAAGGATAACAAACTATCTCCTACATAAATTTAATCTCCGTTCCATTCATCTAAAACATGATCATTAAATTGATTCATCCACCCGAAAAATAACACCAAATGCATCAAAAAGTTAATATATAAAGTAAGATCTGCAACAGAATGAATATTCAATTACCGTAAAAAAAATCAACGAGAGACCATCTAGTTTGATACTATATAACGAATTCAGGCAAGGGGTGTAGAAACTCATGGTAGAGATGATGATATGGAACTAACAAGAGACCTTCCAGCTGAAAAAGAGGAATATAATAAACTAGATGGCTAGAACACAATACTCTTGGTGCTCAACACCAAATTCCTATTCCAAACGAAAACTACACATGCCAAAAATAAAAATCGCAGCGTGAGAAGCCATCCACAAAAACTCATGAATTAACCTCTTTAAGTGTCAAAATAATTACTCCGGTGAAATCGTGGTGTACTACACCTTGATCATGCAGATAAACCAGAACTTCCAACACCTGATGGCCAAAAGAGGATGAGACCTTTATAATTAGCTAACGATATATGGAGTTTTGACACCTGAGATATGCAGACTGCCACCAACAAGTCAGGAAACGGCGCAAATTTATTTGGCTTGATAGTATCAGCAAGTGAGCCATTCTCAACGTACCTTCAAAAGGATGCAGTGTTAAGTGCAATAGGCCCTTCTGCTCATGCTGAGAGTGCAAGGAAAATGTGGAGGATTTGATTAAGCGGCTTACTGAAGAATTATGTGAAGATGGGGTTTGTCTTCAATGATCCAAGATATTTGACAGTGATCTTAAGATTCATAATTTTCAAAAAGAAAATGGAACACGTGAGTCGGATAAGATTGTGTTAATCATGGAAATCACACATATCAAACGAGACCATAAATAGCATGTGCACCTACGACACCATCATAACTGCGCCTATGAAGTTAAAAGGTAACTCAAAAAATACGAAAAAGACCTGGGAAATCACTTATAGACAGAATCCTTTTCAGCAAAGCTTGTTCCACTTTCTTGTTATCACTATCATGGGGCAGGCATAGAACAAGTCAATCTAAAGCAGTCACAGACCATGCTTCATATTCAAAAAGGCTAAGGTACACATCCAATCCTTGAATTTCGTCACTCCTCTTGAATTTCGTGATGCATGCGGTGAATCCGTCATGATAAAGTTCGTTAAATGGGGAATGATCCCATTTTCGGCTGATTGCTCTTGCCTTCTCTTGTTGATCTTACAAAGGTTGAATAGTGCACTAAAGACCAACAACAATGAAACTAGTCTATTCAATCTGATGAATGAAATAGAAAACATCAGAGTACAATCTATCTATTCGGTGTAATAGAGCGAAAAACAAAACAAATCGAGCAGGAAACACAGTGTCAGCCTCACCTCATGATGAATTTGTGGCCTTCCATGAGGTCGTTATTTTGGATCAGATATTTAATTTCAACTGCATGCTGAATATGTTCCAAGCAATGTGGGTCGTCGATAAATGATTGAGGAATTTCAGCAGCTACAAGTAACAGAATCATAACAAAATTAGATCATAAAACAGAAATCACAGGATCAAAACTTTAGAAGCTTGTGACGTACCTTCAAAAAAATTAGAGGTTCCATCTTATTGAACATCTGAAAAGACGACTCAGTAAAGTCTTGCCGTACTTGTAAGATTTTACAATTGCATCGACCAAAGAAAACCCAAGCAGAAGGTTTGCAACTTTGTCCAAGTATTTCCGAAGAACATCAGCATTCCACTGAAAATCCAAGTGAACGCAGTCGATAGCCATGTGGACCATTTCCCTGGATCCAAGATGTCAGAGGATCTAGCTATGCAAGTATTAAAACCATAATTTTCAAAAGAAACCAAGATGACATTGTTACAGTTGTTCATGAGTGAAATATATCATGGACTAAGATCCCTCAGTCTTAATACGAACCAGTAATCTACATGCATAACAGTGAGTGTAAGGCCTAGAATATCCAACTAACCATATAATGAAACGATTTTACCACGACTTGGATGGAAAAAATCGAAGCTTGGCGTGGGGTGTTGTGTTCTTGAGAGGTTGGGGGCTCACTTTCTCGCTAAAAGCTTATCTCTCTAAGGAATTTTCACACAATACACACTTTATTATGTGTTAGGGTTCAAGTATTTATACCACATTTTCGTATATAATACTTGGGCCCCTAACAAAGCCCAATTACACTAAGCCTCTTTTTAAATAAAATCTATTTAAATAAACTACAAAGATAATTCTAATTAATTGAACACAATAAAATAATCCTAACAATCTCCCCCTTTGTGTTCAATCTTCAATTTGGCATGGATTATCTTTGTGGGGCTTAGTGTATTTGCCTGAGTCCTAAAAGAATTTTCTCCTTTGTCTTGTCTTTTGATCTCTTCTTTTGGAGATCTTCAAAGTCACCGTGTCTTGGTCTTCGCTTCTCGGCACCGGGTCTTCTTAATCTTCTTTGTAAGCTCGACTCGTAAATGCCGGAAGGGATTTGAAGTCGCTTTCCGGATTTCTTCTTTTTGTGTTCGATCTCTCCTTTCGATAATAGCGCAACTCCCCCTACTTTTGGTCAACCTTATGTTGGGATTGGGAAGTTCTCTTTGAAATTTGGAGAGACGCACACGAGGCAGCAACTTCAATCTTTCTAGTCCATGGTGTTCGCTTGATTCTTTGACGACGCCTGAGGATTTAGCGTTTCTGATCTATCTTGCACTTTCGTCGTGGTATTGCTCCCATTTTGCTTTAGTACTACTCCCCCTCATGAAGATCGAGTTGGGGAGATCGCCATGCGATGGGTCAAAATGAGGCATTATCTTTGGCAAGAAGATCACGTCGTCGGGACATGAGGATGGCGTTGGTAGGAACTCAGGTTAGGTAATAACCTGACATAGACACTAAGGCAGTCGTCAAGTCTTCTCCAATCTTCTTCTTCTCGGCGCCGGATTCGTCTTCTTCGAAGGAAGTTGTCTGGTTCGACCTCGAGGAAGCTTGTCTGGCTCCGGAAGAAGGTACACGTGGGGTGTTAGGCTCCTTTGGAATGTTCCATTCAAGTGCAGGGGAGCCCAACTTCAGAGTGGTGAGCGCGGCGGAGATTGGTGGGTGGTCCGACCTGTTTGTTTATGCGTGTCCCCTTCTTCCCCTCATGGCAATTCGTGTTAATGAGATCGGCATGCTTGTATATGAAGATTAGAAAGACACAAACGACAGGTCGGTGATGGTAATAACCAGACGGAGCCACAAAGGCAATCCGTCGTGTAAGAAACCGGGGTCACGAAGACTTCCCGTTAACATCGATCTAGGAGCTATGCTCGTAGACGATGGCCTGAAACCGTTGTTGCTTCGATGTTGCAACGGCAGGACTTCCTTCCGATCCTCGAAGCATGTCTAAACAAGACATGTCTACGGAAGTTCTAGCTTGATCACAAAGATCAGGTGTTAGAAAAGTGTATGTGTCCTAGAAAATATAAACCTATATGGGAAGTGAGGACACACTAGACTCGAGTGCGCAAGGAAGTGTGGTGGTGGGGCTGAGTACCACATAATTCAATATCTCCCGCTTTCGAGTGAAGCGGTGATAGTAGACGTGGTTCCCCGTGAGTTCTGAAACACCTGTCTTTTGTGAGACAGATGAGTGGGTAAGGCTCAGTTGTGCATGCGCCGTTGGACCTATTGCGGCGACTTCTACCCGGGAGCTAATAAAATTAGCACCTGTACCTATGGGGGTTGGTCCGAATAATTTGTGAGTTGAGGAAATTATGTAGCGTCGGTCTTTTCAAAAGGTTCCAGTAGATGTTGCTATTTCTTCATAATTTGACTGTCTCTCGGTGATGTTCCGGGGTTAGATTCAGTTGGGTTTGACTGAATCATGGGAACGAAGTCCTTGCATCCGATAGGAAGTAGTGAGTGCTGCTTTGAATGTCAGCAATCCGGAGTAGGTCGATTGAAGCGCGCACCGAGTTTAACATTTGTAGCCACCATCGCCTTTGAAAAGAGTTGACCGTTGTAGGCTCGAGATTCTTCTTTTGAAGTCCATCTTCGGAGGTCGAAGGTAACTTGTAATACCCATGTTCCGCGCGTAAGTTGGCCAATATATTTGCATGCATAATATGTGTTTATACGACTACATATTATGTGTTTATATGTATATGTTGGTGTTTATGTGATAACTAACTTATTAGAAAATTAGACTTGGGACTTAGAAGAATTTCGAATTTAAATAAGGGATTTTCAAAAGACTGAACAGGGTTGAAAATAGAAAATTTTGAGATATGAGAGTGCGAGTATTTGGATTTTAGGATTTTCGAAAGAACATAGAGTGTGAAAACTTGAAGTTTTCGAAAGGAGATTTTCGAAAACAGTTTCAAAAATATTGATCGAAAACTTAGCATGGGAGGAAAGTGAATAAAACAATAAAATAATATATTTCATAGGTTAATCACACGTGTACTAGCTAATCCTTGTCATTTGTTTATTATTACACGCAACATAGAATAAGAGTTAGAAGAAAGTGAATCATAACCATTTATTCATTCGAAAACTAAGGATAAGGAGAAACGAACAGAGATCATTCTTAAGCTTGGAAAGGGTATGAACTCTTACCATGACTTTTACGTTTTTATGATTTAGCAAGTATTAAGTATTAACAAGTATGAAAACTTCATAAGTTCATGTTTTATATATGTGTTGTGATTTTCAAAAGATTTGAGCATGTTTTAGAATTTTTATGATATTCATCATGTTCTAGAAAATAATAATTTTGATCGAAAGTTTAGAGGTTTTCGAATGAATAGTGTGTTTTTCGCAAGGTTTAATGGTTTTCGCAAGGTTTAATGGTTTTCGCCAACTTAAATGACGAAAAGAAAAGTTTTCGCAGGCTTAAAGTTTTCGCAAGTTAAGGTTTTCGCAAGGTAGGTTTTCGCCAGCTTAAGTGGCGAAAAATAATTTTTCAAAGTAAAGTTTTCGCTAGTTACTGTTCAAAGAAAAAACTTTTCGCCACTTAGTGTTTCGCGGAACTGTTCGCCAAAACTTTTCGCCACTTAATGTAAAAGCTTTTCGCCAATTACTGTGTTCGCTAGCTACAGTACAAAGTAAACTTTTCGATACTTAGCGAGAAAGATTTTCGCTAACTTTACTTTTCGCTAAGGTTTTCGTCAAAAAGGTTTAAAAACTTTTCGCCACTATTCGCGAAGTGGAACTTTTCGCCACCTTTCGCGAAGTGGAGCTTTTCGCTACTTTTATTTGGTTTCGCGAACCAAAGCTTTCGCCACTTGTTGTTCGCGAATTGAGCTTTTCGCTAGTCACTGTTCAAAATAAAAAGGATTTTCGCGGGCCGAAATTTAGTTTTCGCGGGCCAGAAAAGTTTTTGCGCATGAGACAACCTCGGGCCGAAAACCTATTTTCGCGGGCCGAAATTTAGTTTTCGCGGGCCAGAAAAGTTTTGCGAATGAGAGATAACTTCGGGCCGAAAACCTGTTTTCGCGGGCCTGGAAGGATTTTTTTGAAACTAATTGTTTTTCGAATGAAATTTCGAAAACTTGCATATTTTCAATATAAATGCAATTTTTTTTAACATTTAGGTAATTCGAAAACTTTTATAATTATTTAACGTAGCTAATGCACTGACATAATAATATTTTCATGATTAAGGATCAAAAGATTAGGAAATTCACAGGACTGCTAAGATAAGTAATCAAGGACTCCAGGTAAGTGGGAATTTCAACTACAACACATAAATAATTGACTTACGTGACTATGTGCTTTGGGTTTATGCTGTTACGTGAACTATGTGACACACCTGAATGGTATGTATTTTCAGTATTACTCACATGGCATAATCATGCGCATGCACGAAACATTTGTGAGGGTTTACGTGAGATGAGTATGCACTGAACATATCGCCTGAAGGCGAATGATATTTGCCGATATGGGCATTTGATGTCGACTCGCAGTTGAGTCAGGGCTACTTCTATGGCACCATGACGGCGTGGTGCGTCGTCGGATATTTTATATATTGAGGCAGGAGGAGCGACCCAGGAAGGAGCGGCCTAGTTATGACTAGCGTAGGCTAACTGGCGTAGGCAACTGCCCTGTTGGCGGTGAGGAGCGACCTGGGAAGGAGCGACCTAGGAAGAAATCCTAGCGTAGGCTAACCAGCGTGGGCTACCAGCGTAGGCTACCGCATGGCAGAGGGGACGATCTGGGAAGGAGCGACCCAGGGAAACCTGGCGTGGGCTACCCAGCGTGCGTCGCTGTCATATTTATCCATATGGGATATGAGCTCTGTATGGTGCATAGTAAGATTAGCCGAGGGCCCTGAGAGATGTGAGATGTGAGAGTGAGTCTGACTCTACAAGAGTAGAGAGGCATTGGCGCGGATGCCTTTGCGGGGTTTCACACGTACACGACATTGCATATTCCTACTTACTGAGCTTCATAGCTCACCCCTTATATTATGTGTTGTAGGTGCGAGCGACCACGGTACGTGATCGCCTTGTTGGCAAGGCTAGTCTTTTGAAAGCTTCCAGCGACTTTTGAGGGTGGTGTGTACATGGATGCGACCTGTGTGGCGGGTGCTACAGTTTACCTGGCTGCGTTATTTTACAACTCGTATGTAATTAGGATCCCAACTATGATTTTGACTTGTATGGGATGGTTTTCATATGTACATAAATAAAAATAAAAATTTATACGCATTTGTGCATGCTTTACATTCTATAGTCACGTAAGCTAATATCGTAAATGGGTAGTAGAAGGTGGGGCGCCACATAACTCCACGACGCTTGATGATGAAGAGAAAATATCTTTCTTTTTTTTTTTGTGGCCTTGTATTTTTAATTTTGATGCCCTCCCTTTTTTTTAATATATTATTAATCATTATTAGTAATATGTATATTAGTATATTATATATTATATGGATATAATATATATTAATCGTTATTAGTAATACATATTTCTATATTATATATTATATGAATATAATATTATTTATTATTACTATTGTTATATATATATTATTTTTATATTATTTTATTTCTCCCCCTCAAAGTGTGCTTCCTAAAAGAACTTGCTCCCCTCAAAAGATGCTATATAAGATCGAAAAATCTACGAATCTCATTCCCTAAATTCATGCATTTAAGGTTCGCTCCCCCTCAAAAATGTAATTATTGCTCCCTTTTAAGAAAATAAGGATCACTTCTCTTTTAAAAAATAAAAGATTAGCTCCCCCTCAAATTAAGCTCATTTTATAGAAAAAAAATGGTATTTATCATTTCCGTGCGTAATATGCATTTTAAATTTTAAAGTTTTGAAAACGCATATTCAAAATGTACCATTTTGAAAAATAGGTATTTTTCAATTCAGCTCGTATGCATATGCAAATTAAAATTTTGAAAATTTGGTTAACATACGCATAATTAGAATGTACCTATCTTAAAAATATGTATGAATGTGGTATTATGAAACTCAGTTCAAAAGATAGAATGTACCACATATAGTCGTAGTTGCTCACGTCGTTTTCCTTTATCATGTATGTGGAGCCACTACGTCAAATTGCCATACATGAGGGATGCGGTTGCTCGCGTCTCTTACCAGCCATGCATTTGGAGCAACTCGAGTACCGTGCATGCTGGAATTGTTGTGGTTGCTCTCGTCTCGTACCGATCATGAGTATGGAGCAACCATCTTCTAACTACTACTCATGATCGGGGCTTTGTGGTTGCTCTCGTCTCATACCAATCACGCGTGTGGAGCAATCATCGACGAAGTACCACACGTGATTGGGCTCCTGCAAAACATTATCGGGACTTTGGTACCCATTTTTGGATGGGTCTTCCCATATTAGCAGAAAACAATTTATGCACATTTGCTTCAGATATACATCCTAAATCATCCTTTAAAGTTCTATTTAATTTGATTTCTGATTTAGGAATCCAAGTTTGGTGAACCTTAGAGGGAAATGACAATTCAGCGCCGGTGAACGTGTGTCTAGGTTTAGAAGATCTGAAGATTTTCTCCCTAACCAGTCGCAGAAGGTGTCTTTCAGACTTAATCTGGACCGGGTATTTCAAGTATGAATACAAACTTATCGCACTATATGCGTCATCAGATGATGAGTCGTATTGCCTACAAGAATTCACATCATTCACTCTATAATGATGAGGTATAAACGTGGAAGTTCGCTTGCTTAAGCTTCGAACTACTTCTTTGCACGCTTTCATGTTAAGAGGAATAGGAGAGGGAAAATCTTGAGCATGTTCGACCTTAATTTTGAAAGACAATGGCGATTTTCCTTTCTCTTTCCTAATCTTCTGTTCCTTGGAAGTATTAAGCTTAAGACTTTTACTTATCGTTTCTGCGCCAGCCAAAGGTGATTTAGAATGCGTAATTGCTTTCGTCACCGTTGACTTAGAATTATTAGCAAAAGCCTTTTCAGTTTTAGGAACAAAGGCGTCAGTTTGTGTTGCCTTATCCTGCTTAATGGAAGATATTTCTTGATAAGGATTATTTAAGACAGGTAGGGACGGGGAATTTTTTAGATTTGAGATCTCCTCTAGAAGTTTTTTCTTTTCTGCTCCGAAACCTACTCT
Source organism: Lindernia subracemosa (assembly GCA_028392965.1). NCBI lineage: Eukaryota > Viridiplantae > Streptophyta > Magnoliopsida > Lamiales > Linderniaceae > Vandellia > Vandellia subracemosa. The sequence goes on along the minus strand of JAQPCC010000098.1, from coordinate 429,684 downwards.
TTCCGATTCCAGAGTTGCGTTCAATTCTGTAATTCTACTAGCAACATCTGAAATTTCCCAACAAGAGATAGGTTTATTAGAATGTAAAGTATTTTCCCCTTTGGACGCTAAGCCTTTAGAGGAACTTTGGTCTGTTTGACCCCTTTCCGCAAGGATGCCCTCTAAGCGATAAACTTTAGAGTGCAATTTATTGCGTTCCTCAAATAAAAGTTTAAAACTACTCCGCAAAGTGCTCAAATCAGATAGATAATTATTGCGTTCGAGTTCGCAATTTTTCAATTTATTTGTTAGTTCACTAGTTTGAGCTTTTAATTTTACTTTCTGAGATTCAAGATTAGTGATTTTCTCACGCGTTATTGTTAGGAATATTTATTGTGTTCATCATTGTATTCCTCTTGTTATTGGTCAGTTTGTAAATACTAGATAGTCCGAGGACCAAATTGTCAATATATACCAAAAGCTGAAAGGTATATATATTCCCGGTCCTCATTTCTTTTCGGTAGGTTTTTGGAAAATATTTTTACGCACGTAAAATTTTGGGTTTAATCGAAAGTTCTTTTTGCCAAGTTCACTCTCCTTCGTTTATCCTTTACGCGCGCCAAAACATCACACACAAACCTCACTTTCGATCGAATCAATCATTGAAGGCTGTTTGATTATCGTTTGGATTTGCTGCTTGATAATCAAACAGATTTCGGAACCACGCTGCATTCGATCGAGCTGCAATTCGACAGTTTAAGGTTCGATTTTAGCTTCCGCGCACTTAACCTTTTGTTCGAGCCTAATTGTGTGTTCAATTTGATGTGTTGAATGAATTCTGGACCTACAATTGGTATCAGAGCATACTTGCGTGATTGATTATAGGCTAATTGAGGTTAATTCGCTTGAATTTGCTGTACTTTTGATCGGAAAATAGCTCGACGTTCGAAAACTTAGCCGACACGTTTTAGCTAATTCGCTGTTAATCTGCTTTAGATGCTCTTAATTGAGTGTTAGGCATTGAATTTCGTAACATTACGTTCGATATTTTGATGTCAATTAGCTTAAACAGAGTGTAGATTGTTCAAATTGACTGCTTCTGATAGTTTACGCTCGAAGAACTTGGTTTGCGAATGATGAACAGTGTTTGCGAATGATGAACTAGGTTTACGAGCGTAGTTAAACATTGTAGCTCAACAGTTTTTCTCCTTTTTTTTGTTTTGGTTTATTATTATTTTTTTTTTGTTTTTTTTGTTTTTTTTTTTTTTTTTGTTTTTGTTGTTTTTTTTTTATGGCATTTTTTTTTTTTACGAAAAGATAAAAATAAAAACAATGTCAAATCAAGAGCTTTGGAATAGTCTTGATTTGGTGTGTTTGCTCACGTCACATGCCGATCACGTGTGTGGAGCAAACTGACTACACACGTGTCGGGGTCTTGTAGACTGCTCATCATCGCATACCGACCATACATGTGGAGCAATCGTCGTCTATTTACCATATATGATCGGGAAACTGCAAAACAAATTATCGGGACTTTGGTACCCATTTTTCGACGGGTCCTCCCTGATTAGCAGTGAACCAATTATGCATATAAGGTTCAAATTTGGAAGCAAAATTATCACATAAAGCAGTCATAGGAATCCACATTTGTCGAGGACTACTTATTTCCATTTGTAACTTAGGTTTCCAAATTTGTTGTACCTTTTTAAAATTTAACTTTTCAGCATCGGTGAATGTGTGTCTTTTTGTAGAAGAGAAAATTTTCTCTTTCGCCAGTCGCTTAAGATGCAATTCGGATTTGACTTTGACCGGGTACTTGAGAGATGAATACGAGCTTATAGAATCAATAGCATTAAATATAGAAGTGTCGTATTTCCTACCTTCTAGATTCACATCATTCACTTTGTAATGTGTATTAGATGAGCTACCTTTGTTCTTCAAACAAAAATTATTTTTAGATATTTCAGCTTGATTAGAGAATGTATACTTATTGTCTGTTTTAGCTTTAGTAGCTTCTTGCTTTATCTTCGGAGGAAGAATAGAGTTAGGAACAATTTTGTTTATTGTAATAGAAAATGAATTGTCTTGCTCTATTCTTTCCTGCTTTATAGGTTTAGTCATTTGAGTTTTCTGATCCTGTTTAGAAGATATATTGTTTAAAGGTTCAGGTTTTATAGGATGAATGGTTGTAGTTGTGCCATTTTCTAAGGAATATTTGAGAAATGAATTCTCCTTTAAAAGTTTATCCATTTTTACTCGAAACTCTTTACGTTCTGATTCCAGAAGAGAATGTAATTCAGCAATTTTGCGCTCATTTTCTAGAATATCACAATCTTTAGAGTTTTGTTTTGTTGATTGTATAGAATGTTCCTTAGTTGGCACTGACTCAATTGTTTGAGTCGACTTATTTAGAGACAAATTTTTCTCAAGTTGATCTTCCTTTACCAGAAGAAGCTCTAGTTCTTTAATTTTAGAGTGTAATCTTGTGCATTCTTCAGAAAGATCTTTATTTTGAGCTTGATAATCTTTATTTTCCTTTAGTTCTGTTGTTTCAGAATTTGATTTAGCAAGATCATTGTTAAGATTAGCTATTTTCTCATTAGCTAATTGAAGTTTTATTCCTAGATTGGCTTCTTCTAATAGATGTTTTCTTAGGACAACTTCATTATTGGCTAATCTTGCTTCTAATTTCTTGACCATTTCTTTTTCATTATTTGTGGATGAGAATTTTTGCAACATTGAATTGTTGACTTAAAATCTTCACAGGCAGACAGACTTGTTTTCAACTCACATATTTTTGATTCATGTTCTGTGGTCTTAGTCTTCAACCTTATAATCTCATCCTTTGCATTGGTCAATTGACATTCAAGACTAGCTTCAATTGCTAGATGTTTTCTTAAGACACGGTCGTTATTAGCTAGCCTCGCTTCTAGTATCTTGATCATTTGGTCGTGAGATAAATCCATTTTAATCTTTTCAGTTCAAATATAGAATTTTGAAAATTTAAGTTCAAATAATGTTGGTAATTAAATTCTATATAGAATGTTGGATTTTTTAATTTTGTTCAAATAAAATTGTTGGATGTATATGATCGTTGACGTGTTTTAGAATTGATTTTAATTTTTGATCAATATTTTTTTTATTCTGTTTTAGAAAATTTTAGATATTGATATTAACCGCAAACGTTTAATTTCAGTTCAGTTCATAAACTTTTCAGCACATCAAAGTTTAGATACAAATATTAATTATCCAGTTAGATTGTATCGTAGACTTTGTATATTATTAAGAGAATGTAAGTTTTTACGGTTCTGATTTGACACAATATTAGTTTACGAATGAAAGAGAAGCTGTAAACAGAGCTTCTTGGTTTACGAGTAAAGAATGTTTACGAATGAGAATCGTTCGTAAACCTTAAAGAACTGTAAATAGTAACTTTCGTGAAGTAAAGGTTAATCGTAAACTAATAGCGCTTGTTTACGAATGAAGAATATTCGTAAACCTTACTTAACGATAGTTTACGAATGAAAAATATTCGTAAACAGTAGATATGTGAAGGTTTACGATTGAGATTGATTCGTAAACAGGGACAATCGTAAAGTAAAGCTTTGAACTTTACGTTTGGCTTGAACGAAATGTTAAATGCGCGGAAGCTTAATTCAAACCTTAATCGTTTGAGAAACCGTTCGATCTGGGCAGAGTGGATCCGAAACCTACTTGATTATCGAGCAGCAAATCCAGATGACTTCAATTCATCTTCGATCGAATTTTGTTTGTGTGTTTCAGATAGAAGGTTTACGGGTCTAAGTTTGTATGAAAAGGTTTTCGCAAATGATTTTAAAATGATTTATATGAAAAAAAATTATACCGAGAATAATTTTTGTACTGGAAAAATTTTACCGGACTAAAATAAATTTCTTTACCCAAAAATTTTTTCTAAGCCTCAGGAAACCTTGGAAAAGTAGGTACAAAAAAAATCTCGTAGCAAAAAATTGAAAATGAGATATGTTCGTAAACAATGCCTTGACCTGGAAAAGTAGGTACAAAAATTTTTTTACTGGAAAAGGTTTTTTTTTTTTTTTTTTTTTTTTTTTTTGCTACTGAAAACCTTTTCAAATGTTTACGGGTCTTTTAGGTTTACGAGCAGAATTTGTTCGTAAACCTTGTTCGTAAATGAGTTTACGAATGAAGATGATTCGTAAACAGTGCCTTTATAGTTTACGAACGAAATGTATTCGTAAACAGTTCACTTAGATAGTTTACGAATGAGATATGTTCGTAAACAATGCCTTGACCTGGTTTACGATTGAACAGCTTTCGTAAACAGTAACTTCCGCAAAGTAAAGTTTACGATTGAAAAGTATTCGTAAACAGTGTCTTTCATAAAGTAAAGTTTACGATTGAAAGTTATTTGTAAACAGTACCTTCGTAAAGTAAAGTTTACGATTGAAAAGCTTTCGTAAACAGTTCCTTCGTAAAGAAAAGTTTACGAATGAAAAGTATTCGTAAACCTTTACACACTGTAAAGGTTAAAATTAACTTTGACTTTAGCCTTTGACCGAAAAGTAGACTTTGACTTCACCCACTGTTGGGATCGTAAACGAGGTTTACGATTGACAAGCTTTCGTAAACCTTTCGTTGACCGTAAACTTAAATGCTTTGACCATAAACTATAAAGCTTTGATCGTAAAGTTTTCTGTTCGTAAACTAAATTTGTATTCGTAAACTTTACAAATACAGTATATGTTGGATAAAAAACACTTAAATTCTCAAATTAAGCACAGATAATCGATCGAAAACAGCAATTAAACATGTAAAAACACTCGATTAAACCAGTTCAAAGCAAAACATATAGAATTTTCGAGTTTTTCACATGAACATTTTGAAGATTAGTAGAACAATTCGATCGAAAATCAACACAATTAGTCCAATTTCAGCTTCAATCAGTCAAATTAATCAACAATTAATCATCACAAACAGTGAATTCATCGTAAACACCTAAGCAAGCAGCTCAAAAGATCAATCAAGAGTTTACGATGAGCTTTAAATCGCGATGAACAGTGACTATCGTAAACCTTAAATTCAGCTCAAAACAAGCATCGTAAACCTCAATTTCAACTCAAATCGATTCAATTCTAACACGTTTGCTCTGATACCAATTGTAATTCCCAGATTTCATCCAACGAATATGAACTTGAGAATCAGATCGATGAAGAATTACCTTGTAATTAACGCGCAGAAGCTTTGGGTAATTAAATCTTCAATCAATCTTCATTGCAATCCAAGTTTCTCTCTACAATATACCTCACTTTCTCTCTCTACAATTAAATCCTAATTATGCTAATGATGAGAGAGAAATCTAATCTAGTGAGAGAAACTAAAACTCAAGTTGTGTGTTAATCACACATACTTGCCCTATATATACGAAAGCATACTTTGGTATATTTACACTTTAGTCCCTATATTTACATAAAATACAATTAAGTCCCTAGACAAAGATAACATGATAATTGAACACTAAAAATATTCCTAACATGTATGAACTTAATAAACAATGAAAGAAGGAAAAGCCATTATCTAGCTCATCTTCCTCAACAAGCTCAAATACTTCAAGCTCAAAAATTGAGAGAATGCAATCTGAAATTATAAATTCTAACACCTCTCACGAACAAAAGATTATAAAAGAGCTAGAAGATAGACTAGCAAATAATGAACGTGTCCTAAGAAAACACTTACTAGAAGAAGCAAATCTTGGGATACAACTTAAATTAGCCAATGGAAAAATAGCTAGTTTAACAACTAAGGCAGATTCACAAGAAACAAAAATACATGAACTAACAAAAAGTTTGTCTACCTACAAAGAAAAAAATAAAAAATATCGAGCTCAAAGTAAAGATCTTTCTGAAGAATGCATAAGATTACACTCTAAAATTAAAGAACTAGAGCTTCTTCTGGTAAAGAAAGATCAACTTCAGAAAAATTTGTCTCTAAATAAGTCGACTCAAACAATTGAGTCAGTGTCAACTAAGGAACATTCTATACTATCGATAAAACCCGAACCTAAGAATTGCTACATTCCAGAAAGTTCTCGTAAAATTGCTGAATTACATTCTCTTCTGGATTCCGAACGAAACGGGTTTCGAGCTTAAATGGATAAGCTTTTAAAGGAGAATTTAATTCTCAAAAATTCCTCTAAAAAAGGCACAAGAATGACTAAAGATATCAAGAAAGAAAGAATAGAGGAAGACAAATTATCTTCTATTGCCTCGACTAAATTTGTTTCTACCTCTATTCCTAATCCAAAAATACCCAAAGTCATTCTAAAATCAACATTAAAGAAAGAAGCTACTAAAACTAAAGTAGACAATAATTACACATTCTCTATTAAAACTGAAACGTCCAAAAGTAATAATTGTCTAAACAAAAGTAGCTCATTTAGTACACATTACAAAGTGAATGATGTGAGTCTAGAAGGTAGGAAATATGACACTTCTATTCTTAATGCCATTGATTCTATAAGCTCGTATTCCGCTCTCAAGTACCCGGTCAAAGTTAAATCCGAAAAGCATCTCAAACGACTGGCGAAAGAGAAAATTTTCTCATTTAACGCAAGACACATTCACCGATGCTGAAACTTTTAATTTTCATAAGGTTCAACAAGTTTGGAAACCTAAGCTAGAAATAGACATAAGTAGTCCAAAACAACATTGGGTTCCTCAATTCAAGACTACTTTACATGCAAATTCCATACTTGAACCATTTGTGCTTAAATATTTATCTGCTAATCAGGGAGGACCCGTCCAAAAATGGGTACCAAAGTCCCGATAATTTGTTTTGCTATTCCCGATCATACATGGTAAATAGACGACGATTCTCCACATGTATGGTCGGTATGCGATGATGAGCAGTCGCACAAGACCCCGACACGTGTGGTATTCGGTTTGCTCCACACTCGTGATCGGTATGCGACGTGAGCAAACACACCAAATCAAGACTATTCCAAAGCTCTTGATTTGACATTGTTTTTATTTTTATTTTTTCGTTATTAAAAAAAAGGGGGCCATATAAAAAAAAAAAAACTTGAGTTTTAGTTTCTCTCACTAGATTAGATTTCTCTCTCATCATTAGCATAATTAGGGTTTAATTGTAGAGAGAAAAGTGAGGTATATTGTAGAGAAAAACTTGAATTGCAATGTAGATTGATTGAAGATTTAATCCATAAGCCTCCACGCAAATCATAAAAGGTAATCTCGACTGATCTTAATTCTCAAGTTTAATCATATGTTGGATGAAATCTGGGAATTACAAGTATCGAAAAGTTTTTTTTTTTTACTGTAGCACCGAAAAGTTGTTAAGTTTTCGGGCGAACAATAACTTCACTGTAGCAGTACCGAAAAGTTTTTAAGTTTTCGGGCGAACAGTAACTTCACTGTAGCAGTACCGAAAAGTTTTTAACTTTTCGGGTGAACAGTAACTTCACTGTAGCCGAAAACTCTATTGTAGCTGCGAAAACTCTACTTCATGAAAGCACTGTAGCTGGGAGAATTTACTGTAGCTGCGAAAGAAAATGAGTTATTTTTCGATCCCGAACACAAAATCAATCAAATTAGCCCCGGGTAACGATTAAAACATGTATATCCTAACTCCTAAACACTCAATCAAGCACAAAAACACCAAAACATAACAAAATTTTCGAGAATTTTTTATGAACACGAAGAACACCAAAAAAAGATTTCAAAGAATTTTACTCAAATATGAGCACGTTTGGCTTTGATACCACTTGTAAGGCCTAGAATATCCAACTAAACATATAATGAAACGAATTTACCACGACTTGGATGGGAAGAATCGAAGCTTGGCGTGGGGTGTTGTGTTCTTGAGAGGTTGGGGGCTCACTTTCTGTCTAAAAGCTTATCTCTCTAAGGAATTTTCACACAATACACATTTTATTATGTGTTAGGGTTCAAGTATTTGTGACGACCCCACTTTTTAATAAAGGATAATTGGCGGATTTTCGCAACGAAAGCCGCGGATAGCCCATTTTACAAAAACAACATAGTATATTATACAATATATAAAAGAGTTGTTTTACAAAAGTCGTGCTAGTCTTTACAGCGGGCCGAAGCCCCAAAATACCAAAACAATCCTACGCCTCCACAGGTCGCGTCTCATGTACTGCATCCGCCCCCAAAAGCTCGTGGAGTCACCGCCACCAGCCGCTACTCACCCGTACCTATAAAACATGTAACCCTGAGCAAAATTGCCCAGTAGGTGAACACCAAAATAATGCGATGCATGCGTGCACATGTCCCCAAATCCCAATATCTCACATGACAAATGCACGCTCATTTTTCTCATATCTCAATACTCAGGGCCCTAGGTTAGACTCGGCACCTCGCGCGCAACATCACATCAATCATCCGGTCACACAGACTCGGAAATCACATTTCATGGCGGTGGGCACCCCGAGTCGCGTTTTCACGCTGTACCCGGGTAGATAGAGCGATCACGTCTATCTCCCGCCTAATCTCATCTCATGACGGTAGGCACCCCGAGTCGCGCTCCCACGCTGTACCCGGGTAGATAGAACGATCACGTCTATCTCCCGTCAAGTCGAGCAATCCTACGACGGTGGGCACCTCAGGTTGCTCAAGCCTGAGTAGACAGAGCGATCACGTCTGTCTCCCGTCAGGTGCACCTACGAGTCTTAACCTCACAAATCTCTGCCAAAGAAAGGCATACACTCTCCCATCGCACAAATGCGATCAATACTCTCGTCATGACATGCCGTGGATGGATGAACAATTAATCGCAGAACATATTAAGTATATTCGAAAAACCTCAAAAATCATTAGAATATTTAAAACGTACTTTTGGTTTAAATACTTAAAATCCCGAGAATAGTAAATTATTTAAGACCCAATACTCCTTTATCAGTTGACCCGAGAAATTGGGTCCAAGCTCGAAAATATTTTATAAAAACTTAGTTCAACAAAAATTAAAAGATTTGGGCTGAAATCAAACTAAAGCCCAGAATGGTCACACCAGGCCCATGAAAAGCCTACTAAAAGTTGACCTGACGGAAACCTTTTGACATTGCGAAAAGCTGGCGAAAACTTTAACTGGCGAAAACCATTTCTTTTAAGTGGCGAAAAGCTTAGGCTAGCGAAAAGTAGCGAAGAGCTCAAACTTGGCGAAAACTTTGGCATTGGCGAAAAGCTTTTTCATTTTGAACAGTAGCTAGCGAAAACTTATATTAAGTAGCGAAAAGTTTTGGTTCGCGAAAACTCACAAAAAGTGGCGAAAAGATGGGTTCGCGAAAACCTCATTATTGGCCCGCGAAAACTTTTTCCTCTCACATACCGAAAACCTTAGGCCCGCGAAAACTGATTTTTCGGCCCGCGAAAACTTTTTCTTCCTCACAATTCGCAAAGTAACTGGCCCGCGAAAACTTAAAATGGCCCGCGAAAATGGTTTTCGGCCCGAAAACAAGAAATCATCCGAAAGTGAAGAACAGTATACGAAAAACACTAAGTTCTTCAAATCTTCATATCTTCAACAAATTCCAGAAACTCATAACATAATTAAAACCCATATTTTGGGTTTTTAAACATCAATCATCACACATAGCATTTTATCGAACCAAAAACGATGGTGATCCTTTCACCATAAATATAACAGCTTAAAAATATCAGTTTTGGGTTTGTAAGTTTCACCTACCTCACTTCCTAAGCAGTGTTTAAGCAGATTTTTGTTGATGAAGATTGGAAGGAGCTTTGCCGAATTTCCTTTGTCTCTTTCTTCTTTCGTATTCTCTCTCGCCTTCTTCTCCTTTCTCTCTTGCTGCTATTATTTATCTCTAATGATGGTTTTTACTGCTTTTGTTCAGCAGGTGATGAGGCATGGACGTGTTTTTCCTCATGTCCCAAGCAACCCATAATTTAGCCTTTGGGTCATTTGGTCATTTAGATTTGGGCCTACTATTATTTTTCAGCCCATCAAAGTTTTCCTTCTTTATCGGGCTTGGGCCCAATTATTATTTGGGCTCAATTTCAAGCCTGTCCAAACTTATCTTCACCAATTTCGAAGTTTTGCGAAATCCCCGTATTAAATTTTACGGGTATTACAGTATTTATACCACATTTTGGTATATAATACTTGGGCCCCTAACAAAACCCAATTACACTAAGCCTCTTTTTAAATAAAATCTATTTAAATAAACTATAAAGATAATTCTAATTAATTGAACACAATAAAATAATCCTAACAGTGAGTATAACTGAAACCATCAGTGAGTATAAAGATAATTCTAATTAATTGGCCAGATTATCTACTATTAAGTTTTGCTAAAGCTCAAAGGACATAACATGTTTAACTAGAAAGCTTTTTCTGAAAGATCGACAGAACAAGAAACATTCAGTGGCATAAAAATAAAGCATAATAATAGTCGAAACAGAAACTACAGAAAGTATTTACCTATACTTTGAATAATCGGCCATCAAAAAGCAACACAGGATTGGTATTCCACGACAAGAAATGAACATTTGCATTGTCTAGGAGCTGGATGACATAAACGTATTCTCGTTTAAATTAAGGTAATCCAAAGTTGGCCATTAAGCAACTCATTGGAATAATTATCCAACCTTGATAGACAAAGTTGGCGATACAAACTTCCCAAGGCTGGTCAGGCACATCAAAGCTCATCACAGAAGGAACCTACAATGAACCTATACATTAACATGAATTAGTTAAAGGTGTCCGGCCATCTTGTCGTTAAGTTGCACAAGCGCTACTATCTAGAAAAATAAATAAAATCCCCCAACTTTACAAATTCTGATCCTGATCAGTATATAACTAGTTAAGTAGAAAATGATGCACTTGATAGCTGAAAATTTGGTAGAAACTTCAACTAGATCAAAATTGATCAATGTTCAATAGCTGTCTACCAGATTGTCGGTTAAACAAGGGAGCAGACGAGCTAATTAAATGGAAGTACTTACGAGGCCAGGAAGACAAGCATTTTCCTGGAATCCAGTGTTATCTTTTATTATTTCATTTAGAATCTGGAGAACGGAACATATAGCTTGAACCTGAAACTGGAAAACATTATAAAATGATGATGAGAATCCCAAGTAATGAAGGGTTTCTTTAAATTCAAGCAGTTCCGTTAAATGAAGGAAACCATGCAGGAACAACTTTTTGCCCGGGTCGTTGCTGGAAGCGAGTAGTCAATTTATGACAAGCTGATATAATCACATCTTCAAGTTCATCTGGCCTAAGTGATGAGACTAACTTGCTAAATTCAGCCCCTTACAAACAGAAACCAATACCACATATCAACGTATCAAAAGTGAAACATATTTAGAACGATACAAGTAGACAATAACAAGAATCAGGAAAAAAATAGATAAAACAGTTGTCCTAAAAATACCGAATCAGGATAGTACATTACACAAGAAAAACAGATATTGGAACAAAACGGCAGGATGAAATCCAGAAACTATACGGTGGGAAATTATCAAATACGTAGAAAAAGAAGGGGGGAGAATAAATGGGACGCAGAGATGGAAACTAGGAAATAGAATACAATAGGCTAGTGACCATCATTAGCCTTCCCATAAATAAACACCTCTGCCCGCAAGCAAAAGATCAAAGAGAATAGATGTCAACCCTCTTATTGCACTGCCATTTACTACGTAGAAACACTGAATTAAATGAAAAATATCTAAAATGTGAAGAAGTCATCGACTTAAAAGCGTATGTGTAATGCCCGTAAAATCTTAATACATGGATTACACATAATGAAGTTAATTTTTGGGCAAACCCGATCTTGTGCAATTGAGCCCAAATAATAGTTGGGCCCAAACCCGATAAAGAAGGGAAAAGGATGGGCTGAAAAATAATCGGAACCAAAGGGCCTAATGGCCCAATGGCCCAGTTTCTTTACAATAAAGAAAAGTTTTCTTCACATGGGGGGAAAGACACGTTGCCCATAACTCATCTACATGCTTAGTATAAAACAACCTACAAAGGAAAACTGATCTCTTATTATTCAAGCCAAGCAGAGACGAACAAGGGAAGAAAGAAGTAACCTGGCAGAAGGATTTCTAGCGAACAACAGTCCAGAAAATTCGTAAGATAGCTAGGACGTGAGGTAGGTGAAACCTACAACCCCGAAAAATCGTTCTTAACAGCTTTAATATTCATGGTGAAAGGATCACCAAGTTTCCTTTTAAAATTCATAAGCTGCTTTGTGTGTTATATGATGTTGTTTTAAACCCAAAATATGGGTTTTCTTTAGCTGTGCGTGTTTATATTCCTGTTTTCTGGAAATATTATGAAGTTTATATATATATATAATTAGGGTTTTTGCACTGAAAAGGATTTTTCATCTAAGTTACTGTTCAAAATTTTGTTTTCGCAACTTGAATTAGGTTTTCGCAGCATGAGATAAGTTTTCGCTACTTAAAAGAGGCTTTTTGCCACCTATTGTTCACGAACTGAGCTTTTCGCCATTTAGTGTTCGCGAACAAAGCTTTTCGCCACTTAGTGTTCGCGAACAAAGCTTTTCGCCACTTAGTGTTCGCGAATTGAGCTTTTCGCTAGTCACTGTTCGAAATAAAAAGATTTTTCGCGAACTAAAGCTTTTCGCCACTTTTCATGAGGTTAAAACTTTTCGCCACTTAGAAAACTTTTCGCCAGGTCAACTTTTAGTGGGCTTTTCACGGGCCTGGTGGGAATATTTTGAGTCTTAGTCCAAATTTCAACCCAAATCTTTTAATATAAAGTATTATCGAGATTTTGAGGATATGATTTAATTGTATGATTTAATAATTTTGGTGTTGTTCATATATATGAAATATGGCTTAGGATTTGTTGTGCATACATTCACAATAAGTCATGACGAGAGTAATGATCGCATTTGTGCGATGGGGGAGTGTATGCCTTTCTTTGGCAGTGATAAGTGAGGTTAAGACTCGTAGGTGCACCTGACGGGGGACAGACAGTGATCGATCTGTCTACTCAGGCTTGAGCAACCTGAGGTGCCCACCGTCGTAGGATGGCTCGACTTGACGGGAGATAGACGTGATCGATCTATCTACCCGGGTACAGCGTGGGGGCGCAACTCGGGGTGCCCACCGTCAGGAGATGAGATTAGGCGGGAGATAGACGTGATCGATCTATCTACCCGGGTACAGCGTGGGGGCGCAACTCGGGGTGCCCACCGTCAGGAGATGAGATTAGGCGGGAGATAGACGTGATCGATCTATCTACCCGGGTACAACGTGAAAACGCGACTCGGGGTGCCCACCGCCATGGGATGTGATTTTCGAGTCTGTGTGACCGGATGATTGATGTGGTATTACGCGCGAGGTGCCGAGTCTAACCTAGGGCCCTGATTTATTGAGATACGAGAAAATGAGCATGCATTTGTCATGTGAGATATTGGGATTTGGGGACATGTGCACGCATGCATTGCATTATTTTGTGTTCACCTACTGGGCATTTTTGCTCAGGGTTACGTGTTTTATAGGTACTAATGAGTAGACGGCTGGTGGCGGTGACTCCATGGGCTTTTGGGGGCGGATGCAGTACATGGGACGCGACCTGTGGAGGCGTAGGATTAGTTTGATATTTTGGGGGTTTCGGCCTGTTGTAAAGACCTTTGTAAAATGGGCTTTCCGCGGCTTTCGTTGCGGAAAATCCGCCAAATTATCCTTTATTAAAAAGTGGGGTCGTCTCAGGTGGTATCAGAGCATATGCTTTAGATTCTGAAGACTGTCCATGTACTGCTGCCCAAAAGCCGGGAGAACCAACCGTGCCTGTAAGTTTTAAGTTCTGACTAAAGTATGTGGAAAATGATTATATGCTTATGTGTGTCTGTGATTGAAGAATATTTACAAGATGCCTAGAGGACGACCGAGATGTGAATATGTTGAGGAGTCGAGCCAAAGAGGCGAGCCCGAAACCCCTACACGCGAACATGATACTATCAATAGACTGACCGAACTGATTCAGCATCAGTCGGAGCAGATTAATAACCTTATACACCATCGAAGCTCGTCGGAGCATCGTCCTTCCCCGCAGCCCGACCGGGTAGAAATAATCGGGGAGCGATTCCGAAAACTAAATCCTCCCATTTTTACCGAGGCCGCCAACCCTGCGGTGGCTGAGGACTGTATAGGCACTATAGAGGACATGTTCATCTATAGCAGAGTGCCTGATAATGAGAAGGTACTTTGCGACGTTTCCCTCCTACGGGAGAACGCGCGCTATTGGTGGAATACTGTAAAGGTGTTGGAAGACCCAATCACCATGACGTGGGACAGGTTCAAGGAGCTGTTCTTCACCAAATATTTCACCGCCCACGAACAGGAGCAACGTATGCTCCAATTCATGAATTTACGACAAGGAAGCATGCCGGTGGCGGAATACATCCGTCGCTTTGAAGAGTTGTCCCGTTTTGCCTCGTTTCTTGTGGCAACCAACACCCTGAAGGTAACTCGATTTATTCAGGGACTCAAGCCCGAAATCTATCGAGATTTGAGCATAGCCGGCGCACGACAGCTGGAATTTATGCAAGTTACCGAACGCGCCTTAATTGCCGAGCAAGCAGAGCGGGTAGTTGTGGAAGCCCAGGAAGCGAGGAAAAGGAGAGAGAATCAACAAGGCGGAGGGGGAAACAAGAAACGCCAATTCTTTGGCAAAGGGCAGTCTAGCCAAGGAAACCGACCGGGCCAACAAAACTGGCGCCCGAGGCCAAATCAAGGGCCGACAAATATCTCTAATCGACCTCAGAATGTTACGCCCCAATGCCAGCAATGCGGGCGCTATCACTTTGGGGTCTGCTATGGAGTAAGGCAACCTCCGCAGTGCTACCAGTGTGGAAAGGTGGGGCATAACGCTAGGGCATGCACGGAGAGACAACCCCTGGTGCAGAATCAGCCCCAACCGTTGATCCGACCTCCACCTGTACCAGCACGGGTCTTTACATTAACAAAAGAGGAGGCGGAGACAAACCCCGATGTGGTGACGGGTACGTTGAATATTTACCATGTCCCGACTTCTATTTTAATTGACTCGGGAGCCACACATTCTTTTGTGTCGGCTGATTTCGTGACAAAGGTCGGAATATATCCTACCCATTCTAAAAATGATTATTTAGTTAGTTTGCCACATGGGAACCCGACTCGAACCAATTCAGTGATAGAAAAGTGCCCAATAAATATGAAGGGTAGGGAATTGTTAGTCAATCTAATTGTAATCCCGATGAATGATTACGACATCATATTCGGGATGGATTGGCTTTCAAAATACGGAGCCGTAATTGATTGTTCTAGAAAAGTCGTAAGATTTCAATCACCCGAAGGAGGAGAGTTCGTCTTTTCGGGAAAGGTGAGCAAGGATAGAATTCCCCGAATATCTGCCTTGAAGGCTCATCGACTTTTAAATACTGGTTGCGAGTCCTATTTTGTGTTTTCTATGAAAGTCGAGGAATCCCTTTTACCAAAACTTGAGGAGGTTCCTATCACAAACGAATATTCCGACGTGTTTCCCGACGACCTTCCGGGTTTACCCCCTGAAAGAGAGATCGAATTCAAAGTCGATCTTGTGCCTGGGGCTGCCCCGATATCGAAAGCCCCATATCGAATAGCGCCGAACGAGCTACGGGAATTGAAGGAACAGTTGGAGGAGCTGTTACTGAAGGGATTTATCCAACCGAGCTTCTCTACATGGGGAGCACCAGTTCTTTTCGTTCGTAAGAAAGACGGGTCGATGAGATTGTGTATCGATTATCGTGAGCTGAATAAGATCACGATAAAGAATAAGTATCCATTGCCGAGGATCGAGGATTTATTCGACCAATTGAAAGGGGCAACGGTATTCTCTAAGATCGACCTGCGTTCTGGGTATCACCAGTTAAAGATCCGTGAAGCAGACGTCCCCAAAACTGCGTTCAGCACGAGGTACGGCCATTTCGAGTTTCTGGTCATGCCTTTCGGGTTGACGAATGCTCCAGCTGCTTTCATGGATCTGATGAATCGGGTATTCAAGAATTTTCTAGACCGCTTCGTGATCGTCTTTATAGACGATATCCTTATTTATTCAAAAACGAAGGATGAACATGAGGAGCATCTAAGAACAATTCTAGGAATTTTACGGGAGAAACAACTCTATGCCAAATTTCAGAAATGTGAATTTTGGCTCGATCGAGTGGCCTTTCTCGGACACGCCATCTCGGAAGATGGAATTTCTGTAGACCCCAGCAAAATCGAGGCAGTCAGTAATTGGCCACGCCCAACTACACCTACCGAAGTACGAAGTTTCCTTAGGCTTGCAGGCTATTACCGAAAGTTTATAGCCGACTTTTCGAGTATTGCCTCGACCCTGACTAGCCTGACGAAGAAGAACGTGCCCCTCAAATGGACTGAGGCCTGCGAACAAAGCTTTCAGGAGCTGAAGAAACGACTCACTTCTGCTCCCATTCTTACCATCCCCTCAGGATCCGGAGGCTTCTCGGTGTATAGCAATGCATCGAAGAATGGCCTCGGCTGTGTACTTATGCAAAACGGGAAAGTGATTGCCTACGCTTCCCGACAACTCAAAAACTACGAGAAGAACTACCCGACCCATGACCTCGAACTTGCCGCCGTGGTATTCGCATTGAAAATTTGGCGGCATTATCTTTACGGAGAACGGTGCGAGATTTATACAGACCATAAAACTCTGAAATATTTCTTCACCCAAAAAGATCTGAACATGAGGCAACGACGATGGCTTGAACTGGTGAAGGATTACGATTGTGTTATCAACTATCATCCGGGGAAAGCCAACGTGGTAGCCGACGCTCTAAGTCGAAAGACTATGAGCACAGAATTGAGCCAAATAGGAGTTGAAGTAATCAATTACGGGGAAATCGAGGCCCGACTGGCAGCGTTGACTATCAAACCAACGTTGCTAGATCAAATCGTGGAGGCTCAGAAGAGTGACGAAACCTACCTCAAAATTCGGAATAAGCGGAACGAAGATGCAGTACCTGACTACCAATTTCGGGAAGACGGAAGCTTAAGATTTCGAGGCCGTCTTTATGTGCCGAATAATGAAGAGATTCGCCGTGCCCTTCTATCAGAAGCCCATTCCACAACATACTCTGTGCATCCCGGTGCCACAAAGATGTACCGAGATTTGCGAACGACCTACTGGTGGCCCAGAATGAAAACGGATATCGCAACTTTTGTGAGTCGCTGCATTACCTGCCAACAGGTCAAAGCCGAACATCAACGACCGGCAGGAATGCTACAACCACTGCCTGTTCCAGAATGGAAATGGGATCACATCACTATGGACTTCGTCGTTGGGATGCCAAAGATGACGAAGGGCCACGACGCCATTTGGGTGATCGTTGATCGCTTAACGAAATCCGCTCATTTTCTACCGATCAATTCTACATTCTCCCTGGAACGATATGCGGAATTGTACATTCAAGAAATTGTTCGACTCCACGGAATCCCTCTTTCAATAGTCTCGGATCGAGATTCGAAATTTCTATCCAATTTCTGGCAGAGTCTGCAGAAAGCCATGGGGACTAAGTTGTCATTCAGCACGGCATACCATCCCCAAACTGACGGACAATCGGAACGAACGATCCAGACACTAGAAGATATGTTACGGGCTTGTGTGCTGGATTTCAAAGGAAATTGGAGTAAGTACCTGCCCTTTATCGAATTCTCTTATAATAACAGCTTTCACGCTTCGATTGAAATGGCGCCGTATGAAGCTTTGTACGGACGTAAATGCCGATCCCCAGCTCATTGGGACGAGATCGGTGAATGAGCGCTACTAGGTCCCGAAATAGTTCGAGAAATGACGGAAGTTGTTGCAAAGATTCGGGAGAGAATGCAGACGGCCCAAAGCCGTCAGAAAAGTTACGCTGATCATCGTCGACGACCATTAGAATTCGCGGAAGATGATTGGGTATTCTTGAAGATATCCCCAATGAAAGGCGTGAAGAGATTCGGACAAAAAGGAAAGTTAAGTCCGAGATATATTGGACCTTTTAGAATTTTAAAGCGTATCGGCGAAGTAGCATATCAGCTCGAATTGCCGACATCACTGGCACAAGTTCATGACGTTTTTCATGTATCGACTTTACGAAAATACGTTGCGGACCCCAGCCATGTGCTACAAAATAAAGCCCTTCATCAACGGTTGAAGTCGGATTTAAGTTACGAAGAGAAGCCGGTGGCAACCTTGATGTATGAAGTGAAGCGACTTCGGAATAAAAGTATTCCGTTAGTCAAAGTTTTGTGGCGCAATCAGGCAATCGAAGAAGCCACGTGGGAACGAGAAGACGAAATGCGGCAAAAGTACCCCGATTTATTTTCAACTGCCTAAATTTCGGGGACGAAATTTCTTGAATGGGGGAGGATGTAATACCCGTAAAATCTTAATACGGGGATTACACATAATGAAGTTAATTTTTGGGCAAACCCGATCTTGTGCAATTGAGCCCAAATAATAGTTGGGCCCAAACCCGATAAAGAAGGGAAAAGGATGGGCTGAAAAATAATCGGAACCAAAGGGCCTAATGGCCCAATGGCCCAGTTTCTTTACAATAAAGAAAAGTTTTCTTCACATGGGGGGAAAGACACGTTGCCCATAACTCATCGACATGCTTAGTATAAAACAACCTACAAAGGAAAACTGATCTCTTATTATTCAAGTCAAGCAGAGACAAACAAGGGAAGAAAGAAGTAACCTGGCAGAAGGATTTCTAGCGAACAACAGTCCAGAAAATTCGTAAGATAGCTAGGACGTGAGGTAGGTGAAACCTACAACCCCGAAAAATCGTTCTTAACAGCTTTAATATTCATGGTGAAAGGATCACCAAGTTTCCTTTTAAAATTCATAAGCTGCTTTGTGTGTTATATGATGTTGTTTTAAACCCAAAATATGGGTTTTCTTTAGCTGTGCGTGTTTATATTCATGTTTTCTGGAAATATTATGAAGTTTATATATATATCTAATTAGGGTTTTTGCACTGAAAAGGATTTTTCATCTAAGTTACTGTTCAAAATTTTGTTTTCGCAACTTGAATTAGGTTTTCGCAGCATGAGATAAGTTTTCGCCACCTAAAAGAGGCTTTTCGCCACTTATTGTTCGCGAACTGAGCTTTTCGCCACTTATTGATCGCAAACTGAGCTTTTCGCCACTTAGTGTTCACGAACTGAGCTTTTCGCCACTTAGTGTTCACGAACTAAGCTTTTCGCCATTTAGTGTTCGCGAACAAAGCTTTTCGCCACTTAGTGTTCGCGAACAAAGCTTTTCGCCACTTAGTGTTCGCGAATTGAGCTTTTCGCTAGTCACTGTTCGAAATAAAAAGGTTTTTCGCGAACTAAAGCTTTTCGCCACTTTTCATTAGGTTTCGCGAACTAAAGCTTTTCGCCACTTTTCATTAGGTTTCGCGAACTAAAGCTTTTCGCCACTTTTCATGAGGTTAAAACTTTTCGCCACTTAGAAAACTTTTCGCCAGGTCAACTTTTAGTGGGCTTTTCACGGGCCTGGTGGGAATATTTTGAGTCTTAGTCCAAATTTCAACCCAAATCTTTTAATATAAAGTATTTTCGAGATTTTGAGGATATGATTTAAATGTATGATTTAATAATTTTGGTGTTGTTCATATATATGAAATATGGCTTAGGATTTGTTGTGCATACATTCACAATAAGTCATGAAGAGAGTAATGATCGCATTTGTGCGATAGGGGAGTGTATGCCGTTCTTTGGCAGTGATAAGTGAGGTTAAGACTCGTAGGTGCACCTGACGGGAGACAGACGCGATCGATCTGTCTACTCAGGCTTGAGCAACCTGAGGTGCCCACCGTCGTAGGATGGCTCGACTTGACGGGAGATAGACGTGATCGATCTATCTACCCGGGTACAGCGTGGGGGCGCAACTCGGGGTGCCCACCGTCAGGAGATGAGATTAGGCGGGAGATAGACGTGATCGATCTATCTACCCGGGTACAGCGTGAAAACGCGACTCGGGGTGCCTACCGCCATGGGATGTGATTTCCGAGTCTGTGTGACCGGATGATTGATGTGGTATTACGCGCGAGGTGCCGAGTCTAACCTAGGGCCCTGATTTATTGAGATACGAGAAAATGTGCGTGCATTTGTCATGTGAGATATTGGGATTTGGGGACATGTGCACGCATGCATTGCATTATTTTGTGTTCACCTACTTGGCATTTTTGCTCAGCGTTACGTGTTTTATAGGTACTAATGAGTAGACGGCTGGTGGCGGTGACTCCACGGGCTTTTGGGGGCGGATGCAGTACATGGGACGCGACCTGTGGAGGCGTAGGATTAGTTTGATATTTTGGGGGTTTCGGCCTGTTGTAAAGACCTTTGTAAAATGGGCTTTCCGCGGCTTTCGTTGCGGAAAATCCGCCAAATTATCCTTTATTAAAAAGTGGGGTCGTCTCAGTATGTTTCTCCAAAATTTACGTATCTGTCACACTAACTCCACCAGCGACCCATAATTAACATGAATCAACACTGAAACCACTCAAGAATAAAGTACCTGGAGAGATAATAGATTTTCTGCATGCAATTTTACTTCAAAACCCTGAGAAGAAAAGGACAGGAGAGATGCCACTCAGATATAATGTCATTGACAGACAGTTAAGTTTCATAATCTCTACAACTTACCAATGAATCAATACCAATTACATCTTCCTTTAAGACACACCTATCTTCAAGCTACAGAGGTTGCTCTCAACGTTGGAGCTATATCATTCTTTCCACTATGGGGCCAGCATTACCATGACCCGTATGAGATTATAATGAATTGAAACAGAGCGGTTATGTTATACGGAAAAAGAGAGGTGTGCTGTGTGTAGAGAGAAAACGTGTCGCCATGCCAACCTGGTTTCTTATATGTATGTAAATGTAGCGTAGGTGTGCTATATTTATATTTTGTTATATATAAAAATGTTATAACTAGTAAATATTATATTAAGGAATATTTGCACATATATATCTATTGGTTAAAAATTCTTACAATTAGATAGACAAACACAATAATGTTATATTCGGGTATTCGATTGAATATTTCCTACACTTAGATACCCGTTAGACGAAAATACCCTTGAGAACTTGGATTATTATACTTTTACCGGGTATTTTAATTTAAAAAAATCAAAATATCCCACATAGTTTGAAAGATAGTTGCGACCTAATTGATACCAAAACCTAATCAACCTCGAAATCCACCTCGAACTCCCACGAAAAATTGAATGCCCACGATTTATGAATTTCTCTATTGTCCGACCACGTAACATGTTAATCACGCTCACTGATTTCATTTCCCTCTCACGCCCAAGGAGTTCAATTGAAATTGGTGTCGCCATTTGGAAAAGGAAGCTTCTAATACTTAGAATGTTTGGTAATTATTTATTTTGTCGTCACATTGTTTGAAAGCATGGTCGTCATTGTGTAATTTTTTTATTAATTGCTCGATGGGCAAATTCCTTATCAGTCCCGATCGAAATTTCAAATTCCTCTTAAATACCACTCCAATTATTTCTTCATGTTCAGTAACATTTGTCGAATTTCTTCATGTTCAGTACCTAAAATGGTCTTGTCAATGTTGAAAACGCGAAAATAACCCTACTTCATATGTTTAGTACCAATAAATCTGGACATCATACCAATTGTTGTCTCTATTATACCAACTATTAACACTATTATACCAATAGAATTGAATATTATACCAACTGTTATCGCTATTATACCAACTGTTAACACTATTATATCAATAAATAACGTTATAATAATTTTATATCAACAAAACTGTATATTATACCAACTGTTGTCATTATTATACCAACTGCTGTCATTATTATACCAACTGTTATCACTATTATACCAACAAATAATGTTATTCTAATTTTTTCGAAATAAAACTGGACATTATACCAACTGTTGTCACTATTATACCAACCGTTATAATGTTTAATTTTTGGTTTTTTTTTGGTGTTGCTCGATTAGGGCATTTTGAAGTATAAATTGAGTCTATTAATTTTTATGTCTCATTTGTTTTTTCAGATTTTGAGGTTCAATTAAAGTTGTTACCGTATTTTTTTTTTATTTTTTTTTTGTATGTTATGCGTATGATTCTGGTACGTTATGTGAATGTTTTTTTATAGCATTTATAATGGTACCTTTATAATGGTACTATATGTTTTTTATACCCATCGGGCCTAATTTTAAATTTTAATTTTAATTTTAAATTTTAATTTTAAATTTTAATTTTAAAAATCTTTTTAAAATATTACTTATACCTAGTATTATATATAATAATACAAATACATAATTATGATAAAAAAAACTATATCAATAAACACATAAAAAAATATTTTTTTCTTATAAAATTGAATTTTATAAAATATTTTATATAAAAATAAAGAAAAAAATTAAAAAAGGGCCTAATTTGGCCCGCAGCCCGCCGGGCCAAAAGCCCACTCATGTTTCGGGCTTAAAAAATTTAGGCATAATCCTGCTTTTCTCGGGCCGAGCGGGCCGGCCCACGAGTTCAGGTCCAAACTTTCAGCTCTAACTGATACGTCGTCATGCTCGCCACGTCATCCGAGTTGCCACGATGCCGGCCACCTAGCTGACACATCACGGTCGCTGCCACATTATTGGAGAATAAGTTAAAGTTCTTAAGTTTTCCCCGCAATGAAGAGCATAAATTTAAGCTCCTCAGTGCTCCCTGCGTGCAAAATGCATGCCCATTGCACACGTGACACGTCTCAGACACGTCTCGTAGGTGCGTTGCACCTGCTCGCCTTTTAGTCAATTCCACCCAAACTCGTGTAGGCCCACATAAGCCCATATGAGTGCATCCAAGTCAAGCCCTATGAATAACTCACACTATAAACTAATTAAACTTGAGGTAATTATTCAATGTGGAACAATGTTGGCACACTTATATATTTAATATATTTAACACATCTTTATTTGACCAACTTTGAAAATTAATTTCTCGTTCACTCGATATCAATTTTGAGCAAATTAATATTTAATAAATTCTCCTCAAAATGTAAATTATGAATCTTTCATTGTTTTCGTGCTTCGTTGAACGATGACATCTCGATTTTAATAAAACCGAATAAATGGATCATTAATGAGTTTGTTTAAACCAATGCACAAATCCAAATCCGTACTAAATATCCAACAACTAATAGATGCGTAGTTGGCAAGTTTAGTCAGTAGAACCAGTTTTTTTATAGTATAACCACCATTATTTCTAGGGGCAGATCTACAATATGACCCGGGGGCCATGGCCCCGCGGAAATTTTCAAAGATTTTAGTGTTATGTATATATATAGTATATAGTTTTAATAAGTATAAATTATGTTCAATTGGGTGTTAAATAGTGAGTAATTTAGTGGTTTGTTTGTTAGTAATATTTTACTTGATAGATCTGATAAGATTCCCGCGTAGTACTTTTTATTCTTTATTGTTTTAAGCCCTTATTTAATGAATATTCGTTTAAAGTCTCTATATATATTTTTTCAATTTTTTGAAGCCAATTACTCTTTTTAAGCCTATATTTAATGATTTTACTATTTTTACATTAGTTAATTAAGATTTATTTAATATTTAATTTAATTTCCTTTTCATTTTAGTCTACTTCTTTAAATATTTCACTTAAATTAAATTCCAACATTCATATTATAAACTCAAATATATTTTTTTAATTTTTCTTTTGCACCTTTTTGTGTGATTTAATTATTTAGCCATATACGACTCAACAAAAAAACTAAATAAACACAAAGCTAGCTACGACTCCATATCACGCTGCACAATATTAATATCGTGGAGTGCTATCATCGTCCATGCTCCACCAAGATTATCGTTGATTTATCCTTTTCTTATTGATATCTATTTATGTGGATTACAATGAAATTATATTTTTTTTTATCTATCTTCTACGTTGACCTCATTGCCAATGTCAGTAAACCTATTTATACTACCCCAGGATCTTAAAATCCTGGATCCGTCCCTGATAATTTGTATTTTCATCTTGTGATAAATTAGGTAGCTTATTGTGAAATAGGTTAGAACTGAAAAGGGAGAGGTATGTATTGAGTGAATTTATCGTATTCCAAGAGAAGCAAGAAGATCTCCATGCACTAACAAAGATCAGGAGATCTGAAGTTAGCCATCTTATCTTAGCGAGTGGAGAAGAGCATAACTCCATGTAAGTACAAAATTGTTTTTGTTTATTTTTGTATGGTTAGCTACTATTGCGCAGCTCATTCACCCTCCTGGAGTCTTTCGCAGCCGTGCTAAAAGAAGACATCTTGGCAACCGTTCGTGACACCTACGGAGGAAGCGAACGAGACAAAGGCAAAGCCCTTGAGACTGCTGGACCTTCGTCATCCCAACCCACACCCCCTCAATTCACTATTCCTCCACCACCTCCACCCCACTCACCACCACCACAAGGCCCCTCCTATAATCTCCCTCTCCCATCTCCCCAAACCCTAGCTCGCATGATCGACCCAGAGACCATACCCATCGACGAGCTACAAACCCACTATCTCAAGCGGCTCATGACTGCAGACCACCTCACGACCGATCAGAAGTCGATTTTAGACTTCCTCTGCAGTTTGTCCGCTCCCCAAGGACCAAACCTGCCTGAGACAATGAAAGAGTAACAATGAAATATTTCAGACTTGCATACCTAAGCGTTCCACTATGGCGTTAAGATGGTCGGAAAACAGCGAGAGGAAAAAGGATTGCAATATAGAATGTTCGAACAAGTAAACTACTATAGATTATTGACACATGACTTCCAGAGAGAAATAAAGACTATGATAATTTCTGTTCTCCATTTTGCACGGCAAAGGATAACAAACTATCTCCTATACAAATTTAATCTCCATTCCATTCATCTAAAACATGATCATTAAATTGATTCATCCACCCGAAAAATAACACCAAATGCATCAAAAAGTTAATATATAAAGTAAGATCTGCAACAGAATGAATATTCAATTACCGTAAAAAAAATCAACGAGAGACCATCTAGTTTGATATAATATAACGAATTCAGGCAAGGGGTGTAGAAACTCATGGTAGAGATGATGATATGGAACTAACAAGAGACCTTCCAGCTGGAAAAGAGGAATATAATAAACTAGATGGCTAGAACACAATACTCTTGGTGCTCAACAACAATTTCCTATTCCAAACAAAAACTACACATGCCAAAAATAAAAATCGCAGCGTGAGAAGCCATCCAATAAGGAGTACTAACAACTGAATGTATACTAACATATGCTTCATTAAGTTTTCTTGCAAACCCGAAATCTGCAAGTTTAACAAGACCCTGAAGAATTTCTTTGGAAAGAGGATACCATTCGGGAAAAAACATAATGCATCTTTCCATTCATCAAAAGAAGTCCAGACCCAGCACCAAAGCATACAAAAAAGAGCCAAACATAATAAAAGAAAGAAAACAATAGACATCCACTGAAAAGACAACGAAAAAAAAAACATCGTGAATTATCCGGCGAAGCTCAAGCGGCAGTAGAAATGCAAATTGCTCAGTCAAAACTAAAAGCATAATCAACCAAGTCCACCAAAACTCAAGAATTAACCTCTTTAAGTGTCAAAATAATTACTCCGGTGAAATCGCGGTGTACTACACCTTGATCGTGCAGATAAACCAGAACTTCCAACACCTGATGGCCAAAAGAGGATGAGACCTTTATAATTAGCTAACGATATGTGGAGTTTTGACACCTGTGATATGCAGACTGCCACCAACGAGTCAGGAAACAGCGCAAATTTATTTGGCTTGATAGTATCAGCAAGTGAGCCATTCTCAATGTACCATCAAAAGGATGCAGTGTTAAGTGCAATAGGCCCTTGTGCTCATGCTGAGAGTGCAAGGAAAATGTGGAGGATTTGATTAAGTGGCTTACTAAAGAATTATGTGAAGATGGAGTTTGTCTTCAATGATCCAAGATATTTGACAGTGATCTTACGATTCATAATCTTCAAAAAGAAAAAGGAACACGTGAGTCGGATAAGATTATGTTAATCATGGAAATCACACATATCAAACGAGACCATAAATTGCATGTGCGCCTACGACACCATCATAACTGCGCCTATGAAGTTAAAAGGTACCTCAAAAAATACGAAAAAGACATGGGAAATCACTTACAGACAGAATCCTTTTCAGCAAAGCTTCTTCCACTTTCTTGTTATCACTATCATGGGGCAGGCATAGAACAAGTCAATCTAAAGCAGTCACAGACCATGCTTCATATTCAAAAAGGCTAAGGTACACATCCAATCCTTGAATTTCGTCACTCCTCTTGAATTTCGTGATGCATGCAGTGAATCCGTCATATTAAAGTTCGTTAAATGGGGAATGATCCCATTTTCGGCTGATTGCTCTTGCCTTCTCTTGTTGATCTTACAAAGGTTGAATAGTGCACTAAAGACCAACAACAATGAAACTAGTCTATTCAATCTGATGAATGAAATAGAAAACATCAGAGTATAATCTATCTATTCGGCGTAATAGAGCGAAAAACAAAACAAATCGAGCAGGAAACACAGTGTCAGCCTCACCTCATGATGAATTTGTGAGACAAAAAGGCCTTCCATGAGGTCGTTATTTTGGATCAGATATTTAATTTCAACTGCATGCTGAATATGTTCCAAGCAATGTGGGTCGTCGATAAATGATTGAGCAATTTCAGCAGCTACAAGTAACAGAATCATAACAAAATTAGATCATAAAAAAGAAATCACATTATCAAAACTTTAGAAGCTTGTGATGTACCTTCAAAAAAATTAGAGGTTCCATCTTATTGAACATCTGAAAAGACGACTCAGTAAAGTCTTGCCGTACTTGTAAGATTTTACAATTGCATCGACCAAAGAAAACCCAAGCAGAAGGTTTGCAACTTTGTCCAAGTATTTCCGAAGAACATCAGCATTCCACTGAAAATCCAAGTGAACGCAGTCGATAGCCATGTGGACCATTTCCCTGGATCCAAGATGTCAGAGGATCTAGCTATGCAAGTATTACAACCATAATTTTCAAAAGAAACCAAGATAACATTGTTACAGTTGTTCATGAGTGAAATATATCATGGACTAAGATCCCTCAGTCTTAATACGAACCAGTAATCACATGCATAACAGTGAGTATAACTGAAACCATCCTTGATGATACTTTCATAGGATATAAGCAAGATCGTAGTCAGGGATCATGAACAAAATGTACAATTGGCCAGATTATCTACTATTAAGTTTTGCTAAAGCTCAAAGGACAGAACATGTTTAACTAGAAAGCTTTTTCTGAAAGATCGACAGAACAAGAAACATTCAGTGCCATAAAAATAAAGCATAATAATAGTCGAAACAGAAACTACAGAAAGTATTTACCTATACTTTGAATAATCGGCCATCAGAAAGCAACCCAGGATTGGTATTCCACGACAAGAAATGAACATTTGCATTGTCTAGGAGCTGGATGACATAAACGTATTCTCGTTTAAATTAAGGTAATCCAAAGTTGGCCATTAAGCAACTCATTGGAATAATTATCCAACCTTGATAGACAAAGTTGGCGATACAAACTTCCCAAGGCTGGTCAGGCACAACAAAGCTCATCACAGAAGGAACCAACAATGAACCTATACATTAACATGAATTAGTTAAAGGTGTCCAGCCATCTTGTCGTTAAGTTGCACAAGCGCTACTATCTAGAAAAATAAATAAAACCCCCCAACTTTACAAATTCTGATCCTGATCAGTATATAACTGGTTAAGTAGAAAATCATGCACTTGATAGCTGAAAATTTGGTAGAAACTTCAACTAGTTCAAAATTGATCAATGTTCAATAGCTGTCTACCAGATTGTCGATTAAACGAGGGAGCAGACGAGCTAATTAAATGGAAGTACTTACGAGGCCAGGAAGACAAGCATTTTCCTGGAATCCAGTGTTATCTTTTATTATTTCATTTAGAATTTGGAGAACGGAACATATAGCTTGAACCTGAAACTGGAAAACATTATAAAATGGTGATGAGAATCCCAAGTAATGAAGGGTTTCTTTAAATTCAAGCAGTTCCGTTAAATGAAGGAAACCATGCAGGAATAACGTTTTGCTCGGGTCGTTTCTGGAAGCGAGTAGTCAATTTATGACTAGCTGATATAATCACATCTTCAAGTTCATCTGGCCTAAGTGATGAGACTAACTCGCTAAATTCAGCCCCTTACAAACAGAAACCAATACCACATATCAACGTATCAAAAGTTAAACATATTTAGAACGTTACAAGTAGACAATAACATGAATCAG
Source organism: Lindernia subracemosa (assembly GCA_028392965.1). Classification (NCBI taxonomy): domain Eukaryota; kingdom Viridiplantae; phylum Streptophyta; class Magnoliopsida; order Lamiales; family Linderniaceae; genus Vandellia; species Vandellia subracemosa. Next base: position 401,303 of record JAQPCC010000098.1, on the reverse strand, counting down.
AAAAAAAGATAGATAAAACAGTTGTCCTCAAAACACCGAATTAGGAAAGTACATTACACAAGAAAAACAGATATTGGAACAAAACGGCAGGATGAAATCCAGAAACTATACGGTGGGAAATTATTAAATACTTAGAAAAAGAAGGTGGGAGAATAAATGGGACGTTGAGATGGAAACTAGGAAATCCAATACAATAGGCTAGTGACCATCATTAGCCTTCCCATAAACAAACACCTCAGTCCGCACGAAAAAGATCAAAGAGAATAGATGTCAACCCTCTTACTGCACTGCCATTTACTACGTAGAAACACTGAATTAAAGGAAAATATCCATAATGTGAAGAAGTCATCGACTTAAGAGTGTATGTTTCTCCAAAATTTACGTATCCGGCACACTCACTCCACCAACGACCCATAATTAACATGAATCAACACTGAAACCACTCAAGAATAAAGTACTTGGAGAGGTAATAGATTTTCCGCATGAAATTTTACTTCAAACCCCTTAGAAGCAAACCATAGAAGAGATGCCCCTCAGATATAGTGAAATCGACAGACAGTTAAGTTTCATCATCTCTAGAACTTAATAGAGAATCAATATCAATTACATCTTCCTTTAAGACACCCATCACCAAGCTATAGAGATTGGCACCATTTGCTTGTGAAGATTCGTTTTATTTCTGCTTTTGAGCAATGGCTGCCCTCAATGTTGCAGCCATATCATTGTTTCAACCTATGGGGACAGCATTACCATGACCCGCATGAGATGATAATGCAGAAGTGGAGGCCTCAACTGTTGGATAATCTCAAAAAAAAAAAAAAATAAAAATAAAAATAAAAAATAAAAAAAAATATAAAAATCAGACAACGCATGGGCTGCGCATACACGCGCAGCCCCCCAAAATCTTTTATTTTTCAACACGCATGATAAGTTTTGTCCTATATGTAATATATTATATTATATATGCATGTGTGTGGGATATATATATATATATATATAGATGCATGCAAGTGTGATAGTGAGTAAGAAAAAAGAGAACTCGTGCATGAGTGTGTAACTGAAAGAAGAAAGAAACCAATGCTAAGATAAGATATTCGTCCCGAATACTCATTCCATTCACGAACATTACTTCATTTATCTTGGGAGCGTGTGTGAGTATCTCGTCTTCGTTTCTTCGCTTTATTGGGAACTAATAAAACATCAAATTGGTATCAGAGCCATGTCGTACATCGCAGCAACCAACGGTCTATTCATTCCGCGCCTCACCAGGTCCAACTACGACAACTGGAGCATCCAGATGAAGGTGTTTCTCAGTGCTCGGGGTGTATGGGAAATTGTTCAAAACGGACATACCAAACCCGAAGATACGAAAGGATACACAGAAGCCCAACTAAAGGCGTTGAGAGAATCTAGCGGGCAAGACAGCGCCGCGCTATCCATCATCCACCAATCTCTAGACGAGGCCGGTTTCGAAAAAATAGCCGGGGCGAAAACTTCGAAAGAAGCTTGGGAGGCGTTGGAGAAAGCGTATAGAGGTGCCGAACGAGTAAAGCAAGTTCGGTTGCAGACTCTCCGTGGCGAATTCGAAATGACGAAAATGAAGGAAAGCGAAGGCGTGTCCGAATATATAACGAGAGTTCAAACCATCGCGAACCAGTTGAAGAGAAACGGCGAGGTCTTAACAGACGCCCGAGTTGTCGAGAAAATTCTACGCTCCCTCACGAACGATTACGAGAACGTGGTGTGCGCAATTGAAGAATCCAAAGACCTTGAGAAGATGACGGTCGATGAACTCTCCGGCTCGCTCGAAGCTCACGAGCAACGAAAGAAAAAGAAAAAACAAGAGTCTCTGGACGAGGCCCTACAGACGAAATTGTCACTCAAAGAGGACAAGGCGTTGTATACGCACCATGGCCGAGGACGAGGACGTGGCCAACGAGGACGAGGTTTCGGCCAAACTACGGGCCGAGGACGAGGATACCACCAAGAAAAAGAACACACCACCAATCAAAATTGGAGAGGACGAGGTCGAGCCCGAGGACGAGGCGGTCGCTCAAATCGACCGAGCGTTGAATGTTACAACTGCGGAAAGTTCGGGCATTTTGCGAAAGATTGCTGGTCCGAAAAGAAAGTAGAAGAAAGTGCGAACCTAATCGCACAAGAAGAGCCAAAAGATGAAGGCGTTCTCTTGATGGCGCTCGAAGATACAAATCCGGGCAGCGACATGGTGTGGTATCTTGACACCGGTGCCAGCAATCATATGAGCGGGCAAAAGCATCTCTTTACCGATATAAAGAAGATCGATGACGGACACGTGTCTTTTGGAGACGCGTCGAAGATAGAAGTCAAAGGCCGAGGGAAAATATGTTTCTCTCAAATGGACGGCAAACAAGGATCGGTCGAGGACGTTTATTTCGTACCAGATTTAAAGACCAACATCTTAAGCATGGGCCAACTGCTTGAAAAGGGATGTTCGGTGTTCATGAAGGACCGGTCACTGCAACTACGAAACAAGGCTGGCAAGATGATTGCACGGGTCGAGATGGAAAGAAACAGAATGTTCAAACTCAACCTGAAGACGATTAAAGAAAAATGTTTGCAAGTCGACTTGAAAGACAAAGACCATTTGTGGCATATGCGGTTCGGACACTTACACTACGGAGGCCTGAAAGAGCTCTCCAAGAAGGGCATGGTGCATGGAATGCCGACGATAGAAGAAGGAAAGAAGCTTTGTGAAAGTTGCGTGATCGGGAAACATTCGAGGACGGCATTTCAAAAGCAGGCCGAATTTCGCGCGCGCAAACCGCTCGAGCTTATCCACACAGATATATGCGGACCGATCACACCGGTATCTTTCAGTGGAAAGAGATACTTCATCACTTTCATCGACGACTACTCGAGAAAGACTTGGGTGTATTTCCTGAAAGAAAAATCAGAAGCGCTAGAGACATTTAAGAGATTCAAGACCATTGTCGAGAAGGCGACAAGCTTGAACATCAAAGCGCTCCGATCAGACAGAGGTGGAGAATACACGTCAGGTGCTTTTGTGACTTTTTGCGAGGAACAAGGCGTCAGGAGGTTCCTCACCGCACCGTATTCACCACAACAAAATGGCGTGGCCGAAAGGAAGAATCGAACTATACTTGACATGGTTCGATCGATGTTGAAAACCAAGGAGATGCCAAAGGAGTTCTGGGCTGAGGCGGTACATTGTGCTGTGTACATTCAGAACCGATGTCCACATCACAAACTCGGGAGTCAAACACCACAGGAAGCATGGAGTGGCCAGAAACCGACCGTAGCACACTTCAAAATATTTGGAAGTGTAGCGTATTCACACGTGCCTGATCAGAAAAGAACCAAGCTCGACGACAAAAGCAGAAAGCTCGTGTTCATTGGGTACGATGAAAAGACGAAGGCGTACCGACTGTTCGATCCAGTAGCTAAGAAGGTGACAGTGAGTCGAGATGTTCGTATAGACGAAGAAAGTTCGTGGGACTGGAAGAATGAAGGAAAAACAACGCAACGAGAACCATTGAGCGTGGCACCAATACCTGTCTCGGTACCATCTCAAGAAAATAACGACGAGGACGAACCGAGACAACCAAAGACGAGGAGCTTACAGGACCTGTATGAATCAACCGAGGAGGTTCACTTAGTCTGCTTGCTAGTCGACTCGGAGCAAATCAGTTTCGAAGAGGCGGTAAGAGACAAAAGATGGAAGGCAGCAATGGACGAGGAAATCAAAGCAATTGAAAGGAATGATACATGGAAGCTTGCAGAGTTGCCAGACGGGCACAAACCCATAGGAGTGAAATGGGTTTATAAAAAGAAGTTGAACGCTCAAGGAAAAATCGAACGATACAAGGCTAGACTAGTCGCGAAGGGCTACCGACAACGAGCGGGAATTGACTACGATGAAGTCTTTGCTCCCGTTGCAAGAATGGAGACGATTCGTTTGCTCCTGGCGCAAGCTGCAAAACTCAACTGGCCGATCTATCAGATGGACGTGAAATCTGCTTTTCTAAACGGGGAGCTTGAGGAGGAAGTCTACGTTGAACAACCCCCGGGATATTCAAAAGCAGGAGAAGAAGGCAAGGTGTTGAAGTTAAAGAAAGCGCTCTACGGGCTGAAGCAAGCGCCTCGAGCATGGAACACCCGGATCGATGGATACTTCAAAAGTAATAAATTCGAGCAATGTCCGTTCGAGCATGCATTGTACGTCAAAAAGGAAGAAGCGGAAATGATCATCGTCGCTCTCTACGTCGATGATCTTATCTTCATGGGGAGCAATGAGAAGATAATCACAGACTTCAAAAAGGCGATGACGAAGGAGTTCGAGATGACGGATTTGGGTCTGATGAAATACTTTCTCGGTCTCGAAGTCGATCAAAGAAGCACGGGAATATTTGTGTCACAAGAAGCATATGCGAAGGACATATTGAAGAAGAACAAAATGGAGGAAAGCAAACCTGTGGCAACACCGATGGAACTTGGTACAAAATTGTCCAGGTTTGAGGGAGGAGAAGCAGTAAGCGCAACCGAATATCGAAGTCTCGTGGGAAGCCTGCGATACTTGACTTGCACGAGACCCGACATTGCTTACAGCATTGGAGTCGTTAGCCGCTACATGGAAGAACCAAGGCAATCACATCTCAAAGCAATCAAGAGGATTCTACGTTACATCCGAGGAACTCAATCACTCGGACTATTTTATTCTAAGACGACTGACTGCAAACTGCTCGGATATTCGGACAGTGATTGGTGTGGAGATATCGATGATCGGAAAAGTACGGGCGGCTATGTATTTTTCTAGGAGACACTGCATTCACGTGGTTATCAAAGAAGCAACCGATCGTGACTCTATCAACCTGTGAAGCGGAATATGTAGCAGCATCGTGGTGTGTTTGTCACACAATCTGGCTAAGAAACTTATTGCTCGAGTTGAATCTTCAACAAGTCGAGCCAACTGAAATTCGAGTAGACAACAAGTCAGCGATCGAGTTGGCGAAAAATCCAGTCTATCACGAGAGAAGCAAGCATATTGATACTCGGTATCATTTATCAGAGAGCATGTTAAAAACGGAGAAGTGAAGATGGTGCACGTTGCGAGTCTCGATCAAGTTGCAGATATTTTCACAAAGCCGTTACCGACAAATGCGTTCGAGACTTTTAAGAGGATGCTCGGAATGAGAGATCGGATGCATTGAGATTAAGGGAGGAATTTGTTGGATAATCTCAAAAAAAAAAAAAAATAAAAATAAAAATAAAAAATAAAAAAAAATATAAAAATCAGACAACGCATGGGCTGCGCATACACGCGCAGCCCCCCAAAATCTTTTATTTTTCAACACGCATGATAAGTTTTGTCCTATATGTAATATATTATATTATATATGCATGTGTGTGGGATATATATATATATATATATAGATGCATGCAAGTGTGATAGTGAGTAAGAAAAAAGAGAACTCGTGCATGAGTGTGTAACTGAAAGAAGAAAGAAACCAATGCTAAGATAAGATATTCGTCCCGAATACTCATTCCATTCACGAACATTACTTCATTTATCTTGGGAGCGTGTGTGAGTATCTCGTCTTCGTTTCTTCGCTTTATTGGGAACTAATAAAACATCATCAACAGCCTGATCCAAATGGTGGTACAACTTCATCGGAGAAGGTATCTTATATGTACTATTTCCTAAATGCAACAGAATGTTCATTCCACGCATTTTAATTTACTGGATAAAAGGACATTATAATGACAATATACAGATAAAAATGCAGCATAAGTTTAAAGCAACAATTACTTTACTTTCTCAAGGGCAGAATTTTTTACGTTGTCCCTTCGTTCGCAGCACCCATTAGTTTTGGACATCCTTGTTCAGCATCGTCAATATTTCTACAACTTTAAAAATGCAACCAATAAGATCACAATAAGACAATAATTCCCTTACCTGAGTGAGTGAAAGGGTAACAATGAAACATTTCAGACAGGCATACCTAAGCGTTCCACTATGGCGTTAAGATGTCTGCGGGGCACGTCTCGAATGTTTTATCCATGGGTGTGAAAGTAGTGTTTTTGCCTCTTGTCTATGGCTAGCATCCTGAAACGACAAACTTAGTCACCGAACACCACTGCACACCTCATCTGGTGAACTGTATTTAATAAACATAAATTAGGTCAAAGTTTGCGTGATAGACTGAAAATATAATGTGATTTTTATATAACTCAGATGCTACAGATTTAACAGGAAAGGGAATAACAAAACATAGGGTGGTCGAACAACAGCGAGAGGAAAAGGGATTGCAATATCGTATGTTCGAACAAGTAAACTACTATAGATTATTGACACATGACTTCCAGAGAGAAATAAAGACTATGATAATTTCTGTTCTCCATTTTGCACGGCAAAGGATAACAAACAATCTCCTACACAAATTCAACTTCCATTCTATTCATCTAAAACATGATCATTAAATTGATTCATCCACCCGAAAAATAACACCAAATTCATCAAAAAATTAATATATAAAGTAAGATCTGCAACATAATGAATATTCAATTACCGTAAAAAAAAATCAAACCATCTAGTTTGATACTATATAACGAATTCAGGCAAGGGGTGTAGAAACTCATGGTAGAGATGATGATATGGAAATAGCAAGAGACCTTCCCAGCTGGAAAGAGGAATATAATAAACTAGATGGCTAGAACACAATACTCTTGGTGCTCAACACCAAATTCCTATTCCAAACGAAAACTACACATGCCAAAAACAAATATCGCAGCGTGAGAAGCCATCCAATAAGGAGTACTAACAACTGAATGTATACTAACATATGCTTCATTTAGTTTTCTTGCAAACCCGAAATCTGCAAGTTTAACAAGACCCTGAAGAATTTCTTTGGAAAGAGGATACCATTCGGGAAAAAACAAAATGCATCTTTCCATTCATCAAAAGAAGTCCAGACCCAGCACCAAAGCATACAAAAAAGAGCCAAATATAATAAAAGAAAGAAAACAATGGACATTCACTGAAAAGGCAATGAAAAGAAAAATCATCGTGAATTATCCGGCGAAGCTCAAGCGGCAGTAGAAAATGCAAATTTCTCAGTCAAAACTAAAAGCATAATCAACCAAGTCCACAAAAACTCAAGAATTAACCTCTTTAAGTGTCAAAATAATTACTCCGGTGACATCGCGGTGTACTACACCTTGATCGTGCAGATAAACCAGAACTTCCAACACCTGATGGCCAAAAGAGGATGAGACCTTTATAATTAGCTAACGATATGTGGAGTATGATTTTATACTGTTGATAACATGTTTTGACACATGAGATATGCAGACTGCCACCAACAAGTCAGGAAAGGGAGCAAATTTATTTGGCTTGATAGTATGAGCAAGTGAGCCATTCTCCATGTACCTTCAAAAGGATGTAGTGTTAAGTGCAATAGGCCCTTGTGATCATGCTGAGATTGCAAGGAAAATGTGGAGGATTTGATGAAGTGGCTTACTCAAGAATTATGTGAAGATGGGATTTATCTTCAATGATCCAAGATATTTGACAGTGTTCTTATGATTCATAATCTTCAAAAAGAAAAAGGAATACGTGAGTCGGATAAGATTGTGTTAATCGTTACAATAACACAGATCAAACGAGACCATAAAGCGCATGTGCGCCTACGAACCATCAGAATTGTGCCTATAAAGTTAAAAGGTAACTCAAAAAATACGAAAAGACCTGGGAAATCACTTACGGACAGAATCATTTTCAGCAAAGCTTCTTCCACTTTCTTGGTATCACTATCATGGGGCACGCATAGATCAAGTGAATCTAAAGCAGTCACAGACCAGGCTTCATATTCAAGAAGGCTAAGGTACACATCCAATCCTCTATGGGCACATCACTCCTCCCTTGAATTTCGTGATGCATGTGGTGAATCCGTCATGATAAAGTTCCTTAAATGGGGAATGATCCCATGTTCGGTTGATTGCTTTTGCCTTCTCTAGTTGAATGAAATAGAAATCATCATAGTACAATCTATCTATTCGGTGTAAGAGAATTAAAAAAAATTGAGCTGGAAACATTGTGTTAGCCTCACCTCATGATGAATTTGTGAGACAAAAAGGCCTTCCATGAGGTCGTTATTTTGGATCAGATATTTAATTTCAACTGCATGCTGAATATGTTCCAAGCAATGTGGGTCGTCGATAAATGATTGAGGAATTTCAGCAGCTACAAGTAACAGAATCATAACAAAATTAGATCATAAAAAAGAAATCGCATGATCAAAACTTTAGAAGCTTGTGACGTACCTTCAAAAAAATTAGAGGTTCCATCTTATTGAATATCTGAAAAGACGACTCAGTAAAGTTTTGCCGTACTTGTAAGATTTTACAATTGCATCGACCAAAGAAAACCAAAGCAGAAGGTTTGCAACTTTGTCCAAGTATTTCCGAAGAACATCAGCATTCCACTGAAAATCCAAGTGAACGCAGTCGATAGCCATGTGGACCATTTCCCTGGATCCAAGATGTCGAAGGATTTAGCTATGCAAGTATTACAAAAATAATTTTCAAAAGAAACCAAGATAACATTGTTAAAGTTGTTGATAAGTGAAATATATCATGGACCAAGAAACCAAGATAACATTGTTAAAGTTGTCGATAAAACGGTATCAGAAAAGTACATTACACAAGAAAAAAAGATATTGGAACAAGACGGCAGGATGAAATCCAGAAACTATACGGTGGGAAATTATCAAATACGTAGAAAACGAAGGTGGGAGAATAAATGGGACGGTGAGATGGAAACAAGGAAATCCAATACAATAGGATGGTGACCATCATTAGCCTTCCCATAAACAAACACCTCAGTCCGCACGCAAAAGATCAAAGAGAATAGATGTCAACCCTCTTACTGCACTGCCATTTACTACGTAGAAACACTGAATTAAATGAAAAATATTCATAATGTGAAGAAGTCATCGACTTAAGAGTCTATGTTTCTCCGAAATTTACGTATCCGGCGCACTCACTCCACCAGCGACCCATAATTAACATGAATCAACACTGAAACCACTCAAGAATAAAGTACTTGGAGAGGTAATAGATTTTCGACGCATGAAATTTTACTTACCTTACCAATTACATCCCTTTAAGACACACCCATCATCAAGCTACAGAGGTTGCCACCATTTTCCTGCAAAGATTCATTTTATGTCTACTTTCGAGCAATGGCTGCTCTCAACGTTGGAGCTATATCATTCTTCCCACTATGGGGCCAGCATTACCATGACCCGCATGAGATTATAATTTAGAAGTGGAGGCCTCAACAGCCTGATCCTTCAGCTTTTCACAGGGAGGAACAAATCATCCAAAGTAGCATCACCAGGATGGTCACTGAATCTATTCATTTCATTCCCTGCACCAGTTGATGCATTTGCAGCCTCCACCCGAAAAATAAGATCAAATGCATCAAAAAATTCATATACAAAGTAAGATCTGCGACAGAATGAATATTCAATTACCGTAAAAAAAAAATGAACGAGAGACCCTCTTGGAGAATGTTCTCAAGCGAAACTTGTTTGATCCCAACAAAGTCTCCATTCTCCAAATCCAATCCCTTTGTAAACTCGCCCGTAAGCTCCTTTCCCGATTTCGTCTCCAAGCAACTAAAGTTCACCGAAATTAAAAACACAAATTACGCCAGCACCTCAAAAGAAAATGCACGTAAAACAAAAAACAAAAAAACAAAATAAAAAAGAAAAGCATCATTACGTACTTGTTGTCGAGGGTTTTGGATCTGTGGAAGACGGATTAAATTATCTGGTGAGCACGAGCCAAAATCCTGATTCTCAAATAATCTTATGCGCACGCCTCATTCAATACGTCAGTCTAGGCTGCAAAAATTGGGGGGCATTCACCCGACTGAGAAGAATAAACAGACTTTCAGAGCTTTGAACAATGGTGGTAATATGATTATGTGAATGAATAGAAACAGAGCGGTTATGTTATACGGAAAAAGAGAGGTGTGCTGTGTAGAGAGAAAACGTGTCGCCTTGCCAGCCTGGTACCTATCTTCTTATATGTATGTAAATGTAGCGTAGGTGTGCTATATTTATATTTTTTTATATATAAAAATGTTATAACTAGTAAATATTATATTAAGGAATATTTGCACATATATATCTATTGGTTAAAAATTCTTACAATTAGATACCCAAACACAAAAATGTTATATTCGGGTATTAAAATTGAATATTTCCTACACTTAGATACCCATTAGACGAAAATACCCCTGAGAACTTGGATTATTATACTTTTACCGGGTATTTTAATTTAAAAAAATCAAAATATCCCACATAGTTTGAAAGATAGTTGCGGCCTAATTGATACCAAAACCTAATCAACCTCGAAATCCACCTCGAACCCCCACAAATTGTCCAACCCCGTAACATGTTAATCACGCTCATTGATTTCATTTCCCTCTCACGCCCAAGGAGTTCAATTGAAATTGGTGTCGCCGTTTGGAAAAGGAAGCTTCTAATACTTAGAATGTTTGGTAATTATTTATTTTGTCGTCACATTGTTTGAAAGCATGGTCGTCATTGTGAAATTTTTTTATTAATTGCTCGATGGGAAAATTTCTTATCAGTCCCGATCGGAATTTCAAATTCCTCTTAAATACCACTTCAATTATTTCTTCCTGTTCAGTAACATTTGTCGAATTTCTTCCTGTTCAATACCTAAAATGGACTTGTCAATGTTGAAAACGCAAAATTAACCTTACTTCACATGTTTAGTCCTAATAAAACTGGACATCATACCAATTGTTGTCTCTATTATACCAACTATTAACACTATTATATCAATAGAATTGAATATTATACCAACTGTTATCGCTATTATACCAACTGTTAACACTATTATATCAATAAATAACGTTATTATAATTTTACATCAACAAAACAGTATATTATACCAACTGTTGTCGTTATTATACCAACTGTTATCACTATTATACCAACAAATAATGTTATTCTAAATTTTTACAAATAAAACTGGACATTATACCAACTGTTGTCGCTATTATACCAACTGTTATAATATTTAATTTGTGGTTTTTTTTAGGTGTTATCGATTAGAGCTTTTTGAAGTATAAATTGAGTCTTTTAATTTTTAAGTCTCATTTTTTTTTTCGTTTTTGAGGTTCAATTAGAGTTGTTACTGTAGTTTTTTTTTTTTTGTATGTTATGCGTATGATTCTGGCACGTTATGTGAATGTTTTTTTATAGCATTTATAATGGAACCTTTATAATGGTACTTTATGTTTTTTATACCCATCGGGCCTAATTTTTTTTTAAAATTTTAAATTTTAATTTTAAAAATCTTTTTAATTATTCATTATTAATTATAATTTATACCTAGTATTATATATAATAATACAAATACATAATTATGATAAAAAAAATATATCAATAAACACATAAAAAAAAATTTCTTATAAAATTGAATTTTATAAAATATTTTATATAGAAATAAAGAAAAAAATTAAAAAAGGGCCTAATTTGGCCCTTAGCCCGTCGTGCCAAAAGCCCACTCATGTTTCGGGCTTAAAAAATTTAGGCATAATCCTGCTTTTTTCTCGGGCCGAGCGGGCCGGCCCACGAGTTCAGCTCCAAACTTTCAGCTCTAACTGACACGTCGTTATGCTCGCCATGTCATCCGAGCTGCGACGATGCCGGCCACCTAGCTGACACATCACGGTCGGTGCCACGTTATTGGAGCATAAGTTAAAGTTCTTCAGTGTTCCCCGCAATGAAGAGCATAAATTTAAGCTCCTCAGTGCTCCCTACGTGAAAAATGCATTCCCATTGCACACGTGACACGTCTCAGACTCGGCCTCGGCCGCGGGCTTCGGCTCGGGACTCGTAGGTGCGTTGCACCTGCTCGCCTTTCGGTCAATTCCACCCAAACTCGTGTAGGCCCACATAAGCCCATATGAGTGCATCCAAGTCAAGCCCTTTGAATAACTCACACTATAAACTAATTAAACTTGAGGTAATTATTCAATGTGGAACAATGTTCGCACATTTATATATTTAATATATTTAACACATCTTTATTTGACCAACTTTGAAAATTAATTTCTCGTTCACTCGATATCAATTTAACCCTAGCTCGCATGATCGACCCAGAGACCATACCCATCGACGAGCTACAAACCCACTATCTCAAGCGGCTCATGACTGCAGACCACCTCACGACCGATCAGAAGTCGATTTTAGACTTCCTCTGCAGTTTGTCCGCTCCCCAAGGACCAAACCTGCCTGAGTCAATGAAAGAGTAACAATGAAACATTCCAGACTTGCATACCTAAGCGTTCCACTATGGCGTTAGGATGGTCGGACAACAGCGAGAGGAAAAAGGATTGCAATATAGTATGTTAGAACAAGTAAACTACTATAGATTGTTGACACATGACTTCCAGAGAGAAATAAAGACTATGATAATTTCTGTTCTCCATTTTGCACGGCAAAGGATAACAAACTATCTCCTACACAAATTTAATCTCCATTCCATTCATCTAAAACATGATCATTAAATTGATTTATCCACCCGAAAAATAACACCAAATGTATCAAAAAGTTAATATATAAAGTAAGATCTGCAATACAATGAATATTCAATTACCGTAAAATAAATCAACGAGAGACCATCTAGTTTGATATTATATAACGAATTCAGGCAAGGGGTGTAGAAACTCATGGTAGAGATGATGATATGGAACTAACAAGATACCTTCCAGCTGAAAAGAGGAATATAATAAACTAGATGGCTAGAACACAATACTCTTCGTGCTCAACAACAAATTCCTATTCCAAACGAAAACTACACATGCCAAAAATAAAAATCGCAGCGTGAGAAGCCATCCAATAAGGAGTACTAACAACTGAATGTATACTAACATATGATTCATTAAGTTTTCTTGCAAACCCGAAATCTGCAAGTTTAACATGACCGTGAAGAATTTCTTTGGAAAGGGGATACCATTCGGGAAAAAACATAATGCATGTTTCCATTCATCAAAAGAAGTCCAGACCCAGCACCAAAGCATACAAAAAAGAGCCAAACATAATAAAAGAAAGAAAACAATAGACATTCACTGAAAAAGGCAATGAAAAAAAAATCACCGTGAATAATCCGGCGAAGCTCAAGCGGCAGTAGAAAATGCAAATTGCTCAGTCAAAACTAAAAGCATAATCAACCAAGTCCACAAAAACTCAAGAATTAACCTCTTTAAGTGTCAAAATAATTACTCCGGTGAAATCGCGGTGTACTACACCTTGATCGTGCAGATAAACCAGAACTTCCAACACCTGATGGCCAAAAGAGATTTAGACCTTTATAATTAGCTAACGATATGTGGAGTATGATTTTATACTGTTGATAACAGTTTTGACACCTGAGATATGCAGACTGCCACCAACGAGTCAGGAAACGGTGCAAATTTATTTGGCTTGATAGTATTAGCAGGTGAGCCATTCTCAACGTACCTTCAAAAGAATGCAGTGTTAAGTGCAATAGGCCTTTTGCTCATGCTGAGATTGCAAGGAAAATGTGGAGGATTTGATTAAGTGGCTTACTGAAGAATTATGTGAAGATGGGATTTATCTTCAATGATCCAAGATATTTGACAGTGATCTTACGATTCATAATCTTCAAAAAGAAAAAGGAACACGTGAGTCGGATAAGATTGTGTTAATCATGGAAATCACACATATTGTAGGTCACCAAAACCCAGCAACCCTCGGGATTTATATGGATTTTGCTCTCTTCTCTCCTTTATGTGTTTTCGTTGATAGAACAATGAGAGAGAGAGAGGTGACGGCTGCCCCTTTTTCTCAAGTGGGGATTTCTTTCAATTGAAGGATAATTATAAGTGGAAGCCCTAGCTGACTTTTATGCCAATATTTTGGCATAATTACACTTTTGGTCCCTAGACAAACTAAACATCTAATATAATGAGTCTAAGTCTAAAATAACAATACAAATAAATATTTCAAGTATACAAAGACCCAAAAGACTAAAAGAACACAACTAAAAATATTCCTAACATTCTCCCCCTTTGTGTTCTTCATCTTTTGTCTTTAAGTCTTTGAGTGATGTGGCACGGCTCTATCTTCTCCTCTGCCTGTAGAACGAGCTCATGAAACCCGTAGGAGATTCATGTGAGTGCTTTGCTGCTCTGTCTGTGTAGAATGTTTGCGATAGTCGTCTTCGATTTTTGTGATCCTTTCGCTGATCAGTTTTAACGTACCATCGCAGAATTTTGGAATTTCAGACATCTTGAGTAGCCTTTTCTCGTTCTTCTTCTTGAGGTTTAACATACCATCGTACCAAATCACCTTGAACTCTAGGTATCTGATACTACCTAGGCCCTTTTCGTATACTTGTACTCTTGTTGAAAAGGGGCGACTTTTTGAACAAGTTCTTTTGGTCTTCCGCACGTGCCGGCACACGGAGAATCCATGAGTTACTTGTTTTGTCGCTCCGCCTCAACTTTGATAGCCCCCTCATATTTAGTTGATCAAGCATCTTCATTCTATCCAGCTTCCTCCAGATCTTTTGACACGTGTCCTCGATCCATGGTGCTGCTAAGTCCAGCTGTCTATCCACGGCTTCGCCTAACACATAGATAGTTTTGAGAGACTGTTTGAAGGTCTTGCGATGTTTGAAAATTATGAATTTTGCCTCGGATTCAAACTCTCTACGTTTGGTCCATGATTCCTCGAGGATATAGTTGTCGATGATCTGGTGCGGATTTTGATATGAGTGTGCACCGGAAGTAATAGAAGATACGCTTTGTCGTCGTTGTTCGCTCAGGACTTGTTGTTGTTGTCTAGACTTGGACTCGAATATCTTTATTTTTGCTTGTCTGGGGCTGTGTTGTTGGGTTCGGGTGCTTTTCTCTACCCTTTGTTGTGCTCGATGTTCTATGTCTCTTCTCCCCCTCACGACGGTCGTCGTGTCTTCTTTTGAAGAGGGATGATCATCTTGGCACATGTCTGATAGATTCGTTCTCTTGGGGCCATTGAGACTGCAGAGGTATTCGAGAATCAGTTGTTGACCCTCCGTTAAAGTGTCGGTACTCTTCAACCGCATGAGGAAGCAAGTTATAGCTCGTGAAGAGGTATGGTCGGGATCGATAAAGCGAGCTAATGTTCGGAGATGTAGGATATGTGGAGCAGGTTCCGTTTGAAGTACCAGAGGTGAAATGGTGGTGGTGGAGTGGTTTGGGTAGTTTGTGGATGAGAAAGATCGAGGTGGATAGGGTGGTGGAGATGGTTTGGCGTTTGCTCAGGAACGGAGGAGAGTGTGTCTTCGACTGGGTTCGTCCTGTTGTCCCGAACGGCCACCATAATATCTTTTTTGAATTTTGTGGCGACGGACTCCAGGGCTTGGTTGAAGCGCTCCTCCGTCACAAAGCGGGTATCACCTCCGGGGCCACTAAGGCGCTCCGTTTGCACATGGAGTGTGGCTTGAACTTAGTTCAAGACTTCCGACCGGTCCTCGTAATCCACCCATTTGGGTAGACACTCTGGTCGTTGACGGTAAATCACACAGACTTACCGGGGGAGGTGTAAAACCGGGGCGACTTAGGCTTCCCGTTGACATCGTTCTAGAGTCGTGCTCCAGAAGATGGCTTGATACCGTTTTTGTAATTGATGTTGCAACGGCAGGACTTCCTTCTGATCATAGAAGCACATCAATAAAAGATGCATCTACAGAAGTTCTGGCATGGTCGCGTAGACCTGCACTGTGTGTATAAAATAATGTATGTGTCCTAGAAAAATGGAAAACATTTAGGCAATGAGGACACACTAGACGTTAAAGTGCTCAAGAAATACGTGGTATAGGGCTGTGGACCACTGAGTTCAATATCTCTCGCCTCCGAATGAAACGGTGATAGCATATGCGGTTCCCCGTGAGATATTAAAACATTTGTCTTTATGGAGACAAATGAGTAGCTAGGAAGGGTTGTGCCTGCGCCTTTGGACCTTATGAGGCGTCTTCTACCCGGGATCTGAACAAATCAGTCCTGTACCTATATTGGTTATGGTCCGAATAGTTTGTGGTTGAGTTGTAAAGATTTCATCGTGATGCGCTCAATTACCCTCACATACACTCGGGGTTGTTCTTGGGATAGGTGCAGTTGGGATTTACTGAACCATGGAACAAGTATGTGAGCAACTCATTGTTGTCCATGCACTAATTTCCTAAGATGACACTCCCCCTCAAAGCATGAAGTTGTATACGACACTCTCTTTGAAGCTTAGCCGCTATTTAGGTATCACTCCCTCTAAATAGTTGCGCTATTCTTAATACCATGTCTTTACTCCCCCTAAACATATGCGCTTTTGAGAAATTGCATATTACTACCCTTCAAATCATGCGCCTTATGATTGATGTGATACTCCCCTTTAAATGAGCCTGTTGCGCTAATGACTATCACTCCCCCTGAAATGTATGCGCTCTCTCCTTTTTTAAGTAATACGCTCTTTTAAACTTTTGCGCTCTTTTTCCACTCCCCTAATTAAAATCAGAAAAGAATAGGAAGACCGACTACCCTTAAATGTAAGCGCGAGTGAAAATAAGTCTGACGTCCTGTGAAAAGCAAGACTAAAAAAAATATGAAGGCTAACTCCTTAGAAATTTATGCACTTTCTTGATTCAAATCGGCCTTCGTTAAAATGGTATTTTTCAATTCCATGCGTAATATGCATTTTGAATTTTAAAGTTTTGAAAAATGCATATTTAAAATGTATCATTTTGAAAAAGATAGGTATTTCTCAATTCTTCTTGTATGCGTATGCAATTTTTTAAAATTATCGAAAAATTCAGTTCACATACGCATATTTAGAATGTACCTTTCTGTTGTGAGAATACCGAAAACTTTAAATGTTACAGTTACGAAAACATTTTAAATATGAAATATGAGTAACTGCGAGATTTGAAGTGCAAAATATTTCGGTATTAATTTTTGATAAGTGGCAAGACTCAAAATTATTTAAAACATATAGGGAATTTTTAGGAAAAATAATTCACAGTAATTTTTAAAACTCCCCCTGAATGAAAAGTTTGTATTTTAAGTTCAGTCTTGCTCCCCATCAATATTTTAAAATTTTCAAAATAATGCTCCCCAACAATATTTTGAAGTTAATTTTACTCCCCCTCGATTAATGTCCCCGAGTTTTAAGAAATATTGTTTTAAAACTCTTATAAATTTTCT
Organism: Lindernia subracemosa; assembly: GCA_028392965.1. NCBI lineage: Eukaryota > Viridiplantae > Streptophyta > Magnoliopsida > Lamiales > Linderniaceae > Vandellia > Vandellia subracemosa. Next base: position 384,001 of record JAQPCC010000098.1, on the reverse strand, counting down.
CGAGGCACATAATCGAGGTTTCTCCCCTTCGTTACCAGACCAGGTTCGGAACCGAAATGTTCAGAAGCTTTGCTAAAGTAGGCTCGGGTCCTACACCGCTTTCATGTGGAAGCCTGCATCGTGAACGGACGGGTCCCAAACTGATGTATCCGGGAGCCTTGCGGTTGCTCGTCATCTCATACCCACCATGCATGCGGAGCAACCTCTGTTACCACACATGATGGGACTGCAAAATAACTAAGTTTTTGGTACCCAATTTTGAGTGGGTCCTTTATCGTTGTTAGTAGAAATGCACATTCTAGATGAGAAGGCCAAATCAAATTTGACGTCAACCTTTACGGGAGTCTTTGATTTAGGCATCCACACTTGCCTTTGTGTATTCTTAGGAATCCACGTGTAGTTTTGTTTGGCAGAGTGTGGGGACAATGAATTTGATCTAGGAATGGTGCGTTGTAATGCAGTCTTTTCATCACTTCTTCGTGAGTGATCAAATATGTTAAACGGTGAGAAGAAGGATGAAGAATTTCAAAATTTTAAATATTTTCATCACGACTATTGCTTTCAAATAAAAGTTTTGAAAAAGAAGAGTCATGGCAATAGTCGTGTTCTTGTTTAAAAGATGTTCTCCCTGAAAAGAATTTATCACTTTAAAAGTTGCAGGGAGAAGGCGTTGAAAGCTCGGAGTGTTTTTTTTTTTTTAAAAGAGTTTTGAGGTTGTGGACTTAGAAGGCGATGCGTTCTTCTTTAAAAAGGAATTCTGCCTCGTCCATTTCCTCCCGTTTTGGAGTTAAAAAACACTCTATCTAAATGGACTTTGGAGTTTTCTTTAGTTGCTGAAAGATTCTTGATCTCGGAAATCTGATCCAGAAGTTACCTATTTTGTTACATTAAAGCTCTCGTTTCAGCTGCAAAACTTTGTCGTTCGGACTCCAAAGTTATGCTGAGATCTGCAAATTTCTAAATAACGGCCTGAATATATGGAGCGGAAGCATTTGTCTCGGCAGTTAACGAATTATTAAGCTCATTTGCTCTAACTGAGAGATTGACCTCCAATATTTAAATTTTGGAGAGTAAATTCAACCGTTCCTCCTAGAGTCAATTATATTTTGCAGACCACGCACCTCGCTCACACTCAGAGGTTTCTAGGCGTTTGGTTAGATCTCTAATTTGGGCCAATTTTGAGATCCTTGCCTCAGCATTAATCGAACGTGTTATTTCACATCCCTATTCTATGAGGTTCTGAGTAAGGACACGTTGATTGTTTTCTAGCCTAAATTTTAACTCATTGACTGTTTTATTCCTGTTCAGTTCACTGGTAGACAATTCTTTAGTAAGCTCAATAATTTGTAAATGTTAGGAATCCATTTCTAGTGCTCAAATGTCATGTTATCTTTGTCTAGGGACCAAATTGTAGTTTATGATAAATAGGGACTGATGTGATATATACCAAAGTATGCTTTGGTATATATAGGGCAAGTGTGTGTATTTTACACATAACTTGAGCACACCTTGAGCGAGGCTCTCTCTCATTTTAATATCTCTCTCTTCATCACAGTAGATTAGGCTTAATTGTGGAGAGGTATATGGATTGCTTGTAGAGAAAACTATTGGATTAAATGAAGATTGATTGATGATTATCTATTGCTTCAGCGCGCTAATTACAAAGGTGAGTCAATCGATCTTAATTCTCAAGTTCAAGTTCATCTTAATTCGTTGGATGTTAAATCTGGAACCTATAGTAAATCATATTTTGGTACCTTAGAAGATAAACAATCAATGATTTCGTGTGTCTCTTTTAGCTGCATCTTAAGGATTTCCTCCTTTTGATAACTACTTAGATCACACTTACTCTTTGCTTGAGATCCTTCAGGCCTTTTGCCCTTTAAAGATCTTTGCTAAGTTCATTCAAAGCAATGATACACTTAATGAGTTCATTTTCCAAGTCGGAAGAGTTTACCTCTGAGTCAGATGAAGCGAAGTCCTCCACTTGTCTTTCGAAGCATCCATATATTTTTTAATTTATTTTATGAGGGTTGCTAGGCTTGGATCGACGTGTTAGTTGAGTAGGTCAAAACGAATTTTGGTTCGAGCAGTTAAAAGAAAGAATCTAAGTATTGTTGCCGAGAAGTTTTATACCGAAAAGTTCTAACTTTTGCTCATAGAAAATTTTCAAAGTGTAAGTTTTCGCAAAGAAGAAAATTTTTTTCGTAAAGAGATAGTTTTTCGTAAAAACTTTCGAAACAGTGAAATGCCGAAAAGTTCCTAAGGTGAATACCGAAAACTTTTTCTGTACCGAAAAGTTTTGGTGTCTAACCCAAAAACTTTTGAGTTTCGAGTGTCACAGAATGCCAGAACTTTTGAAAAAAAATTTCGAAGATTTTTACGAAACTGAAACAGTTAAGTACCGAAAACTTTTTATGAATTAGTTATTTTCTCAGTTTAAACAGTACTAACCCTAAAAGTTTTGTATTGGAATATTTTTTTTTTTTTGTCGAAAACTTTTCGGATGAACAGTAACACTGAAAACTACTGTAACACCGAAAACTTTTTTTTTTTTTTCGCGGATGGACAGTAACACCGAAAACTACTGTAGCACCGAAAACTTTATTTTTACTGAAAACTTTTGCGGATGAACAATAGTACAGAAAACGTTTTTTTTTTTTTAAATATCAATGCCGAAAACCTTTGAGTGCCGAAAAGTTTTAAGTATCGAAATGTTTTATGGTTACGATAAGTTTTCTGGGCTGGGTCGAGAACTTAATTGGGCCGAAAACTACGTGTTGACCGAAAACTACAGTAGTTTGACCGAAAACTTTTGTTGACCGAAAACTTTTCTCAAAACTTAGACCCGAAAACTTTCCTGTGAAGACCGAAAACTTTTGTTGACCAAAATCTTTTCTCAAGGCTTTGACCCGAGAACTTTTGAGAGCCGAAAAGTTTTATGTATGAATCTAAAATTTTTTCAATACCGAAATCTTTTCTATGTGTGAGTGCCGAGAACTTTTCTCTGTGAAGACCGAAAACTTTTCCTTTCAATATAAGTTTGGTGCCGAAAAGTTTTTAAATACCGAAAACTTTATGTACTGTAGCGCCGAAAACCTCAGTGTCGAAAACTTTGGCTAATTGCGAAAACTTTTAGAGACACTGTAGCGGCAAAAACTTCAGTGCCGAAAACATTTGAGATTGCGAAAACTTTAGAGGGCACTGTAGCGGCAAAAACATCTAGTACCGAAAACGTAAATCTGGGTACGAAAATGGCTTAAAAACTTCTTAAAAATGCTGGAAACAATTTCTTTTGAGTTCAAAAAATCAAAACCAGTTTAGGAACACTCAAAACCCCAGCTTAAACCCAAAAATCGAAGCTAAAAATGCAGTTCAAGGTGTTCAACAGTTGGAAATGAGTTTAAAAAAAATGGAAGCAAAACCTGTAAAATTCGAACCAAAAATCCGTTTAATTACCATACTCGTTAACACGGTGGCTCTGATACCACTTGTACGTCACCAAAACCCAGTAACCCTCGGGATTTATATGGATTTTGCTCTCTTCTCTCCTTTATGTATTTTCGTTGATAGAACAGTGAGAGAGAGAGAGAGGTGACGGCTGCCCCTTTTTCTCAAGTGGGGATTTCTTTCAATTGAAGGATAATTACAAGTGGAAGCCCTAGCTCACTTTTATGCCAATATTTTGGCATAATTACACTTTTGGTCCCTAGACAAACTAAACATCTAATATAATGAGCCTAAGTCTAAAACAACAATACAAATAAATATTTCAAGTATACAAAGACCCAAAAGACTAAAAGAACACAACTAAAAATATTCCTAACACATATCAAATGAGACCATAAATTGCATGCGCGCCTACGACACCATCATAACTGCGCCTATAAAGTAAAAAGGTAACTCAAAAAATACGAAAAGACCTGGGAAATCACTTACAGACAGAATCCTTTTCAGCAAAGCTTGTTCCACTTTCTTGTTATCACTATCATGGGGCAGGCATAGAACAAGTCAATCTAAAGCAGTCACAGACCAGGTTTCATATTCAAGAACGCTAAGGTACACATCCAATCCTTGAGTTTCGTCACTCCTCCCTTGAATTTCGTGATGCATGCGGTGAATCCGTCATGATAAAGTTCCTTAAATGGGGAATGATCCCATTTTCGGCTGATTGCTCTTGCCTTCTCAAGTTGATCTTACAAAGGTTGAATAGTGCACTAAAGACCAACAACAATGAAACTAGTCTATTCAATCTGATGAATGAAATAGAAAACATCAGAGTAAAATCTATCTATTCGGCGTAATAGAGCGAAAAAGAAAACAAATCGAGTAGGAAACAGTGTCAGCCTCACCTCATGATGAATTTGTGAGACAAAAAGGCCTTCTATGAGGTCGATATTTTGGATCAGATATTCAATTTCAACTGCATGCTGAATATGTTCCAAGCAATGTGGGGCGTCGATAAATGATTGAGGAATTTCAGCAGCTACAAGTAACAGAATCATAACAAAATTAGATCATAAAACAGAAATCACAGGATCAAAACTTTAGAAGCTTGTAACGTACCTTCAACAAAATTGGAGGGAGGTTCTATCTTATTTTGAACATCTGAAAAAAAGGCGACTCAATAAACTCTGGCCACACGTGGGATTTTACAGGTGCATAAGCCAAAGAAAACTCAAGCAGAAGGTCTGCAACTTTGTCCGAGTATTCCCGAGTGACATCAGCATTCCACCGAAAATCAAAGTGAATGAGAAATCCAGATGATGCAGCACCTGCAAGCCTGGTGCTTAAAACCCCGGATACCCTCTTCGAACCAATACCAGAAGAATCAATAACTTCATTAGACGTCTGAGGTCCTAACATCTTATTTGCCTGTTTTGATGAACTTCAGAGCAATGTCTCGCGTCGATAATTTTCCCTTCCTCTTCCTGAAACCTCTGGCAGAAATACAATGATGGAGGTATGTCAATTATTAGATGTAATACCTGTAAAATTTAATACGGGGATTTCGCAAAACTTCGAAATTGGTGAAGATAAGTTTGGGCAGGCTTGAAATTGAGCTCAAATAATAATTGGGCCCAAGCCCAATAAAGAAGGAAAACTTTGATGGGCTGAAAAATAATAGTAGGCCCAAGTCTAAATAACCAAATTATGGGTTGCTTAGGACATGAGGAAAAACACGTCCATGCCTCATCACCTGCTGAACAAAAGCAGTAAAAACCATCATTAGAGATAAATAATAGCAGCAAGAGAGAAAGGAGAAGAAGGCGAGAGAGAAAGAAGAAAGAGACAAAGGAAATTCGGCAAAAGCTCCTTCCAATCTTCATCAACAAAAATCTGCTTAAACACTGCTTAGGAAGTGAGGTAGGTGAAACTTACAAACCCAAAACTGATATTTTTAAGCTGTTATATTTATGGTGAAAGGATCACCATCGTTTTTGGTTCGATAAAATGCTATGTGTGATGATTGATGTTTAAAAACCCAAAATATGGGTTTTAATTATGTTATGAGTTTCTGGAAATTGTTGAAGATATGAAGATTTGAAGAACTTAGTGTTTTTCGTATACTATTCTTCACTTTCGGATGATTCTTGTTTTCGGGCCGAAAACCATTTTCGCGGGCCATTTTAAGTTTTCGCGGGCCAGATACTTGGCAAATTGTGAGGAAGAAAAAGTTTTCGTGGGCCGAAAAATCAGTTTTCGCGGGCTTAAGGTTTTCGGTATGTGAGAGGAAAACGTTTTCGCGGGCCAATAATGAGGTTTTCGCGAACCAAGCTTTTCGCCAACTTTTGTTAGGTTTCGCGAACCAAGCTTTTCGTGAGTTTTCACGAACCAAAACTTTTCGCTACTTAATATAAGTTTTCGCTAGCTACTGTTCAAAATGAAAAAGCTTTTCACCACTTTTTGTGAGGTTTCGCGAATCAAGCTTTTCGCCAACTTTTGTTAGGTTTCGCGAATCAAGCTTTTCGCCACTTTTTGTGAGTCTTCGCGAACCAAAACTTTTCGGTAATTAATATAAGTTTTCGCTAGCTACTGTTCAAAATGAAAAAGCTTTTCGCCACTTCAAAAGTTTTCGCCAAGTTTGAGCTGTTCGCTACTTTTCGCCACTTAAAAAGAAATAGTTTTCGCCAGTTAAAGTTTTCGCCAGCTTTTCGTAATGCCAAAACTTTTCGCGACATAGAAAGGTTTTCGCCAGGTTAAAAAGGTTTTCGTCAGGTCAACTTTTAGTAGGCTTTTCATGGGCCTGGTGTGACCATTCTGGACTTTAGTTTGATTTCAGCCCAAATCTTTTAATTTTTGTTGAACTACGTTTTTATAAAATATTTTCGAGCTTGGACCCAATTTCTCGGGTCAACTGATAAAGGAGTATTGGGTCTTAAATAATTTACTATTCTCGGGATTTTAAGTATTTGAACCAAAGGTACGTTTTATATATTCTAATGATTTTTGAGGTTTTTCGAATATACTTAATATGTTCTGCGATTAATTGTTCATGCATCCACGGCATGTCATGACGAGAGTATTGATCGCATTTGTGCGATGGGAGAGTGTATGCCTTTCTTTGGCAGAGATTTGTGAGGTTAAGACTCGTAGGTGCACCTGACGGGAGACAGACGTGATCGCTCTGTCTACCCAGGCTTGAGCAACCTGAGGTGCCCACCGTCGTAGGATTGCTCGACTTGACGGGATATAGACGTGATCGTTCTATCTACCCGGGTACAGCGTGGGAGCGCAACTCGGGGTGCCTACCGTCATGAGATGAGATTAGGCGGGAGATACACGTGATCGCTCTATCTACCCGGGTACAGCGTGAAAACGCGACTCGGGGTGCCCACCGCCATGAAATGTGATTTCCGAGTCTGTGTGACCGGATGATTGATATGATGTTGCGCGCGAGGTGCCGAGTCTAACCTAGGGCCCTGAATATTGAGATATGAGAAAAATGAGCGTGCATTTGTCATGTGAGATATTGGGATTTGGGGACATGTGGACGCATGCATCGCATTATTTTGGTGTTCACCTACTGGGCAATTTTGCTCAAGGTTACATGTTTTATAGGTACTAATAAGTAGACGGCTGGTGGCGGTGACTCCACGGGCTTTTGGGGGCGGATGCAGTACATGGGACGCGACCTGTGGAGGCGTAGGATTAGTTTGATATTTTGGGGTTTCGGCCCGTTGTAAAGATCTTTGTAAAACGACTCTTATATATAATATACTATGTTGTTTTTGTAAAATGGACTTTCCGCGGCTTTCGTTGCGAAAAACCCGCCAACTATTTATATTAAAAAGTGGGGTCGTCTCAGGTGGTATCAGAGCATAGGCTTTAGATTCTGAAGACTGTCCATGTACTGCTGCCCAAAAGCCGGGAGAACCAGCCGCACCTGTAAGTTTTAATTTTTAACGATAGTATGTGGTACATGACTATGTGCTTGTATGTGTCTGTGAATGAAGAATAGTTACAAAATGCCGAGAGGGGGACGTAAACACGTTGGGGAGTCGAGCCGAAGAGGCGAGCCCGAATCTCCAACGCACGAACATAATACCATCGATAGACTGACCGAACTAATTCAGCGTCAGTCGGAGCAAATTAGTGACTTTATACACCATCGGAGCTCGTCGGAGCATCGTCCTTCCCCACAGCCCGATCGTGTACAAATAATCGGGGAGCACTTCCGAAAATTGAATCCTCCCATCTTTACCGAGGCCGCCAACCCTGCAATGGCTGAAGACTGGATAGGCACTATAGAAGACATGTTCATCTATAGCAGAGTGCCTGATAATGAGAAAGTACTGTGCGCCGTTTCCCTCCTACGGGAGAACGCGCGCTATTGGTGGAACACAATAAAAGTATTGGAAGACCCAATCACCATGTCGTGGTGTAGATTTAAGGAGCTGTTCTTCACCAAATATTTCACCGCTCATGAACAGGAGCAGCGTATGCTCCAATTCATGAATTTACGACAAGGAAGCATGCCGGTGGCGGAATACATCCGTCGTTTTGAAGAATTGTCCCGTTTTGCCCCGTTTCTCGTGGCAACTAACACCCTGAAGGTGACTCGATTCATTCAGGGACTCAAGCCCGAAATCTATCGGGATCTGAGCATAGCCGGCGCGCGACAGCTGGAGTTCATGCAAGTTACCAAACGCGCCTTAATTGCCGAGCAAGCTGAGCGGGTAGTTGTGGAAGCCCAGGAAGCGAGGAAAAGGAGAGAGAATCAACAAGGCAGAGGGGGAAACAAGAAGCGCCAATTCTTTGGCAAAGAGCAGTCTAGCCAAGGAAACCGACCGGGCCAACAAAAATGGCGCCCGACGCCGAATCAAGGGCCGACAAATATCTCCAATCGAACTCAGAATGTTACGCCCCAATGCCAGCAATGCGGGCGCTATCACTTTGTGGTCTGCTACGGAGTGAGGCAACCTCCACAGTGCTACGAATGCGGAAAGATTGGGCATTTCGCTAGGGCATGCCCAGAGGGACAACCCCTGGTGCAGAATCAACCCCAACAGTTGATCCGACCTCCACCGGTACCAGCACGAGTCTTCACATTAACAAAAGAGGAGGCGGAGACAAACCCAGATGTAGTGACGGGTACGATGAATATCTTTCACGTGTCTACATCTATCTTAATTGACTCAGGAGCCACACATTCTTTTGTGTCGGCTGAGTTTGTGAAAAAGGTGGGAATATATCCTACCCAATCTAAAAATGATTATTTAGTTAGTTTGCCACATGGGAACCCGACCCGAACCAATTTAGTAATAGAAAAGTACCCAGTAAATATGGAGGGTAGGGAATTGTTAGTCGATCTAATTGTAATCCCGATGAAAGATTACGACATCATATTCGGGATGGATTGGCTTTCGAAATACGGAGCCATGATTGACTGTTCTAAGAAAATCGTGAGGTTCCAATCACCCGAGGGAGGAGAGTTCGTCTTTTGGGGAAAGGCGAGCAAGGATAGAATTCCTCAAATATCTGCCCTGAAGGCCCGACGACTTGTTAACTCGGGTTGCGAATTCTATCTTTGTTCTGCCATAAAGACCGAGGAATCTCCTCTTTTGAGACTCGAGGAGGTTCCGATTGCGAATGAATACCCCGACGTGTTTCCCGACGACCTTCCAAGTTTACCTTTTGATAGAGAGATCGAATTCAAAATCGATCTTGTGCCTGGGGCTGCCCCGATATCGAAAGCCCCATATCGATTAGCGCCGAACGAGCTACGGGAATTGAAGGAACAGCTAGAGGAGCTGTTACTGAAGGGATTTATCCAACCGAGCTTCTCTCCATGGGGAGCACCAGTTCTTTTCGTTCGTAAGAAAGACGGGTCGATGAGATTGTGCATCGATTATCGTGAGCTAAATAAGATCACGATAAAGAATAAGTATCCGTTGCCGAGGATTGATGACTTGTTTGACCAATTGCAAGGAGCAACGGTATTCTCTAAGATCGACCTGCGCTCTGGGTATCATCAGTTAAAGATCCGTGAGGCAGACGTTCCCAAAACTGCATTCAGCACGAGGTACGGCCATTACGAGTTTCTGGTCATGCCTTTCGGGTTAACAAATGCACCAGCTGCTTTCATGGATCTGATGAATCGGGTATTCAAGAATTTCCTAGACTGCTTCGTGATCGTCTTTATAGATGATATCCTTATTTATTCAAAGACGAAAGACGAACATGAAGAACACCTAAAAACAATTCTAGGAATTTTACGGGAGAAGCAGTTATTCGCAAAATTCAAGAAATGCGAATTTTGGTTGACGGAAGTGGCCTTTCTGGGACACATTATTTCTGGAGACGGGATTTCGGTGGATCCTAGTAAGATTGAAGCAATTAAAAATTGGCCACGACCAACCACTCCCACGGAAATTAGAAGTTTTCTCGGGCTTGCTGGGTATTATCGGAAGTTCATCAAAGATTTTTCCAGCATTGCCTCAATACTCACCAATTTGACAAAGAAAAATGTTCCGTTTAAATGGACGGAATCGTGTGAGCAAAGCTTCCAAGAACTGAAAAAGAGACTAACGACCGCTCCGATTTTAGCAATACCGTCAGGAACTGAAGGATTTTCGGTGTATACGGATGCCTCGAAGAATGGCTTGGGATCCGTGCTAATGCAGAACGGGAAGGTAATTGCCTATGCCTCCCGACAACTAAAGGAGTACGAGAAAAACTACGCCACGCACGATCTGGAACTCGCAGCCGTGGTATTCGCCCTGAAGATCTGGCGACATTACCTCTACGGAGAAAGATGCGAGATTTTTACGGATCACAAGAGCTTGAAGTACTTCTTCACCCAAAAGGAGTTAAATATGAGGCAACGACGATGGCTTGAGTTGGTGAACGATTACGAATGCTTGATCAATTATCATCCGGGTAAAGCCAACGTAGTCGCAGATCCTTTGAGTCGTAAAGCCGTGAGTGCGGAGCTGTGCCAGATTGGAGTAGAGGTGATCAACTTCGGTGAAGTCGAAGCGAGAATGGAAGCACTAACGCTCAAACCAACATTGTTGGAACAAATCACTAAGGCCCAAAAGGAAGATGATCTTTATGTAAAGATTAAAGGGGAACAAAACAAAAGCACTACGGCGGATTTTGAAATCCGAGGAGACGGGAGCTTACGATACAACGGCCGTCTGTATGTGCCAAATAAGGAAGAACTCTGATTTAATGTATTGACGGAGGCACATACTACACCATACTCTGTACATCCTGGTACGACGAAAATGTATCAGGATTTACGAGTTAACTATTGGTGGCCGGAGATAAAGAAAGATGTTGCCGCCTATGTAAATCAATGCCTGACTTGCCAACAGATTAAGGCGGAACACCAAAGGCCAGCAGGAATGTTACAACTGTTAACGATTCCTGAATGGAAGTGAGACCATATAACAATGGATTTCGTCGTTGGACTGCCAAAGACTGTGAAAGGCCACGACGCAATTTGGGTAATTGTCGATAGATTGGCGAAATCTGCCCATTTCCTGCCAATCAATAAAACATATTCCATGGAGATGTATGCGGAATTATATATTCAAGAGATTGTTCGACTCCATGGAATCCCAATTTCGATCATTTCAGATCGGGACTCGAGGTTTCTGTCTAACTTATGGGGAAGTTTACAAAAGGCTATGGGGACCAAGTTGTCTTTCAGTTCAGCTTATCATCCCCAGACAGACGGACAATCTGAACGGACGATCCAAACACTTGAAGATATGTTACGAGCATGCGTGCTAGATTTTAAAGGAAATTGGAGCAAATACCTTCCGCTGATCGAATTCTCGTACAACAACAGCTTTCAGGCTACGATCGGAATGGCGCCGTATGAAGCTTTGTACGGGCGTAAATGTCGATCCCCAGTTCATTGGGACGAGATCGGTGAACGAGCGCTACTAGGTCCCGAAATAGTTCGAGAAATGACGGAAGCTGTTGCAAAGATTCGAGAGAGAATGCAAACAGCCCAAAGTCGTCAGAAAAGCTACGCTGATAAACGACGAAGGCCGTTAGAATTCGCGGAGGATAATTGGGTATTCTTGAAGATATCCCCAATGAAGGGCGTGAAGCGGTTCGGACGCAAAGGAAAGTTGAGTCCGAGGTATATAGGCCCTTTCAGAATCCTGAAACGAATCGGCGAGGTCGCTTATCAACTTGAATTACCGGCATCTTTAGATCAGGTTCATGATGTCTTTCACGGGTCGACATTGCGAAAATACGTCGCCGACCCAAGCCATGTGCTACAAAATGAAACCCTTCATCAACGGTTGAAACCGGACTTAAGTTACGAGGAGAAGCCGGTAGAAATCTTGATGTATGAAGTAAAGCAACTTCGGAATAAAAATATTCCGTTGGTCAAAGTTCTGTGGCGTAATCAGGCAATTGAGGAAGCAACGTGGGAACGAGAAGACGAAATGCGGCAGAAGTACTCCGAATTATTTCCAACTGCCTAAATTTCGAGGACGAAATTTCTTGAAGGGGGGAGGATGTAATACCTGTAAAATTTAATACGGGGATTTCGCAAAACTTCGAAATTGGTGAAGATAAGTTTGGGCAGGCTTGAAATTGAGCCCAAATAATAATTGGGCCCAAGCCCAATAAAGAAGGAAAACTTTGATGGGCTGAAAAATAATAGTAGGCCCAAGTCTAAATAACCAAATTATGGGTTGCTTAGGACATGAGGAAAAACACGTCCATGCCTCATCACCTGCTGAACAAAAGCAGTAAAAACCATCATTAGAGATAAATAATAGCAGCAAGAGAGAAAGGAGAAGAAGGCGAGAGAGAAAGAAGAAAGAGACAAAGGAAATTCGGCAAAAGCTCCTTCCAATCTTCATCAACAGAAATCTGCTTAAACACTGCTTAGGAAGTGAGGTAGGTGAAACTTACAAACCCAAAACTGATATTTTAAGCTGTTATATTTATGGTGAAAGGATCACCATCGTTTTTGGTTCGATAAAATGCTATGTGTGATGATTGATGTTTAAAAACCCAAAATATGGGTTTTGATTATGTTATGAGTTTCTGGAAATTGTTGAGGATATGAAGATTTGAAGAACTTAGTGTTTTTCGTATACTGTTCTTCACTTTCGGATGATTCTTGTTTTCGGGCCGAAAACCATTTTCGCGGGCCATTTTAAGTTTTCGCGGGCCAGATACTTGGCGAATTGTGAGGAAGAAAAAGTTTTCGCGGGCCTAACGTTTTCGGTATGTGAGAGGAAAAAGTTTTCGCGGGCCAATAATGAGGTTTTCGCGAACCAAGCTTTTCGCCAACTTTTGTTAGGTTTCGCGAACCAAGCTTTTCGCCACTTTTTGTGAGTTTTCACGAACCAAAACTTTTCGCTACTTAATATAAGTTTTCGCTAGCTACTGTTCAAAATGAAAAAGCTTTTCGCCACTTTTTGTGAGTCTTCGCGAACCAAAACTTTTCGCTAGCTACTGTTCAAAATGAAAAAGCTTTTCGCCACTTCCAAAGTTTTCGCCAAGTTTGAGCTGTTCGCTACTTTTCGCCACTTAAAAAGAAATAGTTTTCGCCAGTTAAAGTTTTCGCCAGCTTTTCGTAATGCCAAAACTTTTCGCGACATAGAAAGGTTTTCGCCAGGTTAAAAAGGTTTTCGTCAGGTCAACTTTTAGTAGGCTTTTCATGGGCCTGGTGTGACCATTCTGGACTTTAGTTTGATTTCAGCCCAAATCTTTTAATTTTTGTTGAACTACGTTTTTATAAAATATTTTCGAGCTTGGACCCAATTTCTCGGGTCAACTGATAAAGGAGTATTGGGTCTTAAATAATTTACTATTCTCGGGATTTTAAGTATTTGAACCAAAGGTACGTTTTATATATTCTAATGATTTTTGAGGTTTTTCGAATATACTTAATATGTTCTGCGATTAATTGTTCATGCATCCACGGCATGTCATGACGAGAGTATTGATCGCATTTGTGCGATGGGAGAGTGTATGCCTTTCTTTGGCAGAGATTTGTGAGGTTAAGACTCGTAGGTGCACCTGACGGGAGACAGACGTGATCGCTCTGTCTACTCAGGCTTGAGCAACCTGAGGTGCCCACCGTCGTAGGATTGCTCGACTTGACGGGAGATAGACGTGATCGTTCTATCTACCCGGGTACAGCGTGGGAGCGCGACTCGGGGTGCCTACCGTCATGAGATGAGATTAGGCGGGAGATAGACGTGATCGCTCTGTCTACCCGGGTACAGCGTGAAAACGCGACTCGGGGTGCCCACCGCCATGAAATGTGATTTCCGAGTCTGTGTGACTGGATGATTGATATGATGTTGCGCGCGAGGTGCCGAGTCTAACCTAGGGCCCTGAATATTGAGATATGAGAAAAATGAGCGTGCATTTGTCTTGTGAGATATTGGGATTTCGGGACATGTGCACGCATGCATCGCATTATTTTGGTGTTCACCTACTGGGCAATTTTGCTCAAGGTTACATGTTTTATAGGTACTAATAAGTAGACGGCTGGTGGCGGTGACTCCACGGGCTTTTGGGGGCGGATGCAGTACATGGGACGCGACCTGTGGAGGCGTAGGATTAGTTTGATATTTTGGGGTTTCGGCCCGTTGTAAAGATCTTTGTAAAACGACTCTTATATATAATATACTATGTTGTTTTTGTAAAATGGACTTTCCGCGGCTTTCGTTGCGAAAAACCCGCCAACTATTTATATTAAAAAGTGGGGTCGTCTCATTAGATTTGTGGAGTCGATCACAAAACTAATTTATTATACATAAATATTATCTGAGGAGTTCGTAAAGAAACAGCATGTTATGATCACCTGCAAACTCAGCAATCAAGAAGTCATGCACGTTACTCTTCCTTTCCCCAGATGCAGGTAAAAGCGGTAAAACACTTTCCTGCCTATCCATCCCTATAAAATATCCCATCTATTCAAGCTGGCCTGAAAGTTCCGTGATCGGGGTTCTTTATCGAACAAACTGGGACGATGTCGTACAATCTCCAGTTCGTTAGATGTTAATTCTGTTGATTTTGGACTAGTATCTGTCAATTTTCTTCTAGCTACATTCGCAGCACACCTAGAGACAGAGGACGAAATACCCGAAACTCTTTGACCACCTGAACCCTCTAAATTTGCAAAACTTGATTGATACGACTGATCTTGGGCCATATCATTTGTGTGTAAAAATGAAGGACTAGTGAGGTCCAGTGGCCCTGATCTTGGCCGTGGAACTTAAACCGCCTACAGGGAAACCAGCAGCAGTAAAAGAAGCCAAACGGTCTTCCTCCTTCAAACTATGCAAAGTGTTTGCTAATCTATGTAATCTCATTCTTGGCTGTACTACGACAGAAATCGTTTCTTGAGGCAGACTTCTGAAGCTTGACAACCTGACACGTGCAATTGATAGCCATGTGGCCCATTTCTCTGGTTCCAAGATGTCAGAGGATTTAGCTATGCAAGTATTACAACCATAATTCAAACGAATCCAAGATAACACTGTTACAGTTGTTCATGAGTGAAATATATCATGGACCAAGATCCCTCAGTCTTAATACGAACCAGTAATCTACATGCATAACAGTGAGTATAACTGAAACCATCCTTGATGATACTTTCATAGGATATAAGCAAGATCGTAGTCAGGGATCATGAACAAAATGTACAATTGGCCAGATTATCTACTATTAAGTTTTGCTAAAGCTCAAAGGACATAACATGTTTAACTAGAAAGCTTTTTATGAAAGATCGACAGAACAAGAAACATTCAGTGGCATAAAAATAAAGAATAATAAAAGTCGAAACAGAAACCACAGAAAGTATTTACCTATACTTTAAATAATCGGCCATCAGAAAGCAACCCAGGATTGGAATTCCACGACAAGAAATGAACATTTGCATTGTCTAGGAGCTGGATGGCATAAACGTATTCTCGTTTAAATTAAGGTAATCCAAAGTTGGCCATTAAGCAACTCATTGGAATAATTATCCAACCTTGATAGACAAAGTTGGCGATACAAACTTCCCAAGGCTGGTCAGGCACAGCAAAGCTCATCACAGAAGGAACCTGTTAGGATTATTTTATTGTGTTCAATTAATTAGAACTATCTTTGTAGTTTATTTTAATAGATTCTATTAAAAGAGAGGTTTAGTGTAATTGGGCTTGGTTAGGAGCCCAAGTATTATATATCAAAATGTGGTATAAATACTTGAACCCTAACACATAATAAAATGTGTATTGTGTGAAAACCTATCTAAGGAGAGAGAGAGACACCCAACATCTCAAGAACACAATCACCCCACGATGAGCTAACCTCTTTTGATCTTCAAATCGTGGTAAGATCTTTTAAATATATGTTTAGTTGGATATTCTAGGCTTTACAAGTGGTATCAGAGCCACGCGCGTTAAGATTTGAGTCAAATTTTTCGTTTTATTTTTCGGTGTTCATCGCATGTGTCTTCGTGATTTTCATCAAAATTTTCGAAAAATTTGACATGTTTTGGTGGTTAAATGCTTGATTGAGTGTTTAGGAGTTAGGATATAAGTGTTTCGATCTTTACCCAGGTTGAATTTGATTAATTTATTGTTTGGGCATCGAAAAAGTCTGTTCAGTGTTTCGCAGAAAGTTTTCGACACCCAGTTCGCAAACCTTTGTTTTCGCAGAAAGTTTTTGTTGGAAGTATTTTATAGTGTTCAATAATCAAGTTATCTTTGTCTAAGGACTTAATTGTGATATATGTAAATATAGGGACTAAAGTGTAAATATACCAAAGTATGCTTTGGTATATATAGGGCAAGTGTGTGTGATTAGCAAAAAACTTGAGTTTAGCTTTCTCTCACTAGAAAATCTCTCTCACCATTATCTTAATTAGGGTTGAATTGTAGAGAGAGAAAGAGGTAATTGGAGAGAAAGATTGTGATTAATGGAGGTTTAATTGATAATTACCCAATCGCTTCCGCTCGATCATCTTCAAGGTAATTTCGATTAGATCTATGCTCGAGTTCATCGTTGGATGATAAAAACGGACCTAACAATTGGTATCAGAGCCAAAATCGTGTGAATTGACCAATTTTTTGGTTGCTGAAATGTTTTTCTTCGTATGATGTTCTTCGCGCAAATTGTCTTTTTCGCATGATCTATATGATTCGTATGCTATTTTGATTGCTGTTTTCGCATGATATTGAACGAAAAACTGATTGCGAATCATCTGATATATGTTAATTGCGATTATCTTCGATTAATTGTGCTTAATTTTTAAATTTGCGATCGAACTATTTTTTTTCTCTTCAAAGTGTTCTTCGCTGAAATTGAAAAATTGTGCGACATTTTGGTTTCGATCGCGTTAATCGAGTGTTTTCGTTGATTGCCCAACATATTTCGATCGATTAGTTGTGCTTAATGTGTTAATTTGAGTGTTATTTGAAGATTTCGCATATAAATTCGCGTTTTCGCACCAAATAAAAGTTTTCGCACGAAAATATTTTCGCACCATTCATAAGATAGTTTTCGTATCAAGTTATTTTCACATTGACCAGAGTTTTCGTATCTCTCACATACACAGAAATGTTTACATTGACTTTGCATTTTCGTATACTGTAGCACACGAAAAACTTGGGATACGAAAAATATTGGTGATACGAAAAACGTTTTATTTTCTCGTACGAAAAAGACTTTGATTCGAAAAAGATCTATATACGAAAAATTATTTGTATACGAAAAATAATTTTTTTTCTCTCGTACGAAAAATTCTTTGATACGAAAAACATTTTTTTTGTCGTACGAAAACATATACGAAAAACATTACTTTCGTACGAAATCTATTTTTGTCGTACGAAAAGATTTGTGATACGAAAACACTATTCCATACGATAACCTTTGCAAAAAGTTTTCGTATGAATATTCTATTATTTCTTTAAGGATTTCGTATCCTATCTCATATGAAAAACTTTTCTCATACGACAAACATTTCTATACACATACGAAAATTTATGATGGGAAAAAGATTTTCGGTACCGCAAAGCTTTCGATAATTTTAGGTAGCAAAAAATAATAAAAAAAGGTTCCCGGTTCATACGAAAAAATTTTTTGGGTAACAAAATTTTTTTGGATTGGTAAAATTTTTCGGTACAAAAATTATTCTCGGTATAAGTTTTTTTTTTCTTCTTTTCTAATCATTTCAAAAAAATTTTTGATACCTAAACTTCTGAAAACTTAGTCATTCAAAAATCTATTCGAAGACATTGATCCAAAATTTAATATTATTCAAAAACACGATAACGATAAAAAAAACATCCAACCTAGAAAGTAAATATGGAAGCTAACTACTTGATAAAAATCAAAGAATTAGAAGCTAGGCTAGAAAATAATCACAACTGCTTAGTTAAGAGTCTAGAAGAAAAATCTATTCTTAAAAATAAACTAACAATAGAACAAGAAAGGCTGACGAGCTTAAAGACAAGGGTCGCACAACAAGAATCAACTATAAGCGAACTTACAAAAGAATTTTCTACATGTAGAGACGAAAAAATAAATAGTGCAGCCCATGTAGAAGATGCTTTAGTTGTGTTCTATTTGTAAGCTATCTTTAGTATTGGGCAAGTGTGTAATATTATTATAGATTAGGGACCTATTTGTAAATATACCACAAGTATGGTATATATAGCTAAGTAGCTCATTTGGTCCATGCACGTTTTTGACTTCCAAGCTTAATGATACACACTTAGTTTTTACTCTTAGCTTGAAGAACACTCCATTCTTTCTCTCTCAATTACCTTCAAACCCTAATTTCTAAATCCTCAAGGTAATTCATCATTATTGAGTGTTATCATCCTTAGATTGATAAAAACGGACCTAACAATTTGTTAGAATATGTATTTGTGTTCACTTTGAACTTTGTCCTTTGAGTTTGAAATTCCATTAGTTTAGGGACTTAATTGTAAATATACCCAAACTTGTAAGGGTATATATAGAAGTCCCGCTTACAATTTACGAAGAAGTATTCATTCATTCAATTTAATAGAGTGTGAATAAAAAAATATCTTTCGATCAAACTCTCTTCACACTCACTTCACTCACGCACTTCACGACGAGCACACAATCAAGCATTAATCTCAGTCCAGTCGTTCCAATCAAAGAAGATAAGGAAGGATTTGCGATAAAGCTTGAAGAATTCGCTGATCGATCGCCTCCAAACAATCCACTGCTGCTTCCGCGCGCAATCTACGGTTGAGGTATGTCGAACTCATTTGTGTGTTGGCTATACTTGAGTGAATCTGAGACCTACAATTGGTATCAGAGCAGGCTTGTTAGTTGATTAGGTGTTGAATTTACATCGATTGTTTTAAATTGAGCTTAATTGCCGATTTTCGATTGATCGTTGGTTTGGCACTGTTGCATCCTAATTTGCCTGATTTCTGTGTTAATCCTGTGTTAATTCTGTTAATCGAGTGATAGGTAAGCTAAGTCGATACCTATTAGTCGATAATTGTGTACCGATTAAGCTGAAATTAGGATCTGAGAAATATCAGAACAGTTTGGTGGTTTTCGCTACATGAACAGCTGTTTTCGCTACATGAACAGCTGTTTTCGCCACATGAACAGCTGTTTTCGCTTTTAGAACAGCGGTTTTCGCTACTTGATCTAGTATTTGGTGTTAAATCAGTGTTTACCTCTGTTATTATTTGATTAATCTGATTTTACTTAACGGCGAAAACTTTAAAGTTCTCGCTGATAAGAATCACTTAGCGAAAACCTAAGCTTTTCGCCAGAATTAATAGCGAAAACCTAAAGCTTCTCGCTAATACTGTTCACGCGAGAAGTTTAACTTTTCATCACTTAGCGAAAATCTAAGCTTTTCGCCAGAATTAATAGCGAAAACCTAAAGCTTCTCGCTAATACTGTTCACACGAGAAGTTTAACAGGTCATTTCTTAGCGAAAACCAGAGCTTTTCGCCATCTACTGACATAGCGAAAACCAGATCTTTTCGCTAGTTACTGTTTGATCGAAGACCTGAAGCTTTTCGCCACTTATATTTAGAGCGAAAAACTAGAACCAATCATAGTTGACTAAAAGTCCAAATTCGTTGAAAATTTGAGAAAATCAGTCATTTTTAAAACTCAATCCAATTTTTTTTTCAGACCAATCAATCCTAACAAGACGATCATAGAATGGATACTTATTCCTTAGGAAACGATGTTAGACCTCCTATTCTTAGAAGGGGAGAATACAATGTATGGAAGAAAAGATTCCTCAATTTTCTAGAAAGTAAAGATCAATCAAGTGGAATGATCTGTTCTTTGCAAGAAGGCCCAGCCCTGTTCTGGAAATTTATAGCAGGAGATCCCACTCATGATCCACCAATTCTTCCAACCAAGGTCTTAAAAACATCTGATGAATACTCTGAGATTGAGAAAATTAGAGCTAGAGCTGATTATCAAGCCAAAAACTATCTCTTGCAAGCCATCCCAAACGACATCTACATGCAAATTGATAGCATGACAACTGCAAAAGAAATGTGGGATGAAATAGCAAAGATGATGCATGGGACAGAAATATGAGTCAAGGCAAAGAAAGCTAGTACTTTAACTGCGTATGACTCTTTAAAGCCAAGATTGGAGAAGATCTTCATGACACTTATCAAAGATTCCTCACCCTTATCAATGAAATGAGGAAAATTAATGTTCATAAGACCAACATGGAGATCAACATTCGATTTCTGTCCTCTCTTCTACCAGAATGGAAGAAGCTAGCCACGCACATTAGACAAAATAAAGACCTTGATGACATGAACATTCATGCAATTTTCGATAATCTCTCTCAACACATTGAAGATGTGAATGAACTTAAAAAGGAAGCAAGAGAGAAAGAAGAAGCAACCGAATCTGTTGCCCTCTTTTTAGAGAAACAAAAGAAAACATCTAAAGTCTCCAAAAAGGTGGTCATATCTTCCTCTTCAGAAGAAGAAAACCAAGACTCAGATTCGGACCCAGAAATCAAGGATCTACAAAAACAGCTAGCTCTTCTCACCAAAATGGTCAATAAGAAATTCTGTAAGAAGAAATTTCCTTCTTCATCAAACGGCCAACGAACCTCTACTTCCAAATTCAAAGGAAACAAAGGAGAATCTTCCGAAGCAAGAACAACTTCTGAAATTCAAAAATGCTTCAACTGCGGTAAGGCAGGCCACTTTGCTAATGAGTGCCGTGCACCAAAAAGGAAGAATACTCAATACTACACCAAAAAACTTCAACTATCGAAACAAAAAGAAGCCGGTGTAGCACTTATGGCCGAACAAGATCATTGGCTAGAAGACACTACTGAGAGCGACGATGAAAATTTAGCTCTCATGGCAAAAATTGAAGAAAGCGATGACAACAATGAAGAGCACAACGAACCTGACTCCTCCTCATCTGCGGACGAAAATGAAGTAAGTAACTCTAACTCTAAGCTTACTCATCATATTTTAGCTTTACAAGAAAAATTAAAATCAATACAAAAGGAAAGAAAAACAACTAAAGAACTAGAAAATAAACTAGTTAATAACGAAAAGGTACTAAAGAAACATCTTCTAATGGAATCAAAATTAGAAATTAAAAATCAATTGTTAGAAGAAAAACATCAAAAGTTGATACTTGAATTAGAAGATCATATATCCAAAAATAATGAACAAAACAACATAATAATATCCTTAAAAGAAGAAAATCTAGAACTAAAGGGCAATTATGAAGTTCTAACAAAAGAACGAAAACAATTATATTCAAAAATCAAAAGCCTTGAAGACATAATAACAAAACGAGGGCATACAGATAGAACTATATTTCTAAGTCAACCACAAGATGTTAGATTTTATGATCCTCGAAAAGGCCTAGGATTTATACCTAGAAAGGAAAAATACTTAGGTTTAGGCTATGAATATAAAAATGAAAATCCTCTCCATAACATTGAACATCTAAATCTCAACGTTAAAGAACTAGTAACATTTGTAAACAACAAAGAAATTCTTGACCTCGAAGATGTTAAACGAAAAACCAAAATTAATGACCATGGTCAAACTCAACTTGATTATGATGCATTAAATAAAAGCTACAAAACAAGAAAAATTCCTTTGTCAGATAAAGATGATTCAATTTTTACTAATCAATTTTTATTACAAGAGAATGCTCAAAATAATACTGAAAATAATAATAATTCTTCAATATATATGCCACCTATGATCCAAAAACTTGACGAATTAAACTCAAAATTAGAACTTGAACGTCAAAAGTTTAAAGAGGAAAAAGCAAGTTATTAAAAGAAATTTCCACATTAAAAGAAACATCTATAGCTCCTAAGCTAGAAATTTCCACTAACTCCTCCTCATTTATTTCGACAGGACAAAAACTAAACGCAACAAATGACTCACCAAGCGCACAAATACAGACAAAAAGAAATATTAAATTTCCAGTTTTACATTCAAATATCTCTGTCACAACAATGTCCAAAGATTTGTTACATATGAGTACTGTTGCTAATAAAGGTCGTGTCAAAGCCTATTATGAAAAGAAGTGCAGGAATACATCACATGATATACGTTCCTCGATCAAATTAAATAAAATTCCCAATACCCAACTCATATCAAACAAAAATTCTCAGACGGCTCTTAAGATTAAACGTCAAAATACATCCCATAAACTAAACATCCATACTCAAATATGGATTCCAAAGTCAAAACCGTCTAAGAAAACTACTTATAAATGGGTAATAAAAACAAATAAGCCTCCTAAACCTATCATAGAATGGATTCCTAAAAGAAAACATATTCCAAAACAAGAAACCATCCAAAAATGGATGCCAAAACCGAATCATAATATGATGCCAAAAACAAAGAAGGAATGACTACCAAAACCACAAATAGAACACGAATCGTATCATCACAATTTGGAAAACATCGGTAAGATTTCGAAAGGAAATGATCAAATTTCAGAAAATACCGATGATACTTCCGAAATCAGTGAATCAAACAATATTTACTATAATTTTTCTGCTGTTCCTATCAATCCCATGTTTCTATGGGATCTATGCTTATCATAGAATCATCATTCGCAGATCCGTCATGTGTGGTATCTTGACTCGGGTTGCTCCACACACATGACCGGAAATAAATCGCTGTTGAGCAACTACACTGAATGCTACGGGGGTAAGGTACGTTTCGGAAACAATAATTACTCCTCTATTTTGGGATACGGAAGCATTATCCACAAAAATCTAACAATAGATGACATATCATACGTTGAAGGAGTATCCTACAACTTGTTTAGCATAGGCCAATTATGCGATAAAGGACTTAAGGTCATATTTAGCACTAACCAATGTAGGATTAACAATTCCCTAGGAGAAACACTACTCCTTGGAACAAGGAAATCAAATCTATACACTTTAGATTTGAAAACAATCAATCCTTCAGCTGAAATTTGCTTGATGACTAATTCATCACTTAATCAAAACCATCTTTGGCATCAAAGACTATCTCATTTAAACTTTCAAGCTATAAACAAGTTACAAAAAGATCAGTTAGCAATAGGTCTACCAAAGATAAAATTTCATAAAGATCACTTATGTCCTGCTTGTGAGATAGGAAAGATGAAAAAGTCATCACACAAAATCAAGCAATTTCCCTCCTCTTCCAAACCACTAGAATTAATTCATATGGATCTCTGCGGACCCATCCGAACTCAAAGTATAAGTGGTAGGAAGTATATTCTTGTCATTGTCGATGATTTTTCACGATATACATGGGTCAGATTTCTTCGTACAAAAGATGAAACAGCCGAACTAATTAAAACATTTGTGAAAATCACTCAGTTTACTTCAGAGTACAATTCAAGTGATACGCACTGATAATGGGACAGAATTTAAGAATAAGGAATTAAAAATATTTTATGAATCCCTAGGTATTTCACAACAATTTTCAGCCCCTCGAACACCCGAACAAAACGGGGTAGTCGAAAGACGAAATAGGACTCTAGTAGAAGCTGCTCGCACTATGCTTATCTTCGCTAGTCTACCTCATTTCTTATGGGCCGAAGCTGTTAATACAGCATGTTTTACCCAAAATCGCACAACCATACACAAGCGATTTGGAAAAACACCATATGAATTAATAAATCATCGAGTTCCTAATATTTCCTTCCTCAAAGTCTTTGGGTGTCCTTGTTTTATCAAAATAGACAATGAGAGAAGTAAATTAGATCCAAAAGCTACAAAAGGAATTTTTGTAGGATATTCTTCCGAATCAAAAGCTTATAGGATTTATCGTCCAGATAAAAGATCCATAATAGAGAGTATCAATGTTACTTTTGAAGAAACATCACCCTCAATGGCTTTTGAACACAACGGTTCAAAACCCGTACTTCCACCCGTAATGGCTTCTAATCAAGACCGATTAGAACCCGTTCCTACAACGTCGATGAAAAATAGTCATCATATTGCTGATTCTAAATCGCATTTAGAACAAGAAGCTTTATTTGAGTTAGATTCTCTATTTGAAAGCATATATAGAACTTCTTGTCCTTCTTCATCTCATGTACTTGAGGAAGACGAACCTTCTACGTCAAATGAATCTAATACTCCATCCACTAATAATTGTGAATCACACACTACTTCTTGTGAAGAAATTCCTCTTACCATTCCTATAATTCCTTTAGACTCTTCTGAAGAGCTTATTTCTTCAAACCCAAATGGTTCATCCCTTGAAAATAGTCAAGACTCCCCAAATATTCAAAATGAAGAACCTGTTGAAGAAATATCTACTTCCCTTACCCAAGAACCAAAATGGATAAGATCTCATCCGTCATCTCAAATTATAGGAGATGCATCCAATAGTGTACGAACAAGATCATCAACCGCAAATGAGTGTCTTTACTCTTGCTATCTTAGTCAAATAGAGCCGACCAAAACCTCCGAAGCTTTACAAGACTCAAATTGGGTAACAGCAATGCAAGAAGAGTTAAACCAATTTGAACGTTTAAAGGTTTGGACTCTAGTATCAAAACCATTAGGAAAAACTATTGTCGGCACTAGATGGATTTTTAAGAATAAGCGTGATGAAAATGGGATAATCATTCGGAATAAGGCTCGATTAGTGGCTAAAGGCTACAATCAACAAGAAGGGATAGATTACGATGAGACATATGCTCCCGTCGCTAGAATAGAAGCGATTCGACTTTTTCTTGCGTTTGCCGCACATAAGAATTTTGTCGTCTTTCACATGGACGTTAAAACTGCTTTCTTAAATGGCATACTTCAAGAAGAAGTCTATGTATCCCAGCCTTACGGTTTTATAGATCCCAAGTATCCAAATCATGTCTATAAACTTGACAAAGCCTTATACGGCCTCAAACAAGCTCCCCGAGCATGGTACGAGGTTCTATCTAAATTCCTAGTTAATTCAGGATTTACTAGAGGCTCTATTGATACTACCTTATTCACAAAGCGACATGGTTCAGATTTACTGCTTATTCAAATTTATGTAGATGATATCATATTTGGGTCAACCAATCCTAGTCTTTGCAAAAAGTTTGGCAAATTAATGACTACGAAATTTGAAATGAGTATGATGGGAGAGATGAATTTCTTTCTCGGGCTTCAAGTCAAACAACTCTCAAATGGAATTTTCATTAGCCAATCTAAATATATACGTGACCTCCTTAAAAAATATGATATGGAAAAATGTTCCCCTATGCCTACCCCTATGAGTACTACTTGTAAGCTAGATTCTGATCAATCAGGCAAATCTGTAGATAGTACTACTTATAGAGGAATCATAGGATCTCTTCTCTACCTTACATCTAGTAGACCAGATATAATGTTCTCCACATGCTTGTGTGCTAGATATCAATCGAATCCAAAGGAATCACATCAAGCTGCTGTGAAAAGGATACTTAGATATCTTAAGGGCACTCCGAATCTAGGACTTTGGTACCCAACTAACACTGATTTTAATCTAGTTGGATATACAGATGCTGACTTTGCAGGTTGTCGGATGGATAGAAAAAGCACTTCCGGAGCCGCTCAATTTCTAGGTGACAACCTAGTCAGTTGGTCATCTAAGAAGCAGAATTGTGTATCAACTTCTACGGCGGAGGCAGAATATGTTGCCGCCGCTAGTTGTTGTTCACAAATTCTGTGGATGAAGACGCAACTACGCGACTACGGGTTTGATTTACATAAAGTACCTATCTTTAGTGATTCTAAAAGTGCTATAGCTATTTCATGCAATCCTGTTCATCATTCACGTACTAAGCATATAGACTTACGTTATCATTTTCTTAAAGATCATGTGGAAAAACGTAATATTGAACTTAATTTTGTTCCTACAGAATTGCAAATTGCTGATATTTTTACTAAACCTTTAGATGAAAAACGATTTCAATTCTTAGTAGCAAAATTAGGTATGCTCAATTTTTCCCACTAAAATATGATTAGCACTCTATATATTCTTGGTACTCATGCACATGTTACGGGGGAGTTCATGAAAATTTACTATGCATATTTTCCGGGGGAGTTCTTAATTTTCGTTAGTCTCTTAATGAGAAAATACTTTACTCTCAAACTGTTTGTTAAAAAAAAAATAAAAAAAATAAAAAAAATTTTGGACTCAATTGCAAGAGCACATAAATTTCTGACCTTCTACTGAATTTGACAGCGAAAAGGGATTAATTTTACTGTTTTTAGCGAAAACCTTTTTAACGACGAAATTTTTTTTTAAAATTTTTACTTTCACCGTTTTCGCTAAAATTCCCTTTTACTGTTCATCTTCTCTCTCGCAAATAACCCTAATTTTTTTTCTCTAATTTCGTCGATTTATCACCAAAATCAATCCAGCTTTCAGATATTCCCATCATTTACGTAAGCATTTCTGTTTTCATTATGCTAGTTTGTCATTTGCTTACACTGTGTTATTCATGATTTTGGTATGTCATCTCGATATTTGTTTTGGGTTTAAATGCACTCTCAAATGCTCTCTGTGCTGATCCACGACTCTGTTAGTCCAAAAAAAAATGCTTGAACACTTATGATTTTACCGCTTTCATTGTCTTCAATCGCTGTTTTCGCTGTTATTAAACAAAAGATTTTCACCAGATTATGTGGCGAAAACCGTTCACTTTTCGCTAACTGTTCCAGCGAAAAGTTTTCTTCAGCGAAAAACTTTCAAACTTTTCAATAACTTTACTATCGACAATTTAAACTTTTCGCTAACTATTCCAGCGAAAAGTTTTTCCAGCGAAAAGTCTTTCCAGTGAAATGTTTCATCAGCGAAAAGTTTTATAAGCGAAATTTTTTTTTAGCGAAAACCTTTCACTTTTCGCTAACTATTCAAGCAAAAAGTTTTATCAGCGAAAACTATTCAAGCAAAAAGTTTTATCAGCGAACATTATTCTAGCGAAAAGTTTCATTCTTCGCTAACTATTCTAGCGAAAAGTACTTTTCAGCGAAAACCTTTCAACTTTTCGCTACCTTTTTTGTTTTTTTTTTCCTAGCGAAAACCTTTAATCAGCGAAAAGACTTTTCGCCACTTCTTACACTTTTCGCTAAAAGACTTAGAATATTTTTCGTTGAGTTATTATAAAACAGGGGATTACAAAACAGAGTCTTACAAAACAGAGTGCCAAACAGGGCTAAAACAGAGTAACTCATATCCTGAGTTGCGTGTATGATCATAACTAATGATCCTCATATTTTTTTTGCAGATCAATGTCAACCGTGGAATCTTACTTACATAATCGACCAAGCTGGTTAGAGATTAAGGACAACAATTTCCAACTCAACCCAAACACATATAAAGGACCTGACCAATCATCATATCCATCCTTAAAAATCATCCTTTATGGTCCTGCTTCAATAAAATAGCCACCATTCCAGCCGTATATCTCCAACAATTCTGGTCCGAAATGCATCCAAAATTCGATGACGAAGACAATTCTATGCATTTCGAGTCCTATCTCCATAACACCCGCATTGTCATCAACAAAAATATTCTTCGCACTTTTCTTGATCTTCCACAACTTGAGCAGTTTGACCCCTTTTGCTCTGAACCCCAAATCCTTCAAGACATGATCCGTCTAGGACATGCCTCCCCACTTACAAAGGTTCATGACTTCCAAACAAACAAACTGCCTCATCCTTGGAAGACTCTCTTCGGCCTCGTGAATAAATGTCTATCCCCTAAACACGCTGGCCTAGACAAATGCAACCTTTCCATTCTCCGCTTCTTCCACGGGATTGTATTCAACAAATCTTATGATTTTGCGGATCTCATCATGACCGAAATAGCCGACCAAATCCACACCAGAGACCGCACAAATAAACCAAAATACGTCCCTTTCGTTCGATGGTTCCCCGTCCTTATCAGAAGATTTATGGACTCCATCGAACGAATCCCAAACCAACAGCCATGTGAGGACTACACCTCGCCCATCATCAAGTATTTCCACAAGGCGAAGGTTGATCAAAATCTACGCCCGATGGTAATACCCGAGCATCTACTGCAGCTGCCGGACCCCACATTGGCTGCTTCTTACCGTTCATCCCTCCCTGCTCCCATGGATCAGCTCAACCCAGTTGATCCTAACCAAGGAGCTTCAAGCCATGTGAGTGAGAGTGAAACAGTCTTGAGTACAAGGATCAGCTCAACCCAGTTGCTCCCATGGTAGAAGTCGTCACGACAAGCCCGATGACGCATGCACAACCAGCTGAAACCCACTCTTCTGTCTCCCAACAGACAGAAGTTTCACACATTCACGGGGAAGCGCATATGCTATCACTACCTCATTCTGAGGTAGGAGATATTGAAGTAGGTGGTTCCCAGCCCCACACCACCGCCCCTCTTTTGATCACGTCGAGTGTCGTGTCCCCCACTCATATATTTTTCCCTTTTGTAAGGACACATACACCCCTTTCTTCATCGGGCACCAACCCGATCGGAACTCTCGTAGAATCTTCCTTAATTGAGGAAATTCTAGGATCGGGAGGAAGTCCTGACATCACCAACATCACAACAGCGATGACTTCAGGCCAACCTTCAGAATTTATTTCCGAAGTGTTGTCAACGGTGAGCCCAAGTGGCCCCGGTCTTCCAGCAGGTCTTCGTGACCTTGCAACAACAACCGAAGTGGTATCCATTGCGATACCACAATGTCAGGCTGGAAGTCCTACTACACCGGTCCCTACGCAAGCCGTGACCGCAGGCCACATGGTGGAAACCTTCTCCACCATCGTGACAATGGAGCGCTTAAGTAGCCCCGGTAGGTTATCACCCTATGTAACTCAGTCGGTTCTAAATCGTCTCGAAAGCCGCCTGGTCCAACAATTTCGATCCGAAATTGCGGCCGCAATCGGGAGGAAGGGCAAAGAACCGCAAAGCTCTGTGGTTCTGACTGAGTTACCTTCCTCTCCTTCTTCACCTCCACCCCACCTCATAAACCCAGCCGCCGTTCCCATCCCAGAGCTCGTGGATATCCTTCTATCCCGGCTCCTCACTGAACCCTCTCTCACATCAGCCCTTGCTCAACTGGCAGACTGCATCCAATTCCCGCAGAACTGCCGTGCTGCTGCCCGAACCTTCATAAGGCGTCATGACGATCGTGATCCCGACGATCGTCCTGCGGGGGAGAAATGTCAACGGACAGCAAGCACCAGCACACAACATGAGCAAGAAGTTGGACCTTCTTCCTCCCAACCTTCACAACAAACACCTCCACCACCACCAAATACCCAAACAAAAAACACCACCACCACAACTACATTACCTCCAACAACTCCCACAATAGTCCAAAGATTCCTCCCTTCATCCATCCAGAGACCTCTCGCTCCTGAAGTCAGAGTGGATCCACACGAAGAAGTGGATCTATACATATCAACCGAGCGAAGAGTTTTGTCAGAGACTGTGGAAGAGGCTAAAGAACGCTTTGAAGCCATCAGAAAATTCATTCAAGACTCAACCACAGACATCTGCACTCTGGGAAGAGAAGAACTCCAGGATGGCGAGGATCACAACCAAGAACCACGGGAGCTTACGAATATTATCAATCAAAGGGTAGAAGACCCTGTTGAAGCAAGGAACGAAGCTCCGTGGGAAAACATACGAATTTTGGTGCCTTTCCTGGAGGAAATCAGACAAAAAATGTTTCGAAGGGAGGACAAGATCAAGAATCTGGATGAGCTGAATCTTCGAGGGCTAGCTAATCTCACGGGTTTAAGACAGGCAGGACATGCATATATGCTTAGAAATATGTCTGCCATACCACGACGTGAGAAGAACAAACAGAAGATAAGACAAGCCAAGGAGAAAATGAGAAACAAAGCGCCCTTGAAGGACATTATCGAAGTAGAACATCACAATGTGGGCCGAACTCAGTATCCAGTATTCGAGATCGAAAGGCGAGATGGCTCGAAGGAAAAGGTGTCAGAAGCTGACTTGGACTTGCTTGAACCCAATGATGTCAACCAGATGTACTGCTGCTACAGAAAGTTTACGCTCAGACACTTTCGGTACAAGCTGGGATTCATTGCGCTAAAGAGATTCATGACAAGAAAAGTCAAGTATTACACCGCTCAAGACTTTCAAATGGGCTTAGAGAACAATATTATGAAAGTCAACCTGACAAAGCCTAACCTTTAAGCCACAGAACTTGAGAACTTTCCAGCGTTCTATATATTCAATGATCCATACATGGGTGTCACCTACCGCAACCACGAAGGACAGCCTCGGATAATCCTCATGCCAGAATTGCACAAATTCTGCGATGGAACGATTAAGCATGTCCGAGACGGCCTTCTTCCAAAAGTGGCACCTCTGGTTCTGATGGAAGCAACAGACGAACAGTTGGAAGATCAAATTCTCGCCCAAGACGCGATCGAGTTGCTTGAAGGACAACTCGAGTTCAGGAGAATCCTAAGGCAGTATGAACACGCCCTAGGATTCAGAAAGAGCTTCTATCGAACCCAAAGGACGTGAGCTTTCAAGAATTGAACACACGGGGGAGATTGTTAGAATATGTATTTGTGTTCACTTTGAACTTTGTCCTTTGAGTTTGAAATTCCATTAGTTTAGGGACTTAATTGTAAATATACCCAAACTTGTAAGGGTATATATAGAAGTCCCGCTTACAATTTACGAAGAAGTATTCATTCATTCAATTTAATAGAGTGTGAATAAAAAAATATCTTTCGATCAAACTCTCTTCACACTCACTTCACTCACGCACTTCACGACGAGCACACAATCAAGCATTAATCTCAGTCCAGTCGTTCCAATCAAAGAAGATAAGGAAGGATTTGCGATAAAGCTTGAAGAATTCGCTGATCGATCGCCTCCAAACAATCCACTGCTGCTTCCGCGCGCAATCTGCATTTGAGGTATGTCGAACTCATTTGTGTGTTGGCTATACTTGAGTGAATCTGAGACCTACACAATTGGTATCAGAGCAGATTCTGTTTGATTTGATGATCGAAAATAGTATTTTTTATTGCGAAAAAAAAGGTTTTCGCACCATTCAATTGAATTTCGCATCGAACAATTCTCTGTTTCTGTGTTGAAATTTGTGTTTTATGTTGATCTTAAGGTGTTCGAATATCATTTTCGCATGCTATTTGTTAGCTGTTTTCGATTAATTGATCCAAATCAAAGATTGTCAAAATTTGCTGCGAAAATATTTTTTTTTTCAATCGACAAAGTGTTCTTGCAAAATCTCGAAAATTGCTATATGATTTGCTCTTTGTTGTGTTAATCGAGTGTTTTGGCATGATTACCCAGTGTGTTTCGATTGAATATCTGTGATCTGTGACAATTGAAGCAGTACAAAATTGATTTTCGACAGATGTTACGTGCGTAAATTTTTTTTTTCGTACCAGTATTTTCTCATCAATCAAGTTTTCGTATGTGTTTTTCTTTGACAATCTTTTTTATTCACTACGAAAAAGTTTGCGTACGAAAATTTCTTAGTGATACGAAAAAGTTTGTTATAAATACGTTTTCTCGTAAGAAACAGACGTGATACGAAAAAGCTTCCATACTAAAAGTATTTCTATACGAAAAATATTCTCTCACACGAAAAATATTTTGATACGAAAAACTTTTGAGTTTCTTTCGTACGAAAAAATCTCAACACGAAAATTATTTTTTTGTGCAAAAAGGGTCAACACGAAAACTTAGGTTTGACATCTCTTACGAAAAATATTTTGATACGAAAAAAAATCTTTCAATACGCAAAATTTTATAAAAAATAAAAATAAAATAATAATTAAAACGAAAAATTTAACACGAAATTTTTCTCTTCACAATACGAAAAGTTTAAACAATTTTTCTCACGAAAACAGTCACTGTAATACGAAAATTAATTACATTTCTCGTACGAAAATCTAAGGTACAAATTTTTACGCGAAAATCTTTGATACTACATTTTTCGTATACTCTAGTATTTTCTCATACGAAAATTTTAAAATTTTCTCAAGCACAACTATTTCTAACAAATACTGACACCTTTTCACATTTAAATTTTTGATATACTTGTGCTTGCTAACTTTTTACGTGTGTAAATCCTCTAGTCTTCAATTTTCAAAATCAAGCAGAAATAATCCAACAAATCTAAGGAAGGATCATGGATGCTTACTCAATGGGTAACGATGTCCGACCGCCGATACTACGACGCGGAGAATACACGGCATGGAGGAGCAGATTCTTGACATTTTCAGAAACCAACGAACAAGCAACATCAATACTTTCTTCTCTATTTGAAGGACCCGCTCAATTCTGGATTCACATTGAAGGATTTCCAGAAAATGATCCGCCCATTCCGGCATCCAAAAGGCTCAAAACTCCCGATGAATACTCTGATCTCGAGAAAATAAGAGCTAGAGCAGACTTAGTAGCCAAAACCTATCTTCTGCAAGCAATACCTAATGATATCTACATCCTGATGACTACGGCTAAGGATATGTGGGACGAAATATACAAAATGATGCAACGAACAGAAGTCGGCATCAAGGCCAAGAAAGCTAACATACTAACGGCCTATGACTCATTCAAAGCCAAACAAGATGAAGATCTCCACGACACCTATCAAAGATTTCTAACCCTCATAAACGAGATGAGGAAGATAAACATATCAAACACAAATATGGAGATTGATCGAGCGGATCGAGTAATAAAATATAAAACGAATATCGTCAAACTATCATACGCTCAACAGGCAAGTGTACCTATCAAAAATAGCATAGAAATGGCAAGTATTCGAGTATCGAACCCAAAGGAACTATGTAATCAGAAAAACTTACGTTTAAATATTCTAGTAGAAAATTGTTTTGTTTGAAAATTAAAAAGAACAATAAACACTTGAAATAAGAAGTTTGATAAAAATATAAAAACGAGATGACCTTATGAAAGCGAACGTATTTGAGACTTCGAATCCCCCTAGTTTGATCGAACGAGTGACAAGTATAATAAAATTTAGCTAACTATTAGACCGTGAGGATTCCTATAACATGTGTGATCTATCCTTGTTTGTTTGCCCAGCTAGGTGAACCTTCGTCATCTCAAATAAATAACTCTCCAAATGAAGGTGAAGAATCCCCCCAGAATACTGATGAACAACAAACAAATCAAATTGAAGAAGAACAACAACATCCATCTACATCAGAATCACCTGAAGCACCGGTATCCAATACAAGAAAATGGACCCGTGCTCATCCAACAGATCTCATCATAGGAGATATTTCCACCGGAGTACGCACTCGATCATCTACAGCAAATGAGTGTCTGTACTCATGCTTCATAAGTCAGAGCGAACCAAGAAAAGTATCTGAAGCGTTACAAGACCCTGATTGGATAAACGCGATGCAAGACGAACTCAACCAATTTGAAAGACTGCAAGTATGGCGTCTGGTGCCTCGACCCGATCACAAAACTATAATAGGCACCAAATGGATATTCAAAAATAAACGAGATGAAAATGGCGTTATAATCAGGAATAAGGCGCGACTAGTTGCAAAGGGTTACAATCAATAGGAAGGAATCGATTACGATGAAACATTCGCTCATGTTGCACGCATAGAAGCCATTAGAATATTTCTAGCCTATGCAGCTCACCAAAACTTCTTAGTATACCAAATGGATGTCAAAACTGCCTTTCTCAACGGCGTTTTAAAAGAACAAGTTTTTGTCGCTCAACCTGAAGGGTTTCAAAACAGTAAATTCCCTGATCACGTCTACCAACTCAAAAAGGCACTATACGGACTCAAACAAGCCCCACGAGCGTGGTACGACGTACTTACTGAATTTCTACTATATTCAGGATTTACCAAAGGAACCATCGATACAACTCTTTTCATAAAAAGACACAGACAAGAGATCTTAGTCGTCCAAATCTACGTCGACGATATAATTTTTGGTTCGACAGACGAACGACTATGCAAAAAGTTTGGCAAACTCATGACCACAAAATTTGAAACGAGCATGGTTGGCGAAATGTCATTCTTCTTAGGATTACAAGTCCGCCAAATGCAAGATGGGATATTCATCAGTCAATCTAAGTACATTCAAGACATCCTGAAACGATACAGAATGGACTCGAGCTCATCAATGCCAACTCCGATGTCTCCAAGTTGTAAACTCGATGCGGATATTACGGGAAAATCAGTAAACGAAACAGAATATAGAGGCATCATAGAGTCACTTTTGTATCTCACCTCAAGTCGACCAGACATAGTCTTCTCCACGTGTCTCTGTGCTCGTTTTCAAGCCAAACCAAAGGAGTCGCATTTGCTCGCAGTGAAGCGTCTCCTTCGATATCTCAAAGGAACAAAAAATTTAGGATTGTGGTATCCAAAAAATGCCAATTTTAACCTAATTGGATACACTGACTCTGACTATGCAGGATGCAAATTAGATAGAAAAAGCACTTCAGGAAGCGCTCAATACTTAGGCGATAAGTTGGTCTGCTGGTCATCCAAAAAACAGAATTGCGTGTCCACATCTACAGCTGAAGCAGAATACATTGCTGCTGCTAGCTGTTGCTCACAGATACTATGGATGCGGACTCAACTTCGCGACTATGGGTTTGATTTCAATAATATTCCCATTTATAGTGATTCTAAAACTGCTATAGCCATTACATGCAATCCTGTGCACCACTCACGTACGAAACACATAGATATTCGCTATCATTTCATTAAAGATTGTGTTGGAAAAGGAATCATTGATATGCATTTTGTGAAAACTGAGCTACAGCTTGCCGATTTATTTACCAAGGCTTTGGATGAAAAACGCTTCCAATTCCTTGTCTCTAAAATCGGCATGCTAAACCTCAGTTAGATTACCTTCATAATTTTTTTTTCATAAATCCTTTGTTTTTTTTTTTTCCTAAAAACTATGCTTTAATTGAGGGGGAGAATTTTTCGTAGTATCTTATATAAATAAGTGTAACGAATTAAGGGGGAGAATATTTTTTTAAAAATTTATAATGCTGAAATTGAGGGGGAGAAAGTTTAACAAAAATATGTGCATTTGTTCCTATTTGCAGAATAAAAATATGATTTAAAGTCAAAACGAAAATATTTCTTTTTCGGTGCCTATTCTGCGATTTACCATAACTACTGTGCATACGAAAAAAAAATATAAAGAGATCAGTTTTCGCATCAGTCGATACGAAAACCCAAATCTCTATTTTTCTCTCTATTTTCGCACAACAAACACTTTTTCGCACGATTCATCATCGATTTCTCGAACCTAAGCCTCAGAAAATCCGCAAATCGTCATCACTTGGTAAGAAGATTAAATGTTTTCTTCAAATTTTACTTGATTTGATACTCGGATTTTCGATTTCAAGATTAAAACCTAGGTTTCGATTTCAAAATTGCGTTTTGATTTAGCATTCAAATGATTTCAATATATGTTTTAATCAATGCGAATCTATTGAAAATGCTGTGATTCTATGCGAATCTCATCGTCTCTGAGTTTGAACTTTAATCGAAAGTTAAATCGAAAATAAGTTTTCGTATCGCATGTTCTTCGTGAAATTGTTTTTCGTACGCAGTTTTCGTATCAAAGCTTTAAGAAGTTTTCGTATCCGTCGCCGTTTTACTCTACTCTCTGTTTTGCTCTGTTTTTCGATCAAAATCACCGCTTTTAGTACGAAAATACCTTGCCTCAAAGTTTTCGTACGCGAACTTTGAAGGAGCGATTTCGTACGCAAAGTCAAACACGACAAACGACTTTCATACAAAAATGTTTAACACTTTTCGTATGAATATTTTAATATTTGTCGTATATTCTTTTCGAATGAAACGGTGGATACGACAAAATTTATGAATAAGTTTCCGAACAACAAAGTTTTTATCGGACGCTACAGTAACTTTACACGAAAACTTCTGCATTTAAATTTTCGGACGCTACATTGTCTTAATGATACGAAAACATTTATAAAGATTTTCGAACGATAACTATTTTTCGAATGCTATAGTAGCAATTTTACGAAAACAATTTTAAACCAATTTTCGAACGCTACAGGACATTAATACTTAGGAAATTTTTTTCGGACTCAACATTTTCATAAATCAAAAAGGTGTACTAAATTTCTACTTTTGTTCGACAGATTCAAAATGGCTTCCATCGACGATACATATCCAACACACACATGGCTGGATATTCGGGACAACAATTTTCAATTAGATCCCGACACACTCTGAAGGTCCAGTTTTCATCCAACCAATGATTAAACTTGAGCATAGATCGATTGAGACATACCTTGAATATTAACGCGCGGAAGACTTGGGTAATTATCAATCAACCTTCATTAATCACAAGCTTCTCTCTACAATAAGTTCCTTTTTCTCTCTGCAATTAAGCCCTAATTACTATAATGGTGATGTAGGTTCCAGATTCAACACATCCAACGAATTAAGATGAACTTGAACTTGAGAATTAAGATCGATTGACTCACCTTGTTAGATACGCGCGGAAGCAATAGATAATCATCAATCAATCTTCATTTAATCACTTGACTTTCTCTACAAGCAATCCAACTCCCTCTCTACAATGAACCCTAGACTACTATAATGGTGAGAGAGATTTTCTAGACGAGAGAAAGTCTCGCTTGGTATCTCAAGTTTTGTGTAAAATACACACACTTGCCCTATATATACCAAAGCATACTTTGGTATATTACACATCAGTCCCAATATTATCATAAACTACAATTTGGTCCCTAGACAAAGATAACATGACATTTGAGCACTAGAAATGGATTCCTAACAATCTCCCCCTTAGTGTTCAAATGTCATTGGAGCGCCAATAGTCTTTGTCTCTAATGATCTTCAGTCTTCATCATCGATTGAACACAAGAATGGATTCCTAACAATCTCCCCCTTTGTGTTCAATTGTGGATTAGACACGTTCTTCGTTGCTGCTTGAAGAAAAGGTTGAGGGCTTCTGGAGAATCTTCTTTCTCCCCCTATGTACATGCTCCCCCTTTTTCTTCTTTGCAACCTTGAATTTTTTTATCACCTTCTTGCATAGATCAGAGTTGTGTAGATCTAAGGACATTGACTCTTCGTTTATTCTCGTGCCATGGAGAGAGGTCGTGTTTGTTGTGGTTCAGCACGTGCGTTGTAAGCTTGGCTTCTTTAATGATGTCACGTGCTTTGCCTCCTTGAGATACTTCTCCCCCTCATGGCGATTCAATTGTATCGTCATGTCTTCGGATCAAGGTGATTCCTAGTGTAAGCGCGGAGCGTGTTGGTGTTGAAGTCCGGATGAAGTAACCTGAAAACGGGACCGACGACCAATCATCGTGAGACATCCCTAGAGGTCACTCTTGGTCGTTGATGCAAAGTCACAAAGACTTGCATTTGAAGGGACTACGGGGCCACATAGGCAACCCGTTGACATCGTTCTAGAGTCGTGCTCCAGAAGATGGCCTGCTACCGTTGTTGTTTTGATATTGCAACGGCAGGACTTCCTTCTGATCATAGAAGCACATTTGTCAGAAATGTGTCTACAGAAGTTCGGGCTAGGTCACATAGACCTGCATAGTATGTGTAAAAATAATGTATGTGTCCTAAAAAAATAGAAAACGTTTTAGGCTATGGGACACACTAGACGTTTAAGTGCATAGAATAAAGTCGTGGTGTGGGGCTGTGGACCACTAGATTCAATATCTCCCGCTTCAAAGTGAAACGGTGATAGCATATGCGGTTCCCCGTGAGATATTGAAACACTTGTCTTTAGGGAGACAAATGAGTAGCTAGGAAGGGTTGTGCATGCGCCTTTGGACCCGATGAGGCGTCTTCTACCCGGGATCTGAAAAATCAGTCCTGTACCTATAATGGTTATGGCCCGGATAGTTTGTGGTTGAGGTGTAATGATTATATCGTGATTCGCTCAAAACCCTCACATACACTCGGGGTTGTTCCTGGGATAGGTACAGTTTGGGATTAACTGAACCATGGGAACAGGTATGTGAACACCTCTTTTTGTGTCTTTGCGCTTTTTGGGTTGAGGTAGCACTCCCCGTCAAAGTACGAAAGTTGTCTTCAGGGCATTCCCCTTTTTTTTAAGCTCTTGCGCCGTTTTAGGTAACTCTCCCCCTTAAATGGTGCGCTTGTAACAATATGATGCCCCTGCTCCCCCTAAATAGATGCGCTTTTTGAGGATTGCATATTACAAAGATCAAGCGCCCTTTATACATGGTGTAACACTCCCCCTTAAATGTGCCTTCTGCACTCATAAGTATCACTCCCCCTAAACCATATACGCTTGTTATATGAGAACTATAGTAATGTGCTCTTTTGAAGTTCATGCGCCTTGTCTATCTGTCTATCCACTCCCCATCTAAATATATAAAGAATGTAAAGACGACATAGACAAATTTTTAGGTACTAAGAATGATACATTAGACTTCATTTGAAGCTCAATACTAAAGATGAAGTCTAATATCTAGGACAGTAATGTACCTATTTTGACAATGAAATTCAAGTCATCTTCTTTTAGCAATGAAGCTCAGAGTTATTTTTTTTATTTTTTTTTTAATTTTTTTTTTTTAGGTATATATTTTCTTTTTAAAGGAATTGACGAAAACTAAAAAAAAAACTTATAATGTGGCGAAAACAATTAGCGAAAAGAAAAGGTTCTCGCTAAAAAAAAATTCGCTGAGTGTTGGCGAAAAGTAAAAGTTTTCGCTAAAAATGTTTTCGCTGAAATAGTTAACGAAAAGTTTGAGGTTTTCGCTAGACGTTTCAGCGAAAAGTTTTTTTTTTATTATTTATTATTATTTTTTATTATACCTATATATATATAAAAAACAATGGCGAAAACAGTTAGCGAAAAGAGAAGGTTTTCGCTGAAATAAAGAGCGAAAAGTTTTTTTTTTTTTTTTTTTTTTTTAATGTAAAATCTAAAAAAATATTTATTTATATAGTATGATTGCTCACATTTCATACCGATCACGGGTGTGGAGCAATCTCGAATACCATACGTGTCGGAAATTGGTGGTTGCCTGCAGCTCTTATCGATTATGCGTGTGAAGCAACCCGAGGACCTACGCATAATCGGGATCCTGCAAAACAAATTAGCGGGACTTTGGTACCCATTTTTGGACGGGTCCTCCCTGATTAGCAGTAATCTTATAAAGCTCATAAGGTTCAAATTTGGAATTAAAATTAGCTGATAAAGTAGTCATAGGAAGCCACGTTTGTTTAGGACTACTTATTTCCATTTCTAGCTTAGGTTTCCAAATTTGTACCGTTCTGAAATTATCATTTTTAGCACGGGTGAATGTGTGTCTATTGTTAGTTGAGAAAATTTTCTCTTTCGCCAGTCGTTGAAGATGTTTTTCAGATTTGACTTTGACTGGGTACTTGAGATAGGAATACGAACTAATAGAATCAATAGCATTCAATATAGAATTGTCGTATTTCCTATTAGGAAGAATCACATCATTCACATAGGTGTTTTCATAAAATGAGTTACTTTTATTTGTCAGACAATTATTATTTTTGGATATTTCAGTTTTAGTAAAAAATGTAGAATTGTCTGTTTTAATATTTGTAGCTTCTTTCTTTATTCTTTCTTTCTTTATCTTTTGAATGACTTTAGAAATTACCTTTTTAGAAATAGAGGAGGAAACATTTTCGCTTGTTTTGATAAAAAATGATTTATCTTCCTCAATTCTTTCTTTCTTGATAGCTTTAGTCATTCGTGGTGTTTTCTTATTCTGTTTTGGAGATATGTTTTTTAATGGTTCGCTTTTAACAGAGTAAGAAGTTGAGGTTGCGCCTATTTTGTAGTAATTTTTGAGAAATGTATTCTCCTTTTGAAGTTCATCAATTTTAGCTTGAAACCCTTTTTGCTGCGATTCCAGAAGAGATTTTAACTCGGAAATTTTGCGTTCGGTTTCTGGATTATCACAATTAAATTCGGGTATTATAGTTTGTATAGAATGTTCCATTTTGATAGGCATTGTCTCATTTGTTTGAGTGGATTTATTTTGAGACAATTTTAGCTCAGTTTCTTTCTTTGCAATAAGTATTTCGAGTTCTTTATTTTTAATGCGTAATTTATTGCATTCTTCTGAAAGACATTTATTCTGAGCTTGATGATTTTTAATTTCTTCTTTATAGGCAGCTATGTTTGTTATTAATTCAGATATGTTCGGTTCATTATTTTCTGCCTTAAATTTTAATTTCACAAGCTCATCTTTAGCATTGGTCAATTGACATTCAAGACTAGCTTCAACTTCTAAATGTTTTCTTAGAACACGCTCGTTATTAGCTAGCCTTGCTTCTAATTTATTGACCATTTCCTTTTCATTGTTTGTGGATGAGAATTTTTGTAAAAGTCCTTGTTTTTCTTCCTCGCACGCAGACAAAGTAGTTTTTAATTCACATATTTTTGTTTCTTGTGAGTCTGCCTTAGTTGTTAAACTTATTATTTTTTCATTTGCACTATCTAAGCATCTCCTAAGATTATCTTCTTCTAATAAATGATTTCTTAGGATACGCTCATTATTTGCGAGTTTATCTTCTAGCTCTTTTATAATCTTTTGTTCATGAGAATTGTTAGGTTCTATAATTTCAGATTGTATTCTCTTATGTTTTGAGCTTGAAGTTTTTGAGCTTGTTGTGAAGAAGATAAAGACTTTTTCTTATGATGTTTTTTATTTAATAATTTTTCAATTAGATCTAGGTTGTGTTTGATTTCTTTAAGTTCTAGATCATTTTCACTTAAGTAATTATCCATTTTATCTTTTCAGTTCAGACCAATTAATTTTGCAAATTATAATTGGTATAGAATGTTGGAAATTTTAATTTTGACTCAAAATATGTTGGATGTTATATTGATCGTCTTGTTTTGTTGATTAAAAAAAATATTGACTTAAAGTCTTCGCTGCCCACTGTTAGATCTAGGTTTGAACTTTTCGCTAAGAAATGTAGCGAAAAGTTTAGGTTTTCGCTAAAATGAAGTTTTCGTTGGAACAGTATATAGCGAAAAGCTTTGAGGTTTTCGCGAAGTGGTGAAAAGTTCTAGGTTTTCGCTAAGAAGTCTAGCGAAATGCTTAGGATTTCGCTGAAACAGTATGTAGCGAAAAGCTTTGAGGTTTTCGCTAAGTGGCGAAAAGATTAGGTTTTCGCTAAGTTATGAACTCTAAAACTTCTCGTGTGAACAGTGTTTGGCGAAAAGTTTTAAGTTTTCAC
Source organism: Lindernia subracemosa (assembly GCA_028392965.1). NCBI lineage: Eukaryota > Viridiplantae > Streptophyta > Magnoliopsida > Lamiales > Linderniaceae > Vandellia > Vandellia subracemosa. The sequence continues at coordinate 342,798 of JAQPCC010000098.1, read as the reverse complement.
TAAGAAGTCTAGCGAAGAGCTTCCAAGTTTTCGCTACTTTACTAAGAACAGTATATAGCGAGAAGATTAGGTTTTCGCTAGGTATGAACTTTTCGCTACGCTTAGTTTTCGCTAAAATAGTTGGCGAAAAGTTCTAAGTTTTCGCTGAAATAGTGTATAGCGAAAAGCTTTAAGGTTTTCGCTAAACACAGTGGCGAAAAGTTTTAAGTTTTCGCTAATGAAAGGTATTTGGCGAAAAGCTTAGGTTTTCGCTGAACCAGTGTTCAGCGAAAAGATTCTAGGTTTTTGCTAGCAAAGGTGGCGAAAAGATCTTTACTTCTTGCTGCAATAGTATCTAGCGAAAAATTTTGAGGTTTTCGCTAACGGAAGTGGAGAAAAGTTCTTTACTTTTCGCTGAAACAATATTCTTAGCGAAAAGCTTTGAGGTTTTCGCTGACAAAAGTGGCGAAAAAATTTTAAGAGGTTTTCGCCACTAAAACTAGCGAGAAGTTAAGATTTTCGCTGGAAAGTTAAATCAGGTTAAAACACGTAATCAATCAAGTAAACACCGATTTAACTAAAAAAAACTCTAGTTTATGCAGCGAAAACCGCTGTTCATATAGCGAAAACCGCTGCTCTAGTAGCGAAAACAGCTGTTCAACTGGCGAAAACAGCTGTTCATCTAGCGAAAACCAGCAAACTGTCCTATTTTTCACTCAAATCCTAATTTCTGCTTAATCAGAACACAATTATCGAACAATAGGCATCGACGCAGCTTACCTATCACTCGATTAGCACAATTAACATTGGATTAACACAGAAATCAGGCGAAAATCAGATAGAACAGTGTCGAACCAAAGTCACTTCAAACATCAGCGATTCAACTCAAATCAGCAAATTAAGCTCAATCAAAGCAGATTTAACACAGAATCAACAAACAAGTTTGCTCTGATACCAATTGTAGGTTCCAGATTCAACACATCCAACGAATTAAGATGGACTTGAACTTGAGAATTAAGAAAGATTGACTCACCTTGTTAGATACGCGCGGAAGCAATAGATAATCATCAATCAATCTTCATTTAATCACTTGACTTTCTCTACAAGCAATCCAACTCCCTCTCTACAATGAACCCTAGACTACTATAATGGTGAGAGAGATTTTCTAGATGAGAGAAAGTCTCGCTTGGTATCTCAAGTTTTGTGTAAAATACACACACTTGCCCTATATATACCAAAGCATACTTTGGTATATTACACATCAGTCCCTATATTATCATAAACTACAATTTGGTCCCTAGACAAAGATAACATGACATTTGAACACTAGAAATGGATTCCTAACAGGTGAGAGAGTGTTTCTAGTGAGAGAAAGCTAAAACTCAAGTTGTGTGTATTTTACACACACTTGCCCTATATATACCAAAGCATACTTTGGTATATTTACACTTTAGTCCCTATATTTACATAAAATACAATTAAGTCCCTAGACAAAGATAACATGATTATTGAACACTATAAAATATTCCTAACAATCTCCCCCTTAGTGTTCAATTGTCATTGAAGCGCCGGTTGTCTTTGTCTTTGATAATCTTCAGTCTTCATCATCATTTGAACACAGCAGAAAGATTACTAACAATCTCCCCCTTTGATAGTTTTTGCCTTTGTGTTCAACTTTGAATTTGACACGGTCTTATGTTGCTGTTTGAAGAAAATAGCTGAGAGCATCTGGAGAATCTTCAGTCTCCCCCTATTTACATGCACCCTCTATTTCTTCTTTTCAACTTGAATCTTCGTCACCTTCTTGCATATATCAGAGTCGCGCAGATCGTCAGCATTGACTTGTCGTGTATTCTCGAACCATGGAGAGAGGTCTTGTTTGCTGTGGTTCAGCACGTGCGTTGAAATCTTGGCTTCTTTAATGAGTTCACGTGCTTGGCCTCCTTGATATACTTCTCCCCCTCATGGCGATTCATTTGCATCGTCATGCTGTTTGATCAAGGTGAACCAGAGTATACGCGGAACGTGTTGTCGTTGAATTCCGGATGAAGTACCTGAAAATGGGACAGACGACCGATCATCGTGAAACATCCCTTGATGTCACTCTTGGTCGTTGATGCAAAGTCACACAGACTTGCATTTGAAGGGACTACGGGGCCACATAGGCATCCCGTTATCATCGTTCTAGAGTCGTGCTCCAGAAGATGGCCTGCTACCGTTGTTGTTTTTATGTTGCAACGGCAAGACTTCCTTCTGATCATAGAGGCACATCATTTAATGATGCGTCTACAGAAGTTCTGGCATGGTCACGTAGACCTGCAATATGTGTGTAAAAGAATGTATGTGTCCTAGAAAAATTGAAAAAAAATATTTAGGCTATGAGGACACACTAGACATTAAAGTGTTCAAGAAAGTCGTGATGTGGGGCTGTGAACCACTTTGTTCAATATCTCCCGCTTCCAAATGAAACGGTGATAGCATATGCGGTTCCCCCTGAGATATTGAAACATCTGTCTTTAGGGAGACAAATGAGTAGCTAGGAAGGGTCGTGCATGCGCCTTTGGACCCGATGAGGCGTCTTCTACCCGGGATCTCAAAAATCAGTCCTGTACCTATATGGTTATGGCCCGGATAGTTTGTGGTTGAGTTGTAAGGATGTCATCGTGATACGCTCAATACCCTCACATACACTCGGGGTTTGTTCCTGGGTTAGGATCAGTTGGGTCTACTGAACCTTTGGAACAGGTATGTGAACAACTCTTTTGTGTCCATGCGCTTGTTGGCATTTAGGTAGCTCTCTCTTCAAAGCATGAAGGTTGTCTTCAAGGCATTCCCTTTTAAGCTCTAGCGCTGTTTTTAGGTTACACTCCCCCTAAATACTTGCGCTAATTCTAATGTGATGCCCGTGCTCCCCCTAAATAGATGCGCTTTTTGAGAAATTGCATATTACAAAAAAAATCAAGCGCCTTTTCTATGTGAAGTGACACTCCCCAATAAATGTGCCTTTTGCACTTATAAGTCTCACTCCCCCTAAAACATATGCGCTTTTTACATTAGAACTATGGTAATACGCTTTTTTGAAGGTCATGCACCTTGTCTATCTATCTGTCCACTCCCCCAGAATAAAAACAATATAGAATATGAAGACCGACTATTCTATAAAATTAAGCGCTATTTATACTAAGTCGAACTCCCTATGATAGTCAAAAACTGAAAATATAGAGTTTGACTCCACAAAAATTCAAGCACTTTTTGAATTTTGAAATCGGCTCGGCCTTCTTTAAACATTGTAGCTCAAAAGTTTTTCTCCCCTTTTTTTTTGTTTGTTTTTTTTTTTTTTTTTTTTTTTTTTTTTTTTTTTTTTTTTTTTTTTTTTTTTTTTTTTTTGGCTTTTTTTTTTTTTTTTTTTTTTTTTTTTTTTAAGACGAAAAGATGAAAATAAAAACAATGTCAAATCAAGAGCTTTGGAATAGTCTTGATTTGGTGTGTTTGCTCACGTCACATACCGATCACGTGTGTGGAGCAAACCGAATACCACACGTGTCGGGTCTTGTACGACTGCTCATCATCGCATACCGACCATACATGTGGAGCAATCGTCGTCTATTTACCATGTATGATCGGGAACCTGCAAAACAAATTATCGGGACTTTGGTACCCATTTTTGGACGGGTCCTCCCTGGTTAGCAGTGAAACAATTATGCATATAAGGTTCAAATTTGGAAGCAAAATTATCACATAAAGCAGTCATAGGAATCCACATTTATCAAGGACTACTTATTTCCATTTGTAGCTTAGGTTTCCAAATTTGTTGTACCTTTTTGAAATTTAACTTTTCAGCATCGGTGAATGTGTGTCTTTTTGTAGAAGAGAAAATTTTCTCTTTCGCCAGTCGCTTAAGATGCAATTCGGATTTGACTTTGACCCGGTACTTGAGAGAGGAATACGAGCTTATAGAATCAATAGCATTAAGTATAGAAGTATTTCCTACCTTCTAGACTCACATCATTCACTTTGTAATGTGTACTAAATGAGCTACTTTTGTTTAGACAATTATTACTTTTGGACGTTTCAGTTTTAATAGAGAATGTGTAATTATTGTCTACTTTAGTTTTAGTAGCTTCTATCTTTAATTTTGATTTTAGAATGACTTTGGGTATTTTTGGATTAGGAATAGAGGTAGAACCAAATTTAGTCGAGGCAATAGAAGATAATTTGTCTTCCTCTATTCTTTCTGTATTGATATCTTTAGTCATTCTTGCGCCTTTTTGAGAGGAATTTTTGAGAATTAAATTCTCCTTTAAAAGCTTATCTATTTGAGCTCGAAACCCGTCTGGAGTGTAGCAATCCTTAGGTACGGGTTTTATTGATAGTATAGAATGTTCCCTAGTTGGCACTGACTCAATTGTTTGAGTCGACTTATTTAGAGACAAATGTTTCTCAAGTTGATCTTTCTTTACCAGAAGAAGCTCTAGTTCTTTAATTTTAGAGTGTAATCTTGTGCATTCTTCAGAAAGATCTTTATTTTGAGCTTGATAATCTTTATTTTCCTTTAGTTCTGTTGTTTCAGAATTTGATTTAGCAAGATTGAGACGACCCTCATTTTCTAAATAATATTATTGGCGGATTTCCGCAACGAAGGCCGCGGAAGACCCATTTTACAAAAAACTTTTTCGCAAAATAACATAATTTACAAAGTTGTATATTTACAAAGGCCGTAGCCCCAAAATATTCAAAATATCAAAACGCCCTAATGCCGCTCCACAGGTCTTCATCCATGTACAACCTCGCTCTCAAAAGTCCGTGGAGTCACCGCCATCAGCCTGCCTCAGTCGCGACGCACCTCGACGTCTGACTCGGTCGTACCTACAACACATAAAACTGAGCGATTGCCCAGTAGGTGAAAACATGCATGAATGCAGCGTGCGCTCACCCATCATCCCAAAATATCTCACCATAAATGCACGCTCGACTTTTACCTCTCAATCCATCTTATCATATCTCAACACAGGGCCCTAGGTTAGACTCGACACCTCGCGCGCCCATAACAATCACGGTAGCCTACACTGATAGCGTTTAGACGTTCACGCTACTGCCCTACCAGGTCGCTCCTTCCGCGAAAATAATATAAAAGACGGTAGCCTACACTGATAGCGTTTAGACGTTCACGCTACTGCCCTACCAGGTCGCTCCTTCCGCGAAAATAACATAAAAGACGGTTTGCACCTCGGGACGTTCACGCCAGAGTAGACAGATCGATCACGCCTGTCTGCCGTCAGGTGTCATATATGAGTACTAACCTCGATTCTTCTACGAATCATCAACGCGATCACGATCTACCCCGCTCGTTGACACTGTAAAGTGTCACCGTGTCCACACGGTCATCACTCACTCGTACTGATATGAAATGCATGTGTGATATACAAATGAAATGTCACAATACACATTAAAACTACCTTCCCTGAAAATATTATTTTGAACCTGGAAAATTTATTTCGAAAACTTTTAATCGGGCGTTAGAATAGACCATGCCCGTTGGACTCGGAACATTTTTCTCATTCAATGATGTAAAAATAATTTTCCTCCAAAAGACTTTTTGTTTTTTTTTTTTTTTAACGAAGACCCGAATTTTATTCGAGCCCAAAAGTTGCTGCCCGAAAATGAGTCTGACGCCGAAAATGTTTTGACCCGAGAATGTGGCCCGACAGTTCCACCCGAAAATCTTAGTTTTTAAACGCCGAAAACTTGAGCCCGAATATCTTTCGAAGGCCCGAAACTCTTTACCCGAAAATAAACCCAATTCGCCGAGTTTCCTTTCTGACTCAGAATATTTAAAAGACCCGAAAATTATATTTTATTCTGCGAAAACCTTGTTACTCGAAAATACTTTGTCCGAAAATATTAAAGACCCAGAAACGTATACCTATCCGAATTTATATAAATTCCAGACTACAGTACAAAGTACTATGCCCAAAAACTATTCAAACACCCGAAAACATTCAAGTGCCCGAATAACATCTACCCGAAAACATTCCTAACTCATTCAACTTCCATGTAAATACAACTATAACACGTAACATAGATTCAAACCCAAAAATCTGGGTTTTTAACGCATATAGCCACCCGAACATTCACCTAATCATCATGTAAGTCACGTAAGATCATAACAAAATACGTTATCACATAAAACACATAATATTTTCGTGTTTGTAGATGAAAGATTTCACCTACCTCACGTCCGAAGCTTTGAAGTTTTAGGATTTTCTCAAGCTCCCTAATCTTTTGTTAGCCAAGTTCTTTGTGCGATTCTTTCCTTCTCTTTTCTTGGTTTCGAAAATGTTCTCTGTTTTTCACTTAATGGGGTGTAGATATACTTTGAGGTAAATGATGATAAGTAGGTGACAAGGAGGTGACGAGTTTTTCCTCTTAGGTTAAGAAATGTCTTTCCCGAAAATTATTTACACTTCACCCGAATTCTTCCCTTTGTTCTTACCCGAAAATTGCTTCACCCGAATTTATTTGGGGTTCACCTTAATGCTGCCATCACCCGAATTTTAGCCCTCGTTTGTCCCAACATAACATTTTCGGGTGTTCCTTCTATTTAGTTGTCTATGTTTACCCGAATTTTTGAGATTCTTCACCTAAATAAAATTTCTAAGTCACATAATCATATAGTTAATTACATCAAAATCCCGTATTAAATTTTACGGGTATTACAAAGATCATTGTTAAGTTTAGCTATTTTCTCATTAGCTAATTGAAGCTTTATTCCTAGATTGGCTTCTTCTAATAGATGTTTTCTTAGGACAACTTCATTATTGGCTAATCTTGCTTCTAATTTCTTGACCATTTCTTTTTCATTATTTGTGGATGAGGATTTTTGCAACATTGAATTGTTTGCTTCATCACAGGCAGACAAACTTGTTTTCAACTCATATTTTTGATTCATGTTCTGTGGTCTTAGTCTTCAACCTTATAATCTCATCCTTTGCATTGGTCAATTGACATTCAAGACTAGCTTCAATTTCTAGATGTTTTCTTAAGACACGCTCGTTATTAGCTAGCCTGGTTTCTAGTGTCTTGATCATTTGTTCGTGAAATAAATCCATTTTAATCTTTTCAGTTCAAATATAGAATTTTGAAAATTTAAGTTCAAATAATGTTGGTAATTAATTTCTATATAGAATGTTGGATTTTAATTTTGATCAAATAAAATTGTTGGATGTATATTGATCGTTGACGTGTTTTAGAATTGATTTAATTTGTGATCAATATTTTCGATTCTGTTTAAAAATTTTAATTTTTGATATTAACCGCAAACTTTTGATTTCAGTTCAGTTCATAAACTTTTCAGCACAGCAAAGTTTAGATACAAATATTAATTATCGACTTAGATTTATCGTAGACTTTGTATATTATTAAAAGAATGTAAGATTTTTTGCGGTTCTGATTCTGTAAACAATGCTTTTTAGTTTACGAGTATAGAGTGTTTACGAATGAGAATCGTTCGTAAACTTTTAATCATTCGTAAACCTTTAAGAATGTTATCAGGGTAAGGTTTACGTTCGTAAACTGTTATCAGGATGAGGTTTACGAATGAAAATGATTCGTAAACACTGTATGGGAAGTTTACGAATGTAACTTATTCGTAAACTTGAACGGATGAGGTTTACGAATGAAATAGTTTTCGAAGACTAAGTCTTGAATGGTCTACGAATGATGAGTATTCGTAAACTTAAGGATTCGTAAACAGGAAGGTTTACGATCGTAAAGATTCGTAAATTCTTTTACGAATGAAAGTGATTCGTAAACTCAAACAGGAATAGAGGTTTACGATTACCTCTGTCGTAAACTCGACTTTATGTTTACGATTGAAATTCGTTCGTAAACACTGACACTCTACCACTAAAACTCAGTTTATCTAGGTTTTCTGAGATTCGTAAAATTATATTAGTAAACTGAGTTTATCTTGGTTTACGACTGAGATTCGCAAACTATCGTTCGTAAACTGAATTTATCTTGGTTTACGAATGATAAACACTGTTATTCGCAAACTAACGTTCGTAAACCTTTAATCGTTCGTAAACAGTACTCTTTAGTTTACGATTGAATAGTATTCGTAAACCATCACACACTGTTGAGATCGTAAACAAGGTTTACGATTGAAAATCTTTCGTAAACAGTAGTTTCGTAAAATAAAGTTTACGATTGAAAAGTATTCGTAAACAGTGCCTTCAGATAGTTTACGACTGAAAAAGCGTTCGTAAACAGTGACTTCAAAGGTTTACGATCAAAAAGCGTTCGTAAACAGTGACTTCAAAGGTTTACGATCAAAAAGCGTTCGTAAACAGTGACTTCAAAGGTTTACGATCAAAAAGCGTTCGTAAACATAGCAATCAGATTAAAATCGATCAAAAATACTTAAGTTTTCAAAATTAAGCTCAGATAATCGATCGAAATCAGTAATTAAACATGTAAAAACACTCGGTTAAACCAGTTAAATGCAAAACATATAGAATTTTCGAGTTTTTCACATGAACATTTTGAAGATATTGAAGAACAGTTCGATCAAAATTAACACAATTAGTCCAAATTCAGCTGTAATTAGCTCAATTAATCATGATTACTCATCGCAAACAGTATCATATTCATCATCGCAAACATCTAAGCAAGCACCTCATACAAAAATGCAATGAACAGTGATGATCGCGATGAACAGTAGCTATTCGTAAACATCAAGTTTGCGATGAACAGTGCGATGAACAGTAGTTATCGTAAACTTCAATTCATCCATCGAACACCATCGTAAACATCAAATTAAGCTCAAAATCAATTCAGTGGCACACGCATGCTCTGATACCAATTGAAGGTCCATTTTTCATCCAACCAATGATTAAACTTGAACATAGATCGATTGAGACATACCTTGAATATTAACGCGCGGAAGACTTGGGTAATTATCAATCAACCTTCATTAATCACAAGCTTCTCTCTACAATAAGTTCCTTTCTCTCTCTGCAATTAAGCCCTAATTACTATAATGGTGAGAGAGTGTTTCTAGTGAGAGAAAGCTAAAACTCAAGTTGTGTGTATTTTACACACAGTTGCCCTATATATACCAAAGCATACTTTGGTATATTTACACTTTAGTCCCTATATTTACATAAAATACAATTAAGTCCCTAGACAAAGATAACATGATTATTGAACACTATAAAATATTCCTAACACACTCAAATGTCCTGATCCCATCATCATATCAATTCTCCGAGGACATCCCTTATGGCCGGCGTTCACGATGACGGCACCTGTCCCCATGGTGTACCTACAACAATTTTGGGCCACCATGCAACGAAGAATTGAACGGGACAATACTATTTTCTTCGAAGCCCAACTTGCCAACACAACAGTGGTGATAACTCAAGACCTGATTCAACGGGTACTTCAACTTCCAATCTATGAAGAATATCAGGAGGTTCCCACTGAGCAAGAGCTTCTACGAGACATGTTGCTGATGGGCCACGCACCTCCACTAGCCAGCCTTTCAGCATTTCAATTGGGAAAAATCCCATATCCCTGGAAGACTCTTTTCGTGCTGGTCAACAAGTGCTTATCAGCAAAACACACCGGCTTCGACAAAGGGAATCTCACGATACTGCGCATCTTCCACGGCCTGGTCTTCTACAAATGCTACAACTTCACGAATCTTCTATGGAGCGATCTAGACGACCAAGTCCACACGAGGGGGCAAGCCAAACGCACCAAATGCTTTCCATACCTCCGATGGTTTCCCCTCCTCATCAAGCACTTCATGGCACTCCATCCAGAGATCCCAACACGATCGAGCGAAGAAGATTACAACTCGCCAAAGCTCAAATTTCTCCAGAAAGCAAAGGCGGAGCCAAAATGGGATGAGTCGCCCAATGCCGATCCCCGAGTCGCTTCTTCAACTGGCCTCGAGGGACGCAATTTTGTTCTACTGCGCTGCAAATCAGCGCTCACTCCCTACGTTTCTGGACAACCCCCCAAAAACCAACCCCGGGACAAGCCTACGAGTGAGTGAGGGTCCTGAGAGAACATCTGACCCGGCCCCACATCCTTCGACACCCTCTTCAGAACATACCCAATCTGAAGAGTTGGTGACTCAAACGGCCGTGGTCACCACACCTTCCTCACAAAACATCCCGTCCCCAACCCCTATAGGAACAGAGGCTGATACGTTCAGCCTCCGGGTAGAAGTCGCCGCATCTGGGGCAACGGGCAAGCACAACCGAACCTTGCCCATTCGATCGTCTCCCAACAGACGATCGTCTTAGAAACTCACGGGGACCCACGTACGCTATCTATGCTTCCTTCTGAAGCAGCAGATATTGAAGAAGGTGGAACGCAGCCCCCATCCACCACCATTCCTTCGCTCACATCGAGTCTAGTGTCCACTATCCAAACATTTTCAGATTTTTCTAGGACACCGGCACTTTTGACCCCGCCCACACTTGGTCTTCGTGATCAAGTCAGAACTTCTGTAGCCACATTCACTGAGGATGTGCCGCGAGGATCGGAAGGAAGCCCCGACACGGTCAACATCAAAACAGCTGTGCCATCGGGCCATTTGCAAGAGATATTATCTCGGCGAATGTCAATGGGAAGCCTAGGTGGCCCCGTCTTCAAAAGTCCTCTTGTCACCTCGGTGACAACAGGCCACACATCAGACATCTTTTCTGATGTTGTGACGACAGAACGCCTTGGTGGCTCTGTCAGGTTACCTTTTGTAACACAGGACTATCTTCACCAGTGCCTGGAGTCCGCCTTTTCCAAATTTTCCGAAAAACTAGACGAAACCATTTCGGAAAAGGTCCAAAGCGCCGTTCTGGCTGTGTAGGTTCCAGATTTAACATCCAACGAATTAAGATGAACTTGAACTTGAGAATTAAGATCGATTGACTCACCTTTGTAATTAGCGCGCGGAAGCAATAGATAATCATCAATCAATCTTCATTTAATCCAATAGCTTTCTCTACAAGCAATCCATATACCTCTCCACAATTAAGCCTAATCTACTGTGATGAAGAGAAAGATATTAAAATGAGAGAGAGTCTCGTTTGATATCTCAAGTTGTGTGTAAAATACACACACTTGCCCTATATATACCAAAGCATACTTTGGTATATATCACATCAGTCCCTATTTATCATAAACTACAATTTTGTCCCTAGACAAAGATAACATGACATTTGAGCACTAGAAATGAATTCCTAACAATCTCCCCCTTAGTGTTCAAATGTCATTGGAGCGCCAATAGTCTTTGTCTTTAATGATCTTCAGTCTTCATCATCGATTGAACACAAGAAAGGATTCCTAACAATCTCCCCCTTTGTGTTCAATTTGTGGATTAGACACGTTCTTCGTTGCTTCTTGAAGAAAAGGTTGAGGGCTTCTGGAGAATCTTCTTTCTCCCCCTATGTACATGCTCCCCCTTTCTTCTTTGCAACTTTGAATTTTTATCACCTTCTTGCATAGATCAGAGTTGTGCAGATCTAAGGACATTGACTCTTCGTTTATGCTTATGCCATGGAGAGAGGTCGTGTTTGTTGTGGTTCAGCACGTGCGGTGTAAGCTCGGCTTCTTTAATGATAACACGTGCTTTGCCTCCTTGATATACTTCTCCCCCTCATGGCGATTCAATTGTATCGTCATGCCTTCGGATCAAGGTGATTCCTCGTGCAAGCGCGGAGCGTGTTGATGTTGAAGTCCGGATGAAGTAACCTGAAAACGGGACCGACGACCAATCATCGTGAGACATCCCTAGATGTCACTCTTGGTCGTTGATGCAAAGTCACAAAGACTTGCATTTGAAGGGACTACGGGGCCACATAGGCAACCCGTTGACATCGTTCTAGAGTCGTGCTCCAGAAGATGGCCTGCTACCGTTGTTGTTTTGATGTTGCAACGGCAGGACTTCCTTCTGATCATAGAAGCACATTTGTCAGAAATGTGTCTACAGAAGTTCGGGCTAGGTCACATAGACCTGCATAGTATGTGTAAAAATAATGTATGTGTCCCAAAAAAAATAGAAAACTTTTTAGGCTATGGGACACACTAGACGTTTAAGTGCATAGAATAAAGTCGTGGTGTGGGGCTGTGGACCACTAGATTCAATATCTCACGCTTCAAAGTGAAACGGTGATAGCATATGCGGTTCCCCGTGAGATATTGAAACACTTGTCTTTAGGGAGACAAATGAGTAGCTAGGAAGGGTTGTGCATGCGCCCTTGGACACGATGACGCGTCTTCTACCCGGGATCTGAAAAATCAGTCATGTACCTATAATGGTTATGGCCCGGATAGTTTGTGGTTGAGGTGTAATGATTATATCGTGATTCGCTCAAAACCCTCACATACACTCGGGGTTGTTCCTGGGATAGGTACAGTTTGGGATTAACTGAACCATGGGAACAGGTATGTGAACACCTCTTTTTGTGTCTTTGCGCTTTTTGGGTTGAGGTAGCACTCCTCGTCAAAGTACGAAAGTTGTCTTCAGGGCATCCCCCTTTTTTTTTAAGCTCTTGCGCCGTTTTAGGTAACTCTCCCCCTAAAATGGTGCGCTTGTAACAATATGATGCCCCGCTCCCCCTAAATAGATGCGCTTTTTGAGGATTGCATATTACAAAGATCAAGCGCCCTTTATACATGGAGGAACACTCCCCCTTAAATGTGCCTTCTGCACTCATAAGTATCACTCCCCCTAAACCATATACGCTTGTTATATGAGAACTATAGTAATGTGCTCTTTTGAAGTTCATGCGCCTTGTCTATCTGTCTATCCACTCCCCATCTAAATATATAAAGAATGTAAAGACGACATAGATAAATTTTTAGGTACTAAGAATGATACATTAGACTTCCTTTGAAACTCAATACTAAAGATGAAGTCTAATATCTACGACAGTAATGTACCTATTTTGACAATGAGATTCAAGTCATCTTCTTTTAGCAATGAAGCTCAGAGTTTTTTTTTTTTTTTTTTTTTTTTTTTTTTTTTTTTGATGGCCTTCCTTTTTTTTTTTATTTTTTATATTTTTTTTTTTTTTATTTTTTTTATCTCTTTTTCAGGCCTATATATATTTATATATATATATTTATACATGTATATATTTTCTTTTTAAAGGAATTGGCGAAAACTAAAAAAACTTATAATGTGGCGAAAACAATTAGCGAAAAGAAAAGGTTCTCGCTAAAAAAAATTCGCCGAGTGTTGGCGAAAAGTAAAAGTTTTCGCTAAAAATGTTTTCGCTGAAATAGTTAGCGAAAAGTTTGACGTTTTCGCTAGACTTTTCAGCGAAAAGTTTTTTTTTTTTTTTATTATTTATTATTATTTTTTATTATACCTATATATATATATATTTATATATAAAAAAAATGGCGAAAACAGTTAGCGAAAAGAGAAGGTTTTCGCTGAAAACTGTTTTCGCTGAAATAGTGAGCCAAAAGTTAGCGAAAAGTTTTTTTTTTTTTTTTTTTTTTTTAATGTAAAATCTAAAAAAAATATTTATTTATATAGTATGATTGCTCACATTTCATACCGATCACGGGTGTGGAGCAATCTCGAATACCACACGTGTCGGGAATTGGTGGTTGCCTGCAGCTCATATCGATTATGCGTGTGAAGCAACCCGAGGACCTACGCATAATCGGGATCCTGCAAAACAAATTAGCGGGACTTTGGTACCCATTTTTGGACGGGTCCTCCCTGATTAGCAGTAATCTTATAAAGCTCATAAGGTTCAAATTTGGAATTAAAATTAGCAGATAAAGTAGTCATAGGAAGCCACGTTTGTTTAGGACTACTTATTTCCATTTCTAGCTTAGGTTTCCAAATTTGTACTGTTCTGAAATTATCATTTTTAGCACGGGTGAATGTGTGTCTATTGTTAGTTGAGAAAATTTTCTCTTTCGCCAGTCGTTGAAGATGTTTTTCAGATTTGAGTTTGACTGGGTACTTGAGATAGGAATACGAACTAATAGAATCAATAGCATTCAATATAGAATTGTCGTATTTCCTATTAGGAAGAATCACATCATTCACATAGGTGTTTTCATAAAATGAGTTACTTTTATTTGTCAGACAATTATTATTTTTGGATATTTCAGTTTTAGTAAAAAATGTAGAATTGTCTGTTTTAATATTTGTAGCTTCTTTCTTTATTCTTTCTTTCTTTATCTTTTGAATGACTTTAGAAATTACCTTTTTAGAAATAGAGGAGGAAACATTTTCGCTTGTTTTGATAAAAAATGATTTATCTTCCTCAATTCTTTCTTTCTTGATAGCTTTAGTCATTCGTGGTGTTTTCTTATTCTGTTTTGGAGATATGTTTTTTAATGGTTCGCTTTTAACAGAGTAAGAAGTTGAGGTTGCGCCTATTTTGTAGGAATTTTTGAGAAATGTATTCTCCTTTTGAAGTTCATCAATTTTAGCTTGAAACCCTTTTTGCTGCGATTCCAGAAGAGAATTTAACTCGGCAATTTTGCGTTCGGTTTCTGGATTTTCACAATTAAATTCGGGTTTTATAGTTTGTATAGAATGTTCCTTTTTGATAGGCATTGTCTCATTTGTTTGAGTGGATTTATTTTGAGACAATTTTAGCTCAGTTTCTTTCTTTGCAATCAGTATTTCGAGTTCTTTATTTTTAATGCGTAATTTATTGCATTCTTCTGAAAGACATTTATTCTGAGCTTGATGATTTTTAATTTCTTCTTTATAGGCAGCTATGTTTGTTATTAATTCAGATATGTTCGGTTCATTATTTTCTGCCTTAAATTTTAATTTCACAAGCTCATCTTTAGCATTGGTCAATTGACATTCAAGACTAGCTTCAACCTCTAAATGTTTTTTAAGAAGATAAAGACTTTTTCTTATGATGTTTTTTATTTAATAATTTTTCAATTAGATCTAGGTTGTGTTTGATTTCTTTAAGTTCTAGATCATTTTCGCTTAAGTAATTATCCATTTTATCTTTTCAGTTCAGACCAATTAATTTTGCAAATTATAATTGGTATAGAATGTTGGAAATTTTAATTTTGACTAATTTCGAATAGTTCTCCAATATTAGCGTTTCAGCTCAAAAACCAATATTAAGTTCACAGATATTGTATTGGTTTTATAGAATGTTGGAAATTTTAATTTTGACTCAAAATATGTTGGATGGTATATTGATCGTCTTGTTCTGTTGATTAAAAAAAATATTGACTTAAAGTCTTAGCTGCCCACTGTTAGATCTAGGTTTGAACTTTTCGCTAAGAAATGTAGCGAAAAGTTTAGGTTTTCGCTAAAATGAAGTTTTCGCTGGAACAGTATATAGCGAAAAGCTTTGAGGTTTTCGCGAAGTGGTGAAAAGTTCTAGGTTTTCGCTAAGAAGTCTAGCGAAAAGCTTAGGATTTCGCTGAAACAGTATGTAGCGAAAAGCTTTGAGGTTTTCGCTAAGTGGCGAAAAGATTAGGTTTTCGCTAAGTTGTGAACTCTAAAACTTCTCGTGTGAACAGTGTTTGGCGAAAATTTTTAAGTTTTCGCTGGCCACTGGTTTCCCTAGGAATGAACTTTTCGCTAAGAAATGTAGCGAAAAGTTTAGGTTTTCACTGAAACAGTATATATAGCGAAAAGCTTTAAGGTTTTCGCTGAAACAGTGTTCAGCGAAAAGATTCTAGGTTTTTGCTAGCAAAGGTGGCGAAAAGATCTTTACTTCTTGCTGCAATAGTATCTAGCGAAAAATTTTGAGGTTTTCGCTAACGGAAGTGGAGAAAAGTTCTTTACTTTTCGCTGAAACAGTATTCTTAGCGAAAAGCTTTGAGGTTTTCGCTGACAAAAGTGGCGAAAAAATTTTAAGAGGTTTTCGCCACTAAAACTAGCGAGAAGTTAAGATTTTCGCTGGAAAGTTAAATCAGGTTAAAACACGTAATCAATCAAGTAAACACCGATATAACTAAAAAAACTCTAGTTTATGCAGCGAAAACCGCTGTTCATATAGCGAAAACCGCTGTTCTAGTAGCGAAAACAGCTGTTCAACTGGCGAAAACAGTTGTTCAACTGGCGAAAACTGCCATTCATCTGGCGAAAACCAGCAAATTGTCCTATTTTTCACTCAAATCCTAATTTCTGCTTAATCAGAACACAATTATCGAACAATAGGCATCGACGCAGCTTACCTATCACTCGATTAACACAATTAACACTGGATTAACACAGAAATCAGGCGAAAATCAGATAGAACAGTGTTGAACCAAAGTCACTTCAAACATCAGCGATTCAACTCAAATCAGCAAATTAAGCTCAATCAAAGCAGATTTAACACAGAATCAACAAACAAGTTTGCTCTGATACCAATTGTAGGTTCCAGATTCAACACATCCAACGAATTAAGATGAAGAACTTGAGAATTAGATCGATTGACTCACCTTGTTGATACGCGCGGAAGCAATAGGCGAATAACCAATCAATCTTCATTTAATCCAATAGCTTTATCTACAAGCAATCCAATTCCCTCTCTACAATTAAACCTATTCTACTATGATGATGACAGAGATTTTCTAAGGAGAGAAAGTCTCGCTTGGTATCTCAAGTTGTGTGTAAAATACACACACTTGCCCTATATATACCAAAGCATACTTTGGTATATACCACATCAGTCCCTATTTATCATAAACTACAATTTGGTCCCTAGACAAAGATAACATGACATTTGAGCACTAGAAATGGATTCCTAACAATTTCATACTTGAACCTTATATGCATAATTGTTTCACTGCTAATCAGGGAGGACCCGTCCAAAAGTGGGTACCAAAGTCCAGATAATTTGTTTTGCAGGATCCCGATCATACATGGTAAATAGACGACGATTGCTCCACATGTATGGTCGGTATGCGATGATGAGCAGTCGCACAAGACACCGACACGTGTGGTATTCGGTTTGCTCCACACACGTGATCGGTATGTGACGTGAGCAAACAAACCAAATCAAGACTATTCCAAAGTTCTTGATTTGACATTGTTTTTCTTTTTATTTTTCTGTTCATAAAAAAAAAGGCCATAAAAAAAAAGAGAAGCAATAAAAAAAAAAAGGGAGGCCATAAAAAAAAGGGGTAGAAAAAGAAAAATAAGGCCATTAAAAAAAAAGAAAAATAAGGCCATAAAAAAAAATAAAAAAAAATAAGGGGAGTGGATGGAAAAGGTGCAAGAATTTCAAAAGAGCGTATTACCATAGTTTATTGTAAAAAGCGCATATGTCTTAGGGGAAGTAATACTCATAAGCGCAATATCAAAAAGGCGCAAAATGTTCAAAAGGGGAGTGTGCTTCAATCACAAAAGGCGCATAACTTGAAGGAAAGTAATAGGCAAAAATCTACAAGAGCGCACAACTTTAGGGGCAGCAAGGACATCATATTAGAAATAACGCAACTATTTAGGGGGAGTGTTACAATGAAAAGGCGCTAGAGCTTAAGGGAAGAAGGCCCTGAATACAAACTTCATGCTTTTAAGAGGGAGTGCTACCTAAATGTCAATAAAACGCATGGACACAAAAGAGTTGTTCACATACCTGTTCCAAAGGATTAGTAGACCCAACTGATCCTAACCCAGGAACAAACCCCGAGTGTATGTGAGGGTATTGAGCGTATCACGATGACATCCTTACAACTCAACCACAAACTATCCGGATTACAACCAATATAGGTACAGGACTGATTTATCAGATCCCGGGTAGAAGACGCCTCATCTGGTCCAAAGGCGCATGCACAACCTTCCTTCGCTACTCATTTGTCTCCCAAAAGACATATGTTTCAATATCTCACGGGGAACTGCATCTGCTATCACCGTTTCATTTGGAAACGGGAGATATTGAACTAAGTGGTCCACAACCCCATACCACGACTTTCTTGAACACATAAATGTCTAGTGTGTCCTCATCGCCTAAATGTTTTCCACTTTTCTAGGACACGTACATTCTTTTACACACATATTGCTGGTCTAAGTGACCTTGCCAGAACTTCTGTAGACGCATCATTAAATGCTTCTATGATCAGAAGGAAGTCCTGCCGTTGCAACATCAAAATAACAACGGTAGCAGGCCATCTTCTGTAGCACGACTCTAGAATGATGTCAACGGGTTGCCTATGTGGCCCCGTAGTCCCTTCAAATGCAAGTCTGTGTGACTTTGCATCAACGACCAAGAGTGGCATCTAGGGATGTTTCACGATGATCGGTCGTCTGTCCCGTTTTCAGGTACTTCATCCGGAATTCAACGCCAACACGTTCAGCGTACACAGGATCACCTTGATCACACAGCATAACGATACAAATGAATCGCCATGAGGGGGAGAAGCATATCAAGGAGGCCGAGCATGTGAACTCATTAAAGAAGCCGAGCTTTCAACGCACGTGCTGAACCACAACAAACAAGACCTCTCTCCATGGTTCGAGCATACACGACAAGTCAATGCTGATGATCCGCGCGACTCTGATATATGCAAGAAGGTGACGAATATTCAAGTTGCAAAGAAGAAAATGAGGGTGCATGTAGATAGGGGGAGACTGACTATTCTCCAGACGCTCTCAGATATTTCTTCAAACAGCAACAAAGACCGTGTAAAATTAAAAGTTGAACACAAAGGGGGAGATTGTTAGGAATCTTTCTGTTGTGTTCAAATAAAGATGAAGACTGAAGATTGTCAAAGACAAAGACAACCGGCGCTTCAATTATAATTGAACACTAAGGGGGAGATTGTTGGAAGTATTTTATAGTGTTCAATAATCAAGTTATCTTTGTCTAGGGACTTAATTGTAATATATGTAAATATAGGGACTAAAGTGTAAATATACCAAAGTATGCTTTGGTATATATAGGGCAAGTGTGTGTGATTAGCAAAAAACTTGAGTCTAGCTTTCTCTCACTAGAAAATCTCTCTCACCATTATCTTAATTAGGGTTGAATTGTAGAGAGAGAAAGAGGTAATTGGAGAGAAAGATTGTGATTAATGGAAGTTTAATTGATAATTACCCAATCGCTTCCGCTCGATCATCTTCAAGGTAATTTCGATTAGATCTATGCTCGAGTTCATCGTTGGATGATAAAAACGGACCTAACAGTTTTCGCAAAACCTACTTCGAAAACCCCTCAGTGCGAAAACCCAGTTCGCAAACCTCCACTGCGAAAACCTTTTTTTCCCACTTCACAAACTTTTTGACTTCGCAAACCTATCTTTCATTTTGGCTTCGCAAACTCTTTCGCAAACTCCATTTCATTTAAAAAAAAATAATAATAATAATAAGTAGGTAATGATTAGGTAATCATTTATTTAAAAAAAAAAACTTTTTGAATCCAGTTTTTGCATCCTTAAAAATATATATATATATTATATTAATTAAATATTAACAGGTTTTCGCATCCCATTTAAAAAAAAACTAAACTAATGATTAGGTAATCATTACATAAAACTAAATTTAAAAAAAAAAAGTTTTCGCATTGAGTCCAGTTTTCGAATCTTGTTTTCGCATCAATGTAAAAAAAATAATAATAATAAAAGTTTTCGCATCCAACCAAAAAAAAAACCCTCAGGTTTTCGCATTAGGTTTGCGCATCCCCCCCCCCCCCCCATCCACTTTTCGCATAAAAAATAAAAAAATAAAAAAAATGAGGTTATCGCATTCTTAAAAAAGATTTTCGCATCTGTGTAAAAAAAAAAAAAAAAAAACTTAGTTTGCGAATCAGTTTTCGCACCTAAGCAAAATAATAAAAAAAAATTAAAAAATCTTTGGTTTGCGAATCAGTTTTCGCACCCAAATTTAAGTGAAAAAAATATATATAAAAATAATTGTTAGGAATATTTTCTAGTGTTCAATAATCATGTTATCTTTGTTTAGGGACTTAATTGCATTTTATATAAATATAGGGACTAAAGTGTAAATATACCAAAGTATGCTTTGGTATATATAGGGCAAGTGTGTGTAAAATACACACAACTTGAGTTTTAGCTTTCTCTCACTAGAAACACTCTCTCATCATTATCATAATTAGGGCTTAATTGTAGAGAGAGAAAGGAGCTTATTGAAGATAGAAGTTTGGTGTTGAGTGAAGATTGATTGATATTTACCAAAGAGCTTCCGCGCGTTAATTACAAGGTATGTCTCAATCGATCTATGCTCAAGTTTATATTCGTTGGATGTGAAAATCTGGTCCTACATTTCTTCATCAGCACCGTGCGTTTGTTGGTTTATCCTTATTATATGGATGCTAGTATGTTATCATGTGAATTTTTTTATCGACGCATGCTTTGAACGTGAAGGGTATTGTATTGTATTTCCATTTATTATAGGTTCCATCTCACCATCGCATTTATTCTCTGTTTTTTTTTTCTCTACCTATTTGACAATTTCCCATCTTACGGTTTCTGAATTTCATCATGCCGTCTTGTTCCACTATCTGTTTTTCTTCGTGAATTGTGCTTTCCTGATTCGGAGTTTTGAGGTCAACCGTTTTATCTATTTATTTTTCCTGATTCTTGTGATATTCTACTTCGATCATTCTAAATATGTTTGACTTTTGGATTGTGAGATGTGGTACCGGTTCCTGGTTGTATGTGGCTGAATTTAGCTATTTAGTCTCATCACATAGGCCAGATGAACCTGAAGATGTGATAATATCAGCTTTTCATAAATTGACTGCTCTTCTAATTTCGCAGCATGGTTTCCTTCCTTTAACGAAACAGCTTGAGTTTTAACAAACCCCCGTATGTAACAGCCTGAAATGAATTATCTATATTATTTTATTTTGCACCCTTCATTACTTGGGATTCTCATAATCAGTTTATCATGTTTCCAGTTTCAGGTTCAAGCTATATGTGCTGTTCTCCAGATTATAAATGAAATAATAAAAGATAACACTGGTTTCCAGGAAAATGCTTGTCTTCTTGGCGTCGTAAGTACTTCCATTTAATTAGCTGGTCTGCTCACTCATTTAATCGACAATCTGGTAGAAACCTATTGAACATTGATAAAATTTGAACTTATCGAATTTTCAGGTATGCATGATTTTCTACTTGACCAGTTATTATCTGAACATGATCAGAATTTGTAAAGTTGGGGGATTTTATTAATTTCTCTAGATAGTAGCGCTTGTGCAACTTAACCACAAGATGGATGGACACCTTTAACTAATTAGTGTCAATGTATGTGTTCATTATAGGTTCCTGTTGTGATGGGCATTGGTGTGTCTGACCAGCTTTGGGAAGTTTGTATGTAAGATATTGCGATTTTTACCTTATGATCTAATTTTCAAGGATTTTTTTTCCATGTTTTCTGAGTTTGTATTTGAATTTTTTAATGCCTTTGGTGTTATTTATCTGCAGATTCAAGTTATATAAAAATCACAACATTATATTTTCCGTCTATCACAGAAATTTGACTTAATTTATGTTTATTAAATACATTTCCCCAGATGAGGTGCGCTTCTGATGTTCGGTGACAACGTTTGTCGTTTCGGCAGGATGCTAGACATCGACCAGATGCAAAAATAGTTCACACCCATGGATAAAAATTTTGTGACGTGATCTGCAGACATATTTACGCCATAGTGGAACGCTTAGGTATGCATGTCTGAATTGTTTCATTGTTACTATTTCACTCACTCAGGTAGGGGCATTGTGTTATTGTGATATAATCCGTTGCATTTTCTAATGCTGTGGAAATATTGAGAATGTTGAACCAAGGGATCCAAAAGTAACGAGTGGCGAACGAAGGGATAACATAAAAAATTCTGCCCTTGAGAAAGTAGAGTAATTGTTGCTTTGAACTTTAGAATTACGCTGCGTATTTTTTTTCAAAATATTCATTATATCATCCTTTTATCCAGTAAATAAACATCCATGAAATGAACATTCTTATGTATTTAGGAAGGTAAAGGAGAGCTATTGCCATCTGAGGCTCCATTGAGGGATGATTCGTCCAAAAATGGCATAGTGTATCTTCGACCCTTCCATGATTTTGTTATGATGATACATTATAGTTTCAAGTCTAGTTACATATGAAGTTGCATATAACCAGTTGGGAGCATGGGAAACTATACGCATGAAGAGTGTTAATTGTACCGATGATTTCCTATGACAGACACAACCCAATTAAAAAACTTTATTTTTGGGACTGAGAATGTTCTAATATTGAATAGATGGATAATGTATTTTCCCATTTACCTAAGGTATCATTTCATTTCAGCTATCTTGTAATACCCGTAAAATTTAATACGGGGATTTCGCAAAACTTCGAAATTGGTAAAGATAAATTTGGGCAGGCTTGAAATTGAGCCCAAATAATAATTGGGCCCAAGCCCAATAAAGAAGAAAGATACGTTTGAGGTTTCTTTAAAAAGGGGGAAAATTACAAAAAAGAACCTTAGAGGAAAATTACAAAAAAGACCCTTTCTTAGCTTAAGAGGAAAAACACGTCTATGCTTCTTCACCTGCTGAACAAAAGCAGTAAAAACCATCATTAGAGATAAATAAGGACAGCAAGAGAGGAAGGAGAGGGAGGCGAGAGAGAAAGAAAAAGGAGACAAAGGAAATTTGGCAAAAGTTTCTTCCAACCTTCATCAACGAAAACCTGCGTAACTACTGCTTAGGAAGTGAGGTAGGTGAAACCTACAAACCCAAAACTGATATTTTTAAGCTGCTTTGTGTGTTACGTGATATTCTTGAGATGTTATGATGGTGTTTATGTGAGTTGGAAGAATGTTTATGTGATGTTTGATGTTTAACAACCCAAAATATGGGTTTTAAATATGTTGTGAGTTTCTGAAATTTGTTGAAGATATGAAGATTTGAAGAACACTGTGTTTTTCGTATACTGTTCTGTGTTTTCGTATGATTTCTTGTTTTCGGACCGTTTGAAGTTTTCGCGGGCCAGTTATTTTGCGAACTGTGAGAGGAAAAAGTTTTCGCGGGCCGCAAACCAGTTTTCGCGGGCTGAGGTAGTTCGCGAACTGTGAGACATCACGGGCCGAAAACCAGTTTTCGCGGGCTGAGGTATTTCGCGAACTGTGAGACATCACGGGCCGAAAACCAGTTTTCGCGGGCCAGAGAGTTCGCGAATAAGAAATAAATGCGGACCGAAAACTAGTTTTCGCGGACCGCAAGCCAGTTTCGCGAACCAAGCTTATCGCCAGTTTTTATTGAGTTTCGCGAACCAAAGCTTTTCGCCAACTTTTATTAGGTTTCGCGAACCAAAGCTTTTCGCCACTTTTTATTGAGTTTCGCGAACCAAAGCTTTTCACCACTTTTCATTAAGTTTCGCGAACCAAAGCTTTTCGCCACTTTTCATTGAGTTTCGCGAACCAAGTTTTTCGCCACTATTTGTGAGGTTTCGCGAACCAAGCTTTTCGCCAGTTAAAGTTTTCGCCAACTTTTTCGCAAAGCCAAATCTTTTAATTTTTGTTGAACTAAGTTTTTTTAAAATATTTTCAAGCTTGGACCCAATTTCTCGGGTCAACTGATAAAGGAGTATTGGGTCTTAAATAATTTACTATTCTCGGGATTTTAAGTACGTTTTATATATTCTAATGATTTTGAGGGTTTTTCGGATATACTTGATATGTCCTGCGATTAATTGTTCATGCATCCACGGCATGTCATGACGAGAGTATTGATCGCATTTGTGCGATGGGAGAGTGTATGCCTTTCTTTGGCAGAGATTTGTGAGGTTAAGACTCGTATGTGCACCTGACGGGAGACAGACGTGATCGCTCTGTCTACTCAGGCTTGAGCAACCTGAGGTGCCCACCGTCGTTGGATTGCTCGACTTGACGGGAGATAGACGTGATCGTTCTATCTACCCAGGTACAGCGTGAGAGCGCGACTCGGGGTGCCCACCGTCATGAGATGAGATTAGGCGGGAGATAGACGTGATCGATCTATCTACCCGGGTACAGTGTGAAAACGCGACTCGGGGTGCCCACCGCCATGAGATGTGATTTCCGAGTCTGTGTGACCGGATGATTGATGTGATGTTGCGCGCGAGGTGCCGAGTCTAACCTAGGGCTCTGAGTATTGAGATATAAGAAAAATGAGCGTGCATTTGTCATGTGAGACATTGGGAATTGGGGACATGTGCACGCATGCATCGCATTACTTTGATGTTCACCTATTGGGCAATTTTGCTCAGGGTTACATGTTTTATAGGTACGGGTGAGTAGCGGCTGGTGGCGGTGACTCCACGGGCTTTTGGGGGCGGAGGCAGTACATGGGACGCGACCTGTGGAGGCGTAGGATTAGTTTGATATTTTGGGGCTTCGGCCCGTTGTAAAGACTAGCACGGCTTTTGTAGAACAACTCTTTTATATATTGTATAATATACTGTGTTAGTTTTTGTAAAAAGGGCTTTCCGCGGCTTTCGTTGCGAAAACCCGCCAACTATTTATGTTTAAAAAGTGGGGTCGCCACATATCTGACCTGAAATTAAACCTGATTCCAATTCAGCCGAAAGTTGTACATCCAATAAGGGCTTCACCAGGTCAAAGTGCGGGAAAATGATGGAATTGAACCTGACATGTCTACGGAGAGAGACATGGATACAAAGAATGGTAAAATATTCAATTCAAGGTCTACCGAACATACGACGTCCAATTTCAGCGCAAATTTTACCGCACAAAAGGTACTTTTGTTTGATTCAGTGTTTTCCTAATTTATTCGGTATATAGTTTATAGAGTTATTTTAGGTGCCGAGATTGTCGGCTCCTCTATAGGGTATTGTCAATAATTGTGTTTTAATAATGTAACTGCTATAATAATAATAATAATAATAATAATATCTCGCTACGTATGTTCGATCCCTCTATGATTTTGTGTTTTTGGTACATCATAGTTTCAAGTGTAGTTGCATGTGAAGTTGCATATAACCAGTTGGGAGCATGGGAAACAATACTCATAAAGGATATAATTATACCGATGATTTCTGTAGGGCCTAGATTATCCAACTAAACATATATTAAAACGATCTTACCACGATTTGGATGGGAAGAATCGAAGCTCGTGGGGTGATTGTGTGCGTGTTCTTGAGCTCGGTTGGGAGGCGGCTCTCTCTCTCTCTCTAGAGAAATTTTCACACAATACACACATTATTATGTGTTAGGGTTTTAGTATTTATACCACAAGTTGGTATATAATACTTGGGCCCCCTAACAAAGCCCAATTACACTAAGCCTCTTATAAAGAGAATCTTTATAAATACACAACAAAGATAATTATAATTAATTGAACACAATAAAATGTTCCTAACAATCTCCCCCTTTGTGTTCAATCGTCAATTCGACATGGATTATCTTTGTGGGGCTTAGTGCATTTGCCTGAGTCCTAAAGGAATTTCCTCCTTGTCTTGTCTTTTGACCTCTTCTTTTTGGAGATCTTCAAGCTCACCGTGTCTTGATCTTCGCTTCTCGGCACCGCGTCTTCTTAATCTTCTTTGTAAGCTCGACTCGTAAATGCCGGAAGGGATTTGAAGTCGCTTGCCGGATTTCTTCTTTTTGTGTTCGATCTCTCCTTTCGATAATAGCGCAACTCCCCCTACTTTTGGTCAACCTTATGTTGGGATTGGGAAGTTCTCTTTGAAATTTTGAGAGACGCACACGAGGCAACAACTTCGATCTTTGTAGTTCATGGTGTTCGCTTGATTATTTGACGACGCTTGAGAATTTAGCGTTTCTGATCTATCTTGCACTTTCATCGTGGTGTTTCTCCCATTTTGCTTTAGTACTACTCCCCCTCATGAAGATCGAGTTGGGGAGATCGCCATGCGATGGGTCAAAATGAGGTATTATCTTTGGCAAGAAGATCACGTCGTCGGGACATGAGGATGGCGTTGGTAGGAACTCATGTTAGGTAATAACCTGACGTAGCCACTAAGGCAGTCGTCAAGTCTTCTCCAATCTTCTTCTTCTTGGCGCCAGATTCGTCTTCTTCGAAGGAAGTTGTCTGGTTCGGCCTCGAGGAAGCTTGTCTGGCTCCGGAAGAAGGTACGCGTGGGGTGTTAGGCTCCTTTGGAATGTTCCATTCAAGTGCAGGGGAGCCCGACTTCAGAGTGGTGAGCGCGGCGGAGATTGGTGGGTGGTCCGACCTGTTTGTTTATGCGTGTTCCCTTCTCCCCCTCATGGCGATTCGTGTTAACGAGATCGGCATGCTTGTGTAGGAAGATTAGGAGGACACAAACGACAGGTCGGTGATGGTAATAACCAGACGGAGCCACAAAGGCAATCCGTCGTGTAAGAAACCGGGGTCACGAAGACTTCCCGTTAACATCGATCTAGGAGCTATGCTCGTAGACGATGGCCTGAAACCGTTGTTGCTTTGATGTTGCAACGGCAGGACTTCCTTCCGATCCTCGAATCATGTTGAAGCAAGACATGTCTACGGAAGTTCTAACTTGATCACAAAGATCAGGTGTTTATAAGTGTATGTGTCCTAGAAAATATAAAAATATAAGGAAAGTGAGGACACACTAGACTCGAGTGCGCAAGGAAGTGTGGTGGTGGGGCTGAGTACCACATAATTCAATATCTCCCACTTCCGAGTGAAGCGGTGATAGTAGACGTGGTTCCCCGTGATTTCTGAAACACCTGTCTTTTGTGAGACAGACGAGTGGGTAAGGCTCGGTTGTGCACACGCCGTTGGACCTATTGCGGCGACTTCTACCCGGGAGCTAATAAAATTAGCACCTGTACCTATGGGGGTTGGTCCGAATAATTTGTGAGGAGAGGGAATCATGTAGCGTCGGTCTTTTCAAAAGGTTTTAGTAGATGTGACTGTTTCTTCGTGATTCGACTGAATCTCGGTGATGTTCCGGGGTTAGATTCAGTTGGGTTTGACTGAATCGTAGGAACGAAGTAACCATGCATCCGGTAGGAAGTGGTGAGTGCTGCTTTATTTGTCAGCAAGCCAGAGCATGTCGGTTGAAGCGAGCACCGAGATTTGTATTTTTAACCACCGTCGCCTTTTGAAAAGAGTTGACCGTTGTAGGCTCGAGATTCTTCTTTTGAGGTTCATCTTCGGAGGTCGGAGGTAATCTCCATGAAGCTTGATGAAGAGGAGAGAACATTCTTTTTTTTTTTTTATTATGGCCCTTTTTTTTTTTTTAAATATTGATGGCCTCCTTTTTTTTTTTGTATATGTATATATATATTAATCGTTATTAGTAAAATATATTTTTATACTATATATTATATGGATATAATATATATATTAATCGTTATTAGTAAAATATATTTTTATACTATATATTATATTGATATAATATATATTGTATTAGTAATATATATTAGTATATATATAATATAGTATATGCATATTATATATATTTTTTTTTATTCCTCCCCCTCAAAACATGCTTCCAAAAATAAAATTGCCCCCCCTCAAAAGATGAGTGGAAAGTTCGATGTGAATCTCTTTCCCTAAATTCACATATTTGAAGTTTGCTCCCCCTCAAAAATATAATTATAGCTCCCTTCTAAAGAAATAAGGGGCACTTCTCTTTTTAAAAAAGAGTAGCTCCCCCTCAAATTAAGCTCATTTTACAAAAATGGTATTTTTCATTTCCGTGCGTAATATGCATTTAGAATTTAAAGTTTTGAAAAATGCATATTTAAAATGTATCATTTTGAAAAATAGGTAATTTTTGCAATTCAGCGTATATGCATTCTTGAAAGTTTAAGCTCGAAAATCTTAAAATTGTATGCATGATGATAATATACCTATAAAATAGAGTATTTTGCATTTCGGCTCATGTATGCACGCATGCAAAAATTTGGAAGTTAAAGTCCTTTTGAAGCATGCATAGCTATATTGTACCCTATTATTTTCAAAGTAGGTATATTGTCTTTTCAGCTCGATATGCATGCCAAAATTTACTATGGAATGCTTATATAGAATTTACCTACTTTAAAAATATGTATGAATGTGGTATTATGCAATTCAGTTCAAAAGATAGAATGTACCACTTATAGTCGTAGTTGCTCACGTCGTTTCTCTTTATCATGTATGTGGAGCCACTACGTCAAATTGCCATACATGAGGGATGTGGTTGCTAGCGTCTCTTACCAGTCATGCATGTGGAGCAACCCGAGTACCGTGCATGCTGGAAGTTGTGGTTGCCCTCGTCTCGTACCGATCATGAGTATGGAGCAACCATCTTCTAATTACTACTCATGATCGGGGTTTTGTGGTTGCTCTCGTCTCATACCAACCACGCGTGTGGAGCAACCATCGTCGAATTACCACACGTGATTGGGCTCCTGCAAAACATTATCGGGACTTTGGTACCCATTTTTGGATGGGTCCTCCCATATTAGCAGAAAATAATTTATGCACATTTGGTTCAGATATACATCCTAAATCATCCTTTAAGGTCCTATTTAATTTGATTTCTGATTTAGGAATCCAAGTTTGGTGAACCTTAGAGGGAAATGACAATTCAGCGCCGGTGAATGTGTGTCTAGGTTTAGAAGATCTGAAGATTTTCTCCCTAGCCAGTCGCAGAAGGTGTCTTTCAGACTTAATCTGGACCGGGTATTTCAAGTATGAATACGAGCTTATCGCACTATATGCGTCATCAGGTGATGAGTCGTATTGCCTACAAGAATTCACATCATTCACTCTATAATGATGGTTTTTGATGGACTTTTGCTTACTAGAATAATAAGCATTTTTGTGCGTGTAAGCAATTCCATCTCTATCATTCTTTAAAGAATGAGAGATTTTGGAAGTTTGAGAAGTTCGCCTGCTTGAGCTCGGAACTTCTTCTTTCGGAACTTCCTTTTTGATAGGAGCGGGAGAAGGAGAATCTTTAGCAATGTCGTCCTTGATTTTGGGAAATAATGTCGATTTTCCTTTCTCCTTCCTAATACTCTTTTGTTCCTTAGCAGTTTTACGCGTATTGCTTTTACTTTTCATTTCTACGCCAGCCAAAGGTGATTTAGAATGCGTATTTGCTTTCGTCACCATTGACTTAGAATTATTAGCAAAAGTCTTTTCAGTTTTAGGAACAAAGGCGTCAGTTTGTGTTGCCTTATCCTGCTTAATGGAAGCTATTTCTTTATAAGGATAATTTAAGACAGGTAGGGACGGGGAATTTTTGAGATTTGAGATCTCCTCTAGAAGTTTTTGCTTTTCTGCTCCGAAACCTACTCTTTCCGATTCCAGAGTTGCGTTCAATTCTGCAATTTTACTAGCAACATCTGGAATTTCCCAACAAGAGATAGGTTTATCAGAATGTAAACTATTTTCCCCGTTGGACGCTAAGTCTTTAGAGGAACTTTGGTCTGTTTGACCCTTTTTCGCCAGGATGCCCTCTAAGTGATGAACTTTAGAGTGCAATTTACTGCGTTCCTCAAATAAAAGTTTAAAACTACTCCGCGAATTGCTCAAATCAGACAGATAATTATTGCGTTCGAGTTCGCAATTGTTTAATTTATTTGTTAATTTACTAATTTGAGCTTTTAATTTTACTTCTTGAGATTCAAGATTAGTGATTTTCTCACGCGCGTTTTCTAAATGGCAAGTAAGACTACCTCTTTCTTCTAAACTCTTGACTAAGCATTTGTAATTATTATCTAGTCTACTCTCTAACTCACTTATAGTCTTTTCGTGACTTATAAGTTGAGTTTGGCCTAGCTTAGAGGAATTTAGGTTCTTGGTTAGCTCACAAACGTTAGTTTCTGAGCTAGCTAATTTTGATTTAAGACTAGAAATAGTTTCTAGTGCACTAGCTAACTTAGTTTCTAACGCTTGGGTAGTCCTACGTTCGTGTTTATGTTCACGACGCATGGTTTTATAATCTTCCTTCAAAGAAAGAAAAGCTTTATATAAATCACTCTCGTCAACGCTCATCTCAGAAGTTGCGGAAGTAGAATCCATAATTTTTAAAATTTAAATTTTCTTTGAAATTTTAGTTGGATACGTGATCGTTGACGCGTTGTGTAGATTTGAGATTTTTGGCTTTTTGGAAATCTGTGCCGAAAAGTTTTGGGATGTAGATAAATATCGTGAAGTTTCGAAAATTTTGAGTGTCGAAAACGTTTTGGTGTGTACCGAAACGTTTTGAAGAAATGTCGAAGAACTTCGAAAATGTTACCAAGAACTTTTTCTATAATGTGCCAATGATGTTTTGGAATAAAAAATTGGCTTTTAAAAATTTCTGCACCGAAAGTTTGATTTATCGAGAAATATTGTGAAGTATCGAAAATTTTGGGTACCGAAAAGATTTTTGGTGTATACCGAAAAACTTTTGAGGTGATTTCGAAAACTTCGGAAATTTATCAAACTTATCTATAATTTGCCAAAGATGTTTTGATGTGATATGATATGCAAAAATTTATTTTCATTAAGTGATATGCGAAAATTTGATTTTCGGTATGCGTGTTAGGAAAATCAAGTTTTTGAAGTGATAAGATGCGAAAATAAATTTTCGGAGTGCTTTGGTGCGAAAATGTAAATTTCCGATATGAGTGCGAAAAGTATTTTCGAAATATAGTGCGAAAACTGATTTTCGATGTGTTGTTTCGAAAATCTTCGAAGTGAGTTGTTGCGAAAATAGATTTCTTGTTAGGAGTGCAAAAATCAAGATTTTCGAAGTGAGTGTTTTTGAAGTGTTCAGTGCGAAAACATGGCAGCGAAAACCTTTTTATTATTTTTATTTATTTATTATTATTATTTTTTTTGAATGCGCAAAACTTTAAGTTGATGCGAAAACCCTCAAAAGTTGGATGCGAAAACTTGACCAATGCAAAAATCCTTTTTTTTTTTTTTTTTTTTTTATGAATGCGAAAACTTGACCAATGCGAAAACTGGATTCGAGTTTAGGTGCGAAAACTGATGCGAAAAGAATGGGATGCGAAAACTTATTATTTTATTATTTTAAATTTTTTTTATTTTTTATTTTTATATTGAATGGGATGCGAAAACCTGTGTGAATATTTAATTAATATTTCTTTTTTTTTTTTTTTTTTTTTTTAATTTTTTATTCGAAAACTTTACTTCGGAAAAGTAAATATATTTTTTTTTTTATTTAGTTTTCGATGGCAAAGTGGTAATTAATTTTTTTTTTTTTTTTTTTTTTTTACTTGCGAAAACTTTCCTACCGAAAAACTTTGAAATATTTTTTTTTTTTTTTTACTTGCGAAAACTTTCTACAGTACCTACCGAAAACTTTGAATTATTATTATTATTTTTTTTTTATTTTTTATTTTTTTAAACTGAAGCTGCGAAAACTAAGTAGCACCGAAAACTTTCTGCAGCACTGTAGCACCGAAAAGTTATTAAGTTTTCGGATGAACAGTAACTTTCGAGAACAGTACCGAAAACTATTCGGATGAACAGTATCCCGAAAAGTTTTTTTTTTTTTTTTTTTTTTACTGTAGCACCGAAAAGTTTTTAAGTTTTCAGGTGAACAGTAACTTCACTGTAGCAGTACCGAAAAGTTTTTAAGTTTTCGGGTGAACAGTAACTTCACTGTAGCTGAAAACTCTACTGTAGCTGCGAAAGAAAATGAGCTATTTTTCGATCCCGAACACAAAATCAATCAAATTAGACCCGGGTAACGATTAAAACATATATATCCTAACTCCTAAACACTCAATCAAGCACAAAAACACCAAAACATATCAAAATTTTCGAGAATTTTTTATGAACACGAAGAACACCAAAAAAGATTTCGAAGAATTTTACTCAAATCTGAGCGCGTTTGGCTCTGATACCACTTGTAGGTCACCAAAACCCAGCAACCCTCGATTTATCTATGGATTTTGCTCTCTTCTTGGTCAATCCATAGATAAATCGAGGGTTGCTGGGTTTTGGTGACCTACAATTTCCTTTACACGACCCAATTATTTACTTCATTTTTAGGCCAGAGAATGTTCTTCTATTTAATGGATGAATAATTCATTTCAGCTATTTGAGTAATGTGGTTCGATTTCTGATCCAAAAATGCTACAACTTCAATTTGATATAGGTTTCCCCATCAGCACCATGCGTTTATTGGTTTATCCTTATTATATGGATGCTAGTATGTTATCATGTGAATTATTTTATCGACGCATGCTTTGAACGTGAAGGCTAATGTACTGTATTTTCATTTATTATAGGTTCCATCTCACCATCGCATTTATTCTCTCTTTTTTTTTTCTCTACCTATTTGATAATTTCCCATCTTACGGTTTGTGAATTTCATCATGACGTCTTGTTCCACTATCTGTTTTTCTTCGTGAATTGTGCTTTCCTGATTCGGAGTTTTGAGGTCAACCGTTTTATCAATTTGTTTTTGCTGATTCTTGTGTTATTCTACTTCGATCATTCTAAATATGTTTGACATTTGGATTGTGAGATGTGGTACCGGTTTTTGGTTGTATGTGGCTGAATTTAGCTATTTAGTCTCATCACATAGGCCAGATGAACCTGAAGATGTGATAATATCAGCTTTTCATAAATTGACTGCTCTTCTAATTTCGCAGCATGGTTTCCTTCCTTTAACGAAACAGCTTGAGTTTTACAAACCCGCGTATGTAACACCCTGAAATGAATTATCTATATTATTTTATTTTGCACCCTTCATTACTTGGGATTCTCATAATCATTTTATCATGTTTCCAGTTTCAGGTTCAAGCTATATGTGCTGTTCTCCAGATTATAAATGAAATAATAAAAGATAACAATGGTTTCCAGGAAAATGCTTGTCTTCTTGTCGTCGTAAGTACTTCCATTTAATTAGCTGGTCTGCTCACTCATTTAATCGACAATCTGGTAGAAACCTATTAAACATTGATAAATTTTGAACTTATCGAATTTTCAGGTATCAAATGCATGATTTTCTACTTGACCAGTTATTATCTGAACATGATCAGAATTTGTAAAGTTGGGGGATTTTATTAATTTCTCTAGATGTAGCGCTTGTGCAACTTAACCACAAGATGGTTGGACACCTTTAACTAATTAGTGTAAATGTATGTGTTCATTATAGGTTCCTGTTGTGATGGGCATTGGTGTGCCTGACCAGCTTTGGGAAGTTTGTATGTAAGATATTGCGATTTTTGTCTTATGATCTAATTTCCCAGGATTTTTTTTCCATGTTTTCTGAGTTTGTATTTGAATTTTTTTATGCCTTTGGTGTTATATATCTGCAGCATTCGAGTTATATAAAAATCACAATATTATATTTTTCGTCTATCACAGAAAATTTGACTTAATTTATGTTTATTAAATGCATTTCCCCAGATGAGGTGCGCTTCTGATGTTCGGTGACAACGTTTGTCGTTTCAGCAGGATGCTAGACATCGACCAGATGCAAAAATAGTTCACACCCATGGATAAAAATTTTGTGACGTGATCTGCAGACATATTTACGCCATAGTGGAACGCTTAGGTATACATGTCTGAATTGTTTCATTGTTACTGTTTCACTCACTCAGGTAGGGGCATTGTGTTATTGTGATCTAATCCGTTGCATTTTCTAATGCTGTGGAAATATTGAGAATGTTGAACCAAGGGATCCAAAAGTAACGAGTGGCGAACGAAGGGTTAACATAAAAAATTCTGCCCTTGAGAAAGTAGAGTAATTGTTGCTTTAAACTTTAGAATTACGCTGCGTATTTTATTTCAAAATATTCATTATATCATCCTTTTATCCAGTAAATAAACATCCATGAAATGAACATTCTTATGTATTTAGGAAGGTAAAGGAGAGCTATTGCCATCTGAGGCTCCATTGAGGGATGATTCGTCCAAAAATGGCATAGTGTATCTTCGACCCTTCCATGATTTTGTTCTGATGATACATTATAGTTTCAAGTCTAGTTACATATGAAGTTGCATATAACCAGTTGGGAGCATTGGAAACTATACGCATGAAGAGTCTTAATTGTACCGATGATTTCCTATGACAGACACAACCCAATTAAAAAACTTTATTTTTGGGACTGAGAATGTTCTAATATTGAATAGATGGATAATGTATTTTCCCATTTACCTAAGGTATCATTTCATTTCAGCTATCTGACCTGAAATTAAACCTGATTCCAATTCAGCGGAAAGTTGTACATCCAATAAGGGCTTCACCGGGTCAAAGTGCGGGAAAATGATGGAATTGAACCTGACATGTCGACGGGGAGAGACATGGATACAAAGAATGGTAAAATATTCAATTCAAGGTCTACCGAACATACGACGTCCAATTTCAGCGCGAATTTTACCGCACAAAAGGTACTTTTGTTTGATTTAGTGTTTTCCTAATTTATTCGGTATATAGTTTATAGAGTTATTTTAGGTGCCGAGATTGTCGGCTCCTCTATAGGGTATTGTCAATAATTGTGTTTTAATAATGTAACTGCTATAATAATAATAATAATAATAATAATAATAATATCTCGCTACGTATGTTCGATCCCTCTATGATTTTGTGTTTTTGGTACATCATAGTTTCAAGTGTAGTTGCATGTGAAGTTGCATATAACCAGTTGGGAGCATGGGAAACTATACTCATAAAGGATATAATTATACCGATGATTTCCTTTACGCGACCCAATTAATAGACTTCATTTTTAGGCCAGAGAATGTTCTTCTATTTAATGGATGAATAATTCATTTCAGCTATTTGAGTAATGTGGTTCGATTTCTGATCCAAAAATGCTACAACTTCAATTTGATATAGGATTCCCCATCAGCACCATGCGTTTATTGGTTTATCCTTATTATATGGATGCTAGTATGTTATCATGTGAATTATTTTATCGACGCATGCTTTGAACGTGAAGGCTAATGTACTGTATTTTCATTTATTATAGGTTCCATCTCACCATCGCATTTATTCTCTCTTTTTTTTTTCTCTACCTATTTGATAATTTCCCATCTTACGGTTTGTGAATTTCATCATGACGTCTTGTTCCACTATCTGTTTTTCTTCGTGAATTGTGCTTTCCTGATTCGGAGTTTTGAGGTCAACCGTTTTATCAATTTGTTTTCGCTGATTCTTGTGTTATTCTACTTCGATCATTCTAAATATGTTTGACATTTGGATTGTGAGATGTGGTACCGGTTTTTGGTTGTATGTGGCTGAATTTAGCTATTTAGTCTCATCACTTAGGCCAGATGTGTGGCGACCCTCATTTTCTAAATACTATTAGTGGCGGATTTCCGCAACGAAAGCCGCGGAAGACCCATTTTACAAAAACTTTTTCGTAAAATAGAATATATTATAGTACATACGGGTTACAAAGTCGTGTATTTACAAAGGCCGTAGCCCCAAAATATTCAAAATATCAAAACGCCCTAATGCCGCTCCATAGGTCTTCATCCATGTACTACCTCGCTCTCAAAAGTCCGTGGAGTTACCGCCATCAGCCTGCCTCAGTCGCGACGTACCTCGAAGTCGGACTCGGTCGTACCTACAACACATAAAACTGAGCGATTGCCCAGTAGGTGAAAACATGCATGAATGCAGCGTGCGCTCATCCATCATCCCAAAATATCTCACCATAAATGCACGCTCGACTTTTTCCTCTCAATCCATCTTATCATATCTCGACACATGGCCCTAGGTTAGACTCTACACCTCGCGCGCCCATAACAATCACGGTAGCCTACACTGATAGCGTTTAGACGATCACGCTACTGCCCTACCAGGTCGCTCCTTCCGTGAAAATAATATAAAAGACGGTCTATAAAGTGTCACCGTGTCCACACGGTGTAACGACCCGTCCCATACCGGCTGTTACTGGTAACATTCGTCCTACTGGGGACCAGTGGGGTTGGGCCCACCGCACTCCTACTGATAGTCTGGCCCCACTGTACCACCATTTATACTTAACCTTCCAGCGTGCTTTGTCCTCACTCGCACGCACCCTGAGCTGCTTCCCAGGGGGTCACCCATCCTAAGATTGCTCCAAGTCAAGCACGCTTAACTTTGGAGTTCTTATAGATGGACTCCCGAAAAGGTAGGTCGACCTTGGTGATATGAGTACTACTATCAATTCTCTTATACGATTCTTAGACCGACACGCCCATACATTGCCAGCCTCAGGATCCCCTCTCATTCGGGTGTGGGATCGGTTCATTCATGTACCCCTTCGCCTAGAAGCCTGCCAGGAGCCGCACCTTGTCCGTGCCCTCTCTGGCACCGGCGATCACTCCCCGCCCTCATCGACCCCGGGTGTTACATGCCCACCAGCTTCCGCCTGGTTCGTCCCCGAACCACACCGTACTGCGAGAGGTTGGGCTCTGATACCATTTGTAACAGCCCGCTCACGAGACCTGTGGGGGTGGGCCCAACCCCACTGGACCCAGTAGGACGAATGTTACCAGTAACAGCCGGTATGGGACGGGTCGTTACACACGGTCATCACACACTCGTACTGATATGAGATGCATGTGTGATATACAAATGAAATGCCACAGTACACATTAAAACTACCTTCCCTGAAAATATTATTTTGAACCTGGAAAATTTATTTCGAAAACTTTTAATCGGGCGTTAAAATAGACTATGCCCGTTGGACTCGGAACATTTTTTTGAACAAAGACCCGAATTTTATTCGAGCCCGAAAGTTGCTGCCCGAAAATGAGTCTGACGCCGAAAAGGTTTTGACCCGAAAATGTGGCCCGACAGTTCCATCCGAAAATCTTAGTTTTAAACGCCGAAAACTTGAGCCCGAATATCTTTCGAAGGCCCGAAACTCTTTACCCGAAAATAAACACAATTCGCCGAATTTCCTTTCTGACTCAGAATATTTTAAAAGACCCGAAAATTATATTTTATTCTGCGAAAACCTTGTTACCCGAAAATACTTTGTCCGAAAATATTAAAGACCCAGAAACGTATACCTATCCGAATTTATATAAATTCCAGACTACAGTACAAAGTACTATGCCCAAAAACTATTCCAACACCCGAAAACATTCAAGTGCCCGAATAACATCTACCCGAAAACATTCCTAACTCATTCAACTTCCATGTAAATACAACTATAACACGTAACATTTGTTCAAACCCAAAAATCTGGGTTTTTAACGCTTATAGCCACCCAAAAATTCACCTAATCATCATGTAAGTCACGTAAGATCATAACAAAATACGTTATCACATAAAACACATAATATTTTCGTGTTTGTAGATGAAAGATTTCATCTACCTCACGTCCGAAATTTACGTGTTCTAAGATTTTTCCGAGCTCTCGATCGTTGGTCATTGAGTTTGAAGGTTTTCTTCTCCCCTTTTCTTCTCCTTTCTTGGTTTCGAAAATGTTCTCTGTTTTTCACTTAATGGGGTATAGATATACTTTGAGGTAAATGATGATAAGTAGGTGACAAGGAGGTGACGAGTTTTTCCTCTTAGGTTAAGAAATGCCTTGCCCGAAAATTATTTACACTTCACCCGAATTTCACTTTGTCTTTACCCGAATTCTTCCCTTTGTTCTTACCCGAAAATTGCTTCACCCGAATTTTAGCCCTCTTTTGTCCAAACATAACATTTTCGGGTGTTCCTTCTATTTAGTTGTGATGAAGAGAGAGATATTAAAATGAGAGAAAGCCTCGCTCAAGGTGTGTTCAAGTTATTTGTAAAATACACACACTTGCCCTATATATACCAAAGCATACTTTGGTATATATCACATCAGTCCCTTTTTATCATAAACTACAATTTGGTCCCTAGACAAAGATAACATGACATTTGAGCACTAGAAATGGATTCCTAACAATCTCCCCCTTAGTGTTCAAATGTCATTGGAGCGCCAATAGTCTTTGTCTTTAATGATCTTCAGTCTTCATCATCGATTGAACACAAGAAAGGATTCCTAACAATCTCCCCCATTGTGTTCAATTGTGGATTAGACACGTTCTTCGTTGCTGCTTGAAGAAAAGGTTGAGGGCTTCTGGAGAATCTTCTTTCTCCCCCTATGTACATGCTCCCCCTTTTTCTTCTTTGCAACCATGAATTTTTTATCACCTTCTTGCATAGATCAGAGTTGTGTAGATCTAAGGACATTGACTCTTCGTTTATTCTCGTGCCATGGAGAGAGGTCGTGTTTGTTGTGGTTCAGCACGTGCGTTGTAAGCTTGGCTTCTTTAATGATGTCACGTGCTTTGCCTCCTTGAGATACTTCTCCCCCTCATGGCGATTTAATTGTATCGTCATGTCTTCGGATCAAGGTGATTCCTAGTGAAAGCGCGGAGCGTGTTGATGTTGAAGTCCGGATGAAGTAACCTGAAAACGGGACCGACGACCAATCATCGTGAGACATCCCTAGATGTCACTCTTGGTCGTTGATGCAAAGTCACAAAGACTTGCATTTGAAGGGACTACGGGGCCACATAGGCAACCCGTTGACATCATTCTAGAGTCGTGCTCCAGAAGATGGCCTGCTACCGTTGTTGTTTTGATGTTGCAACGGCATGACTTCCTTCTGATCATAGAAGCACATTTGTCAGAAATGTGTCTACAGAAGTTCGGGCTAGGTCACATAGACCTGCATAGTATGTGTAAAAATAATGTATGTGTCCTAAAAAAATAGAAAACTTTTTAGGCTATGGGACACACTAGACGTTTAAGTGCATAGAATAAAGTCGTGGTGTGGGGCTGTGGACCACTAGATTCAATATCTCCCGCTTCAAAGTGAAACGGTGATAGCATATGCGGTTCCCCGTGAGATATTGAAACACTTGTCTTTAGGGAGACAAATGAGTAGCTAGGAAGGGTTGTGCATGCGCCTTTGGACCCGATGAGGCGTCTTCTACCCGGGATCTGAAAAATCAGTCCTGTACCTATAATGGTTATGGCCCGGATAGTTTGTGGTTGAGGTGTAATGATTATATCGTGATTCGCTCAAAACCCTCACATACACTCGGGGTTGTTCCTGGGATAGGTACAGTTTGGGATTAACTGAACCATGGGAACAGGTATGTGAACACCTCTTTTTGTGTCTTTGCGCTTTTTGGGTTGAGGTAGCACTCCCCGTCAAAGTACGAAAGTTGTCTTCAGGGCATCCCCCTTTTTTTTTAAGCTCTTGCGCCGTTTTAGGTAACTCTCCCCTAAAATGGTGCGCTTGTAACAATATGATGCCCCTGCTCCCCCTAAATAGATGCGCTTTTTGAGGATTGCATATTACAAAGATCAAGCGCCCTTTATACATGGAGGAACACTCCCCCTTCCCCTTAAATGTGCCTTCTGCACTCATAAGTATCACTCCCCCTAAACCATATACGCTTGTTATATGAGAACTATAGTAATGTGCTCTTTTGAAGTTCATGCGCCTTGTCTATCCGTCTATCCACTCCCCATCTAAATATATAAAGAATGTAAAGACGACATAGACAAATTTTTAGGTACTAAGAATGATACATTAGACTTCCTTTGAAGCTCAATACTAAAGATGAAGTCTAATATCTAGGACAGTAATGTACCTATTTTGACAATGAAATTCAAGTCATCTTCTTTTAGCAATGAAGCTTAGAGTTTTTTTTTTTTCTTTTTTTTTTTTTTTATCTCTTTTTCAGGCCTATATATATTTATATATGTATATATTTTCTTTTTAAAGGATTTGGCGAAAACTAAAAAACTTATAATGTGGCGAAAACAATTAGCGAAAAGAAAAGGTTCTCGCTAAAAAAAAAATTCGCTGAGTGTTGGCGAAAAGTAAAAGTTTTCGCTAAAAATGTTTTCGCTGAAATAGTTAGCGAAAAGTTTGAGGTTTTCGCTAGACTTTTCAGCGAAAAGTTTTTTTTTTTTATTATTTATTATTATTTTTTTTATTATACCTATATATATATATTAAAAAATGGCGAAAACAGTTAGCGAAAAGAGAAGGTTTTCGCTGAAATAGTGAGCGAAAAGTTAGCGAAAAGTTTTTTTTTTTTTTTTTTTTTAATGTAATATCTAAAAATAATATTTATTTATATAGTATGATTGCTCACATTTCATACCGATCACGGGTGTGGAGCAATCTCGAATACCACACGTGTCGGGAATTGGTGGTTGCCTGCAGCTCATATCGATTATGCGTGTGAAGCAACCCGAGGACCTACGCATAATCGGGATCCTGCAAAACAAATTAGCGGGACTTTGGTACCCATTTTTGGAATTAAAGCAGAAATGTCTGACTCCCTGATCTTTAGTTGATGGTATCCTGCAAAACTCGTAATGGCCGTACCTCGTGCTGAATGCGGTTTTCGGAATGTCTGACTCCCTGATCTTTAGTTGATGGTATCCCGAACAGAGGTCGATTTTCGAAAATACCGTAGCACCTTGCAATTGGTCGAATAAATCGTCGATTCTCGGCAATGGATATTTATTCTTGATCGTGATTTTATTCAGCTCTATGTAGTCGATGCACAGCCTCATCGACCCATCCTTCTTTCACACAAAAAGAACTGGTGCTCCCCACGGTGAGAAGCTGGGCTGAATGAATCCCTTCTGCAATAGTTCCTCCAACTGTTCTTTCAATTCTCGTAGTTCATTTGGTGCTAGACGGTAAGGGGCTTTAGAGATTGGGGCTGCTCCTGGCACCAGATCTATCGTGAACTGTATTTCTCGATCAGGGGGTAACCCCGGGAGGTCATCAGGAAATACATCGGCGTATTCGTTGACTATTGGCACGTGTTTTAGTTCTGGAGGAGATAACTCGTCTGCTTTCACCGAGTATACTAGAAAAGACTCACAACCTGACCTCAGAAGTCGTTGAGCCTTTAAAGCAGAAATTCGAGGGATACTGTTCTGATTTACCCTACCCGAAAAAGTGAACACCTCTTCCTCGGGTAATTGGAATCTTACTATTTTTTTATTACAGTCAATAATGGCTCCATATCTTGAAAGCCAATCCATCCCGAGGATAACATCATAGTCGTTCATCGGGATTATGATCAAATCGACTCTCAACTTTCTACCCTCTATGATCACGGAGCATCCTTCCAACACTTGATTAGTGTGTGTCGGATCACCGTGTGGTAAGCTTACTACATAGTTATACTCAGATAAGGTAGGAGATATTCCCGCCTTTGCCACATATTTAGCCGACACAAACGAATGTGTGGCTCCCGAATCAATAAGCACAGAAGTAGGTATGTTATAGATAGTTAACGTACCCGTCACTACCGAGGGGTTTGCTTCTGCCTCCTCGTTCGTCAAGGTGAAAACTCGAGCTGGAACGGGTAGAGGTCGGACCGGTGGTTGGGTCGAGTTTTGCGGAAAATTTTCTTGACAATTTCTGGCATAATGGCCTAATCTCCCGCATCGGAAGCACTGAGGATTTGGATTTGGCCCAGTTCTGACACAAGCTCCAACATGATAGCGCCCGCATTTTGGGCATTGGGGCGTAAAGTTTGGGGGTTTATTCGGGAAGCTAGTCGGTCCTTGATTAGGCATTGATTAGGCATTATAAACCTCGTCACCTTCAAGAGATTAGTTGCCACCATATGAGGGGCAAAACGAGACAGCTCCTCAAATTTGCGGATATACTCCGCGACTGTCATTCCTCCTTGTTTAAAGCACATGAACTCTTGCATCCTTCTTTCTTGTTCGTGGGCTGTGAAGTATTTGCTGTGGAACAATTCTCTGAATCGTTCCCACAACATTGTCATTGGATTCTCCAAGACTTTGACTGTGTCCCACCAGAACCTAGCGTTTCCCCTTAGCATGGAAACGGCACAAAGGACCTTTTCATCCTCCGGCACACGACTATAGATAAACATATCTTCAATTGTACGCAGCCAATCTTCTGCCAGTGCAGGGTCAGTGGCATCCGCAAACGTTGGGGGGTTTAATATCCTGAATCTTTCTCCTATAATCTCCATACGCTCCGGTTGTGGAGACTGACGATGTTCAGATGAATTTCTACTATGGTCCGATTGTCGTTGGACCAGTTCGGTAAGTCGTAAGATGGTAGAGTCCCGCTCATTAGTGGGGACTCGGGTTCGGCCCTATGACTAGTTTCCCCCGCGTATCCTCTTCTTCCTCTCGGCATTCTTAACTATTATCTATAATCATTCATACAAGTAGGCAGATCACTTTTAACATTCAATCACGTTAAAACATAAAAACTTACAGGCAAGGGCTGATCCTCCAGACTTTTGA
This sequence comes from Lindernia subracemosa, assembly GCA_028392965.1. Taxonomy (NCBI): domain Eukaryota; kingdom Viridiplantae; phylum Streptophyta; class Magnoliopsida; order Lamiales; family Linderniaceae; genus Vandellia; species Vandellia subracemosa. Next base: position 300,695 of record JAQPCC010000098.1, on the reverse strand, counting down.
GTGGCCGTACATGGACAGTCTTCAGAATCTGTAACCTAAGCTCTGATACCACATGTGGCAGCCCTCATTTTCTAAATACGTTTAGTGGCGGATTTTCGCAACGAAAGCCGCGGAAGACCCATTTTACAAAAACGTTTTTCGTAAAATAGAATATATTATAGTAAGTACGGGTTACAAAGTCGTACATTTACAAAGGCCGTAGCCCCAAAATATCCAAAATATTAAAATGCCCTAATGCCGCTCCACAGGTCTTCATCCATGTACAACCTCGCTCTCAAAAGTCCGTGGAGTCACCGCCATCAGCCCACCTCAGTCGCGACGTACCTTGACGTCGGACTCGATAGTACCTACAAGACATAAGACTGAGCGATTGCCCAGTAGGTGAAAACATGCATGAATGCAGCGTGCGCTCACCCATCATCCCAAAATATCTCACCATAAATGCACGCTCGACTTTTACCTCTCAATCCATCTTATCATATCTCAACACAGGGCCCTAGGTTAGACTCGACACCTCGCGCGCCCATAACAATCACGGTAGCCTACACTGATAGTGTTTAGATGTTCACGCTACTGCCCTACCAGGTCGCTCCTTCCGTGAAAAATAACATAAAAGACGGTTTTGCACCTCGGGACGTTCACGCCCGAGTAGACAGATCGATCACGCCTGTCTGCCGTCAGGTGTCATATATGAGTACTAACCTCGATTCTTTTATGAATCATCAACGCGATCACGATCTACCCCGCTCGTTGACACCGTAACATTACGGTATACCATCTCTCACAAATGAAATGTCGTGATATGCAAACAAATATCAATCACACCCGACACCCGGCATATCTCGAAAAGTTGAAATCTCATAAGTCATATATATATATATTAAAATTCGATAATAGACCGAATATCTTAATCAAAACCTGAAAACATTTTAATTTGAAAGATTTGGGCTGAAAATAATTTTATTTAAAAGAACTGGGTCAAAAATAGGGCAAATGCTCAAAATAAATTCGTTGGTCAAACCAAACTATTTTCGGTCAAAGCCCAAACCTAATTCGCGAAACTCTATTTTCAAAACTTAGTCAATCCGAAAAACTTCAGGTCAAAGTTTGAAACTTTAATGAATTTCGCGAAGTCCTTTGATCAGACCCGCGAAACCCAGTTTAGGCCCGCGAAAACCTAAAATCGGCCCGCGCTGTCTCACGTTTCGCGAACGACCTCAGCCCGTGAAAACTGACTTTCGGCCCGCGAAAATTGGTTTTCGGCCCGCATCTATTTCTTATTCGCGAACTCTCTGACCCGCGAAAACAGGTTTTCGGCCCGCGATGTCTCACGGTTCGCGAAAGACCTCAGCCCGCGAAAACTGGTTTTCGGCCCGCGATGTCTCACGGTTCGCGAAAGATCTCAGCCCCCGAAAACCTTTCTCCCTCACAATTCGCAAAATAACTGGCCCGCGAAAACCCTTACTCGATCCGAAAACATGAAATTCGCCAGAAGACTTTACTGTTCATGCGAAAAACTAATTTCCATGCATAAACCCTAAATCTCTGGGAATTTTTGTTAGGAATCCATTTCTAGTGCTCAAATGTCATGTTATCTTTGTCTAGGGACCAAATTGTAGTTTATGATAATATAGGGACTGATGTGTAATATACCAAAGTATGCTTTGGTATATATAGGGCAAGTGTGTGTATTTTACACACAACTTGAGATACCAAGCGAGGCTCTCTCCTTAGAAAATCTCTCTCATCATCATAGTAGAATATGTTTAATTGTAGAGAGGGAATTGGATTGCTTGTAGAGAAAGCTATTGGATTAAATGAAGATTGATTGATGATTATTCGCCTATTGCTTCCGCGCGTATCAACAAGGTGAGTCAATCGATCTTAATTCTCAAGTTCAAGTTCTTCATCTTAATTCGTTGGATGTGTTAAATCTGGAACCTACAATTGGTATCAGAGCAAACTTGTTTGTTGATTCTGTGTTAAATCTGCTTTGATTGAGCTTAATTTGCTGATTTGAGTTGAATTGCTGATTTTGAATGACTTTGGGTTTGTCACTGTTGCATTCTGATTTTCGCCTGATTTCTGTGTTAATCCAGTGCTAATTGTGTTAATCGAGTGATAGGTAAGCTGCGTCGATGCCTATTGTTCGATAATTATGTTCTGATTAAGCAGAAATTAGGATTTGAGTGAAAAATCAGAACAGTTCAGTGGTTTTCGCCACAAGAACAGTGGTTTTCGCCACAAGAACATCGGTTTTCGTCAGTTGAACAGCTGTTTTCGCTAGTTGAACAGTTGTTTTCGCTACATGAACAGCGGTTTTCGCTACATAAACTAGTATTTTATAAGCTAAATCGGTGTTTACTTGTTTAATTACGTGTTTTTTAGCTGATTTGACTTATTAGCGAAAACCAAACCTTTTCAGCGAAAACCAGTTTTCGCTAGATTTATTGGCGAAAACCTTAAAGCTTTTCGCCATATACTGTTTTCAGCGAAAACCTCAAAAGTTTTCGCCAGACACTCAGCGAAAACCTAAACTTTTCGCTACATTTCTTAGCGAAAACTTCATTCCTAGGGAAACCAGTGGCCAGCGAAAACTTAAAACTTTTCGCCAAACACTGTTCACACGAGAAGTTTTAGAGTTCACAACTTAGCGAAAACCTAATCTTTTCGCCACTTAGCGAAAACCTCAAAGCTTTTCGCTACATACTGTTTCAGCGAAAACTTAGGACTTTTCGCTAATCTTTCCAGCGAAAACTTCATTTTAGCGAAAACCTAAACTTTTCGCTACATTTCTTAGCGAAAAGTTCATACCTAGCGAAAACTTAAATCTTTTCACTATACTGTTTCAGCGAAAACCTCGAAAGTTTTCGCCACATACTGTTCACAAAGCTTTCAACGGTTTTAGGTATCCTAAAATTTTTATTTTTCACTTTGAGATTTTTTTTTTGTACGTACTTTATATAGGTTCCTGGTTCATACGAAAAAGTTTCGTGTAACGAAATTTTTTTTGGACTGGTAAAATTTTTCGGTACAAAAAATTATTCTCAGTACAAGTTTTTTTTTAAAATCATTTTAAAAAAAATATTTGATACCTAAAACTCCCGAAAATTATTTCAATACGAAAACATAGCATAAGTTGACTAAAAGTCAAAATAAATTCAAAATCAAAATAAATCAGCTAAGACTTTAAGTCAATATTTTTTTTTAATCAACAAAACAAGACGATCAATAAAACATCCAACATATTTTGAGTCAAAATTAAATTTTCAAAATTCTATACCAATTACAATTTTCGAACTTTAAATTTGTTTGAACTGAAAAGATAAAAAAAAAAATGGAAACATATATGAGCTCTCATGAACTAACAATTAAAAGACTCGAAGATAGACTAGTTAACAACGAACGTGTTCTTAGAAAACATTTACTTAACGAGTCTAGTCTTCAATGTCTTTTAACAAATGCACAAGATAAAATCACAGACCTTGAACTAAAATTAGGACGTTATGAAATAAAAGTCTGTGAACTTAAAAAGAGCCTTAATACATATGAGGAAGAAAAGCAAACAGTTCAACAAAAATTCTCATCCACAAATAACGAAATGGTCAGAAAATTAGAAGCTAGGCTAGCTAATAACGAGCGTGAGTTAAGAAAACATTTAGAAATCGAAGCTAGTCTTGAATGTCAATTGACCAATGCTAAAGATGAGATTACTAGTTTGCTATCTTTGTCTAGGGACCAAATTGTAGTTTATGATAAATAGGGACTGATGTGATATATACCAAAGTATGCTTTGGTATATATAGGGCAAGTGTGCGTATTTTACACAGAACTTGAGCACACCTTGAGCGAGGCTCTCTCTCATTTTAATATCTCTCACTTCATCACTGTAGATTAGGCTTAATTGTGGAGAGGTATATGGATTGCTTGTAGAGAAAGCTATTGGATTAAATGAAGATTGATTGATGATTATCTATTGCTTCCGCGCGCTAATTACAAAGGTGAGTCAATCGATCTTAATTCTCAAGTTCAAGTTCATCTTAATTCGTTGGATGTTAAATCTGGAACCTACAGATTCATTTGTATCGTCATGCTGTGTGATCAAGGTGAACCTGAGTGTACGCGGAACGTGTTGTCGTTGAATTTCGGATGAAGTACCTGAAAATGGGACCGACGACCGATCATAGTGAAACATCCCTAGATGTCACTCTTGGTCGTTGATGCAAAGTCACACAGACTTGCATTTGAAGGGACTACGGGGCCACATAGGCAACCCGTTGACATTTCTAGAGTCGTGCTCTAGAAGATAGCCTGCTACCGTTGTTGTTTTTATGTTGCAACGGCAGGACTTCCTTCTGATCATAGAAGCACATCATTTAATAATGCGTCTACAGAAGTTCTGGCAAAGTCACATAGACCGGCATAGTGTGTGTGAAATAATGTATGTGTCCTAGAAAATGTAAAAATATTTAGGCTATGAGGACACAGTAGACATTTACGTGATCAAGAAAGTCATGGTGTGGGGCTGTGGACCACTTTGTTCAATATCTCCCGCTTCCAAATGAAGCGGTGATAGCATATGTGGTTCCCCGTGAGATATTGAAACATCTGTCTTTAGGGAGACAAATGAGTAGCTAGGAAGGGTCGTGCATGCGCCTTTGGACCAGATGAAGCGTCTTCTACCCGGGATCTGATAAATCAGTCATGTACCTATATGGTTATGGCCCGGATAGTTTGTGGTTGAGTTGTAAGGATGGCATCGTGATACGCTCAATACCCTCACATACACTCGGGGTTTGTTCCTGGGTTAGGATCAGTTGGGTCTTCTGAACCTTTGGAACAGGTATGTGAACAACTCTTTTGTGTCCATGCGCTTGTTGGCATTTAGGTAGAACTCCCTCTTCAAAGCATGAAGGTTGTGTTCAGGGCATTTCCTTTTAAGCTCTAGCGCTGTTTTTAGGTAACACTCCCCCTAAATACTTGCGCTAATTCTAATGTGATGCCCTTGCTCCCCCTAAATAGATGCGCTTTTTGAGAAATTGCATATTACGAAGAAATCAAGCGCGTTTTGTATGTGAAGTGACACTCCCCAATAAATGTGCCCTTTTGCACTTATAAGTATCACTCCCCTTCGAACATATACGCTTTTTATATTTGAACTATGGTAATATGCTCTTCTGAAATTCATGCGCCTTGCCTATCTATTATCCACTCCCCCAAAAAGAATATAGAATATGAAGACCGAATATTCTGTAAAGGTAAACGCTATTTATAATAAGTCGAACTCCGTATGAAAATAAAAAACTTAATATATAGAGTTTGACTCCCTGAAATTCAAGTGTTTTTTGAATTTTGAAATCGGTTCTGCCTTCTTTAAAATAAATTGTAGCTCAATTTTTTTTTTATTGCTCTTTTTTTTATGGCCTTTTTCCTTTTTTTTTATAACAAAAAAATAAAAAAAAAACAATGTCAAATCAAGAGTTTTGGAAAAGTCTTGATTTGGTGTGTTTGCTCACGTCACATATCGATCATGTGTGTGGAGCAAACCGAATACCACACGTGTCGGGGTCTTGTGCGACTGCTCATCATCGCTTACCGACCATACATGTGGAGCAATCGTCGTCTATTTGCCATGTATGATCGGGACCTGCAAAACAAATTATCAGGACTTTGGTACCCATTTTTGGTCGGGTCCTCCCTGGTTAGCAGTGAAACAATTATGCATATAAGGTGTTAGGTCCGTTTTTAACATCCAACGAAGAACTCAAGCATAGATTCGACAGATTTACCTCGATGATAATGCGAGCGGAAGCTTTAGGATTAAATCAATCAAATCTTCATTAATCACAAACTTTCTCTCCAATTATCCTCTTTCTCTCTACAATTAACCCTAGCTTAGATAGTGATTACAGAGAGTGTTTCTAGTGAGAGAAAGCTAAACTCAAGTTATGTGTATTTTACACATACTTGCCCTATATATACCAAAGCATACTTTGGTATATTTATACTTTAGTCCCTATATTTACATATATTACAATTAAGTCCCTAGACAAAGATAACTTGATTATTGAACACTATAAAATACTTCCAACAATCTCCCCCTTAGTGTTCAATTATAATTGCAGCTTCGGTTGTCTTTGTCTCTCGAATCTTCAGTCTTCACCATCAGTTGAACACAACAGAATGCTTTCCAACAATCTCCCCCTTTGTGCTCAACTTTGAATTTGACACGGTCTTTGTTGTTGTTTGAAGAAATATCTGAGAGCATCTGGAGAATCTTCAGTCTCCCCCTATCTACATACACCCTCATTTTCTTCTTTGCAACTTGAATATTCGTCACCTTCTTGCATATATCAGAATCGCGCGGATCATCAGCATTGACTTGTCGTGTATGCTCGAACCATGGAGAGAGGTCTTGTTTATTGTGGTTCAGCACGTGCGTTGAAAGGTTGGCTTCTTTAATGAGTTCGCGTGCTTGGCCTTATTGATATACTTCGCCCCCTTATGGCGATTCATTTGTATCGTCATGCTGTGTGATCAAAGTGAACCAGAGTGTTCGCTGAACGTGTTGGCGATGAATTCCGGATGAAGTACCTGAAAACGGGACAGACGACCGATCATCGTGAGACATCCCTCGATGTCACTCTTGGTCGTTGGTGCAAAGTCACACAAACTTGCATTTGAAGGGACTACGGGGCCACATAGGCAACCCGTTGACATCATTCTAGAGCCGTGCTCCAGAAGATGGCCTGCTACCGTTGTTGTTTTGATGTTGCAACGGCAGGACTTCCTTCTGATCATAGAAACACATTTTTGCTATAAATGTGTCTACAGAAGTTCTGGCTAGGTCACGTAGACCTGCATAGTATGTGTAAAATAATGTATGTGTCCTAGAAAATTTAAAAATATTTAGGCTATGAGGACACACTAGACTCTTAAGTGTTCAAGAAAGTCGTGGTATGGGGCTGTGGACCACTTAGTTCAATATCTCCCGTTTCCAAATGAAACGGTGATAGCATATGCGGTTCCCCGTGAGATATTGAAACATTTGCCTTTAGGGAGACAAATGAGTAGCTATGAAAGGTTGTGCATGCGCCTTTGGACTAGATGAGGCGTCTTCTACCCGGGATCTGATAAATCAGTCCTGTACCTATATTGGTTGTAGTTCGGATAGTTTGTGGTTGAGTTGTAAGGATGTCATCGTGATACGCTCAATACCCTCACATACACTCGGGGTTTGTTCTTGGGTTAGAATCAGTTGGGTCTACTAATCGTTCGGAACAGGTATGTGAACAACTCTTTTGTGTCCATGCGTTTTATTGACATTTAGGTAGCACTCCCTCTTAAAAGCATGAAGGTTGTATTCAGGGCATTCTTCCTTTAAGCTCTAGCGCCTTTTCATCGTAACACTCCCCCTAAATAGTTGCGCTATTTCGAATATGATGCCCTTGCTCCCTCTAAGGTTGTGCGCTCTTGTAGATTTTTGCGTATTACTTTCCTTCAAGTTATGCGCCTTTTGTGATTGAAGCACACTCCCCTTTTGAACATTTCGCGCCTTTTTGATATTGTGCTTATGAGTATTACTTTCCCTAAAACATATGCACTTTTTACAATAAACTATGGAAATACGCTCTTTTGAAACTCTTGCACCTTTTCTATCCACTCCCCTCTTTTTTTTTTATGGCCTAATTTTTCCTTTTTTTTAATGGCCTTATTTTTCTTTTTCTCCCCTTTTTTTTTATGGCCTCCTTTTTTTTTATTGCCTCTTCTCTTTTTTTTTTGTCCTTTTTTTTTATGAACAGAAAAATAAAAAGAAAAACAATGTCAAATCAAGAACTTTGGAATAGTCTTGATTTGGTTTGTTTGCTCACGTCACATACCGATCACGTGTGTGGAGCAACAAGAATACCACACGTGTCGGGGTCTTGTGCGACTGCTCATCATCGCATACCGACCATACATGTGGAGCAATCGTCGTCTATTTACCATGTATTGTCGGGATCCTGCAAAACAAATTATCGGGACTTTGGTACCCATTTTTGGACGGGTCCTCCCTTATTAGCAGATAAACATTTAGGCATAATAGAATCAAGTATGAAATCAGCATGTAAAGTAGTCTTTAACTTAGGAACCCAAAACCGTTTTGGACTACTAGTTGTCATTTGCAATTTTGGAGTCCATACTTGATTATCCCTATATGGTTGAGACAAAGTTGATTCGGTGAATGTGTGTCTATTTGAGAATATTTTCTCTTGCGCCAGTCGCATAAGATGTTTTTCGGATTTGACTTTGACTGGGTATTGTAAGTAAGAATACGATCTAATAGCATTAATAGAATCATGGATAAAAGAATCGTATTTCCTATATTGAAGAATCACATTATTCACAACACAATTAGGAGCATTCGCATAAGAAAGATTTGGACAATTGTTATTTTTAGAAGGTTCAGTGTGTATAGAGAATGTATAACAATAGTTTTTAGAAATATTTGTTGTTGCTTTTTCCAACTTTGGAAGTTTAGGAAGGACCCTAATAATTTACTTTGTAGGAATAGAGGTAGAAACATTTTCGCTTGTTTTAGTAGAGAATGATTTATCTTCCTCTATTCTTTCTTTCTTGACAGCTTTACTCATTCGTGATGTGTTCTTATTTTGTTTTGGGTATATGTCTTTTAATGGTTCGTTTTTAACAGAATAGGAAGTTGAGGTTGCGCCCTTTTCTAAGGAATGTTTGAAAATTGAATTCTCCTTTAAAAGCTTATCCATTTGAGCTCGAAATCCGTTTCGTTCGGAATCCAGAAGAGAATGTAATTCAGCAATTTTGTGAGTATCTTCTGGAATAGAGCAATCTTTAGATTCGGGTTTTATAGATTGGAAAGAATGTTCTTTGTGTGGCACGGACTCAATTATTTGAGTTGATTTATTTAGCAATATAGTTTCTTTTATTTGGCGTTGCTGAGCTTGTCCTCGTTTAGCTAGAACATCTTCTAATTTTTGAATTTTTGAATATAATTGATTTCTTTGTTCAATGAGACTTTTGTTTTGGGCTACACTATTTATTTTTTCGTCTTTACATGTAGATAATTCTTTTGTAAGTTCGTTTATAGTTGATTCTTGTTGTGCGACCCTTGTCTTTAAGCTAGTCAACATTTCTTGGTCTATTGTTAGTCTATTTTTAAGAGTAGCTTTTTCTTCTAAACTCTTAACTAAGCAGTTGTAATTATTTTCTAGCCTAGCTTCTAATTCTTTGATTTATATCAAGTAGTTGGCTTCCATATTTACTTTCTGGGTTGGATGTTTTTGATCGTTATCGTGTTTTTGAATTGATATTAAATTTTGATTAAAACTTTTCGAATAGATTTTTGAATGATTAAGTTTTCAGAAGTTTATGTATCAAAAAGATTTTTGAAATGATTAGAAAAAAAAACTTATACCGAGAATAACTTTTGTACCGAAAAATTTTATCAGTCCAAAAAAAATTTTGTTACCCTAAACTTTTTCGTATGAACCAGGAATCTTTTTAAAGCAGGTACGCAAAAAATCTCGTAGCTAAAAACTTAAAATATTAGGAATCTTTTTGAAATGTTTTTTTTTTTTTTATTTTTTGCTACCTAAAACTATCGAAAGCTTTGCGGTATCGAAAATCTTTTTCCCATCATAAGTTTTCGCATGTGTAGAATAGTTTGTCGTATGAGAAAAGTTTTTCGTATGAGATAGGATTCGAAATCCTTAAAGAAATAATAGAATATTCTTACGAAAACTTTTTGCAAGGGTTTTCGTATGGAATAGTGTTTTCGTATCACAAATCTTTTCGTATGGAAATCAGAAAGTTTTTCGTATCAGAGGTAAAAGTTTTCGTATTGACTAAAAGCGTACGACAAAAATAGATTTCGTACGAAAGTAATGTTTTTCGTATATGTTTTCGTACGACAAAAAAAATGTTTTTCGTATCAAAGAATTTTTCGTACGAGAGAAAAAATATTATTTTTCGTATACAAATACTTTTTTCGTATAGAGATCTTTTTCGAATCAAAGTTTTTCGTACGAGAAAATAAAACGTTTTTCGTATCACCAATATTTTTCGTATCCCAAGTTTTTCGTATGCTACAGTATACGAAAATGCAAAGTCAATGTAAAAATTTATGTGTATGTGAGAGATACGAAAACTCTGGTCAATGCGAAAATAACTTGATACGAAAACTATCTTATGAATGGTGCGAAAATATTGGTGCGAAAAAAAAACTTATTTCGTGCGAAAGCGCGATTTTATATGCGAAATTTTCAAATCACACTCAAATTATCACTTTAAGCACAGTTAATCGATCGAAATTGATTGGGTAAGCATAGAAAACACTCGATTAACACAATCAAAACCAAAATATACTCCAATTTTGCAATTTCAGCGAAGAACACTTTGAAGATGAAAAAAATAGTTTCGATCGTAAGTTCAATCTCAGACCAAATTAGGCTCAATTAATCGAAGATAATCGCAATTAACATATATCAAATGATTCGCAAATAGATTTCGTTCAGAATCATGCGAAAACAGCAAGCAAAATTCATATGAGATCATGCGAAAAAGATAATTGGCGCGAAAAACATCATACGAAAACAAATTTCAGCAGCAAAAATTTATCAATTCAACAACGATTCGGCTCTGATACCAATTGTTAGGTCCGTTTTGAACATCCAACGAAGAACTCGAGCATAGATTCGATAGATTTACCTCGATGATAATGCGAGCGGAAGCTTTAGGATTAAATCAATCAAATCTTCATTAATCACAAACTTTCTCTCCAATTATCCTCTTTCTCTCTCTACAATTAACCCTAGCTTAGATAGTGATTAGAGAGAGTGTTTCTAGTGAGAGAAAGCTAAACTCAAGTTATGTGTATTTTACACATACTTGCCCTATATATACCAAAGCATACTTTGGTATATTTACACTTTAGTCCCTATATTTACATATATTACAATTAAGTCCCTAGACAAAGATAACTTGATTATTGAACACTATAAAATACTTCCAACATAAGGTTCAAATTTGGAAGCAAAATTATCACATAAAGCAGTCATAGGAATCCACATTTGTCGAGGACTACTTATTTCCATTTGTAGCTTAGGTTTCCAAACTTGTTGAACCTTATGAAAAGTAAAAATTTCAGCATCGGTGAATGTGTGTATTGCGTTAAATGAGAAAATTTTCTCTTTCGCCAGTCGTTTGAGATGCTTTTCGGATTTGACTTTGACCGGGTACTTGAGAGAGGAATACGAGCTTATAGAATCAATGGCATTAAGAATAGAAGTGTCGTATTTCCTACCTTCTAGACTCACATCATTCACTTTGTAATGTGTATTAAATGAGCTACTTTTGTTAAGACAATTATTACTTTTGGACGTTTCAGTTTTAATAGAGAATGTGTAATTATTGTCTACTTTAGTTTTAGTAGCTTCTTTCTTTAATTTTGATTTTAGAATGATTTTGGGTATTTTTGGATTAGAAATAGAGGTAGAACCAAATTTAGTCGAGGCAATAGAAGATAATTTGTCTTCCTCTATTCTTTCTTTCTTGATATCTTTAGTCATTCTTGCGCCTTTTTGAGAGGAATTTTTGAGAATTAAATTCTCCTTTAAAAGCTTATCTATTTGAGCTCGAAACCCGTCTGGAGTGTAGCAATCCTTAGGTTCTGGTTTTATCGATAGTATAGAATGTTCCTTAGTTGGCACTGACTCAATTGTTTGAGTCGACTTATTTAGAGACAATTTTTTCTCAAGTTGATCTTCCTTTACCAGAAGAAGCTCTAGTTCTTTAATTTTAGAGTGTAATCTTGTGCATTCTTCAGAAAGATCTTTACTTTGAGCTCGATATTTTTTATTTTCTTCTTTGTAGGCAGACAAACTTTTTGTAAGTTCATGTATTTTTGTTTCTTGTGAATCTGCCTTAGTTGTTAAACTAGCTATTTTTTCATTGGCTAATTTACATTGTATCCCAAGATTTGCTTCTTCTAGTAAGTGTTTTCTTAGGACACGTTCATTATTTGCTAGTCTATTGTAACAGCCCGCTCACGGGACCTGTGGGGTTGGGCTCACTGCACTTCATTGATTGTCTGGCCCCACTGTATCACCACTAGCCTTCCAGCGTGCTTTGTCCTCACTCGCACACACCCTGAGCTACTTCCCAGGGGGTCACCCATCCCAGTGTTACTTCAAGTCAAGCACGCTTAACTTTGAAGTTCTTATGGATGAGCTCCCGAAAAGGAAGGTGCACCTTGGTGATATGAGTAGCACAATCAATTCTCTTATATCATTCTTTTTTACTTGACACGCCCATACATTGTCAGTCTCAGAATCCCTCTCATTCGGATGTGGAATCGGTTCATTCATGTATCCCTTCGCCTAGAAGCCTCGTCGGGAGCCGCTCCTTGTCCGTGCTCCTCTTTGGCACCGGCGATCACTCCCCGCCCTCATCGGCCCCGGGTGTTACATCTATCTTCTAGCTCTTTTATAATCTTTTGTTCGTGAGAGGTGTTAGAATTTATTGTTTCAGATTGCATTCTCTCAATTTTTGAGCTTGAAGTATTTGAGCTTGTTGAGGAAGATGAGCTAGATAATGGCTTTTCCTTCTTTAATTGTTTATTAAGTTCATACATTTCTTGATCATATGTATAGTAATCCATTTTAATCTTTTCAGCTCAGATATGAAATTTGAAAATTGGGTTCAAATAATGTTGGTAATTAAATTCTATATAGAATGTTGGAAATTAAATTCTATATAGAATGTTGGATCTTAATTTTGATCAAATAAAATTGTTTGATGGATATTGATCGTTGACATGCTTTAGAATTGATTTAATTTGTGATCAATATTTTCGATTCTGTTTAAAAATTTTAATTTTTGATATTAACCGCAAACTTTTGATTTCAGTTTAGTTCATAAACTTTTCAGCACAGCAAAGTTTAGATACAAAATATTAATTATCAGCTTGGATTGTATCTTAGACTTTGTATATTATTAAAAGAATGTAAGGTTTTGCGGTTCAGATTTGACACAATATTAGTTTACGAATGAAAGAGATGTTGTAAACAGTGCTTTTTTGTTTACGAGTAAAGAATGTTTACGAATGAGAATTGTTCGTAAACCTTTAAGAACTGTAAACAGTAACTTTCGTGAAGTAAATGTTAATCTTAAACTAATAGCGCTTGTTTACGAATGAAGAATATTCGTAAACCTTTCTTAAAGATAGTTTACGAATGAAATATATTCGTAAACAGTAGATATGTGAAGGTTTTCGATTGAGATTGATTCGTAAACAGGAACAATCGTAAAGTAAGGCCTTGAAGTTTACGAATGAGTGAGAGCCGTAAATAGTAGAATTGACAAATGATTAGTTTACGAATGATCTAAAGCTATGAACAGTAACTTTTGGAAAGTATCAGTTTACGGGTCTAAGTTTGTATGAAAAGGTTTTCGTAAATATTTTTAAAATGATTTACAAAAAAATTATACCGAAAATATCTCGTAGCAAAAAAAATTTAAAATTTTAGGACTTCTTTTTTTTTTTTTTACTGAAAACCTTTTTCAAATGTTTACGGATCTTTAGGTTTACGGGCAGTATTTGATCGTAAACTTTTGCTATCCGTAAACAGTGCCTGTCTAGTTTACGAATGAAATGTATTCGTAAACAGATCACTTAGATAGTTTACGAATGAGATATGTTCGTAAACCGTGCCTTGATATTTACGAATGAAAAGTATTCGTAAACAATTCTTTTTACTGGTTTACGAATGAAACTGATTCGTAAACAGTAACCCGTAAAGTAAAGTTTACGATTGAAAAGTATTCGTAAACCTTTACACACTGTTGATATCGTAAACAAGGTTTACGATTGAAATGCTTTCGTAAACAGTAGCTTCGTAAAATAAAGTTTACGATTGAAAAGTATTCGTAAACAGTGACTCGAGATATTTTACGATTGAAATTTATTCGTAAACCTTCCCTTTACTGGTTTACGAATGAAAATGGTTCGTAAACAGTAACTTTACGAGTGTAAACTGAAAGGACCGTAAATTTAAATGCTTTGACTGTAAAATATAAAGCTTTGACCGTAAAGTTTCCGTTCGCAAAGCTAATCAACAGAGTTTTGCAAAGTTATTCGTAAACCTTCCATTCGTAAACTTCCATTCGTAAACTTTGCAATAAAAATCAAACTCGATCAAAAACACTTAATGTTAGGCCCTTTCTTAACAATCTAAGGATGATTAACACTCAATTAGCATGAATTACCTTAAGAATTTTGGAATTTAGGGTTTGACGGTAATTGAGATATAAAGGTAGAGTGTTCTCCAAACTAAATAAAATCAAGTGTGTTTTATTAAGCTTGGGAAAAATGAAAGCGCACTGACCTAAGTAAGCTAAGCTAGCTATATATACCATACTTGTGGTATGTTTACAAATAGGTCCCTATTCTATAATAAATTTACACACTTGGCCCAATACTAAATATAGCTTACAATTTAGAACACAATTAGAATGTCTTCTACAATCTCCCCCTTTGTGTTCTTCGTTGAAGAGACGGCTATCTTTGTCGGGCAAAGAAGGATTTCCTGAAGCCGAGTGCTACTTCTTAGCCTCTGATTGAATTTCGCAAGTGGAGCCTTGCCTGTATTAAACTTGTCGCTTTCTCGGTCAGGATCCTTGTGTCGTTGATTGTTTCAGCGACGTAATCATCTTCGGCTTGTCCTGCATTTAGTATCTCGTCGAGGACCTTCTTCAGCTTGTCACGGATAATTTTGAGAGTTCCATCAGAGAACTTTTCAATTTCTGATAAGAACATCACCCGTTTCGAGCCTTCGAAGTTCAGGTACACGAGGCATAGCTCTGGTTCTGCGAAGATGCAGCTCTCTAGGTATGTTTCCAGATCCAGATCTGTGCCCACTATGTTTGGCCTGACGAGATTGACCTTCCTTGCGTAGCTCTCCAAAGCGATTTGAAGGTCTTGAGCAGTATAGAACTTGATCTGCCTCAACATGAATCTCTTAATTGTTTCGAACTCCAGTCGGTACTTGAACTCTTTCAGGGTGAACTTTCTGTAAACCCCGAACATCTGGAGGATATCACCGGGTTCGATATCGGCAAGATCAGCTTCTGACAGCCGTTTTGTTGAGCAGTCTTTATGAGCGACCGTGTAGATAGGATAGTTCGTCTTCCCAACATTATAGTGCTCGACTTCTATAATGTCTGCGATCGGATCCTTTGATCGTTGAACTCTCCTATTGTATCCATCTCGGGGAGGCCCTATTTTGGTGTGTGCCAGCATGTAGAGATGCCCGGCTGCCGCTGTCCCTGTCAGATGCGTGAGTCCTCTGAGGTCTAGCTCATTCAACTGTTTGATGTTCTTCTCACTCCGCCATATATTCCTCATGATTTCCTCTTGAAAGGGAGCTAAGATCCTTAACTTGTCCCATGACGCGTCTTTCTTGGAAGTTCCACGAGTCAGATTTTCAGGTTCTCTGACTCGTATCTCTATTGCCTCTGGGAGTCCTGCTGGTTCTTTGTCGTATTTTTCTCCTTCTTTCAATTTGGCGGCCGTGAATCTGAACATCTGCATGGAAGCTCGCCTTAGCTGTGTTCTAGCGTTGTAGATTCTGTGGAAGGCGGCTTCTTCTTCTTCATCCAGCTGAATCCAATCCCTCAAGATGTATTCATCGATGTAGTCCTTGGGATTAGACGCGGTTGGAAGTGATGGTGGTAGGTTGTCGGTAGATGGTGGTGGTGGTGGTGGTAGAGATAATGATGATGGTGGAGGTGGTGGTAGAGATGATGATGATGGTGGTGGTAGTGGTAGAGATGATGAAGATGGTGGTGGTAGTGGTAGAGATGATGATGATGGTGGTGGTAGTGGTAGAGATGATGATGATGGTGGTGGTGTTGATGATGACGATGGTGGTGGTTGAGGTAGTGACGGTGTGGTCTTTGACGGTGGCGGTTGAGATGATGACGAATGTCGAGACGACGAGGTGGTTGCTGATGATCGTCCTCGTCTCGACCTTGTGGTTGGTGGAGTCGGTTGCGGTGTGACCCTAGCTCGTTTGCTGCTCTCCCCTTCAGGACGATCATCGGGATCGTCATGTCTTCGTTTATTAGCTGAGGGTCCTCACGGCAACGAGTTTGTTGGTGGGTCATCAGGTGGAGAAGCTCCTGCATGTCTGGCGTGAGGGTTTCTGTCTCGGAAAGAAGTCGAGATAGAAATAGGTCACGGAGCTCTCCGAGGGGCATTGTGTAGGGGTTGGGTGGTGTTTGGGTAGGTTGTGTAAGTGGGGATGTGGGGAGGTGTAACACAGGTTCCTCGACCAGCGGGGCTTTCCCTTTGTCCCTTGTAGCAGCCAGAATGGCGCTTTGAACCTTTTTTGAAATGGTTTCGTCTAGTTTTTCGGAAAATTTGGAAAAGGCGGACTCCAGGCACTGGTGAAGATAATCCTGCGTTACAAAGGGTAACCGGACAGAGCCACTTAGGCGTTCTGTCGTCACAGCATCGGAAAAGATGTCCAATGTGTGGCCAACCGTCACTGAAGTGACTGCGGGACTTGTAAAGACGGGGCCACGAAGGCTTTCCGTTGACATTCGCCGGGAGACTAGCTCAGGCAAAAGGCCCGATGGCATGGTTGTTGTGATGTTGGCCATGTCGGGGCTTCCTTCCGATCCTCGCGTCACATCAGCAGTGGATGTGGCTACGGAAGTTCTAACTTGGTCACGAAGACCAAGTCTAGCCAGTGTAAAAGGGTTCTGTGTCCTAGAAAAATCAGAAAATGTTGGGATGGTGGTGGACACTAGACTCGATGTGTTTGAAGGAATGGTGGTGGATGGGGGATGCGTTCCACCTTCTTCAATATCTGCTGCTTCAGAAGGAAGCAGAGATAGAGTACTTCGCTCCCCGTGAGTATCTGAGACGATCGTCTGTTGGGAGACGACCGAATGGTCAAGGCTGGGTTGTGCTTGCGCCGTTGCCCCAGATGCGGCGACTTCTACCCGGAGGCTGAGCGTATCAGCCTCTGTTCCTACGGGGGTTGGGGATGGAATGTTTTGAAGGATGGAGTGGTGACCACGGCCGCTGGTATTTGAGTCACCAACTCTTCAGACGGAGTATGTTCTGAAGAGGGTGTCGAAGGGTGCGGGGCCGGGTCGATTGATCTCTCAGGACCCTCACTGACGCTCAGGTTCGTCCCGGGGTTAGTTTCTGGTGGGTTGTCCAGAAACGTAGGGAGCTGTCGCTGTTGTGCGGCGCAATAAACCAGAATAGATTCCCTGGTAGCCAGCCGAAGAAGCTCGTCAAGAATTGGCATTGGGCGGCCCATCCATTTTGGTTCGGCTTTGGCTTTCTGGATGAACTTCATCTTTGGCGGGATATAGTCTTCATCGCTCGATCGAGTAGGTATCTCTGGATTGACCGCCATGAAGTGTTTGATTTGGAGTGGAAACCACCGCAGGTAGGGGACGCATTTGGTACGTTTTGCTTGGCCCCTAGTGTTGATTTGGTCTTTAAGATCGCTCCAAAGTAGTTGTGTGAAGTTGTAGTGTTTGGAGAAGATCAATCCATGGAAGATGCGTAAAATTGTTAGGTTGCCTTTATCGAAGCCGGTGTGTTTTGGGGATAAACAATTGTTGACTAGCCCAAAAAGTGTCTTCCAAGGATGAGGGATTTTTCCGAGTTGAAAGGAGGATAGACTGGCAAGTGGAGGTGTATGTCCCATTAGCAGCATGTCTTTGAGGAGTTCTTGTTCGGTGGGAACCTCCTGATATTCGTCATAGATGGGGATGTGCAGCACACGCTGGAAGAGTTCTTGTGTGAGTGCCACTTTTGTATTGTCAAGTTGTGCTTCAAAGAAGATTGAGTTGTTTCTGGCAATCCTTCGTTTCAAGGTGGCCCAGAATTGTTGTAGGTACACCATGGGTACAGGCGTCGTCATGTTGAATGCCGGCCATAAGGGGTGCCCTCGTAGGATGGATATGATGATGGGATCGGGACATTTCAGTGTGTCGGGATCTAGTTGAAAGTTGTTGTCTCGAAGATCTAGCCATTTGTGTGTAGGATATATATCTTCAATGGAAGCCATTTTAACTCTGTCAAACAAAAATAGAATTTTAATACAATTTTTGAAGCAAGATAGGTCTAGACCAAATACGTATAATGAAGTGTGTGAGGAAGTTTTTTTTTTTTTTTTTTTTTTTTAACTTCGGTTAAAAAATGGTACTACAAAATTGTACGAAGTTGGCATTCGAAAACTTTTCAGAGTATTTGGCTTTATAAAATAGTTATCCGTATTTTCGTTCGAAACATTTTCTATGTATGAATGACATGGTGTGTGAAGAATTTTCGTTCAAAGAAAAATTTCAAAAAGGTTGTCGTATGGAAAATACATAGGAGCAGTGTAAAATATTTTTCTTTCGAAAAAAGATTCTAAGTACAAATACTGTGGCGTTCGAAAATGTTTTTCTAGTAAGAAAACAGCAGCATTTGAAATCAAATTGTTTATTCAAAAAATTTCTAAGTATGAAAATTATGTCGTTTGAAAATATGTTTTTCATTTGAAAAACAATATCTAAGTACCAATACTGTGGCGTTCGAACATATTTTTGGTTTGAAAAATTTTCTATGTATCAATACTGTGGCTTTCGAAATTAAATTTTCGTTCGAAAAGAAAACTATAGGTAAATATTTTCGTATCAGTACTGCAGCGTTCGAAATACAGCATATAACTTTGTCGTGTAAAAGAACTGTACCATTCGAAAACTTATTGAAAAACTTTTTCGTATAGAGTTTCTGTAGCGTTCGACAAATGACTCTTGTTCGACAAACGCTATGTAAACTTTTTCGTATCATTAAGACACCGTAGCGTTCGAAAATCAAAACAGATGTTTTCGTGTAAAGTTACTGTGGCGTCCGACAAAAGCGCTTTCATTCGAAAACTTATTTATAAACTTTGTCGTATACACTGTATCATACGAAAAAGAATGTACGACAACTATTAAAATACTCATACGAAAAGTATGAGACTTTTGCGTACGAAAACTGTTTGTCGAACTGATTGTGCGTACGAAATCTCTCCAACAAAGCCTCATACGAAATCTTTGAAGGGAAGGTATTTTCGTAACCAAAACAGAGGATTTTTTTTTCATGAAAACAGAGTAAAACAGTATTTTTATTGAAAAAACAGGGGAATACGACGATAGACACGAACATCTTTCATGCGAAAACTGCATTCGACAAAGCTCTGTGAAGAACTTTCGATACGAAAAAGAAGCTTTGAAATTAAACTGTCGATTAAGCTGCAAATGAATTCGTAGATGATGAATTTCGTATAGAATCAACGCATCTGTGACGGATTCGCACCGATTAACACAGATTTTGAAAGCATTTGAAGACGGAATCCAGTATATGCGATTTTGAAATTGAAATCTAGGTAAAAAAAACTTGCAATCGAAAATCTGTGTTTCAATCAAGTGAAATGAAATGAATCTCCTTACCAATCGATGAGAGGATTTTCTGAGGCTTGGGGTCGATGAATCGAGGATGAATCGTGCGAAAATAAGTCGGCGTGCGAAAAAGAAAACTTTAGAGAGAGAGAAAGATTTGGGGTTTATCGTATCGATGCGAAAACAAAACCCGTTTTGTAAAACTTTTCGGATGCAACAGTAATGACAAATTACAAACTAGGCACCGAAAAAGAAATATTCTCTTTTTGACCTTGAATCATATTTTCATTTAGCAAATAGGAACAAAAGCACATAATTTTGTTAAATTTTCTCCCCCTCAATTGCGACATTATTTTTCTTCAAAAATATTTTCTCCCCCTTAATTCGTTACACATATTTATATAAGAAACTATAGAAGTTCTCCCCCTCAATTAATGCATAGTTTTTAGAAAACACATAAATGATATTAATTTGAAAAAAAATCATGAAGGCAATTTAACTGAGATTTAGCATGCCGATTTTAGAGACAAGGAATTGGAAGTGTTTTTCATCCAAAGCCTTGGTAAATAAATCGGCAAGTTGTAGCTCAGTTTTCACAAAATACATATCAATGATTCCTTTTTCAACACAATCTTTAATGAAATGATAGCGAATATCTATGTGTTTCGTATGTGAGTGATGCATGTAATGGCTATAGCACTTTTAGAATCACTATAAATGGGAATATTATTTAAATCAAACCCATAGTCGCGAAGTTGAGTCCGCATCCATAATATTTGTGAGCAACAGCTAGCAGCAGCGACGTATTCGGCCTCAGCTGTAGATGAGGACACAGTTTTACTTTTTGGATGACCAGCAGACCAACTTATCGCCTAAGTATTGAGCGCTTCCAGAAATGCTTTTCCTGTCTAATTTGCATCCTGCATAGTCAGAGTTAGTGTATCCAATTAGATCAAAATTAGAGTTTTTAGGATACCACAGTCCTAAATTTTGTGTTCCTTTAAGATATCGAAGGATACACTTTACGGCAATAAAGTGTGACTCCTTTGGTTTGGCTTGAAAACGAGCGCAAAGACACGTGGAGAAGACTATGTCCGGTCGACTTGAGGTAAGATATAGAAGTGATCCTATAATGCCTCTATATTCTGTTTCGTTTACTGATTTTCCCGAGAGATCAGCATCGAGTTTGCAGCTTGGAGACATTGGAGTTGGCATTGACGAGCTCGAGTCCATTCCGTATCGTTTGAGAATATCTTGAATGTACTTTGACTGACTGATGAATATTCCGTCTTGCATTTGTTTGACTTGTAGTCCAAGGAAGAATGACATTTCACCCATCATGCTCATTTCAAATTTTGTTGTCATGAGCTTGCCAAATTTTTTGCATAGTCGTTCGTCTGTCGAACCGAAAATTATATCGTCTACGTAAATTTGGACGACTAAGATCTCTTGTCCATGTCTTTTAATGAAAAGAGTGGTGTCTATGGTTCCTTTGGTAAATCCTGAGTTTAGTAGGAATTCTGTGAGTACGTCGTACCATGCTCGTGGAGCTTGTTTTAGTCCGTAGAGTGCCTTCTCGAGTTGGTAGACGTGATCAGCGAATTTACTATTTTAAAATCCATCAGGTTGAGCGACAAAAACTTCTTCTTTCAAAATGCCGTTGAGAAAGGTAGTTTTGACGTCCATTTGATATACTAAGAAGTTTTGGTGAGCTGCGTAGGCTAGAAATATTCTAATGGCTTCTATGCGTGCAACAGGAGCAAACATTTCATCGTAGTCGATTCCTTCCTGTTGATTATAGCCTTTTGCAACTAGTCGCGTTTTATTCCTGATTATAATTCCATTCTCATCTCGTTTGTTTTTGAAGATCCATTTGGTGCCAATTATGGTTTTGTGATCGGGTCGTGGCACCAGACGCCATACTTGAAGTCTTTCAAAGTGGTTGAGTTCATCTTGCATAGCGTTTATCCAATCAGGATCTTGTAATGCTTCTGAAACTTTTCTTGGTTCGCTCTGACTTATGAAGCATGAGTATAGACACTCATTTGCTGTGGATGATCGAGTGCGTACTCCGGTTGAAATATCACCTATGATAAGTTCTATTGGATGAGCACGAGTCCATTTTCTTGTATGGGGTACCGGTGCTTCAGGTGATTCTAAAGTAGGAGGATTTTGTTGTTCGTCTTCGATTGGATTTGTTTGGGGATGTTCAGCACTTTGTGGAGATTCTTCACCTGCATTTGCAGAGTTACTTATTTGAGATGATGAAGGTTCACTTATTGGTATGTCGTCTGTCGGATCATTGTTAGTCACAGGTGAAATCTCAGTGCTTTGAGTTTCTTCTAAGATTTGTGGAATATCTTCTGTATTTTCTTGGATTATTTGAGGATCTTCGAGTCTGGGTTCTATTGTTTGTAAAAATTGTTCCTCAAATAAGAAATCCCAATCCATTGTTGTAGTGGGAGAACTCTTGAGATCATTTTCTTGTACGGGTTCAGAACTTATGTGTTCTGAAGTCTTTTCTGGTATATGTGCGAGTCCTGATCTGTTGTGATCAGAAGTCAACTGTGTAAGTACGGGTCTTGCACTATTGTGTACAAAAGCCAAGGTTGACTCATCGAACGTGATATTTATGCTTTCTTGTATGCGGCGTTCTGTTTTGATGTATACTCGATATGCTTTGGATACAGAGGAGTATCCGATGAAAATTGCCTCAATTCCTTTTGGTGCGAATTTTTCGCGATCAACCTTATCGTTGACAATGAAGCATTTACAACCAAATATTCGGAGGAACTTGATGTTTGGTATTCGTTTGTTGATCAGTTCGTATGGTGTTTTGTCAAACCTTTTGTTGATGCTGGTCCTATTTTGTGTAAAACACGCGGTATTGACTGCCTCAGCCCAGAGAAAGTGGGGAAGATTGGAGTTGATTAGCATTGTTCGCGCTGCTTCAATAAGTGTTCTGTTCCTTCGCTCCACTACGCCGTTTTGTTGAGGAGTTCGTGCTGCTGAGAATTGTTGTCAAATTCCTAAGGAGTCATAGAAATCCTTTAGATTTTTGTTTTTTAATTCGGTACCGTTGTCTGAGCGGATTACTTGTATGGATTTCTGCATCATATTCTATGTTGTTTTCACAAAGTTTATCAGTAGTTCAACGGTCTCGTCTTTAGATCTCAGGAATCTGGTCCAGGTGTATTTCGAATAATCATCCACGATCACGAGCACATACCGCTTTCTGCTTATGCTTTCAACTCTCATGGGCCCACATAGATCTATATGTAGTAATTCTAGTGGTTGAGTAGTTGATGGGACGGGTTTGCTCTTGTGGGGTGCTTTTCGAATTTTGCCTATTTCACACGCAGGACACATATGTTCCTTTCTGAATTTTAACTTTGGTAATCATATTACCAAGTTCTTGGATGCTAATTTTCGGAGATCTCTGTAATTTAGGTGAGAAAGCCGTTGATGCCACAGATGATTTTGATGTTGGACGTTATCGGAGAACAGACAGGCTGTTGAGGATGGCTTAGCTGTTTGTAGGTTGATCGTATATAGGTTGGATTTTCTTGAACCTACTAAGAGCTCTTCTTCCTTTTTGTTTCCGATGCTGCATTCTTTGGCTCTGAAGAGCACTTGTAGTTCTATATCACAGAATTTTCCGATACTAAATAGGTTGTGGCTTAATCCTTCAACGTAGTAGACATCCTTGATAGTGAGACTTTTGTGGTGGATGTCGCCGTAACCTCGAATATATGCTAGATCATTATTGCCGAATCGTACTTTACCTCCGTATTGTTCGATGTAGTTGCTCAACAGTTCTTTCTTTCCTGTCATGTGTGTGGAGCAATCCGAGTCTAGATACCACACATGATGGAGCTGCATAAGAAAAAGAATTAGATTGTTTTAGGTACCCATATTTGAATGGGTCCTTCTTTGTCAAATTTAAAGTTAGGTTGACGTTGTCTTTTTCTAGTTTTAAGAGTTGGAATAATTTTTGGTACCCATACTGTTTTTGTAATTTTTTGGAGATTTTTTGGTATCCATTTATTTAGTGTCTTTCTTGACCTGGAGATTTGGTTTAGATTTTGATTTTCGCTTTTAAAATAGTTCTTAGCTCGCCATTCTTGCATTTGTTTATTAGTCTTATGGGATATTTTGGGTATCCAAATGTTAGTAGTATTTGATTTAGAGTCTGATAATATAATATATTGTTTCCAACGTAAGTTTGTCCTTTTGGAAGCATCTTTTGGAGTTTTAGTTTTCTTTTCTTCCTTTTTGAGAAATTTTGTATTATATTGAAAAGAATGCTTTATTACAGGCTGCTTCATAGACTGACTAGACTTTGTCCTAGGAGAATTCGTCATGCCTTCAGTTTTTATCTTTTGATTCCTTAGATGTCGATCTGTAGACAAAGTAGGAGTATTAGACGAAGAAGATTCATAACTATATGTATTTTTAAGTGTAGATATTTCTTTAAGAAGTCGTTGCTTTTCGATTTTAAACCTTAGTCTTTCAGCATTCAGAATTTTTTGAATATTAGTAATTTGTTTGACCTTTTCTGGTATATATATGTTGTTATTGGTTTATCATTGGGTAATGGTACTTCATCCTCGTTCTTTTGAGAGCATTCGAGTTCCTTTTTGGGAGTTATAAATTGTTGATTTTTTAATTGATTTTCATTTAATGGAGTATAATCTATGTGGATTTCAGCCTTTTTCGGTTTTTCGTCTTCTAATGCCTCATCTTCAGATTTCTTAGTGAATATTATTGGTTTTGGTAGTTCTGTTTTAATATATTCGAAGTCATAGAGTTGTTTATCTGGATTTTCTTGTTTTTGATATCCAATTCCTGCTCTAGGAACATAGAATCGTGTGTCTTTGGGTTTGTTAAATTTTACCAGTAGCTTACACTCTTATCGTCTGATTAATTGATCCTCTGTTACTTTAATTTTTTAGTATAAAGCACATCGTTGTTTGAGGGGATGGTTTTATTTTGAGCTTTAATATTGACATTTTCATTTCTATATGTTGAAGATTCTATTGTTAGTTCATTAATTTTTAGTTCTTGTTGCTCAATTTTGGAGTTTAAAACTGTTATCCTCTCTTGTTCAATTTTCAATTTATTAGCTATAATGGCTTTTTGTTCGAGAATTTGTTTTAATATGTTTCCACTATTCGGATCCTTTGTATTTTGTTCGTTGTCTATTTTTCTTTTGTTTTTGATAATTTTGATTTGTTCTTTTAATGCTTTTATTTGTTCAAGCAAGTAAGATGTGTGAGAATTTACCTGCGAATCGTCCAATGATGCATATGCAGTGTCGGAAGCGCTTGGAGTTTCTGCATCGGAGTCATCGTCAAGTTTTGCCATGAGTGCACAATTCTCGGGTTCACTGTCAGAAGAGTTCTCTAGCCAATAGTCTTGTTCTGCCATCAGTGCTATGCCTGCTTCCTTTTGTTTGGAAAGTTGAAGTTTTTTAACATAGTAGTTGTTGTCTTTCATCTTAGGCTGCAGGCAATCCTTAGCAAAGTGTCCTGGCTTCCCATAATTGAAGCACTTTGATTGTTTGTCTATCGATTTAGGCTGAGATGTCTCTCCCTGCTTTTCTTTATTTCGAGAACTTGTAAACCTTTGTTTGTTGGATGAGGATGATGCCTTCTTTGTTAGGAATAATTACAATTGGAATTCAAGCTCTGATACCAATTGTAATTCCCAGATTTAACACATCCAACATATATAAACTTGAGAATAGATCGATGAAATTACCTTGTAATTAACGCGCGGAAGCTTTGGGTAATTATTAATCAATCTTCCATTAATCACCAAGCTTTCTCTACAAGCAATCCCTTTCTCTCTCTACAATTAAGCCCTAATTACTATAATGATGAGAGAGTGTGTCTAGTGAGAGAAAGCTAAAACTCAAGTTGTGTGTATTTTACACACACTTGCCCTATATATACCAAAGCATACTTTGGTATATTTTCAATCTAGTCCATATATTTACATAAAATACAATTAATTCACTATTCAAAGATAACATGATAATTGAACACTATAAAATATTCTTAACAATCTCCCCCTTAGTGTTCAATTGTCATTGAAGCGTCGGTTGTCTTTGTCTTTGATAATCTTCAGGCTTCCTCATTATTTGAACACAACAGAAAGATTTCTAACAATCTCCCCTTTGAAAATTCTCTGCCTTTGTGTTCAACTTTGAATTTGACACGGTGTTTTGTTGCAGTCTGAAGAAAATAGCTGAGAGCATCTGGAGAATCTTCAGTCTCCCCCTATTTACATGCACCCTCTTTTTCTTCTTTGCAACTTGAATATTCGTCACCTTCTTGCATATATCAGAGTCGCGCGGATCGTCAGCATTGACTTGTCCTGTATGCTCGAACCATGGAGAGAGGTCTTGTTTGTTGTGGTTCAGCACGTCCATTGAAAGCTTGGCTTCTTTAATGAGTTCACGTGCTTCGCCTCCTTGATATACTTCTCCCCCTCATGGCGATTCATTTGTATCGTCATGCTGTGAAACATCCTGTGTACGCTGAACGTGTCGGCGTTAATTCCGGATGAAGTACCTGAAAACGGGACAAACGACCGATCATTGTGAAATATCCCTTGATGTCACTCTTGGTCGTTGATGCGAAGTCACACAGACTTGCATTTGAAGGGACTATGGGGCCACATAGGCAACCCGTTGACATCGTTCTAGAGTCGTGCTCTAGAAGATGGCCTGCTACCGTTGTTGTTTTTATGCTGCAACGGCAAGACTTCCTTCTGATCATAGAAGCACATCATTTAATGATGCGTCTACAGAAGTTCTGGCAAAGTCACATAGACCTGCATAGTGTGTGTGAAATAATGTATGTGTCCTAGAAAATGTAAAAATATTTAGGCTATGAGGACACACTAGACATTTACGTGATCAAGAAAGTAATGGTGTGGGGTTGTGGACCACTTTGTTCAATATCTCCCGCTTCCAAATAAAACGGTGATAGCATATACGGTTCCCCGTGAGATATTGAAACATCTGCCTTTAGGGAGACAAATGAGTAGCTAGGAAGGGTCGTGCATGCGCCTTTGGACCCGATAAAACGTCTTCTACCCGGGATCTGATAAATCAGTCATGTACCTATATGGTTATGGTCCGGAGAGTTTGTGGTTAAGTTGTAGGCATGTCATCGTGATATGCTCAATACCCTCACATACACTCGGGGTTTGTTCCTGGGTTAGGATCAGTTGGGTCTACTGAACCTTTGGAACAGCTATGTGAACAACTCTTTTGTGTCCATGCGCTTGTTGGCATTTAGGTAGCTCTCCCTTTTCAAAGCATGAAGGTTGTCTTCAGGGCATTCCCTTTTAAGCTCTAGCGCTGTTTTTAGGTAACATTCCCCTAAAATACTTGCGCTAATTCTAATGTGATGCCCGTGCTCCCCTAAATAGATGCGCTTTTTGAGAAATTGCATATTACGAAGAAATCAAGCGCCTCTTGTATTTGAAGTGACACTCCCCTATAAATGTGCCTTTTGCACTTATAAGTCTCACTCCCCCTAGAACATATGCGCTTTTTACATTAGAACTATGGTAATACACTCTTTTGAAGTTCATGCGCCTTGTCTATCTATCTATCCACTCCCCCAAAAAGAATATAGAATATGAAGACCGAATATTCTGTAAAGGTAAGCGCTCTTTATAATAAGTCGAACTCCCTATGAAAATCAAGAACTTAAGATATAGAGTTTGACTCCCCTGAAATTCAAGCGCACTTTGAATTTTGAAATCGGCTCGGCCTTCTTCGAACATTGTAGCTTAATTTTTTTATTATTATTATTTTTTTTTTTAATCGCAAACTTTATCAATCGTTAAGCTATTTTTTATTTTTTTTTTTAATACTCAATCGTAAACTGGCCTTTTAATAATATATATATAATTTTCTTTTTTTTTTTTTAACAACTCAAGCCTAAACTGATTATTTTAATAATATATATAGGTTTTTTTTTTCTCAAAGCTTTTCCTATCGTAAAGCTTTCAACTGAATCGTATACTTAATATTTTATTTAATATTTTAATAGGAGCAAAGCAAACCTTGTCATAAGATAAGTATCCTAAACCTCTTTAGGAGATACGTATCGCAAACCTACTTATAAGAGCAGTATCGCAAACTAACTATCGCAAACTTTTCAAGCTGTCTACCGTAAACTTAATTGATTAAGGTGTCCATAAAAAAACACTCAAATTACCAAATTAAGCTCAGAATATGAATCGAAATCTATTGATAAACAAGTAAAAACACTCGATTAAGCCAATCTAAAGCAAAACATATAAAATTTTTGAGTTTTTCACTTGAACACTTTGAAGATCGTGATGAACAATTCGATCAAAAATCAAAACAATTAGTCCAAATTGAGCTCAATCAAGCAATTGAGATCAATTAATCATTCGATGAAGTAAGCACAATCATTTACTCATCACAAATTCATAAGCAATTTAAAGCAGGCAGCTCAAACAATCTATCAACAGTTTGCGATCAATTCATTCATTCAGCTCATTCAAACACACCGCTCATCGCAAACAATTTGAAGCACACAGCACAAAGCGAATGAAGAACAATTTTGATCAAAAACATTTTCAGCTCAAAATCAAAAACCAGAATACTAATTTCAATCAATTCAATCACACGCTCAGCTCTAATACCAATTGTAATTCCCTGATTTAACCCATCCAACATATATGAACTTGAGAATAGATCGATGAAATTACCTTGTAATTAACGCGCGGAAGCTTTGGGTAATTATTAATCAATCTTCCATTAATCACCAAGCTTTCTCTACAAGCAATCCCTTTTCTCTCTCTACAATTAAGCCCTAATTACTATAATGATGAGAGAGTGTTTCTAGTGAGAGAAAGCCAAAACTCAAGTTGTGTGTATTTTACACACACTTGCCCTATATATACCAAAGCATACTTTGGTATATTTTCAATCTAGTCCCTATATTTACATAAAATACAATTAAGTCACTACACAAAGATAACATGATAATTGAACACTATAAAATATTCCTAACATTCTTCCTGAAGAACTTCTAGTTCACCATCTTGGTGAGTAATGCCAATTGTTTTCTGACTTCTTTCATCTCCATATCCGAGTCCGAATTGGAGTCATCCTCAGTTTCTGAAGAACTTGAAATTTTGCTTATTTTGGACTTTGATGATTTTTACTTTCGTTCAGTCACAAGAGCTATTGATTCTTCAGACACCTTTTTAGTATTTTCTTTGACTAATTCATTGATGTCTTCAATGTGTTGTGCGAGGTTGTCAAAGATTGTGTGGATGTCCATTTCGTCTAGATCTTTGTTCTGCCGTATTTGAGTTGTCACCCTTTTCCATTCTGGCAGTAAAGATGAAAGGAATCGGATGTTTATCTTCATGTTTGTTTTTGAAATGCTTATTTTCCTCATCTCATTTATGAGGGATAGAAACCTTTGGTAGGTGTTGTGTAGGTCTTCATCTGGTTTGGCCTTGAATGAATCGTAGGCCGTTAGTATATTAACTTTCTTAGCCTTGATGCCGACTTCTGTTCGTTGCATCATTTTGTGTACTTCATCCTACATATCCTTAGCCGTAGTCATATTGTCTATCAGGATGTAGATGTCATTTGGTATTGCTTGCAGGTGATAGGTTTTGGCCAATAAGTCTGCTTTAGCTCTCATTTTCTCGAGATCAGAGTACTCTTCAGGAGTTTTGAGCCTTTTAGAAGCCGGAATGAGCGGATCATTCTCTGGAATTCCATCTATGTGCATAGAATTGAGCAGGTCCATCAAATAGACATGATAGTATTGACACTGCTTGTTCTTTGCTTTCTAGGAATGTTAAGAATCTGCTTCTCCAAGCTATGTATTCTCCGCGTCGTAGTATCGGTGGTCGGACATCGTTACCCATTGAGTATGCATCCATGATTCTTCCTTAGATTTGTTGGATTCTTTCTACTTGATTTTGAAGATCGAAAACTTGAGAATTTTAAGAAATCACACGCAAAGAGTTAGTTGAACTTGTATAAAATTTTATGATAGCCTTTGTGTGTGGAAGGTGAAACTTTCTGTTTATAAAAGTAATTTGTATGAAAGTAATGGTTGTGCTGATACGAAAAAGGTGTTTCGAAAAAAATTCCGTACAAAATATTTTTTTTTTCGTATGATAAAAGAAATATATATATATTTTTTTTCGTATCTGCAACAGTTTTCGTATGAGAATAGTAAATGATTTTCGTATGAAGAGATAAAAAATGTTTTGCAATAGTTTTTCGTGCTGAGAAAATGTTATACAAACTTTTCGTACGGGTAATGTTTTAAAATGATATCGTAATAAGAAAGTTTTCGTATTCAGAAGTTTTTTTTTTTTTTCGTATGCTACAGTATACGAAACTGTAAAGTCAATGCGAAAAATTCGGAGAATATGAGAGATACGAAATCTTGGTCAAATCGAGTGAAAAGCTTG
The DNA here is from genome assembly GCA_028392965.1 of Lindernia subracemosa. Taxonomy (NCBI): domain Eukaryota; kingdom Viridiplantae; phylum Streptophyta; class Magnoliopsida; order Lamiales; family Linderniaceae; genus Vandellia; species Vandellia subracemosa. The sequence goes on along the minus strand of JAQPCC010000098.1, from coordinate 270,731 downwards.
GTACGAAAAAAAACTTTTACGCACAATACGAAAACATCAAACTGTCGAAACTCATTTATGCAGATTACTTCAATTAACACATAGATCACGGATATTCAATCGAAATATACTGGGTAATCATGCAAAAACACTCGATTAACACAATTTAGAGCAAATCATATAGCAATATTCGAGAATTTGCAAGAACACTGTGACGATCGAAAAATCTATCGAAGCTCGATTTAGACCGACAATCTCAGATTGAATCAATTAATCGAAAACAGCTAACAATTAGCATGCGAAAATGATATTCGAACACCTTAAGATCAACATCAAACATGAATTTCAATACAAAAACAGGGAATTGTTTGATGCGAAAACTAATCGACCAGTCCGAAAACTTTTTCGCACGCAATCACAAATGAATTCTCAGCATTTTCGATCCACAAATCGAGCAGAATTGGCTCTGATACAAATTGTTAGGCCCTTTCTTAACAATCTAAGGATGATTAACACTCAATTAGCATGAATTACCTTAAGGATTTTGGAATTTAGGGTTTGAAGGTAATTGAGATATAAGGGTAGAGTGTTCTCCAAACTAAATAAAATCAAGTGTGTTTTATTAAGCTTGGAAAAAATGAAAGCGCACCGACCTAAGTAAGCTAAGCTAGCTATATATACCATACTTGTGGTATATTTACAAATAGGTCCCTATTCTATAATAAATTTACACACTTGGCCCAATACTAAAGATAGCTTACAATTTAGAACACAATTAGAATGTCTTCTACACTTAAGTTTTCAAATTAAGCTCAGATAATTGATCTAAAATTGTAGGTAAACATGTAAAAACACTCGATTAAACAGTTTAAAAGCAAAATATAAGCCAATTTCGAGATTTTCAAATGAACAATTTGAATATCATGATGAACATTTCGATCAAAATTAAACAATTTGGTCCAAATTCAGCTATAATCAGCTCAATTAATCAACTATTAATCATCCGCAAACAGTATCAAATACATCATCGCAAACATTTAAGCAAGCAGCACACACAAAAAAGCGATGACAGTGATGATCGCGATGAACAGTAGCTATCGTAAACATCAAGTTTGCGATGAACAATGCAATGATCGTAAACTATATTTCAGCTCGAAATCTATCAATTCAAACACGCTTGCTCTGATACCAATTGTAATTCCCAGATTTCACATCCAACATATTCGAGATTTAAGATCTAGCTCATAATCGAGAACTCAAGCATTAGATTAGATGTTGATTACCTTGAATGAATTACATTCATCATCAAATCTTCATTGAATTCCAAATCCTCTCTACAATACACCTCACTTTCCCTCTCTACAATTAAACCTAGCTTTGCTAAAAATGAGAGAGAAACCTAATCTAGAGAGAAAATTCCTACCTTGAGTTGTGGGTTAATTAAACACACTCAACCTATATATACCAAAGCATATTTTGGTATATTTTCAATCTAGTCCCTATATTTACATAAAATACAATTAAGTCCCAAGACAAAGATAACATAATTATTGAACACTAGAAAATATTCCTAACAATCTCCCCCTTAGTGTTCAATTGTCATTGAAGCGCTCGTTGTCTTTATCTTTGATAATCTTCAGTCTTCATCATCATTTGAACACAACAGAAAGATTCCTAACAGAAACCAATACCACATATCAACGTATCAAACGTTAAACATATTTAGAACGATACAAGTAGACAATAACAAGAATCAGAAAAAAAATAGATAAAACAGTTGTCCTCAAAACACCGAATCAGGAAAGTACATTACACAAGAAAAATAGATATTGGAACAAAACGGCAGGATGAAATCCAGAAACTATACGGTGGGAAATTATCAAATACGTAGAAAAAGAAGGTGGGAGAATCAATGGGTCGGTGAGATGGAAACTAGGAAATCCAATACAATAGGCTAGTGACCATCATTAGCCTTCCCCTAAACAAACACCTCAGTCGGCATGCAAAAGATCAAAGAGAATAGATGTCAACCCTCTTACTGCACTGCCATTTACTACGTAGAAACACTGAATTAAATAAAAAATATCCATAATGTGAAGAAGTCATCGACTTAAGAGTGTATGTTTCTCCAAAATTTACGTTCTGGCACACTCACTCCACCAGCGACCCATAATTAACATGAATCAACACTGAAACCACTCAAGAATAAAGTACTTGGAGAGGTAATAGATTTTCCGCATGAAATTTTACTTCGACCCCTTAGAAGCAAACCACAGAAGAGATGCCCCTCAGATATAGTGATATCGACAGACAGTTAAGTTTCATCATCTCTAGAACTTAAAAGAGAATCAATATCAATTACACCTTCCTTTAAGACACCCATCACCAAGCTATAGAGCTTGGCACCATTTGCTTGTGAAGATTCTTTTTATATCTGCTTTTGAGAAATGGCTGACCTGAATGTCGCAGCCCTATCATTCTTTCAACCTATGGGGACAGCATTACCATGACCCGCATGAGATGATAATGCAGAAGTGGAGGCCTCAACAGCCTGATCCTCTAGCTTTCCATAGGGAGGAACAAATCATCCAAAGTAGCATCACCAGGATGGTCACTGAATCTATTCAGTTCATTCCCTGCACCAGTTGATGCATTCGCAGCCTTCGCATTCAGAGCACGGGTCAGTAAAACAATTCACATGATAACATACTAGCATCTATAAAATAAGGATAAACCGATAAACGTAAGGCACTGATGGGGAAAACCTATTTCACATTGAAGTTCTAGCATCTTTGGATAAGAAATGGGGCAACACTGCTCAGATAGCCGAAATGAAATGTTACACCTTAGGCGAATGGGAAAATAAATTATCCATCCATGCAGTATAAGAAAATTCTCAGTCCCAGAAATAAAGTTTATTAATTGGGTTGTTGGACAACAGCGAGAGGAAAAGGGATTGCAATATCGTATGTTCGAACAAGTAAACTACTATAAATTATTGACACATTACTTCCAGAGAGAAATAAAGACTATGATAATTTCTGTTCTCCATTTTGCACGGCAAAGGATAACAAACAATCTCCTACACAAATTTAACCTCCATTCCATTCATCTAAAACATGATCATTAAATTGATTCATCCACCCGAAAAATAACACCAAATGCATAAAAAAATTAATATATAAAGTAAGATCTGCAACAGAATGAATACTCAATTACCGTAAAAAAAATCAACGAGAGACCATCTAGTTTGATACTATATAACGAATTCAGGCAAGGGGTGTAGAAACTCATGGTAGAGATGATGATATGGAAATAGCAAGAGACCTTCCCAGCTGAAAAGAGGAATATAATAAGCTAGATGGCTAGAACACAATACTCTTGGTGCTCAACACCAAATTCCTATTCCAAACGAAAACTACACATGCCAAAAATAAAAATCGCGGCGTGAGAAGCCATCCAACAAGGAGTACTAACAAATGAAGGTATACTAACATATGCTTCATTAAGTTTTCTTGCAAACCCGAAATCTGCAAGTTTAACAAGACCCTGAAGAATTTCTTTGGAAAGAGGATACCATTCGGGAAAAAACAAAATGCTTCTTTCCATTCATCAAAAGAAGTCCAGACCCAGCACCAAAGCATACAAAAAACAATCAAACATAAAAAAAGAAAGAAAACAATAGACATTCACTGAAAAGGCAATGAAAAAAAAAAATCATCGTGAATTATCCGGCGAAGCTCAAGCGGCAGTAGAAAATGCAAATTGCTAAGTCAAAACTAAAAGCATAATCAACCAAGTCCACAAAAACTCAAGAATTAACCTCTTTAAGTGTCAAAATAATTACTCCGGTGGCATCGCGGTGTACTACACCTTGATCGTGCAGATAAACCAGAACTTCCAACACCTGATGGCCAAAAGAGGATGAGACCTTTATAATTAGCTAACGATATGAGGAGTATGATTTTATACTGTTGATAACAGTTTTGACACCTGAGATATGCAGACTGCCACCAACGAGTCAGGAAACGGCGCAAATTTATTTGGCTAGTGAGCCATTCTCCATGTACCTTCAAAAGGATGCAGTGTTAAGTGCAATAGGCCCTTGTGCTCATGCTGAGATTGCAAGGAAAATGTGGAGGATTTGATGAAGTGGCTTACTCAAGAATTATGTGAAGATGGGATTTGTCTTCAATGATCCAAGATATTTGACAGTGTTCTTATGATTCATAATCTTCAAAAAGAAAAAGGAATACGTGAGTCGGATAAGATTTTGTTAATCATTGCAATAACACAGATCAAACGAGACCATAAAGCGCATGTGTGCCTACGACACCATCATAATTGTGCCTATAAAGTTAAAAGGTAACTCAAAAAATACGAAAAAGACCTGGGAAATCACTTATGGACAGAATCCTTTTCAGCAAAGCTTCCTCCACTTTTGTTAGGATTATTTTATTGTGTTCAATTAATTTGAATTATCTTTGTAGTTTATTTAAATAGATTTTATTTAAAAAGATGCTTAGTGTAATTGGGCTTTGTTAGGGGCCTAAGTATTATATACTACTATGTGGTATAAATACTTGAGCCCTAACACATAATAAAATGTGTATTGTGTGAAAATCAAAGTGAGCCCCCAACCTCTCAAGAACACACAAGCACCCCACGCGAGCTTCATTCTTCCGATCATCAAATCGTGGTAAGATCGTTTAAATACTTGTTTAGTTGGATAATCTAGGCTCTACAAGTCGTGATTGGTATGAAACGAGAGCAACCACAAAACCCCGGTCATGAGTAGTAATTAGAAGATGGTTGCTCCATACTCATGATCGGTACGAGACGAGAGCAACCACAAATCCCAGCATGCACGGTACTCGGGTTGCTCCACATGCATGACTGGTAAGGGACGCGAGCAATCACACGTAGGTACATTCTAATTATGTATATGTTAATTAAATTTTCAAAATTTTAATTTACATACGCATACGAGCTGAATTGAAAAATACCTCTTTTTTAAAATGGTACATTTTAAATATGCATTTCAAAACCTTAAATTTCAAAATGCATATTACGCACAGAAATGATTAATACCATTTTTTTCCAATAAACTGAGCTTAATTTGAGGGGTAGCTACTCCTTTATTTTTAAAGGAGAAGTGACCCATATTTCTTTAAAAGGGAGCATAATTACATTTTTGAGGGGAGCGAACTTCTAATACGTGAATTAGGGAAAGAGATTTACAGATTTTTCGAACTTATCACGAATCTTTTGAGGGGGAGCAAGCTCTTTTAGGAAGCACGTTTTGAGGTGGAGAAATAAAATATATCTATATATATAATATAAATATACTAACATATATATTACTAATAACGATTAATATATATATTATATCCATATAATATATAATATACTAATATACATATTACTAATAACGATTAATATATATATATCCAAAAAAAACATAGAAGGGCGAAAAAAAAAACAAAAAAACAAACTTCTCTCCTCATCATCAAGTTTCATGGAGACCACCTCCGACCTTCGAAGATGGACTTCAAAAGAAGCCCACAACGGTCACTTCTTTTCAAAAGGCGACGGTGGCTACGAATGCAAATCTCGGTGCTCGCTTCAACCGACCTGCTCCGGCTTGCTGACAAACAAAGCAACACTCACTACTTCCTACCGGATGGATGGATACTTCGTCCTACGATTCAGTCAAACCCAACTGAATCTAACCCCGGAACATCACCGAGATCAATCGAACTACGAAGAAACAGCCATGTATACTAAAACCTTTGAAAAGACCGACGATATATATAATTCCCTTACCTCACAAATTATTCGGACCAACCCTCATAAGTACAGGTGCTAATTTTATTAGCTCCCGGGTAGAAGTCGCCGCATTAGGTCCAACGGCGCAAGCACAACCGAGCCTTACCCACTCGTCTGTCTCACAAAAGACAGGTGTTTCAAGAAATCATGGGGAACCATGTCTACTATCACCGCTTCACTCGGAAGTGAAATATATTGAATTAAGTGGTACTCAGCCCCACCACCACACTTTCTTGCACACATCGAGTCTAGTGTGTCCTCACTCCCCATATTTTTAATATTTTCTAGGACACATACACTTTTATAACATCTGATCTTTGTGATCACGTCAGAACTTCCGTAGACATGTCATTTTAAGACATGCTTCGAGGATCGGAAGGAAGTCCTGCCGTTGCAACATCAAAGCAACAACGGTTTCAGGCCATCGTCTCGAGCTAGACTCTAGAACGATGTAAACGTGATGCCTATGTGGCCCCGGTTCTTCAAGCCCTGTCCTCACAGGCCACGTCTCGGAGTTTGTCTCTGAAGTCGTGTCGACGGATTGCCTTAGTGGCTCTGTCTGGTTATTATCATCACCGACCTGTCGTTTGTGTACTTCTAATCTTCCTATACAAGCATGCCGATCTCGTTAACTCGAATCGCCATGAGGGGAGAAGGGGACACGCATAAACAAACAGGTCGGACCATCCACCAATTTCCGACGAGCGTACCACTCTGAAGCCGGGCTCTCCTACACTTGAATGGAACATTCCAAAGGAGCCTTGGCACATTTTACAACACCCCACGCCTACCTTCTTCCGGAGCCAGACAAGCTTCCTCGAGGCCGAACCAGACAACTTCCTTCGAAGAAGACGAATCCAGCGCCGAGAAGAAAAAGATTAGAGGAGACTTGACGACTACAAACTACGGAGAAAGACAAGGACAAGATACGAACAAAGTCCAAGATCCATGACATCATCAAAGTCAAATTTCAAGGCGTGGATCACTATCTACATCCGATCTACAGAATATAGCGTCAAGTCAAGAGAGTCCTAGCCGAAGAGCATTCAAAGCCTCCGCAAGAAGAGGAGATAGCCCTTGTAGGGGGAGATTGCTAGGACTCAAGATGTTAACGGGAAGTCTTCGTGACTCCGGTCTCTTATCCGACGGATTGCCTTTGTGGCTCCGTCGGGTTATTACCAAACCTGAGCTCCTACTGTGCCTACCAACGCCATCCTCCTGTCCCGACGATGTGATCTTCTTGCCGAAGACGATGCTTCATTTTGACCCATCGCATGACGATCTCCCCAACTTGATCTTCATGAGGGGGAGCAGTACTAAAGCAAAATGGGAGCAATACCACGATGAAAGTGCAAGATAGATCAGAAACGTTAAATCCTCAAGCGTCGTCAAAGAATCAAGCGAACACCACGGACTTCAAAGATCGAAGTTGCCGCCTCGTGTGCGTCTCTCTTAATCTCAAAGCGAACCTTCCAATTCCAACATAAGGTTGACCAAAAGTAGGGGGAGTTGCGCTACCATCGAAAGGAGAGATCGAACACAAAAAGAAGAAATCCGGCAAGCAACTTCAAACACCTTCCGGCATTTCCTAGTCGAGCTTCAAAAGGAGATTAAGAAGATCTGGTGCCAAGAAGCGAAGATCAAGAGACGGTGAGCTTGAAGATCTCCAAAAGAAGAGATGAAAAGACAAGACAAAGGAGGAAATTCTTTTAGGACTCAGGCAAACACACTAAGCCCCACAAAGATAATCCATACCAAATTGAAGATTGAACACAAAGGGGGAGATTGTTAGGATTATTATATTGTGTTCAATTAATTAGAATTATCTTTGTAGTTTATTTAAATAGATTTTATTTAAAAAGAGGCTTAGTGTAATTGGACTTTGTTAGGGGCCCAAGTATTATATACCAAAATGTGGTATAAATACTTGAACCCTAACACATAATAAAATGTGTATTGTGTGAAAATCAAAGTGAGCCCCCAACCTCTCAAGAACACACAAGCACCCCACGCGAGCTTCATTCTTCCGATCATCAAATCGTGGTAAGATCGTTTAAATACTTGTTTAGTTGGATAATCTAGGCTCTACAACTTTCTTGTTATCACTATCATGGGGCACGCATAGATCAAGTGAATCTAAAGCAGTCACAGACCAGGCTTCATATTCAAGAAGGCTAAGGTACACATCCAATCCTCTATGGGCTGATTACTCCTCCCTTGAATTTCGTGATGCATGTGGTGAATCCGTCACGATAAAGTTCCTTAAATGGGGAATGATCCCATTTTCGGCTGATTGCTTTTGCCTTCTCTAGTTGAATGAAATAGTAAGCATCATAGTACAATCTAGCTATTCGGCGTAACAGAATTAAAAAAAATTGAGCAGGAAACATAGTGTCAGCCTCACCTCATGATGAATTTGTGAGACAAAAAGGCCTTCCATGAGGTCAAGATTTTGGATCAGATATTTAATTTCTACTGCACGCTGAATATGTTCCAAGCAATGTGGGTCGTCGATAAATGATTGAGGAATTTCAGCAGCTACAAGTAACAGAATCATAACAAAATTAGATCATAAAATAGAAATCACATGAACAAAAGTATAGAAGCTTGTGACGTACCTTCAACAAGACTAGAGGTTCCATCTTATTGAACATCTGAAAAGACGACTACGTAAACTCTGGCCGTACTTGTAAGATTTTACAACTGCATCGACCAAAGAAAACTCAAGCAGAAGGTCTGCAACTTTGTCCAAGTATTTCCGAAGAACATCATCATTCCACTGAAAATCCAAGTGAACGCAGTCGATAGCCATGTGGACCATTTGCCTGGATCCAAGATGTCGGAGGATTTAGCTATGCAAGTATTACAAAAATAATTTTCAAAAGACACCAAGATAACATTGTTAAAGTTGAGTGAAATATATCATTTACCAATAAACCAAGATAACATTGTTAAAGTTGTCGATAAAATGGTATCAGGAAAGTATATTACACAAGAAAAACAGATATTGGAACAATATGGCAGGATGAAATCCAGAAACTATACGGTGGGAAATTATCAAATACGTAGAAAAAGAAGGGGGGAGAATAAATGGGACGCTGAGATGGAAACTAGGAAATAGAATACAATAGGCTAGTGACCATCATTAGCCTTCCCATAAACAAACACATCAGCCCGCAAGCAAAAGATCAAAGAGAATAGATGTCAACCTTCTTATTGCACTGCCATTTACTACGTAGAAACTCTGAATTAAATGAAAAATATCTAAAATGTGATGAAGTCATCGACTTAAAAGCGCATGTTTCTCCAAAATTTACGTATCTGGCACACTCACTCCACCAGCGACCCATAAATAACATGAATCAACACTGAAACCACTCAAGACTGGAGAGATAATAGATTATCTGCATGGAATTTTACCTCAAAACCCTGAGAAGAAAAGCACAGGAGAGATGCCGCTCAGATATAATGTCATTGACAGACAGTTAAGTTTCATCATCTCTAGAACTTACCAGAGAATCAATACCAATTACATCTTCCTTTAAGACACACCCATCATCAAGCTACAGAGGTTGCCACCATTTTCCTGCAAAGATTCATTTTATATCTACTTTCGAGCAATGGCTGCTCTCAACGTTGGAGCTATATCATTCTTTCCACTATGGGGTCAGCATTACCATGACCCGCATGAGATTATAATGCAGAAGTGGAGGCCTCAACAGCCTGATCCTTCATTTCATTCCCTGCACCAGTTGATGCATTCGCAGCCTCCACCCGAAAAATAAGATCAAATGCATCAAAAAATTCATATACAAAGTAAGATCTGCGACAGAATGAATATTCAATTACCGTAAAAAAAAAAAATCAACGAGAGACCCTCTTGGAGAATGTTCTCAAGCGAAACTTGTTTGATCGCAACAAAGTCTCCATTCTCCAAATCCAATCCCTTTGTAAACTCGCCCGTAAGCTCCTTTCCCGATTTCGTCTCCAAGCAACTAAAGTTCACCGAAATTAAAAACACAAATTACGCCAGCACCGCAAAAGAAAAATGCACGTAAAACAGAAAACAAAAAAAACAAAATGAAAAAGAAAAGCATCATTACGTAATTGTTGTCGAGGGTTTGGGATCTGTGGAAGACGGATTAAATTATCTGGCGAGCACGAGCCAAAATCCTAATTCTCAAATAATCTTATGCGCACGCCTCATTCAATACGTCAGTCTAGGCTGCAAAAATTGGGGGAGGCGCAGTCACCCGAATATGATGTCGTAATTGGAACCTTACGATTTTCTTAGAACAGTCAATCATGGCTCCGTATTTCGAAAGCCAATCCATCCCGAATATGATGTCGTAATCATTCATCGGGATTACAATTAGATCGACTAACAATTCTCTACCCTCTATATTTACTGGGTACTTTTCTATCACTAAATTGGTTCGGGTCGGGTTCCCATGTGGCAAACTAACTAAATAATCCTTCGTAGAATGGGTAGGATATATTCCGACCCTTGTCACAAAATCAGCCGACACAAACGAATGTGTGGCTCCCGAGTCAATTAAAATAGAAGTCGGGACATGGTAACTATTCAACGTACCCGTCACCACATCGGGGTTTGTCTCCGCCTCCTCTTTTGTTAATGTAAAGACCCGTGCTGGTACAGGTGGAGGTCGGATCAACGGTTGGGGTTGATTCTGCATCAGGGGTTGTCTCTCCGTGCATGCCCTGGCGTAATGCCCCACCTTTCCACACTGATAGCATTGCGGAGGTTGCCTTACTCCATAGCAGACCCCAAAGTGATAGTGTCCGCATTGCTGGCATTGGGGCGTAACATTCTGAGGTCGATTAGAAATATTTGTCGGCCCTTGATTCGGCCTTGGGCGCCAGTTTTGTTGGCCTGGTCGGTTTCCTTGGCTAGACTGCCCTTTGCCAAAGAATTGGCGCTTCTTGTTTCCCACTCTGCCTTGTTGATTCTCTCTCTTTTTCCTCGCTTCCTGAGCTTCCACAACTACCCGCTCCGCTTGTTCGACAATTAAGGCGCGTTCGGTAACTTGCATAAATTCCAGCTGTCGTGCGCCGGCTATGCTCAAATCCCGATAGATTTCGGGCTTGAGTCCCTGAATGAATCGAGTCACTTTCAGGGTATTGGTTGCCACAAGAAACGGGGCAATACGGGACAATTCTTCAAAACGACGGATGTATTCCGCCACCGGCATGCTTCCTTGTCGTAAATTCATGAATTGGAGCATACGCTGCTCCTGTTCATGAGCGGTGAAATATTTGGTGAAGCACAACTTTTTGAACCTGTCCCACGTCATGGTGATTGGGTCTTCCAATACTTTTACTGTGTTCCACCAATAGCGCGCATTCTCCCGTAGGAGGGAAACGGCGCAAAGTACCTTCTCATTATCAGGCACTCTACTATAAATGAACATGTCCTCTATCGTGCCTATCCAGTCCTCAGCCACCGCAGGGTTGACGGCCTCAGTAAAGATGGGAGGGTTCAATTTTCGGAAGCGCTCCCCGATTATTTGTACATGATCGGGCTGTGGGAAAGGACGATGCTCCGACGAGCTCTGATGGTGTATAAGGTCACTAATTTGCTCCGACTGATGCTGAATTAGTTCGGTCAGTCTATCGATGGTATTATGTTCGTGCGTTGGAGATTCGGGCTCGCCTCTTTGGCTCGACTCCCCAACGTGTTTACGTCCCCCTCTCGGCATTTTGTAACTATTCTCCATTCACAGACACATACAAGCACATAGTCATGTACCATATACTATCGTAAAAAAAATTAGAACTTACAGGCGCGGCTGGTTCTCCCGGCTTTTGGGCAGCAGTACATGGACAGTCTTCAGAATCTAAAACCTATGCTCTGATACCACCTTGTGGCGACCCCACTTTTTAATATAAATAGTTGGCGGGTTTTCGCAACAAAAGCCGCGGAAAGCCCATTTTACAAAAACAAAATAGTATATTATACACTATATAAAAGAGTTGTTTTACAAAGGTCTTTACAACGGGCCGAAGCCCCAAAATATCAAACTAATCCTATGCCTCCACAGGTCGCGCCCCATGTACTGCATCCGCCCCCAAAAGCCCGTGGAGTCACCGCCACCAACCGCTACTCACCCGTACCTATAAAACATGTAACCTTGAGCAAAATTGCCCAGTAGGTGAACACCGAAATAATGCGATGCATGCGTGCACATGTCCCCAAATCCCAATATCTCACATGACAAATGCACGCTCATTTTTCTCATATCTCAATACTCAGGGCCCTAGGTTAGACTCGGCACCTCGCGCGCAACATCACATCAACCATCCGGTCACACAGACTCGGAAATCACATTCCATGGCGGTGGGCACCCCGAGTCGCGTTTTCACGCTGTATCTGGGTAGATAGATCGATAACGTCTATCTCCCGCCTAATCTCATCTCATGACGGTAGGCACCCCGAGTCGCGCTCCCACGCTGTACCTGGGTAGATAGAACGATCACGTCTATCTCCCGTCAAGTCGAGCCATTCTACGACGGTGGGCACCTCAGGTTGCTCAAGCCTGAGTAGACAGATCGATCACGTCTGTCTCCCGTCAGGTGCACCTACGAGTCTTAACCTCACAAATCTCTGCCAAAGAAAGGCATGCACTCTCGCATCGCACAAATGCGATCAATACTCTCGTCATGACATGCCGTGGATGCATGAACAATTAATCGCAAAACATATCAAGTATATCCGAAAAACCCTCAAAAATCATTAGAATATATAAAACGTACTTTTGGTTCAAATACTTAAAATCCCGAGAATAGTAAATTATTTAAGACCTAATACTCCTTTATCAGTTGACCCGAAAAATGGGGTCCAAGTTCGAAAATATTTTATAAAAGTTAACCTGGCGAAAACTGTGGAAGTGGTGAAAAGCTTTTTCATTTTGAACAGTAGCTAGCGAAAAGCTCAATTCGCAAACAATAAGTGGCGAAAGCTTTGTTTCGCGAAACCTAATAAAAGTTGGCGAAAAGCTTGGTTCGCGAAAACCTCATAAGAAGTGGCGAAAAGCTTGGTTCGCGAAAACCTCATAAGAAGTGGCGAAAAGCTTGGTTCGCGAAACCTAATAAAAGTTGGCGAAAAGCTTGGTTCGCGAAAACCTCATAAGAAGTGGCGAAAAGCTTGGTTCGCGAAAACCTCATAAGAAGTGGCGAAAAGCTTGGTTCGCGAAACCTAATAAAAGTTGGCGAAAAGCTTGGTTCGCGAAAAACCTTTTTATTTTGAACAGTGACTAGCGAAAAGCTCACTTCGCGAACTTAAGTGGCGAAAAGCTTTGGTTCGAAAACCTTATTATTGGCCCGCGAAAAACTTTTTCCTCTCACATACCGAAAACCTTAGGCCCGCGAAAAACTGATTTTCGGCCCGCGAAAACTTTTTCCTCTCACATACCGAAAACCTTAGGCCCGCGAAAAGCTGATTTTCGGCCCGCGAAAACTTTTTCTTCACAGTTCGCAAAGTAACTGGCCCGCGAAAACTTAAAATGGCCCGAGAAAATGATTTTCGGCCCGAAAACAAGAAATCATACGAAAACACAGAACAATATACGAAAAACATAGTGTTCTTCAAATCTTCATATCTTCAACAAATTCCAGAAACTCATAACATAATTAAAACCCATATTTTGGGTTGTTAAACATCAATCATCACCCATAGCATTTAATCACACCAAAAACGATGGTGATCCTTTCACCATAGATATACAGCTTAAAACATCAGTTTTGGGTTTGTAGATTTCACCTACCTCACGTCCTAAGCAGTGTTTTAAGCAGATTTTGTTGATGCAGATTGGAAGGAGCTTTTGCCAAATTTCCTTTGTCTCCTTCTTCTTTCTCTCTCGCCTTCCTCTCCTTCCTCACTTGCGGTTCTTATTTATCTCTAATGATAGTTTTTACTGCTTTTGTTCAGCAGGTGATGAAGCATAGACGTGTTTTTCCTCTTAAGCTAAGAAAGGGTCTTTTTTTGTAATTTTCCTTCTTTTGTATCTTTCTTCATCGCAAACGATTTCCATTAGGCCATTCAATCCTTTTTGGGGCCTAATTATTTTTCAGTCCCTCAAAGTCTTCCTTCTTTATTGGGCTTGGGCCCAAATTATTTGGGCTTAATTTCAAGCCCGCCCAAACTTATCTTTACCAATTTCGAAGTTTTGCGAAATCCCCGTATTAAATTTTTACGGTTATTACATCCTCCCCCCCTTCAAGAAATTTCGTCCTCGAAATTTAGGCAGTCGGAAATAATTCGGGGTACTTTTGCCGCATTTCGTTTTCTCGTTCGCACGTTGCTTCCTCAATTGCCTGATTACGCCACAAAACTTTGACCAACGGAATATTTTTATTCCGAAGTCGCCTTACTTCATACATCAAGATTTCTATCGGCTTCTCCTCGTAACTTAAGTTCGGTTTCAACCATTGATGAAGGGTTTCATTTTGTAGCACATGGCTTGGGTCGGCGACGTATTTTCGCAAGGTTGACACGTGAAAAACGTCGTGAACCTGCTCTAAAGACGCCGGTAATTCAAGTTGATAAGCGACCTCGCCGATTCGTTTTAGGATTCTGAAAGGGCCTATATACCTCGGACTTAACTTCCCTTTGCGTCCGAACCGCTTCACGCCCTTCATTAGGGATATCTTCAAGAATACCCAATCGTCCTCCGCAAATTCTAACGGCCTTCGTCGTTTATCAGCGTAGCTTTTCTGACGACTTTGGGCTGTTTGCATTCTCTCTCGAATCTTTGCAACAGCTTCCGTCATTTCTCGAACCATTTCGGGACCTAGTAGCACTCTTTCACCGATCTCGTCCCAATAAACTGGGGATCGACATTTACGCCCGTACAAAGCTTCATACGGTGCCATTCCGATCGTAGCCTGAAAGCTATTGTTGTACGAGAATTCGATCAGCGGAAGGTATTTGCTCCAATTTCCTTTAAAATCTAGCACGCATGCTCGTAACATATCTTCCAGTGTTTGGATCGTCCGTTCAGATTGTCCGTCTGTCTGGGGATGATAAGCTGAACTGAAAGACAACTTGGTCCCCATAGCCTTTTGTAAACTTCCCCAGAAGTTAGACAGAAACCTCGAGTCCCGATCTGAAATGATCGAAATTGGGATTCCATGGAGTCGAACAATCTCTTGAATATATAATTCCGCATACTTCTCCATGGAATATGTTTTATTGATTGGCAGGAAATGAGCAGATTTCGTCAATCTATCGACAATTACCCAAATTGCGTCGTGGCCTTTCACTGTCTTTGGCAGTCCAACGACGAAATCCATTGTTATATGGTCCCACTTCCATTCAGGAATCGTTAACGGTTGTAACATTCCTGGCGACCTTTGGTGTTCCACCTTAATTTGTTGGCAAGTCAGGCATTGATTTACATAGGCGGCCACATCTTTCTTTATCCCCGGCCACCAATAGTTAATTCGTAAATCCTGATACATTTTCGTCGTACCAGGATGTACAGAGTATGGTGTAGTATGTGCCTCCGTCAATACTTTAAATCGGAGTTCTTCCTTATTTGGCACATATAGACGGCCGTTGTATCGTAAGCTCCCGTCTCCTTGGATTTCAAAATCCGTCGTAGTGCTTTTGTTTTGTTCCCCTTTAATCTTCACATAAAGATCATCTTCCTTTTGGGCCTTAGTGATTTGTTCCAACAATGTTGGTTTGAGCGTTAGTGCTTCCATTCTCGCTTCGACTTCACCGAAGTTGACTACCTCTATTCCAATCTGACATAGTTCCGCACTCACGGCTTTACGACTCAAAGCATCTGCAACTACGTTGGCTTTACCCGGATGATAATTGATCACGCATTCGTAATCGTTCACCAACTCAAGCCATCGTTGTTGCCTCATATTTAACTCCTTTTGGGTGAAGAAGTACTTCAAGCTCTTGTGATCCGTAAAAATCTCGCATCTTTCTCCGTAGAGGTAATGTCGCCAGATCTTCAGGGCGAATACCACGGCTGCTAGTTCTAGATCGTGCGTGGGGTAGTTTTTCTCGTACTCCTTTAGTTGTCGGGAGGCATAGGCAATTACCTTCCCGTTCTGCATTAGCACGCACACCAAACCACTCTTCGAGGCATCCATATACACCGAAAATCCTTCAGTTCCTGACGGTATTGCTAAAACCGGAGCGGTCGTTAGTCTCTTTTTCAGTTCTTGGAAGCTTTGCTCACACGATTCCGTCCATTTAAACGGAACATTCTTCTTCGTCAAATTGGTGAGTATTGAGGCAATGCTGGAAAAATCTTTGATGAACTTCCGATAATATCCAGCAAGCCCGAGAAAACTTCTAATTTCCGTGGGAGTGGTTGGTCGTGGCCAATTCTTAATTGCTTCAATCTTACTAGGATCCACCGAAATCCCGTCTCCAGAAATAATGTGTCCCAGAAAGGTCACTTCTGTCAACCAAAATTCGCATTTCTTGAATTTTGCGAATAACTGCTTCTCCCGTAAAATTCCTAGAATTGTTTTTAGGTGTTCTTCATGTTCGTCTTTCGTCTTTGAATAAATAAGGATATCATCTATAAAGACGATCACGAAGCAGTCTAGGAAATTCTTGAATACCGGATTCATCAGATCCATGAAAGCAGCTGGTGCATTTGTCAACCCGAAAGGCATGACCAGAAACTCGTAATGGCCGTACCTCGTGCTGAATGCGGTTTTAGGAACGTCTGCCTCACGGATCTTTAACTGATGATACCCAGAGCGCAGGTCGATCTTAGAGAATACCGTTGCTCCTTGCAATTGGTCAAACAAGTCATCAATCCTTGGCAACGGATACTTATTCTTTATCGTGATCTTATTTAGCTCACGATAATCGATGCACAATCTCATCGACCCGTCTTTCTTTCGAACGAAAAGAACTGGTGCTCCCCATGGAGAGAAGCTTGGTTGGATGAATCCTTTCTGCAACAACTCTTCCAACAGTTCTTTCAGTTCTCGTAGTTCGTTCGGCGCTAATCGATGTGGGGCTTTCGATATCGGGGCAGCCCCAGGCACAAGATCGATTTTGAATTCGATTTCTCTATCAGGAGGTAAACCTGGAAGGTCGTCGGGAAACACGTCGGGGTATTCATTCGCAATCGGAACTTCCTCGAGTTTCAAAAGAGGAGATTCCTCGGCCTTCATGGCAGAACAAAAATAGAATTCGCAACCTGAGTTAACAAGTCGTCGGGCCTTCAGGGCAGATATTTGAGGAATTCTATCTTTGCTCGCCTTTCCCCAAAAGATGAACTCTCCTTCCTCGGGTGATTGGAACCTTACGATTTTCTTAGAACAGTCAATCATGGCTCCGTATTTCGAAAGCCAATCCATCCCGAATATGCTGTCGTAATCATTCATCGGGATTACAATTAGATCGACTAACAATTCTCTACCCTCTATATTTACTGGGTACTTTTCTATCACTAAATTGGTTCGGGTCGGGTTCCCATGTGGCAAACTAACTAAATAATCCTTCTTAGAATGGGTAGGATATATTCCGACCCTTGTCACAAAATCAGCCGACACAAACGAATGTGTGGCTCCCGAGTCAATTAAAATAGAAGTCGGGACATGGTAACTATTCAACGTACCCGTCACCACATCGGGGTTTGTCTCCGCCTCCTCTTTTGTTAATGTAAAGACCCGTGCTGGTACAGGTGGAGGTCGGATCAACGGTTGGGGTTGATTCTGCATCAGGGGTTGTCGCTCCGTGCATGCCCTGGCGTAATGCCCCACCTTTCCACACTGATAGCATTGCGGAGGTTGCCTTACTCCATAGCAGACCCCAAAGTGATAGCGTCCGCATTGCTGGCATTGGGGCGTAACATTCTGAGGTCGATTAGAAATATTTGTCGGCCCTTGATTCGGCCTTGGGCGCCAGTTTTGTTGGCCTGGTCGGTTTCCTTGGCTAGACTGCCCTTTGCCAAAGAATTGGCGCTTCTTGTTTCCCACTCTGCCTTGTTGATTCTCTCTCCTTTTCCTCGCTTCCTGAGCTTCCACAACTACCCGCTCCGCTTGTTCGGCAATTAAGGCGCGTTCGGTAACTTGCATAAATTCCAGCTGTCGTGCGCCGGCTATGCTCAAATCCCGATAGATTTCGGGCTTGAGTCCCTGAATGAATCGAGTCACTTTCAGGGTATTGGTTGCCACAAGAAACGGGGCAATACGGGACAATTCTTCAAAACGACGGATGTATTCCGCCACCGGCATGCTTCCTTGTCGTAAATTCATGAATTGGAGCATACGCTGCTCCTGTTCATGAGCGGTGAAATATTTGGTGAAGCACAACTTTTTGAACCTGTCCCACGTCATGGTGATTGGGTCTTCCAATACTTTTACTGTGCTCCACCAATAGCGCGCATTCTCCCGTAGGAGGGAAACGGTGCAAAGTACCTTCTCATTATCAGGCACTCTACTATAAATGAAAATGTCCTCTATCGTGCCTATCCAGTCCTCAGCCACCGCAGGGTTGACGGCCTCAGTAAAGATGGGAGGGTTCAATTTTCGGAAGCGCTCCCCGATTATTTGTACATGATCGGGCTGTGGGGAAGGACGATGCTCCGACGAGCTCTGATGGTGTATAAGGTCACTAATTTGCTCCAACTGATGCTGAATTAGTTCGGTCAGTCTATCGATGGTATTATGTTCGTGCGTTGGAGATTCGGGTTCGCCTCTTTGGCTCGACTCCCCAACGTGTTTACGTCCCCCTCTCGGCATTTTGTAACTATTCTCCATTCACAGACACATACAAGCACATATTCATGTACCATATACTATCGTAAAAAAAATTAGAACTTACAGGCGCGGCTGGTTCTCCCGGCTTTTGGGCAGCAGTACATGGACAGTCTTCAGAATCTAAAACCGATGCTCTGATACCACCTTGTGGCGACCCCACTTTTTAATATAAATAGTTGGCGGGTTTTCGCAACAAAAGCCGCGGAGAGCCCATTTTACAAAAACAAAATAGTATATTATACACTATATAAAAGAGTTGTTTTACAAAGGTCTTTACAACGGGCCGAAGCCCCAAAATATCAAACTAATCCTATGCCTCCACAGGTCGCGCCCCATGTACTGCATCCGCCCCCAAAAGCCCGTGGAGTCACCGCCACCAACCGCTACTCACCCGTACCTATAAAACATGTAACCCTGAGCAAAATTGCCCAGTAGGTGAACACCGAAATAATGCGATGCATGCGTGCACATGTCCCCAAATCCCAATATCTCACATGACAAATGCACGCTCATTTTTCTCATATCTCAATACTCAGGGCCCTAGGTTAGACTCGGCACCTCGCGCGCAACATCACATCAACCATCCGGTCACACAGACTCGGAAATCACATTCCATGGCGGTGGGCACCCCGAGTCGCGTTTTCACGCTGTATCCGGGTAGATAGATCGATCACGTCTATCTCCCGCCTAATCTCATCTCATGACGGTAGGCACCCCGAGTCGCGCTCCCACGCTGTACCCGGGTAGATAGAACGATCACGTCTATCTCCCGTCAAGTCGAGCCATTCTACGACGGTGGGCACCTCAGGTTGCTCAAGCCTGAGTAGACAGATCGATCACGTCTGTCTCCCGTCAGGTGCACCTACGAGTCTTAACCTCACAAATCTCTGCCAAAGAAAGGCATGCACTCTCCCATCGCACAAATGCGATCAATACTCTCGTCATGACATGCCGTGGATGCATGAACAATTAATCGCAAAACATATCAAGTATATCCGAAAAACCCTCAAAATCATTAGAATATATAAAACGTACTTTTGGTTCAAATACTTAAAATCCCGAGAATAGTAAATTATTTAAGACCTAATACTCCTTTATCAGTTGACCCGAAAAATGGGGTCCAAGTTCGAAAATATTTTATAAAAGTTAACCTGGCGAAAACTGTGGAAGTGGTGAAAAGCTTTTTCATTTTGAACAGTAGCTAGCGAAAAGCTCAATTCGCAAACAATAAGTGGCGAAAGCTTTGTTTCGCGAAACCTAATAAAAGTTGGCGAAAAGCTTGGTTCGCGAAAACCTCATAAGAAGTGGCGAAAAGCTTGGTTCGCGAAAACCTCATAAGAAGTGGCAAAAAGCTTGGTTCGCGAAACCTAATAAAAGTTGGCGAAAAGCTGGGTTCGCGAAAACCTCATAAGAAGTGGCGAAAAGCTTGGTTCGCGAAAACCTCATAAGAAGTGGCGAAAAGCTTGGTTCGCGAAACCTAATAAAAGTTGGCGAAAAGCTTGGTTCGCGAAAAACCTTTTTATTTTGAACAGTGACTAGCGAAAAGCTCACTTCGCGAACTTAAGTGGCGAAAAGCTTTGGTTCGAAAACCTTATTATTGGCCCGCGAAAAACTTTTTCCTCTCACATACCGAAAACCTTAGGCCCGCGAAAAACTGATTTTCGGCCCGCGAAAACTTTTTCCTCTCACATACCGAAAACCTTAGGCTCGCGAAAAGCTGATTTTCGGTCCGCGAAAACTTTTTCTTCACAGTTCGCAAAGTAACTGGCCCGCGAAAACTTAAAATGGCCCGCGAAAATGATTTTCGGCCCGAAAACAAGAAATCATACGAAAACACAGAACAGTATACGAAAAACATAGTGTTCTTCAAATCTTCATATCTTCAACAAATTCCAGAAACTCATAACATAATTAAAACCCATATTTTGGGTTGTTAAACATCAATCATCACCCATAGCATTTAATCACACCAAAAACGATGGTGATCCTTTCACCATAGCTATACAGCTTAAAACATCAGTTTTGGGTTTGTAGATTTCACCTACCTCACGTCCTAAGCAGTGTTTTAAGCAGATTTTGTTGATGCAGATTGGAAGGAGCTTTTGCCAAATTTCCTTTGTCTCCTTCTTCTTTCTCTCTCGCCTTCCTCTCCTTCCTCACTTGCGGTTCTTATTTATCACTAATGATAGTTTTTACTGCTTTTGTTCAGCAGGTGATGAAGCATAGACGTGTTTTTCCTCTTAAGCTAAGAAAGGGTCTTTTTTTGTAATTTTCCTTCTTTTGTATCTTTCTTCATCGCAAACGATTTCCATTAGGCCATTTAATCCTTTTTGGGGCCTAGTTATTTTTCAGTCCCTCAAAGTGTTCCTTCTTTATTGGGCTTGGGCCCAAATTATTTGGGCTCAATTTCAAGCCCGCCCAAACTTATTTTTACCAATTTCGAAGTTTTGCGAAATCCTCGTATTAAATTTTTACGGGTATTACCCAAAGCCTCCGCAAGAAGGGGAGATAGCCCTTGTAGGGGGAGATTGTTAGGACTCAAGATGTTAACGGGAAGTCTTCGTGACTCCGGTCTCTTATCCGACGGATTGCCTTTGTGGCTCCGTCGGGTTATTACCAAACCTGAGCTCCTACTGTGCCTACCAACGCCATCCTCCTGTCCCGACGATGTGATCTTCTTGCCGAAGACGATGCTTCATTTTGACCCATCGCATGACGATCTCCCCAACTTGATCTTCATGAGGGGGAGCAGTACTAAAGCAAAATGGGAGCAATACCACGATGAAAGTGCAAGATAGATCAGAAATGTTAAATCCTCAAGCGTCGTCAAAGAATCAAGCGAACACCACGGACTTCAAATATCGAAGTTGCCGCCTCGTGTTCGTCTCTCCTAATCTCAAAGCGAACTTCCCAATTCCAACATAAGGTTGACCAAAAGTAGGGGGAGTTGCGCTACCATCGAAAGGAGAGATCGAACACAAAAAGAAGAAATCCGGCAAGCAACTTCAAACACCTTCCGGCATTTCCTAGTCGAGCTTCAAAAGGAGATTAAGAAGATCTGGTGCCAAGAAGCGAAGATCAAGAGACGGTGAGCTTGAAGATCTCCAAAAGAAGAGATGAAAAGACAAGACAAAGGAGGAAATTCTTTTAGGACTCAGGCAAACACACTAAGCCCCACAAAGATAATCCATACCAAATTGAAGAGTGAACACAAAGGGGGAGATTGTTAGGATTATTATATTGTGTTCAATTAATTAGAATTATCTTTGTAGTTTATTTAAATAGATTTTATTTAAAAAGAGGCTTAGTGTAATTGGACTTTGTTAGGGGCCCAAGTATTATATACCAAAATGTGGTATAAATACTTGAACCCTAACACATAATAAAATGTGTATTGTGTGAAAATCAAAGTGAGCCCCCAACCTCTCAAGAACACACAAGCACCCCACGCGAGCTTCATTCTTCCGATCATCAAATCGTGGTAAGATCGTTTAAATACTTGTTTAGTTGGATAATCTAGGCTCTACAACGTTCTTGTTATCACTATCATGGGGCACGCATAGATCAAGTGAATCTAAAGCAGTCACAGACCAGGCTTCATATTCAAGAAGGCTAAGGTACACATCCAATCCTCTATGGGCTAATTACTCCTCCCTTGAATTTCGTGATGCATGTGGTGAATCCGTCACGATAAAGTTCCGTAAATGGGGAATGATCCCATTTTCGGCTGATTGCTTTTGCCTTCTCTAGTTGAATGAAATAGTAAGCATCATAGTACAATCTAGCTATTCGGCGTAACAGAATTAAAAAAAATTGAGCAGGAAACATAGTGTCAGCCTCACCTCATGATGAATTTGTGAGACAAAAAGGCCTTCCATGAGGTCAAGATTTTGGATCAGATATTTAATTTCTACTGCACGCTGAATATGTTCCAAGCAATGTGGGTCATCGATAAATGATTGAGGAATTTCAGCAACTACAAGTAACAGAATCATAACAAAATTAGATCATAAAATAGAAATCACATGATCAAAAGTATAGAAGCTTGTGACGTACCTTCAACAAGACTAGAGGTTCCATCTTATTGAACATCTGAAAAGACGACTACGTAAACTCTGGCCGTACTTGTAAGATTTTACAACTGCATCGACCAAAGAAAACTCAAGCAGAAGGTCTGCAACTTTGTCCAAGTATTTCCGAAGAACATCATCATTCCACTGAAAATCCAAGTGAACGCAGTCGATAGCCATGTGGACCATTTGCCTGGATCCAAGATGTCGGAGGATTTAGCTATGCAAGTATTACAAAAATAATTTTCAAAAGACACCAAGATAACATTGTTAAAGTTGAGTGAAATATATCATTTACCAATAAACCAAGATAACATTGTTAAAGTTGTCGATAAAATGGTATCAGGAAAGTACATTACACAAGAAAAACAGATATTGGAACAATATGGCAGGATGAAATCCAGAAACTATACGGTGGGAAATTATCAAATACGTAGAAAAAGAAGGGGGGAGAATAAATGGGACGCTGAGATGGAAACTAGGAAATAGAATACAATAGGCTAGTGACCATCATTAGCCTTCCCATAAACAAACACATCAGCCCGCAAGCAAAAGATCAAAGAGAATAGATGTCAACCTTCTTATTGCACTGCCATTTACTACGTAGAAACTCTGAATTAAATGAAAAATATCTAAAATGTGATGAAGTCATCGACTTAAAAGCGCATGTTTCTCCAAAATTTACGTATCTGGCACACTCACTCCACCAGCGACCCATAAATAACATGAATCAACACTGAAACCACTCAAGACTGGAGAGATAATAGATTATCTGCATGGAATTTTACCTCAAAACCCTGAGAAGAAAAGCACAGGAGAGATGCCGCTCAGATATAATGTCATTGACAGACAGTTAAGTTTCATCATCTCTAGAACTTACCAGAGAATCAATACCAATTACATCTTCCTTTAAGACACACCCATCATCAAGCTACAGAGGTTGCCACCATTTTCCTGCAAAGATTCATTTTATATCTACTTTCGAGCAATGGCTGCTCTCAACGTTGGAGCTATATCATTCTTTCCACTATGGGGTCAGCATTACCATGACCCGCATGAGATTATAATGCAGAAGTGGAGGCCTCAACAGCCTGATCCTTCATTTCATTCCCTGCACCAGTTGATGCATTCGCAGCCTCCACCCGAAAAATAAGATCAAATGCATCAAAAAATTCATATACAAAGTAAGATCTGCGACAGAATGAATATTCAATTACCGTAAAAAAAAAAAATCAACGAGAGACCCTCTTGGAGAATGTTCTCAAGCGAAACTTGTTTGATCGCAACAAAGTCTCCATTCTCCAAATCCAATCCCTTTGTAAACTCGCCGTAAGCTCCTTTCCCGATTTCGTCTCCAAGCAACTAAAGTTCACCGAAATTAAAAACACAAATTACGCCAGCACCGCAAAAGAAAAATGCACGTAAAACAGAAAACAAAAAAAACAAAATGAAAAAGAAAAGCATCATTACGTAATTGTTGTCGAGGGTTTGGGATCTGTGGAAGACGGATTAAATTATCTGGCGAGCACGAGCCAAAATCCTGATTCTCAAATAATCTTATGCGCACGCCTCATTCAATACGTCAGTCTAGGCTGCAAAAATTGGGGGAGGCGCAGTCACCCGACTGAGAAGAATAAACAGAATTTCAGAGCTTTCGACAATGGTGGTAATATGATTATGTGAATGAATAGAAACAGAGCGGTTACGTTATACGGAAAAAGAGAGGTGTGCTGTGTGTAGAGATAAAACGTGTCGCCATGCCAGCCTGTTACCTATCTTCTTATATGTATGTAAATGTAGCGTAGGTGTGCTATATTTATATTTTTTTATATATAAAAATGTTATAACTAGTAAATATTATATTAAGGAATATTTGCACATATATATCTATTGGTTAAAAATTCTTACAATTAGATACTCAAACACAAAAATGTTATATTCGGGTATTCGATTGAATATTTCCTACACTTAGATACCCGTTAGACGAAAATACCCCTGAGAACTTGGATTAATATACTTTTACCAGGTATTTTAATTAAAAAAAAATCAAAATATCCCACATAGTTTGAAAGATAGTTGCGGCCTAATTGATACCAAAACCTAATCAACCTCGAAATCCACCTCGAACCCCCACGAAAAATTGAATGCCCACAATTTATGATTTTCTCTATTGTCCGACCCCGTAACATGTTAATCACGCTCACTGATTTCATTTCCCTCTCACGCCCAAGGAGTTCAATTGAAATTGGTGTCGCCGTTTGGAAAAGGAAGCTTCTAATACTTAGAATGTTTGGTAATTATTTAATTTTTCGTCACATTGTTTGAAAGCATGGTCGTCATTGTGTAATTTTTTTATTAATTGCTCGATGGGCAAATTCCTTATCAGTCCCGATCGAAATTTCAAATTCCTCTTAAATACCACTTCAATTATTTCTTCCTGTTCAGTAACATTTGTCGAATTTCTTCCTATTCAGTACCTAAAATGGTCTTGTCAATGTTGAAAACGCAATAATAACCTTACTTCACATGTTTAGTCCTAATAAAATTGGACATCATACTAATTGTTGTCTCTATTATACCAACTATTAACACTATTATACCAATAAAATTGAATATTATACCAACTGTTATCGCTATTATACCAACTGTTAACACTATTATATCAATAAATAACGTTATTATAATTTTATATCAAAAAAACTGTATATTATACCAACTGTTGTCGTTATTATACCAACTGTTATCACTATTATACCAACAAATAATGTTATTATAATTTTTTACAAATAAAACTGGACATTATACCAACTGTTGTCAATATTATACCAACTATTATAATGTTTAATTTTTGGTTTTTTTTTAGGTGTTGCTCGATTAGGGATTTTTGAAGTATAAATTGAGTCTTTTAATTTTTAAGTCTCATTTTTTTTTTCGTTTTTGAGGTTCAATTAGAGTTGTTACTGTAAATTTTTTTTTTTTTTTTTGTATGTTATGCGTACGATTCTGGTACGTTATGTGAATGTTTTTTTATAGCATTTATAATGGTACCTTTATAATGGTACTATATGCTTTTTATAGCCATCGGGCCTAATTTTTTTTTAATTTTAAATTTTAATTTTAAAAATCTTTTTAATTAATCATTATTAATATAATTTATACCTAGTATTATATATAATAATACAAATACATAATTACGATAAAAAAAACTATATCAATAAACACATAAAAAATATATTTTTCTTATAAAATTGAATTTTATTAAATATTTTATATAAAAATAAAGAAAAAAAAATAAAAAAGGGCCTAATTTGGCCCGCAGCCCGCCGGGCCAAAAGCACACTCATGTTTCGGGCTTAAAAAATTTAGGCATAATCCTGCTTTTTTCTCGGGCCAAGCGGGCCGGCCCACGAGTTCAGGTCCAAACTTTCAGCTCTAACTGACACGTCATCATGCTCGCCACGTCATCCGAGCTGCGACGATGCCGGCCACCTAGCTGACACATCACGGTCGGTGCCACGTTATTGGAGCATAAGTTAAAGTTCTTCAGTGTTCCCTGCAATGAAGAGCATAAATTTAAGCTCCTCAGTGCTCCCTACGTGCAAAATGCATGCCCATTGCACACGTGACACGTCTCAGACTCGGCCTCGGCTGCGGGCTTGGGCTCGGGACTCGTAGGTGCGTTGCACCTGCTCGCCTTTTGGTCAATTCCACCCAAACTCGTGTAGGCCCACATAAGCCCATATGAGTGCATCCAAGTCAAGCCCTTTGAATAACTCACACTATAAACTAATTAAACTTGAGGTAATTATTCAATGTGGAACAATGTTCGCACACTTATATATTTAATATATTTAACACATCTTTATTTGACCAACTTTGAAAATTATGTTAGGAATATTTTCTAATGTTCAATAATCATGTTATCTTTGTCTAGGGACTTAATTGTATTTTATGTAAATATAGGGACTAAAGTGTAAATATACCAAAGTATGCTTTGGTATATATAGGGCAAGTATGTGTGATTAACATATAACTTGAGTTTTAGCTTTCTCTCACTAGAAACACTCTCTCATCATTATCATAATTAGGGCTTAATTGTAGAGAGAGAAAGGAACTTATTGTAGAGAGAAGCTTGTGATTAATGGAGGTTGATTGAGTTTATACCCAAAGTCTTCCGCGCGTTTATTATCAAGGTAATTCGATCAATCTATGCTCAAGTTTTATCATATGTTGGATGAAATCTGCGACCTACAATTGGTATCAGAGCAAACGTGTTTGAATTGATCGATTGTGATGAATTAATTGTTTACGATTGCTTACTGTTCATCGCAATTATTTGAATATCACCACTATTCATCGCGATGCTTACTGTTTGCGCTGGAATTGTTTGCGATGATCTATGGGATACTGTTTGCGATGAGTAATCATGATTAATTGAGCTAATTACAGCTGAATTTGGACTAATTGTGTTAATTTTGATCGAACTGTTCTTCAATATCTTCAAAATGTTCATGTGAAAAACTCGAAAATTCTATATGTTTTGCATTTAACTGGTTTAATCGAGTGTTTTTACATGTTTAATTACTGATTTCGATCGATTATCTGAGCTTAATTTTGAAAATTTAAGTATTATTGATCGATTTTAATCTGATTGCTATGTTTACGGACATTAGTTCACTAGAAGTTAGCTTTACGAATGATTTCTGATCGTAAACTAGACTGAATCGAGTTTGCGATTGGAATAATCTGAGGTTACTACTGTTTACAAACAAGGATCATTCGTAAACTTCATAAAGTATTGTTTACGAATGTTTGTCGATCGAAAACATACGTAGTTACTATTTACGAACGTTTGTTGATCGTAAACTTGTGAAGCCACTGTTTACGAACGTTGTTTGATCGTAAACCTTTGAAGTCACTGTTTACGAACGCTTTTTGATCGTAAACATCTGGAGCTGTTGTTTACGAATCTATTTCATCCGTAAACCTAAAAGACCCGTAAACATTTCCGTAAACAGTAATTTGCGCACGTTACTGTTCATTCGCGAATTACTGTTCATTCGTAAAAAAAAATTTTTGCGCACGTCACTTTCTGAAGGTTTACGAATAAATTTCAGTCGTAAACTATCTGAAGGCACTGTTTACGAATACTTTTCAATCGTAAACTTTATTTTACGCTGCTACTGTTTACGAAAGCTGTTCAATCATAAACGTTACTTTACGAAGGCACTGTTTACGAATACTTTTCATTCATAAACCAGGTCAAGGCACTGTTTACGAACATATCTCATTCGTAAACTATAAAGTTACTGTTTACGAACCATTTTCATTCGTAAACCAGTAAAAGAAAGGGTTTACGAATAAATTTCAATCGTAAACTATAATAGGGAACGGTTTACGAATACTTTTCATTCGCAAACTTAACTTTACGAACATACTGTTTATGAATCTATCTCAATCGTAAACCTCTGAAGTCTACTGTTTACGAATATATTTCATTCGTAAACTATCCATATCAAGGTTTACGAATAGTCCTCATTCGTAAATTCATTTAGGAAGAGGTTTACGAATCTATCTCAATCGTAAACCACAAAAGACTCCGGTTTACGAATCTATCTCAATCGTAAACCTCATTAACTTTTGTTTACGAATCATCTGCATTTAACATTTCGTTCAAGCCAAACGTAAACTTCAAAGCTTTACTTTACGATTGTTCCTGTTTACGAATCAATCTCAATCGTAAACCTTCACATATCTACTGTTTACGAATATATTTCATTCGTAAACTATCTTTAAGTAAGGTTTACGAATATTCTTCATTCGTAAACAAGCGCTATTAGTTTACGATTAACCTTTACTTCACGAAAGTTACTGTTTACAGTTCTTTAAGGTTTACGAACGATTCTCATTCGTAAACATTCTTTACTCGTTAACTAAAAAGCACTATTTACAGCTTTTCTTTCATTCGTAAACTAATACAGTGTCAAAATCAGAACCGTAAAACTTACATTCTTTTAATAATATATAAAGTCTACGATACAATCTAAGTCGATAATTAATATTTGTATCTAAACTTTGCTGTGCTGAAAAGTTTACGAACTGAACTGAAATTAAAAGTTTGCGGTTAATATCAAAAGTTAATTTTTAAACAGAATCGAAAATATTGATGGCAAATTAAATCAATTCTAAAACACGTCAACGATCAATATACATCCAACAATTTTATTTGATCAAAATTAAAATCCAACATTCTATATAGAATTTAATTACCAAAATTACCAACATTATTTGAACTTAAATTTTCAAAATTCTATATTTGAACTGAAAATATTAAAATGGATTTATTTCACGAACAAATGATCAAGACACTAGAAGCGAGGCTAGCTAATAACGAGCGTGTCTTAAGAAAACATTTAGAAATTGAAGCTAGTCTTGAATGTCAATTGACCAATGCAAAGGATGAGATTATAAGGTTGAAGACTAAGACCACAGAACATGAATAAAAAATATGTGAGTTGAAATAAGTCTGTCTGCCTGTGATGAAGCAAACAAGTCAATGTTGCAAAAATTCTCATCCACAAATAATGAAAAAGAAATGGTCAAGAAATTAGAAGCAAGATTAGCCAATAATGAAGTTGTCCTAAGAAAACATCTATTAGAAGAAGCCAATCTAGGAATAAAACTTCAATTAGCTAATGAGAAAATAGCTAAACTTAACAATGATCTTGCTAAATCAAATTCTGAAACAATAGAACTAAAGGAAAATAAAGATTATCAAGCTCAAAATAAAGATCTTTCTGAAGAATGCACAAGATTACACTCTAAAATTAAAGAACTAGAGCTTCTTCTGGTAAAGAAAGATCAACTTGAGAAAAATTTATCTCTAAATAAGTCGACTCAAACAAAGTCATTCTATACTATCAATAAAACCCGAACCTAAGGATTGCTACACTCCAGACGGGTTTCGAGCTCAAATAGATAAGCTTTTAAAGGAGAATTTAATTCTCAAAAATTCCTCTCAAAAAGGCGCAAGAATGACTAAAGCTATTAAGAAAGAAAGAATAGAGGAAGACAAATTATCTTCTATTGCCTCGACTAAATTTGGTTCTACCTCTATTCCTAATCCAAAAATACCCAGAGTTATTCTAAAATCAAAATTAAAGAAAGAAGCTACTAAAACTAAAGTAGACAATAATTACACATTCTCTATTAAAACTGAAACGTCCAAAAGTAATAATTGTCTAAACAAAAGTAGCTCATTTAGTACACATTACAAAGTGAATGATGTGAGTCTAGAAGGTAGGAAATACGACACTTCTATACTTAATGCTATTGATTCTATAAGCTCGTATTCCTCTCTCAAGTACCCGGTGAAAGTCAAATCCGAATTGCATCTTAAGCGACTGGCGAAAGAGAAAATTTTCTCTTCTACAAAAAGACACACATTCACCGATGCTGAAAAGTTAAATTTCAAAAAGGTACAACAAATTTGGAAACCTAAGCTACAAATGGAAATAAGTAGTCCTCGACAAATGTGGATTCCTATGACTGCTTTATGTGATAATTTTGCTTCCAAATTTCAACCTTATATGCATAATTGTTTCACTGCTAACCAGGGAGGACCCGTCCAAAATGGGTACCAAAGTCCCGATAATTTGTTTTGCAGTTTCCCGATCATACATGGTAAATAGACGACGATTGCTCCACATGTATGGTCGGTATGCAATGATGAGCAGTCGCACAAGACCCCGACACGTGTGGTTTCAGTTTGCTCCACACACGTGATCGGTCTGCGACGTGAGCAAACACACCAAATCAAGACTATTCCAAAGCTCTTGATTTAACATTGTTTTTATTTTTATTTTTTCGTTAAAAAAAAAGGGGAACTTAAAAAAATAAAAAATAAAAAAAAAAAAAAAAAAAGGCCATAAAAAAAAGGGCCATTAAAAAAAAAGGGCCATGAAAAAAAAAAGGGCCATAAAAAAAAAAAAAAAAAAAAGCAAAAAAAAAAAAAAAAAAAAAAAAAAAACAAAAAAAAAAAAAGGGGAGAAAAACTTTTGAGCTACAATGTTTAAAGAAGGCCGAGCCGATTTCAAAATTCAAAAAGCGCTTGAATTTCTGTGGAGTCAATCTCTATATTTTCAGTTTTTGACTATCATAGGGAGTTTGACTTAGTATAAATAGCGCTTAATTTTATAGAATAGTCGGTCTTCATATTCTATATTGTTTTTATTTTGGGGGAGTGGATAGATAGATAGACAAGGCGCATGAGCTTCAAAAGAGCGTATTACCATAGTTCTAATGTAAAACGCGCATATGTTTTAGGGGGAGTGAGACTTATAAGTGCAAAAGGCACATTTATTGGGGAGTGTCACTTCAAATACAAAAGGCGCTTGATTTTTTTTGTAATATGCAATCTCTCAAAGGGCGCATCTATTTAGGGGGAGCACGGACATCACATTAGAATTAGCGCAAGTATTTAGGGGGAGTGTTACCTAAAAACAGCGCTAGAGCTTAAAAGGGAATGTCCTGAAGACAACCTTCATGCTTTGAAGAGGGAGAGCTACCTAAATGCCAACAAGCGCATGGACACAAAAGAGTTGTTAACATACCTGTTCCAAAGGTTCAGTGGACCTAACTGATCATAACCCAGGAACAAACCCCGAGTGTATGTGAGGGTATTGAGCGTATCACGATGACATCCTTACAACTCAACCACAAACTATCCGGGCCATAACCATATAGGTACAGGACTGATTTATCAGATCCCGGGTAGAAGACGCTTCATCTGGTCCAAAGGCGCATGCACGACCCTTCCTAGCTACTCATTTGTCTCCCAAAAGACAGATGTTTCAATATCTCACGGGAAACCGCATATGCTATCACCGTTTCATTTGGAAGCGGGAGATATTGAACAAAGTGGTCCACAGCCCCACACCACGACTTTCTTGAACACGTAAATGTCTAGTGTGTCCTCATAGCCTAAATTGTTTTTTACATTTTCTAGGACACATACATTCTTTTACACACATATTGCAGGTCTACGTGACCATGCCAGAACTTCTGTAGATGCATCATTAAATGATGTGCTTCTATGATCAGAAGGAAGTCCTGCCGTTGCAGCATAAAAACAACAACGGTAGCAGGCCATCTTCTAGAGCACGACTCTAGAACGATGTCAACGGGTTGCCTATGTGGCCCCGTAGTCCCTTCAAATGCAAGTCTGTGTGACTTCGAATCAACGACCAAGAGTGACATCAAGGGATGTCTCACGATGATCGGTCGTCTGTCCCGTTTTCAGGTACTTCATCCGGAATTCAACGACAACACGATCAGCCCAAGCTGGTTCACCTTGATCACAAGCATGACGATACGAATGAATCGCCATGAGGGGGAGAAGTATATCAAGGAGGCGAAGCACGTGAACTCATTAAAGAAGCCAAGCTTTCAACGCACATGCTGAACCAACAAACAAGACCTCTCTCCATGGTTCGAGCATACACGGCAAGTCAACGCTGACGATCCGCGCGACTCTGATATATGCAAGAAGGTGACGAACATTCAAGTTGCAAAGAAGAAAAAGAGGGTGCATGTAAATAGGGGGAGACTGAAGATTCT
Organism: Lindernia subracemosa; assembly: GCA_028392965.1. Lineage (NCBI taxonomy): Eukaryota > Viridiplantae > Streptophyta > Magnoliopsida > Lamiales > Linderniaceae > Vandellia > Vandellia subracemosa. Next base: position 238,473 of record JAQPCC010000098.1, on the reverse strand, counting down.
CCAGATGCTCTCAGCTATTTTCTTCAAACAGCAACAGAAGACCGTGTCAAATTCAAAGTTGAACACAAAGGCAAAAATTATCAAAGGGGGAGATTGTTAGGAATCTTTCTGTTGTGTTCAAATGATGATGAAGACTGGAGATTATCAAAGACAAAGACAACCGGCGCTACAATGACAATTGAACACTAAGGGGGAGATTGTTAGGAATATTTTCTAGTGTTCAATAATCATGTTATCTTTGTATAGGGACTTAATTGTATTTTATGTAAATATAGGGACTAAAGTGTAAATATACCAAAGTATACTTTGGTATATATAGGGCAAGTATGTGTGATTAACATATAACTTGAGTTTTAGCTTTCTCTCACTAGAAACACTCTCTCATCATTATCATAATTAGGGCTTAATTGTAGAGAGAGAAAGGAACTTATTGTAGAGAGAAGCTTGTGATTAATGGAGGTTGATTGAGTTTATACCCAAAGTCTTCCGCGCGTTTATTATCAAGGTAATTCGATCAATCTATGCTCAAGTTTTATCATATGTTGGATGAAATCTGCGACCTACAAATTAATTTCTCGTTCACTCGATATCAATTTTGAGCAAATTAATATTTAATAAATTCTCCTCGAAATGTAAATTATGAATCTTTCATTGTCTTTGAGCTTCATTGAACGATGACATCTCGATTTTAATAAAACAAATAAATGGATCATTAATGGGTTTGTTTAAACCAATGCACAAATCCAAATCCGTACTAAATATCCAACAACTAATAGCTGCGTAGTTGGCAAGTTTAGTCAGTAGAACCAGTTTTTTTATAGTGTAACCACCATTATTTCTAGGGGCAGATCTACAATATGACCCGGGGGCCATGTGTAATACCCGAGCCCTCAAATATCTCGATTGGCCAATATATTTCATGCATTATACTTGCTAACTAATATGAATTATGTGTTTGGTTATATGCATAATTCATATGAGCCTTAGGTGTTGCATATGACGTGCATTTTTATATGTTGCATACTTGATGTGATTTATTTGGCTAATATAAGACTCTAATATTTGACATCATTCTAGGAATAAATAAAATAAATAAATTACATAAATAATAATAATATAAATAAATAAATTATTTAGGAATCTTTATCTGATTTGTTGAGTCGGTGTTGTAATAAGACGTGTTAATCGCTAGAATGCGACTAATTACACGTGTATAATTACTCCATTTTTAGAACATTTTGGTAAGGAGGTATTGGTAATTTTTATCAAAATATTATTTATTGTTCTGCAATTTATAAAGAAAAAGGGTATAAACCGTAGTTTTACCGTCCTTAGTTGCAATTTAGTAACTTAATGCTTAAGGAAATCATTCACCGCCTTGAACCTATTCTAACTCTTCTCTAAACCCTTAGCCACAAAGTTAAACAAGTTAAAAGCCCTCTCACCATCTCAGAACTGAGAGAACAAAAAAAAAAGAACAAGAAAAAGAAAAGGGCTAGAAATGCAAACTAGTGTTGGAAGTCTTGTTTTACTCAAGTGTCATTTATAATCAAGGTTCTCAATACTCTTTTGGTAAGTAACACTAACTTAAATCAGTTTTAATAAGATATGAATTCCTAGAGCATACGGGAATGCTAAAGCTATTATTATCTCCGCATGTCTTTTAAAATCGAATAGGTGTTCGGGGAAAGCAGCTGCTATAAACTATGAGCCTAGGACTGAACTAGGAGAGGACATACTGTAATATATAATAGCCGGAGTTACAGGTAAGTGAAAATCCAACTACGACGCATGGACATAGTATTCGGTGTTTTATAATATACATGCTTCGATGTTTCGATGATTTTATGTGAAGGTGTTATATTTGTTTGATTAATATTTGCATATGACCTACATGAATTCATGAGCATACCATTCACGGCATATACATATGCATGCATATTATTGGGTACTGTTGAGTGTTGTCATGCATAGTCGTAATCGCCGGGGAGCGATGTATATGTGCCGATTATTGGCATGCAGTTGAGGTGTATGTGGTTATTACTAGTGCACCATCGACGGAAGGGGCGACCTGGGCAGGGGCGACCTAGGGTATGTGACCCTAGTGTAGGCTACCCAGAGTAGGCTACCGTCATATGTTGAGGCAGAAGGGGCGACCTAGGAAGGAGCGACCTAGGGAGACCTCGCGTAGGCTACCTGGAGTGGGCCACTGCTGTGGCGACCCTCATTTTCTAAATACTATTAGTGGCGGATTTCCGCAACGAAAGCCGCGGAAGACCCATTTTACAAAAACTTTTTCGTAAAATAGAATATATTATAGTACATACGGGTTACAAAGTCGTATATTTACAAAGGCCGTAGCCCCAAAATATTCAAAATATCAAAACGCCCTAATGCCGCTCCACAGGTCTTCATCCATGTACAACCTCGCTCTCAAAAGTCCGTGGAGTTACCGCCATCAGCCTGCCTCAGTCGCGACGTACCTCGAAGTCGGACTCGGTCGTACCTACAACACATAAAACTGAGCGATTGCCCAGTATGTGAAAACATGCATGAATGCAGCGTGCGCTCACCCATCATCCCAAAATATCTCACCATAAATGCACGCTCGACTTTTTCCTCTCAATCCATCTTATCATATCTCGACACAGGGCCCTAGGTTAGACTCGACACCTCGCGCGCCCATAACAATCACGGTAGCCTACACTGATAGCGTTTAGACGATCACGCTACTGCCCTACCAGGTCGCTCCTTCCGTGAAAATAATATAAAAGACGGTAGCCTACACTGATAGCGTTTAGACGTTCACGCTACTGCCCTACCAGGTCGCTCCTTCCGTGAAAATAACATAAAAGACGGTTTTGCACCTCGGGACGTTCACGCCCGAGTAGACAGATCGATCACGCCTGTCTGCCAACAGGTGTCATATATGAGTACTAACCTCGATTCTTCTACGAATCATCAACGCGATCCCGATCTACCCCGCTCGTTGACACTATAAAGTGTCACCGTGTCCACACGGTCATCACACACTCGTACTGATATGAGATGCATGTGTGATATACAAATGAAATGCCACAGTACACATTAAAACTACCTTCCCTGAAAATATTATTTTGAACCTGGAAAATTTATTTCGAAAACTTTTAATCGGGCGTTAAAATAGACTATGCCCGTTGGACTCGGAACATTTTTTATTTTTTATTTTTTATTTTTTTTTTTTTTTTTTTGAACAAAGACCCAAATTTTATTCGAGCCCGAAAGTTGCTGCCCGAAAATGAGTCTGACGCCGAAAAGGTTTTGACCCGAAAATGTGGCCCGACAGTTCCATCCGAAAATCTTAGTTTTAAACGCCGAAAACTTGAGCCCGAATATCTTTCGAAGGCCCGAAACTCTTTACCCGAAAATAAACACAATTCGCCGAATTTCCTTTCTGACTCAGAATATTTTAAAAGACCCGAAAATTATATTTTATTCTGCGAAAACCTTGTTACCCGAAAATACTTTGTCCGAAAATATTAAAGACCCAGAAACGTATACCTATCCGAATTTATATAAATTCCAGACTACAGTACAAAGTACTATGCCCAAAAACTATTCCAACACCCGAAAACATTCAAGTGCCCGAATAACATCTACCCGAAAACATTCCTAACTCATTCAACTTCCATGTAAATACAACTATAACACGTAACATAGATTCAAACCCAAAAATCTGGGTTTTTAACGCTTATAGCCACCCAAAAATTCACCTAATCATCATGTAAGTTACGTAAGATCATAACAAAATACGTTATCACATAAAACACATAATATTTTCGTGTTTGTAGATGAAAGATTTCACCTACCTCACGTCCGAAATTTACGTGTTCTAAGATTTTTCCGAGCTCTCGATCGTTGGTTATTGAGTTTGAAGGTTTTCTTCTCCCCTTTTCTTCTCCTTTCTTGGTTTCGAAAATGTTCTCTGTTTTTCACTTAATGGGGTATAGATATACTTTGAGGTAAATGATGATAAGTAGGTGACAAGGAGGTGACGAGTTTTTCCTCTTAGGTTAAGAAATGTCTTGCCCGAAAATTATTTACACTTCACCCGAATTTCACTTTGTCTTTACCCGAATTCTTCCCTTTGTTCTTACCCGAAAATTGCTTCACCCGAATTTTAGCCCTCTTTTGTCCAAACATAACATTTTCGGGTGTTCCTTCTATTTAGTTGTCTATGTTTACCCGAATTTTTGAGATTCTTCACCTAAATAAAATTTCTAAGTCACATAATCATATAGTTAATTACATCAAAATCCCGTATTAAATTTTACGGGTATTACAAGATGAACCTGAAAGATGTAAGAATATCAGCTTGTCCTTAATTGACTGCTCTCTTCAAGCAGCGACCCGAGCAACAAGTTGTTCTGATTTCGCAGCATGGTTTCCTTCCTTTAACGAAACAGCTTGAGTTTTACAAACCCGCGTATGTAACAACCTGAAATGAATTATCTATATTATTTTATTTTGCACCCTTCATTACTTGGGATTCTCATAATCATTTTATCATGTTTCCAGTTTCAGGCTCAAGCTATATGTGCTGTTCTCCAGATTATAAATGAAATAATAAAAGATAACAATGGTTTCCAGGAAAATGCTTGTCTTCTTGTCGTCGTAAGTACTTCCATTTAATTAGCTGGTCTGCTCACTCATTTAATCGACAATCTGGTAGAAACCTATTAAACATTGATAAATTTTGAACTTATCGAATTTTCAGGTATCAAATGCATGATTTTCTACTTGACCAGTTATTATCTGAACATGATCAGAATTTGTAAAGTTGGGGGATTTTATTAATTTCTCTAGATGTAGCGCTTGTGCAACTTAACCACAAGATGGCTGGACACCTTTAACTAATTAGTGTAAATGTATGTGTTCATTATAGGTTCCTGTTGCGATGGGCATTGCTGTGCCTGACCAGCTTTGGGAAGTTTGTATATAAGATATTGCGATTTTTGTCTTATGATCTAATTTCCCAGGATTGTTTTTCCATGTTTTCTGAGTTTGTATTTGAATTTTTTTATGCCTTTGGTGTTATTTATCTGCAGCATTCGAGTTATATAAAAATCACAATATTATATTTTTCGTCTATCACAGAAATTTTGACTTAATTTATGTTTATTAAATGCATTTCCCCAGATGAGGTGCGCTTCTGATGTTCTGTGACAACGTTTGTCGTTTCAGCAGGATGCTAGACATCGACCAGATGCAAAAATAGTTCACACCCATGGATAAAAATTTTGTGACGTAATCTGCAGACATATTTACGCCATAGTGGAACGCTTAGGTATGCATGTCTGAATTGTTTCATTGTTACTGTTTCACTCACTCAGGTAGGGGCATTGTGTTACTGTGATCTAATCCGTTGCATTTTCTAATGCTGTGGAAATATTGAAAATGTTGAACCAAGGGATCCAAAAGTAACGAGTGGCGAACGAAGGGATAACATAAAAAATTCTGCCCTTGAGACAGTAGAGTAATTGTTGCTTTAAACTTTAGAATTACGCTGCGTATTTTTTTCCAAAATATTCATTATATCATCCTTTTATCCAGTAAATAAACATCCATGAAATGAACATTCTTATGTATTTAGGAAGGTAAAGGAGAGCTATTGCCATCTGAGGCTCCATTGAGGGATGATTCGTCCAAAAATGGCATAGTGTATCTTCGACCCTTCCATGATTTTGTTCTGATGATACATTATAGTTTCAAGTCTAGTTACATATGAAGTTGCATATAACCAGTTGGGAGCATGGGAAACTATACGCATGAAGAGTGTTAATTGTACCGATGATTTCCTATGACAGACACAACCCAATTAAAAAACTTTATTTTTGGGACTGAGAATGTTCTAATATTGAATAGATGGATAATGTATTTTCCCATTTACCTAAGGTATCATTTCATTTAAGCTATCTGACCTGAAATTAAACCTGATTCCAATTCAGCGGAAAGTTGTACATCCAATAAGGGCTTCACCAGGTCAAAGTGCGGGAAAATGATGGAATTGAACCTGACATGTCTACGGAGAGAGACATGGATACAAAGAATGGTAAAATATTCAATTCAAGGTCTACCGAACATACGACGTCCAATTTCAGCGCAAATTTTACCGCACAAAAGGTACTTTTGTTTGATTTAGTGTTTTCCTAATTTATTCGGTATATAGTTTATAGAGTTATTTTAGGTGCCGAGATTGTCGGCTCCTCTATAGGGTATTGTCAATAATTGTGTTTTAATAATGTAACTGCTATAATAATAATAATAATAATAATAATAATAATAATAATAATAATAATAATAATAATAATCATATCTCGCTACGTATGTTTGATCCCTCTATGATTTTGTGTTGTTGGTACATCATAGTTTCAAGTGTAGTTGCATGTGAATTTGCATATAACCGGTTGGGAGCATGGGAAACTATACTCATGAAGAATATAATTATACCGATGATTTCCTATACACGACCCAATTACTAGACTTCATTTTTAGGATTGAGAATGTTCTTCTATTGAATGGATGAATAATTCATTTCAGCTATTTGAGTAATGTGGCTCGATTTCTGATCCAAAAATGCTTTAACTTCAATTTGATTTAGGTTTCATGTTCTGTTGTGTTCAAATGATGATGAAGACTAAAGATTATCAAAGACAAAGACAACCGGCGCTTCAATGACAATTGAACACTAAGGGGGAGATTGTTAGGAATATTTTCTAGTGTTCAATAATCATGTTATCTTTGTTTAGGGACTTAATTGTATTTTATGTATATAGGGACTAAAGTTTAAATATATCAAAGTATGCTTTGGTATATATAGGGCAAGTGTGTGTAAAATACACACAACTTGAGTTTTAGCTTTCTCTCACTAGAAACACTATCTCATCATTATCATAATTAGGGCTTAATTGTAGAGAGAGAAAGGAGCTTATTGTAGAGAAAGCTTGTGATTAATGGAGGTTGATTAAGTTTATACCCAAAGTCATTCCGCGTGTTTAATCAAGGTAATTCTCATTCGATCTAATTCTCAAGTTCATATTCGTTGGATGAAAACTGGGAATTACAATAATGGTAATAATAAAATAAAACAAGGTTTTCGCACTGGTCAGGTTTTCGCATCCAACTTTTCGCAATAAGGTTTTCGCATCCATCCTTCAGCACTGAGCACTTCGAAAATCTATTTTCGCACTCCTAACCCGAAATCTATTTTCGTAACAGCTCACTTCGAAAACCACAGATTTTCGAAACAACACTTTGAAAATCAGTTTTCGCACTATATTTCGAAAATATTTTTCGCACTCATATCGAAAATTTAAATTTTCACACCCAAGCACTCCGAAAATTTATTTTCGCATCTTATTACTTCGAAAACTTGATTTTCCTAACACACATACAAAAAATCAAATTTTCGCATATCACTTATCGAAAATAATTTTTTTGCATATCATAGCGCATCAAAACATTTTTGGCAAATTCTAGAAAAGTTTGATAAATTTCCGAAGTTTTCAAAATCTGTAGGTTCCAGATTCAACATCCAACGAATTAAGATGAACTTGAACTTGAGAATTAGATCGATTGACTCACCTTGTTAATTAGCGCGCGGAAGCAATAGGCGAATAATCATCAATCAATCTTCATTTAATCCAATAGCTTTCTCTACAAGCAATCCATATACCTCTCCACAATTAAGCCTAATCTACTGTGATGAAGAGAGAGATATTAAAATGAGAGAAAGCCTCGCTCAAGGTGTGTTCAAGTTATTTGTAAAATACACACACTTGCCCTATATATACCAAAGCATACTTTGGTATATATCACATCAGTCCCTTTTTATCATAAACTACAATTTGGTCCCTAGACAAAGATAACATGACATTTGAGCACTAGAAATGGATTCCTAACAATCTCCCCCTTAGTGTTCAAATGTCATTGGAGCGCCAATAGTCTTTGTCTTTAATGATCTTCAGTCTTCATCATCGATTGAACACAAGAAAGGATTCCTAACAATCTCCCCCTTTGTGTTCAATTGTGGATTAGACACGTTCTTCGTTGCTGCTTGAAGAAAAGGTTGAGGGCTTCTGGAGAATCTTCTTTCTCCCCCTATGTACATGCTCCCCCTTTTTCTTCTTTGCAACCATGAATTTTTTATCACCTTCTTGCATAGATCAGAGTTGTGTAGATCTAAGGACATTGACTCTTCGTTTATTCTCGTGCCATGGAGAGAGGTCGTGTTTGTTGTGGTTCAGCACGTGCGTTGTAAGCTTGGCTTCTTTAATGATGTCACGTGCTTTGCCTCCTTGAGATACATCTCCCCCTCATGGCGATTTAATTGTATCGTCATGTCTTCGGATCAAGGTGATTCCTAGTGTAAGCGCGGAGCGTGTTGATGTTGAAGTCCGGATGAAGTAACCTGAAAACGGGACCGACGACCAATCATCGTGAGACATCCCTAGATGTCACTCTTGGTCGTTGATGCAAAGTCACAAAGACTTGCATTTGAAGGGACTACGGGGCCACATAGGCAACCCGTTGACATCATTCTAGAGTCGTGCTCCAGAAGATGGCCTCCTACCGTTGTTGTTTTGATGTTGTTCTGATCATAGAAGCACATTTGTCAGAAATGTGTCTACAGAAGTTCGGGCTAGGTCACATAGACCTGCATAGTATGTGTAAAAATAATGTATGTGTCCTAAAAAAATAGAAAACTTTTTAGGCTATGGGACACACTAGACGTTTAAGTGCATAGAATAAAGTCGTGGTGTGGGGCTGTGGACCACTAGATTCAATATCTCCCGCTTCAAAGTGAAACGGTGATAGCATATGCGGTTCCCCGTGAGATATTGAAACACTTGTCTTTAGGGAGACAAATGAGTAGCTAGGAAGGGTTGTGCATGCGCCTTTGGACCCGATGAGGCGTCTTCTACCCGGGATCTGAAAAATCAGTCCTGTACCTATAATGGTTATGGCCCGGATAGTTTGTGGTTGAGGTGTAATGATTATATCGTGATTCGCTCAAAACCCTCACATACACTCGGGGTTGTTCCTGGGATAGGTACAGTTTGGGATTAACTGAACCATGGGAACAGGTATGTGAACACCTCTTTTTGTGTCTTTGCGCTTTTTGGGTTGAGGTAGCACTCCCCGTCAAAGTACGAAAGTTGTCTTCAGGGCATCCCCCTTTTTTTTAAGCTCTTGCGCCGTTTTAGGTAACTCTCCCCCTAAAATGGTGCGCTTGTAACAATATGATGCCCCTGCTCCCCCTAAATAGATGCGCTTTTTGAGGATTGCATATTACAAAGATCAAGCGCCCTTTATACATGGAGTAACACTCCCCCTTAAATGTGCCTTCTGCACTCATAAGTATCACTCCCCCTAAACCATATACGCTTGTTATATGAGAACTATAGTAATGTGCTCTTTTGAAGTTCATGCGCCTTGTCTATCTGTCTATCCACTCCCCATCTAAATATATAAAGAATGTAAAGACGACATAGACAAATTTTTAGGTACTAAGAATGATACATTAGACTTCCTTTGAAGCTCAATACTAAAGATGAAGTCTAATATCTAGGACAGTAATGTACCTATTTTGACAATGAAATTCAAGTCATCTTCTTTTAGCAATTAAGCTTAGAGTTTTTTTTTTTTTTTTTTTTTTTTTTTTTTTTTTTATCTCTTTTTCAGGCCTATATATATTTATATATGTATATATTTTCTTTTTAAAGGATTTGGCGAAAACTAAAAAACTTATAATGTGGCGAAAACAATTAGCGAAAAGAAAAGGTTCTCGGTAAAAAAAAAATTCGCTGAGTGTTGGCGAAAAGTAAAAGTTTTCGCTAAAAATGTTTTCGCTGAAATAGTTAGCGAAAAGTTTGAGGTTTTCGCTAGACTTTTCAGCGAAAAGTTTTTTTTTTTATTATTTATTATTATTTTTTTTATTATACCTATATATATATAAAAAAAAATGGCGAAAACAGTTAGCGAAAAGAGAAGGTTTTCGCTGAAATAGTGAGCGAAAAGTTAGCGAAAAGTTTTTTTTTTTTTTTTTTTTTTTTTTAATATTTAAAATAATATTTTTTTATATAGTATGATTGCTCACATTTCATACCGATCACGGGTGTGGAGCAATCTCGAATACCACACGTGTCGGGAATTGGTGGTTGCCTGCAGCTCATATCGATTATGCGTGTGAAGCAACCCGAGGACCTACGCATAATCGGGATCCTGCAAAACAAATTAGCGGGACTTTGGTACCCATTTTTGGAATTAAAGCAGAAATGTCTGACTCCCTGATCTTTAGTTGATGGTATCCTGCAAAACTCGTAATGGCCGTACCTCGTGCTGAATGCGGTTTTCGGAATGTCTGACTCCCTGATCTTTAGTTGATGGTATCCCGAACAGAGGTCGATTTTCGAAAATACCGTAGCACCTTGCAATTGGTCGAATAAATCGTCGATTCTCGGCAATGGATATTTATTCTTGATCGTGATTTTATTCAGCTCTATGTAGTCGATGCACAGCCTCATCGACCCATCCTTCTTTCACAGAAAAAGAACTGGTGCTCCCCACGGTGAGAAGCTGGGCTGAATGAATCCCTTCTGCAATAGTTCCTCCAACTGTTCTTTCAATTCTCGTAGTTCATTTGGTGCTAGACGGTAAGGGGCTTTAGAGATTGGGGCTGCTCCTGGCACCAGATCTATCGTGAACTGTATTTCTCGATGAGGGGGTAACCCCGGGAGGTCATCAGGAAATACATCGGCGTATTCGTTGACTATTGGCACGTGTTTTAGTTCTGGAGGAGATAACTCGTCTGCTTTCACCGAGTATACTAGAAAAGACTCACAACCTGACCTCAGAAGTCGTTGAGCCTTTAAAGCAGAAATTCGAGGGATACTGTTCTGATTTACCCTACCCGAAAAAGTGAACACCTCTTCCTCGGGTAATTGGAATCTTACTATTTTTTTATTACAGTCAATAATGGCTCCATATCTTGAAAGCCAATCCATCCCGAGGATAACATCATAGTCGTTCATCGGGATTATGATCAAATCGACTCTCAACTTTCTACCCTCTATGATCACGGAGCATCCTTCCAACACTTGATTAGTGTGTGTCGGATCACCGTGTGGTAAGCTTACTACATAGTTATACTCAGATAAGGTAGGAGATATTCCCGCCTTTGCCACATATTTAGCCAACACAAACGAATGTGTGGCTCCCGAATCAATAAGCACAGAAGTAGGTATGTTATAGATAGTTAACGTACCCGTCACTACCGAGGGGTTTGCTTCTGCCTCCTCGTTCGTCAAGGTGAAAACTCGAGCTGGAACGGGTAGAGGTCGGACCGGTGGTTAGGTCGAGTTTTGCGGAAAATTTTCTTGACAATTTCTGGCATAATGGCCTAATCTCCCGCATCGGAAGCACTGAGGATTTGGATTTGGCCCAGTTCTGACACAAGCTCCAACATGATAGCGCCCGCATTTTGGGCATTGGGGCGTAAAGTTTGTGTAACAGCCCGCTCACGGGACCTGTGGGGTTGGGCCCACTGCACTTCATTGATTGTCTGGCCCCACTGTATCACCACTAGCCTTCCAGCGTGCTTTGTCCTCACTCGCACACACCCTGAGCTACTTCCCAGGGGGTCACCCATCCCAGTGTTACTTCAAGTCAAGCACGCTTAACTTTGAAGTTCTTATGGATGAGCTCCCAAAAAGGAAGGTGCACCTTGGTGATATGAGTAGCACAATCAATTCTCTTATATCATTCTTTTTGACTTGACACACCCATACATTGCCAGTCTCAGAATCCCTCTCATTCGGATGTGGAATCGAATCATTCATGTATCCCTCCGCCTAGAAGCCTCGTCGGGAGCCGCTCCTTGTCCGTGCTCCTCTTTGGCACCGGCGATCACTCCCCGCCCTCATCGGCCCCGGGTGTTACATGCCCACCAGCTTCCGCTTGGTTCGTCCCCGAACCACATCGTACTGGAAGAGGTTGTGCTCTGATACCATTTGTAACAGCCCGCTCACGGGACCTGTGGGGTTGGGCCCACTGCACTTCATTGATTGTCTGGCCCCACTGTATCATCACTAGCCTTCCAGCGTGCTTTGTCTTCACTCGCACACACCCTGAGCTACTTCTCAGGGGGTCACCCATCCCAGTGTTACTTCAAGTCAAGCACGCTTAACTTTGAAGTTATTATGGATGAGCTCCCGAAAAGGAAGGTGCACCTTGGTGATATGAGTAGCACAATCAATTCTCTTATATCATTCTTTTTGACTTGACACGCCCATACATTGCCAGTCTCAGAATCCCTCTCATTCGGATGTGGAATCGGTTCATTCATGTATCCCTCCGCCTAGAAGCCTCGTCGGGAGCCGCTCCTTGTCCGTGCTCCTCTTTGGCACCGGCGATCACTCCCCGCCCTCATCGGCCCCGGGTGTTACAGTTTGGGGGTTTATTCGGGAAGCTAGTCGGTCCTTGATTAGGCATTGATTTTGGACGCCAGTTTTGTTGACCTTGGCGGCTTCCTTGATTACTAGGGCCTCTGCCAAAGAATTGGCGTTTACGATCACCCCCTGCTCCTTGCTGATTTTCTCTTCTTCTTTTCGCCTCTTGAGCCTCGACAATCTGCGCCTCCGCTTGCTCAGCAATCATCACCCGCTCTGCAACTTGTGTGAATTCCATCTGTCGGGCTCCCACCATACTTAAGTCTCGATAGATTTCGGGTTTGAGGCCCATTATAAACATCGTCACCTTCAAGAGATTAGTTGCCACCATATGAGGGGCAAAACGAGACAGCTCCTCAAATTTGCAGATATACTCCGCGACTGTCATTCCTCCTTGTTTAAAGCACATGAACTCTTGCATCCTTCTTTCTTGTTCGTGGGCTGTGAAGTATTTGCTGTGGAACAATTCTCTGAATCGTTCCCACAACATTGTCATTGGATTCTCCAAGACTTTGACTGTGTCCCACCAGAACCTAGCATTTCCCCTTAGCATGGAAACGGCACAAATGACCTTTTCATCCTCTGGCACACGACTATAGATAAACATATCTTCAATTGTACGCAGCCAATCTTCTGCCAGTGCAGGGTCAGTGGCATCCGCAAACGTTGGGGGGTTTAATTTCCTGAATCTTTCTCCTATAATCTCCATACGCTCCGGTTGTGGAGACTGACGATGTTCAGATGAATTTCTACTATGGATAAGCTCATTGATCTGGTCCGATTGTCGTTGGACCAGTTCGGTAAGTCGTAAGATGGTAGAGTCCCGCTCATTAGTAGGGGACTCGGGTTCGGCCCTATGACTAGTTTCCCCCGCGTATCCTCTTCTTCCTCTCGGCATTCTTAACTATTATCTATAATCATTCATACAAGTAGGCAGATCACTTTTAACATTCAATCACGTTAAAACATAAAAACTTACAGGCAAGGGCTGATCCTCCAGACTTTTGAGCGGCCGTACATGGACAGTCTTCAGAATCTATAACCTAAGCTCTGATACCACATGTGGCAGCCCTCATTTTCTAAATACGTTTAGTGGCGGATTTCCGCAACGAAAGCCGCGGAAGACCCATTTTACAAAAACGTTTTTCGTAAAATAGAATATATTATAGTAAGTACGGGTTACAAAGTCGTATATTTACAAAGGCCGTAGCCCCAAAATATCCAAAATATTAAAATGCCCTAATGCCGCTCCACAGGTCTTCATCCATGTACAACCTCGCTCTCAAAAGTTCGTGGAGTCACCGCCATCAGCCCACCTCAGTCGCGACGTACCTTGACGTCGGACTCGATAGTACCTACAACACATAAGACTGAGCGATTGCCCAGGAGGTGAAAACATGCATGAATGCAGCGTGCGCTCACCCATCATCCCAAAATATCTCACCATAAATGCACGCTCGACTTTTACCTCTCAATCCATCTTATCATATCTCAACACAGGGCCCTAGGTTAGACTCGACACCTCGCGCGCCCATAACAATCACGGTAGCCTACACTGATAGTGTTTAGACGTTCACGCTACTGCCCTACCAGGTCGCTCCTTCCGTGAAAAATAACATAAAAGACGGTTTTGCACCTCGGGACGTTCACGCCCGAGTAGACAGATCGATCACGCCTGTCTGCCGTCAGGTGTCATATATGAGTACTAACCTCGATTCTTTTATGAATCATCAACGCGATCACGATCTACCCCGCTCGTTGACACCGTAACATTACGGTATACCATCTCTCACAAATGAAATGTCGTGATATGCAAACAAATATCAATCACACCCGACACCCGGCATATCTCGAAAAGTTGAAATCTCATAAGTCATATATATATATATATTAAAATTCGATAATAGACCGAATATCTTAATCAAAACCTGAAAACATTTTAATTTGAAAGATTTGGGCTGAAAATAATTTTATTTAAAAGAACTGGGTCAAAAATAGGGCAAATGCTCAAAACAAATTCGTTGGTCAAACCAAACTATTTTCGGTCAAAGCCCAAACCTAATTCGCGAAACTCTATTTTCAAAACTTAGTCAATACGAAAAACTTCAGGTCAAAGTTTGAAACTTTAATGAATTTCGCGAAGTCCTTTGATCAGACCCGCGAAACCCAGTTTAGGCCCGCGAAAACCTAAAATCGGCCCGCGCTGTCTCACGTTTCGCGAACGACCTCAGCCCGTGAAAACTGACTTTCGGCCCGCGAAAACTGGTTTTCGGCCCGCATCTATTTCTTATTCGCGAACTCTCTGACCCGCGAAAACAAGTTTTCGGCCCGCGATGTCTCACGGTTCGCGAAAGACCTCAGCCCGCGAAAACTGGTTTTCGGCCCGCGATGTCTCACGGTTCGCGAAAGACCTCAGCCCGCGAAAACCTTTCTCCCTCACAATTCGCAAAATAACTGGCCCGCGAAAACCCTTACTCGATCCGAAAACATGAAATTCGCCAGAAGACTTTACTGTTCATGCGAAAAACTAATTTCCATGCATAAACCCTAAATCTCTGGGAATTTTTGTTAGGAATCCATTTCTAGTGCTCAAATGTCATGTTATCTTTGTCTATGGACCAAATTGTAGTTTATGATAATATAGGGACTGATGTGTAATATACCAAAGTATGCTTTGGTATATATAGGGCAAGTGTGTGTATTTTACACACAACTTGAGATACCAAGCGAGGCTCTCTCCTTAGAAAATCTCTCTCATCATCATAGTAGAATATGTTTAATTGTAGAGAGGGAATTGGATTGCTTGTAGAGAAAGCTATTGGATTAAATGAAGATTGATTGATGATTATTCGCCTATTGCTTCCGCGCGTATCAACAAGGTGAGTCAATCGATCTTAATTCTCAAGTTCAAGTTCTTCATCTTAATTCGTTGGATGTGTTAAATCTGGAACCTACAATTGGTATCAGAGCAAACTTGTTTGTTGATTCTGTGTTAAATCTGCTTTGATTGAGCTTAATTTGCTGATTTGAGTTGAATTGCTGATTTTGAATGACTTTGGGTTTGTCACTGTTGCATTCTGATTTTCGCCTGATTTCTGTGTTAATCCAGTGTTAATTGTGTTAATCGAGTGATAGGTAAGCTGTGTCGATGCCTATTGTTCGATAATTATGTTCTGATTAAGCAGAAATTAGGATTTGAGTGAAAAATCAGAACAGTTCAGTGGTTTTCGCCACAAGAACAGCGGTTTTCGTCAGTTGAACAGCTGTTTTCGCTAGTTGAACAGTTGTTTTCGCTACATGAACAGCGGTTTTCGCTACATAAACTAGTATTTTATAAGCTAAATCGGTGTTTACTTGTTTAATTACGTGTTTTTTAGCTGATTTGACTTATTAGCGAAAACCAAACCTTTTCAGCGAAAACCAGTTTTCGCTAGATTTATTGGCGAAAACCTTAAAGCTTTTCGCCATATACTGTTTTCAGCGAAAACCTCAAAAGTTTTCGCCAGACACTCAGCGAAAACCTAAACTTTTCGCTACATTTCTTAGCGAAAAGTTCATTCCTAGGGAAATCAGTGGCCAGCGAAAACTTAAAACTTTTCGCCAAACACTGTTCACACGAGAAGTTTTAGAGTTCACAACTTAGCGAAAACCTAATCTTTTCGCCACTTAGCGAAAACCTCAAAGCTTTTCGCTACATACTGTTTCAGCGAAAACTTAGGACTTTTCGCTAATCTTTCCAGCGAAAACTTCATTTTAGCGAAAACCTAAACTTTTCGCTACATTTCTTAGCGAAAAGTTCATACCTAGCGAAAACTTAAATCTTTTCACTATACTGTTTCAGCAAAAACCTCGAAAGTTTTCGCCACATACTGTTCACAAAGCTTTCAACGGTTTTAGGTAGCAAAAAAAAGTCCTAAAATTTTTATTTTTCACTTTGAGATTTTTTTTCTGTACGTACTTTATATAGGTTCCTGGTTCATACAAAAAAGTTTCGTGTAACGAAATTTTTTTTGGACTGGTAAAATTTTTCGGTACAAAAAATTATTCTCAGTACCAGTTTTTTTTTTAAATCATTTTAAAAAAAAATATTTGATACCTAAAACTCCCGAAAATTATTTCAATACGAAAACATAGCATAAGTTGACTAAAAGTCAAAATAAATTCAAAATCAAAATAAATCAGCTAAGACTTTAAGTCAATATTTTTTTTTAATCAACAAAACAAGACGATCAATATAACATCCAACATATTTTGAGTCAAAATTAAAATTTCCAACATTCTATACCAATTACAATTTTCGAACTTTAAATTGGTTTGAACTGAAAAGATAAAAAAAAAATGGAAACATATATGAGCTCTCATGAACTAACAATTAAAAGACTCGAAGATAGACTAGTTAACAACGAACGTGTTCTTAGAAAACATTTACTTAACGAGTCTAGTCTTCAACGTCTTTTAACAAATGCACAAGATAAAATCACAGACCTTGAACTAAAATTAGGACGTTATGAAATAAAAGTCTGTGAACTTAAAAAGAGCCTTAATACATATGAGGAAGAAAAGCAAACAGTTAAACAAAAATTCTCATCCACAAATAACGAAATGGTCAGAAAATTAGAAGCTAGGCTAGCTAATAACGAGCGTGAGTTAAGAAAACATTTAGAAATCGAAGCTAGTCTTGAATGTCAATTGACCAATGCTAAAGATGAGATTACTAGTTTGCTATCTAAGGCAGAAAATTATGGACCGAATATTTCTGAATTAAGAACAAACATGGCTGCCTATAAAGAAGAAATTAAAAATCATCAAGCTCAGAATAAATGTCTTTCAGAAGAATGCAATAAATTACGCATTAAAAATAAAGAACTCGAAATACTAATTGCAAAGAAAGAAACTGAGCTAAAATTGTCTCAAAATAAATCCACTCAAACAAATGAGACAATGCCTATCAAAAAGGAACATTCTATACAAACTATAATACCCGAATTTAATTGTGATAATCCAGAAATCGAACGCAAAATTTCCGAGTTAAATTCTCTTCTGGAATCGCAGCAAAAAGGGTTTCAAGCTAAAATTGATGAACTTCAAAAGGAGAATACATTTCTCAAAAATTCCTACAAAATAGGCGCAACGTCAACTTCTTACTCTGTTAAAAGCGAACCATTAAAAAACATATCTCCAAAACAGAATAAGAAAACACCACGAATGACTAAAGCTATCAAGAAAGAAAGAATAGAGGAAGAAAAATCATTTTTTATCAAAACAAGCGAAAATGTTTCCTCCTCTATTTCTAAAAAGGTAATTTCTAAAGTCATTCAAAAGATAAAGAAAGAAAGAATAAAGAAAGAAGCTACAAATATTAAAACAGACAATTCTACATTTTTTACTAAAACTGAAATATCCAAAAATAATAATTGTCTGACAAATAAAAGTAACTCATTTTATGAAAACACCTATGTGAATGATGTGATTCTTCCTAATAGGAAATACGACAATTCTATATTGAAGGCTATTGATTCTATTAGTTCGTATTCCTATCTCAAGTACCCAGTCAAACTCAAATCTGAAAAACATCTTCAACGACTGGCGAAAGAGAAAATTTTCTCAACTAACAATAGACACACATTCACCCGTGCTAAAAATGATAATTTCAGAACGGTACAAATTTGGAAACCTAAGCTAGAAATGGAAATAAGTAGTCCTAAACAAACGTGGCTTCCTATGACTACTTTATCTGCTAATTTTAATTCCAAATTTGAACCTTATGAGCTTTATAAGATTACTGCTAATCAGGGAGGACCCGTCCAAAAATGGGTACCAAAGTCCCGCTAATTTGTTTTGCAGGATCCCGATTATGCGTAGGTCCTCGGGTTGCTTCACACGCATAATCCATATGAGCTGCAGGCAACCACCAATTCCCGACACGTGTGGTATTCGAGATTGCTCCACACCCGTGATCGGTATGAAATGTGAGCAATCATACTATATAAATAAATATTTTTTTTAGATTTTACATTAAAAAAAAAAAAAAAAAATACTTTTCGCTAACTTTTCGCTCACTATTTCAGCGAAAACAGTTTTCAGCGAAAACCTTCTCTTTTCGCTAACTGTTTTCGCCATTTTTTTTATATAAAATATATATATATAGGTATAATAAAAATAATAATAAATAATAAAAAAAAAAAAAAAACTTTTCGCTGAAAAGTCTAGCGAAAACCTCAAACTTTTCGCTAACTATTTCAGTGAAAACATTTTTAGCGAAAACTTTTACTTTTCGCCAACACTCAGCGAATTTTTTTAGCGAGAACCTTTTCTTTTCGCTAATTGTTTTCGCCACATTATAAGTTTTTTTAGTTTTCGCCAATTCCTTTAAAAAGAAAATATATACATGTATAAATATATATATATAAATATATATAGGCCTGAAAAAGAGATAAAAAATAAAAAATAAAAAAATAAAAAAAAAATTAAAAAAAAAAAAAAAGGAAGGCCATTAAAAAAAAAAAAAAAGAAAAAAAAAAAAAAAAAAAAACTCTGAGCTTCATTGCTAATAGAAGATGACTTGAATCTCATTGTCAAAATAGGTACATTACTGTCCTAGATATTAGACTTCATCTTTAGTATTGAGTTTCAAAGGAAGTCTAATGTATCATTCTTAGTACCTAAAAATTTGTCTATGTCGTCTTTACATTCTTTATATATTTAGATGGGGAGTGGATAGACAGATAGACAAGGCGCATGAACTTCAAAAGAGCACATTACTATAGTTCTCATATAACAAGCGTATATGGTTTAGGGGGAGTGATACTTATGAGTGCAGAAGGCACATTTAACGGGGAGTGTTCCTCCATGTATAAAGGGCGCTTGATCTTTGTAATATGCAATCCTCAAAAAGCGCATCTATTTAGGGGGAGCAGGGGCATCATATTGTTACAAGCGCACCATTTTAGGGGGAGAGTTACCTAAAACGGCGCAAGAGCTTAAAAAAAAAGGGGGATGCCCTGAAGACAACTTTCGTACTTTGACGGGGAGTGCTACCTCAACCCAAAAAGCGCAAAGACACAAAAAGAGGCGTTCACATACCTGTTCCCATGGTTCAGATAATCCCAAACTATACCTATCCCAGGAACAACCCCGAGTGTATGTGAGGGTTTTGAGCGAATCACGATATAATCATTACACCTCAACTACAAACTATCCGGGCCATAACCATTATAGGTACAGGACTGATTTTTCAGATCCCGGGTAGAAGACGCCTCATCGTGTCCAAAGGCGCATGCACAACCCTTCCTAGCTACTCATTTGTCTGGCTAAAGACAAGTGTTTCAATATCTCACGGGGAACCGCATATGCTATCACCGTTTCACTTTGAAGCGGGAGATATTGAATCTAGTGGTCCACAGCCCCACACCACGACTTTATTCTATGCACTTAAACGTCTAGTGTGTCCCATAGCCTAAAAAGTTTTCTATTTTTTTTAGGACACATACATTATTTTTACACATACTATGCAGGTCTATGTGACCTAGCCCGAACTTCTGTAGACACATTTCTGACAAATGTGCTTCTATGATCAGAAGGAAGTCCTGCCGTTGCAACATCAAAACAACAACGGTAGCAGGCTATCTTCTGGAGCACGACTCTAGAACGATGTCAACGGGTTGCCTATGTGGCCCCGTAGTCCCTTCAAATGCAAGTCTTTGTGACTTTGCATCAACGACCAAGAGTGACATCTAGGGCTGTCTCACGATGATTGGTCGTCGGTCCCGTTTTCAGGTTACTTCATCCGGACTTCAACATCAACACGCTCCGCGCTTACACGAGGAATCACCTTGATCCGTAGGCATGACGATACAATTGAATCGCCATGAGGGGGAGAAGTATATCAAGGAGGCAAAGCAGTCTCCACTAATGTTTCCTAACTTTCTTTCAGGGATGTAGCCTAAGAAACACTGCACACATTGTTGGTGTTGTTATTTTCACTGGTCACGAGACAAAGGTCCCACTCTTTACTTTGTTGTGTTTCGGCTGCCATCACTTATTTGTTTTTTCATTTATTCTTGGGGCACCCGCAACACTCCCAGAAAATGGCTGTGAAGTCATTACTAATGAAGTTTAGGCAGTAGCTTTTCGTTGGAAATTGTTTTAATTTAGTTTTTCTTTCAAATGTTGATGACATCCTCTTTTTTTCTTTTTCTTTTGTTGCATGTTTGAGCTCTATTTTTTGTCAGTATCTTATCTCTTTCTTCTCGATGCTCTGTTTCGCAGCACAAGTGCATTTTGCAGGTGGATCTATATGGTTCAGTTCATCCCAACATCTCTTCAGTTTCGTGAAATAGAGGTCTAAAGGTAGGTTCTCTTGAGTAATCGATACTATTTCTTTCTGCAAATTGAAGATCTCAGGTGCGTTTGATGTTCCGTACCTTAGTTCCAGAGCATCCCAAAGCTCCTTCGCATTTGAAGAAAAGGCGTAACCAGCTGCAATGTCCTTCGATAGCGAGTTGAGTATCCATGAAACAACCATGAAATTGGCTTGTTCCCATGCTTCGTGGTTGGCATCCATCTGCCCGGGCTCTGCAATCTTGCCATTCACAAAACCTAATTTTTTCTTAGCTCCAAGTGCAACTCTCATAGCATGGCTCCAGGATGCATAATTGTTGCTCGTTAATGGATTCGTCACCAAAACCATTCCTGGAGAATCAGCTCCATGTAAAATATAGGCTTGAAGATTCTCTGAGTTATTTACCGTCGGTGTCGCATTCTCCATTGTCGCATTCTCCATTTTCAGAATTCAACTAGCTCAAACAGGAAATTTAGAGGTAGTAAGGCAGAATCAAAGCAGAATCAATGAAATCAAAGGTGAATTTGCTCTGATACCATGAACAAATCATAGATCTTAGCAAGGTTTCATCGTGATGGGTGAAACCTATCGAGAGAAATAAGAAGCAGAAAGCTAAAAATAGAAAAATATTTTTTATTGATTGACCACTCTGTGATACAGCTGTGTAAATGCTACTTATATACAGATGTGCAAATACTAACTAATTGGCTAACTAACAAAGAGAAATAAACAAGAGAAGAAACAATTCCTTCACGTGACATTTCCTGAACTTTCCAGGTGTGCATCCGAATTTGTTTCTTCATCAGTATAAACTTGTACATCCCCTCCCCAAGTTGGTGATTGATGATAATCCTTCAATCCCAACTTGGAAGTCAAAAACTGAAAGGATGAAGCAGCAAGCGATTTTTTGAAAATGTCAGCTAGCTGCTGAGAAGAGGCCACATGATGTAAGGAAATGAACCCACTTTTGTAAGAATCCCGAGCGATGTGACAATCAATTTCAATGTGCTTCGTACGCTCGTGAAAGACGGGGTTCTCGGTGATGTGAATGGCAGCTTTGTTATCACACCATAAAGGAATAGGAGGTGATGGGGAAAGGTGAAGGTCTTGTAGCAGATATGTGATCCAACGGAGTTCACAGATGGTAGACGCCAGGCTAGGATACTCTGCTTCAGCGGAAGAACGAGAAACCATAGACTGTTTCTTTGTCTTCCAGCTGACTAGTGAATCTCCAAAAAATATACAATAACCAGTAAGGGAACGACGACAAGTGGAGCAAGCTGCCCAATTAGAATCACTATAGGCCTTGAGAGAGAACTTGGTCTTGGTGGGATAAAACAGACCCTGAGATGGGTAAGCTTTGAGATAACGAAGAACTAAAATCATAGCAGACCAATGAGCAGCTCTAGGGGCATGAGTGAACTGACTCAATTGCTGGACGGCATAAGTGATATCCGGGCGTGTGAATCCAAGATATAATAGGCGTCCAATGATGGTGCGAAATTTGGATGGATCATCAAGCAGGGGACCACAATCTTGATCTCTGGGAAAGACATAGTGGCTTGGCAGAGGAGTAGTAATCGGCTTTGAACCAAGTAGTCCTACAGTATCTAACAAATCAAGAACATACTTTTGCTGGTTCAAATAGATTCCATCAGCAGTTTGCACTAGCTCAATTCCCAGAAAAAAATGTGCGGAGCCAAGATCTTTAATGGTGAAAGCTTCCTCCAGAAAGGCCTTGACATGTTGAATTTCTTCTAATGAAGAGCCAGTGAGAAGGACATCATCAACATAAACCAAGAGGGCCAAGAAAAAGGATTCACCTTTAAGTGTAAAAAGGCAGTGATCATGCGAGGATTGATGAAAACCATAACCATGTAACTTTGATGTAAATTCTTCATTCCACTGTCGAGAAGCTTGCTTGAGGCCATATAGGGATCTTTTTAATCTGCAAACCAGATCTGGGCTAGCTACCTTATAGCCAGGAGGAGGCTTCATATAGACCTCTTCATGAAGATGGCCGTGCAGAAATGCATAGTTTATGTCAAGCTGCTCTAGTGGCCAACAGTTAGCAGCTGCAATAGCAATGACCAATCGAATAGTGACTGGTTTAGCAACTGGTGAAAAACTGTCGAAGTAATCCACACCTTCAACTTGATTATATCCTTTAGCCACCAAGCGTGCTTTGTGCTTCTCAATAGTGCCATCTGCCTTGCACTTTACCTTAAACACCCATTTACAGACGATTGGCTTCTTTCCTTTTGGCAGCACTGTAAGATCCCAAGTTTCATTTTTTTCTAAAGCCTCAATCTCATTTTCCATTGCAGTAATCCACTCGGGACAGTCCTTAGCTTGACCATAGGTTTGTGGATCATGAATATTTTGCAAGTTAGCTAGAAAACATATATACGCAGGTGGTATTAAAGGATTAATATAGAATGGATATGTGAGTGGTGAATAGAAAGATGACCTTACCATAGTACACTGTGGTTGAGCAGTATCGGAGACTTGTGTACTTGTAGTGACAAAGTTCTTCAACCATGTAGGAGCACTTCTGACCCTCGAACTACGTTGAGGGGCTGATATTTGGTCAGTGGGAATGGAGTTTGTAGGTTCAGAAGGACTGATATCATTGGGCATAGATGTGTTAGTTTGGGAGGTATCATTTTCTGGATTGATTGGGCTAGGGTGTACTGAGGATATATCAAGGGAAGTATCTGCTGATGGAACAGGTAAAAGTGTATCCAGATCATGGAGCTCTGAATTCTTTTGAAGGTTTATAGTCTGTGAATCTGTGTGATAGGGGAATATGTCCTCATGAAACACAACATCCCTAGATATGATGATTTTTTTCGAGGCCATGTCAAAGACTTTATATGCCTTTTGTCCCTGAGGGTATCCTACAAATATCCCTCTCACAGCTCTAGGTGCAAATTTATCTTTGTTGGGATTGGTATTTGTGGCAAAACAAAGGCAGCCAAAGGTTCGGATATGGGATACGTCTGGTGAACTGTTGTGAAGGATTTGATACGGGCTTTGCCATTTCAGCAGTGTTGATGGCAATCTGTTTATCAGATAGGTAGAAACTAATATGGCTTCCCCCCAGAAGGTTTTTGGAAGGTTTGAATGAAACATAAGTGATCTAGCTATTTGTAGGAGATGTTTATGTTTTCGTTCCACCACACCGTTTTGTTGTGGTGTGTATGGACATGACCTTTGGTGTATAATGCCTAGTTCCGTAAGGAGAGATTGACAAGAATGACTTAAGAACTCACTGCCATGGTCAGTGCGTATAATCTTCTAGCCCCATTAGAAATTGGATCAGCCTATTTCTAGCCTCTTTCTTCTCGATGCTCTGTTTCGCAGCACAAGTGCATTTTGCAGGTGGATCTATATGGTTCAGTTCATCCCAACATCTCTTCAGTTTCCTGAAATAGAGGTCTAAAGGTAGGTTCTCTTGAGTAATCGATACTATTTCTTTCTGCAAATTGAAGATCTCAGGTGCGTTTGATGTTCCGTACCTTAGTTCCAGAGCATCCCAAAGCTCCTTCGCATTTGAAGAAAAGGCGTAACCAGCTGCAATGTCCTTCGATAGCGAGTTGAGTATCCATGAAACAACCATGAAATTGGCTTGTTCCCATGCTTCGTGGTTGGCATCCATCTGCCCGGGCTCTGCAATCTTGCCATTCACAAAACCTAATTTTTTCTTAGCTCCAAGTGCAACTCTCATAGCATGGCTCCAGGATGCATAATTGTTGCTCGTTAATGGATTCGTCACCAAAACCATTCCTGGAGAATCAGCTCCATGTAAAATATAGGCTTGAAGATTCTCTGAGTTATTTACCGTCGGTGTCGCATTCTCCATTGTCGCATTCTCCATTTTCAGAATTCAACTAGCTCAAACAGGAAATTTAGAGGTAGTAAGGCAGAATCAAAGCAGAATCAATGAAATCAAAGGTGAATTTGCTCTGATACCATGAACAAATCATAGATCTTAGCAAGGTTTCATCGTGATGGGTGAAACCTATCGAGAGAAATAAGAAGCAGAAAGCTAAAAATAGAAAAATATTTTTTATTGATTGACCACTCTGTGATACAGCTGTGTAAATGCTACTTATATACAGATGTGCAAATACTAACTAATTGGCTAACTAACAAAGAGAAATAAACAAGAGAAGAAACAATTCCTTCACGTGACATTTCCTGAACTTTCCAGGTGTGCATCCGAATTTGTTTCTTCATCAGTATAAACTTGTACATCCCCTCCCCAAGTTGGTGATTGATGATAATCCTTCAATCCCAACTTGGAAGTCAAAAACTGAAAGGATGAAGCAGCAAGCGATTTTGTGAAAATGTCAGCTAGCTGCTGAGAAGAGGCCACATGATGTAAGGAAATGAACCCACTTTTGTAAGAATCCCGAGCGATGTGACAATCAATTTCAATGTGCTTCGTACGCTCGTGAAAGACGGGGTTCTCGGTGATGTGAATGGCAGCTTTGTTATCACACCATAAAGGAATAGGAGGTGATGGGGAAAGGTGAAGGTCTTGTAGCAGGTATGTGATCCAACGGAGTTCACAGATGGTAGACGCCAGGCTACGATACTCTGCTTCAGCGGAAGAACGAGAAACCGTAGACTGTTTCTTTGTCTTCCAGCTGACTAGTGAATCTCCAAAAAATATACAATAACCAGTAAGGGAACGACGAGAAGTGGAGCAAGCTGCCCAATTAGAATCACTATAGGCCTTGAGAGAGAACTTGGTCTTGGTGGGATAAAACAGACCCTGAGACGGGTAAGCTTTGAGATAACGAAGAACTAAAATCATAGCAGACCAATGAGCAGCTCTAGGGGCATGAGTGAACTGACTCAATTGCTGGACGGCATAAGTGATATCCGGGCGTGTGAATCCAAGATATAATAGGCGTCCAATGATGGTGCGAAATTTGGATGGATCATCAAGCAGGGGACCACAATCTTGATCTCTGGGAAAGACATAGTGGCTTGGCAGAGGAGTAGTAATCAGCTTTGAACCAAGTAGTCCTACAGTATCTAACAAATCAAGAACATACTTTCGCTGGTTCAAATAGATTCCATCAGCAGTTTGCACTAGCTCAATTCCCAAAAAAATGTGCGGAGCCAAGATCTTTAATGGTGAAAGCTTCCTCCAGAAAGGCCTTGACATGTTGAATTTCTTCTAATGAAGAGCCAGTGAGAAGGACATCATCAACATAAACCAAGAGGGCCAAGAAAAAGGATTCACCTTTAAGTGTAAAAAGGCAGTGATCATGCGAGGATTGATGAAAACCATAACCATGTAACTTTGATGTAAATTCTTCATTCCACTGTCGAGAAGCTTGCTTGAGGCCATATAGGGATCTTTTTAATCTGCAAACCAGATCTGGGCTAGCTACCTTATAGCCAGGAGGAGGCTTCATATAGACCTCTTCATGAAGATGGCCGTGCAGAAATGCATAGTTTATGTCAAGCTGCTCTAGTGGCCAACAGTTAGCAGCTGCAATAGCAATGACCAATCGAATAGTGACTGGTTTAGCAACTGGTGAAAAACTGTCGAAGTAATCCACACCTTCAACTTGATTATATCCTTTAGCCACCAAGCGTGCTTTGTGCTTCTCAATAGTGCCATCTGCCTTGCACTTTACCTTAAACACCCATTTACAGACGATTGGCTTCTTTCCTTTTGGCAGCACTGTAAGATCCCAAGTTTCATTTTTTTCTAAAGCCTCAATCTCATTTTCCATTGCAGTAATCCACTCGGGACAGTCCTTAGCTTGACCATAGGTTTGTGGATCATGAATATTTTGCAAGTTAGCTAGAAAACATATATACGCAGGTGGTATTAAAGGATTAATATAGAATGGATATGTGAGTGGTGAATAGAAAGATGACCTTACCATAGTACACTGTGGTTGAGCAGTATCGGAGACTTGTGTACTTGTAGTGACAAAGTTCTTCAACCATGTAGGAGCACTTCTGACCCTCGAACTACGTTGAGGGGCTGATATTTGGTCAGTGGGAATGGAGTTTGTAGGTTCAGAAGGACTGATATCATTGGGCATAGATGTGTTAGTTTGGGAGGTATCATTTTCTGGATTGATTGGGCTAGGGTGTACTGAGGATATATCAAGGGAAGTATCTGCTGATGGAACAGGTAAAAGTGTATCCAGATCATGGAGCTCTGAATTCTTTTGAAGGTTTATAGTCTGTGAATCTGTGTGATAGGGGAATATGTCCTCATGAAACACAACATCCCTAGATATGATGATTTTTTTCGAGGCCATGTCAAAGACTTTATATGCCTTTTGTCCCTGAGGGTATCCTACAAATATCCCTCTCACAGCTCTAGGTGCAAATTTATCTTTGTTGGGATTGGTATTTGTGGCAAAACAAAGGCAGCCAAAGGTTCGGATATGGGATACGTCTGGTGAACTGTTGTGAAGGATTTGATACGGGCTTTGCCATTTCAGCAGTGTTGATGGCAATCTGTTTATCAGATAGGTAGAAACTAATATGGCTTCCCCCCAGAAGGTTTTTGGAAGGTTTGAATGAAACATAAGTGATCTAGCTATTTGTAGGAGATGTTTATGTTTTCGTTCCACCACACCGTTTTGTTGTGGTGTGTATGGACATGACCTTTGGTGTATAATGCCTAGTTCCGTAAGGAGAGATTGACAAGAATGACTTAAGAACTCACTGCCATGGTCAGTGCGTATAATCTTCTAGCCCCATTAGAAATTGGATCAGCCTATTTCTAGCCTCTTTCTTCTCGATGCTCTGTTTCGCAGCACAAGTGCATTTTGCAGGTGGATCTATATGGTTCAGTTCATCCCAACATCTCTTCAGTTTCCTGAAATAGAGGTCTAAAGGTAGGTTCTCTTGAGTAATCGATACTATTTCTTTCTGCAAATTGAAGATCTCAGGTGCGTTTGATGTTCCGTACCTTAGTTCCAGAGCATCCCAAAGCTCCTTCGCATTTGAAGAAAAGGCGTAACCAGCTGCAATGTCCTTCGATAGCGAGTTGAGTATCCATGAAACAACCATGAAATTGGCTTGTTCCCATGCTTCGTGGTTGGCATCCATCTGCCCGGGCTCTGCAATCTTGCCATTCACAAAACCTAATTTTTTCTTAGCTCCAAGTGCAACTCTCATAGCATGGCTCCAGGATGCATAATTGTTGCTCGTTAATGGATTCGTCACCAAAACCATTCCTGGAGAATCAGCTCCATGTAAAATATAGGCTTGAAGATTCTCTGAGTTATTTACCGTCGGTGTCGCATTCTCCATTGTCGCATTCTCCATTTTCAGAATTCAACTAGCTCAAACAGGAAATTTAGAGGTAGTAAGGCAGAATCAAAGCAGAATCAATGAAATCAAAGGTGAATTTGCTCTGATACCATGAACAAATCATAGATCTTAGCAAGGTTTCATCGTGATGGGTGAAACCTATCGAGAGAAATAAGAAGCAGAAAGCTAAAAATAGAAAAATATTTTTTATTGATTGACCACTCTGTGATACAGCTGTGTAAATGCTACTTATATACAGATGTGCAAATACTAACTAATTGGCTAACTAACAAAGAGAAATAAACAAGAGAAGAAACAATTCCTTCACGTGACATTTCCTGAACTTTCCAGGTGTGCATCCGAATTTGTTTCTTCATCAGTATAAACTTGTACATCCCCTCCCCAAGTTGGTGATTGATGATAATCCTTCAATCCCAACTTGGAAGTCAAAAACTGAAAGGATGAAGCAGCAAGCGATTTTGTGAAAATGTCAGCTAGCTGCTGAGAAGAGGCCACATGATGTAAGGAAATGAACCCACTTTTGTAAGAATCCCGAGCGATGTGACAATCAATTTCAATGTGCTTCGTACGCTCGTGAAAGACGGGGTTCTCGGTGATGTGAATGGCAGCTTTGTTATCACACCATAAAGGAATAGGAGGTGATGGGGAAAGGTGAAGGTCTTGTAGCAGGTATGTGATCCAACGGAGTTCACAGATGGTAGACGCCAGGCTACGATACTCTGCTTCAGCGGAAGAACGAGAAACCGTAGACTGTTTCTTTGTCTTCCAGCTGACTAGTGAATCTCCAAAAAATATACAATAACCAGTAAGGGAACGACGAGAAGTGGAGCAAGCTGCCCAATTAGAATCACTATAGGCCTTGAGAGAGAACTTGGTCTTGGTGGGATAAAACAGACCCTGAGACGGGTAAGCTTTGAGATAACGAAGAACTAAAATCATAGCAGACCAATGAGCAGCTCTAGGGGCATGAGTGAACTGACTCAATTGCTGGACGGCATAAGTGATATCCGGGCGTGTGAATCCAAGATATAATAGGCGTCCAATGATGGTGCGAAATTTGGATGGATCATCAAGCAGGGGACCACAATCTTGATCTCTGGGAAAGACATAGTGGCTTGGCAGAGGAGTAGTAATCAGCTTTGAACCAAGTAGTCCTACAGTATCTAACAAATCAAGAACATACTTTCGCTGGTTCAAATAGATTCCATCAGCAGTTTGCACTAGCTCAATTCCCAGAAAAAAATGTGCGGAGCCAAGATCTTTAATGGTGAAAGCTTCCTCCAGAAAGGCCTTGACATGTTGAATTTCTTCTAATGAAGAGCCAGTGAGAAGGACATCATCAACATAAACCAAGAGGGCCAAGAAAAAGGATTCACCTTTAAGTGTAAAAAGGCAGTGATCATGCGAGGATTGATGAAAACCATAACCATGTAACTTTGATGTAAATTCTTCATTCCACTGTCGAGAAGCTTGCTTGAGGCCATATAGGGATCTTTTTAATCTGCAAACCAGATCTGGGCTAGCTACCTTATAGCCAGGAGGAGGCTTCATATAGACCTCTTCATGAAGATGGCCGTGCAGAAATGCATAGTTTATGTCAAGCTGCTCTAGTGGCCAACAGTTAGCAGCTGCAATAGCAATGACCAATCGAATAGTGACTGGTTTAGCAACTGGTGAAAAACTGTCGAAGTAATCCACACCTTCAACTTGATTATATCCTTTAGCCACCAAGCGTGCTTTGTGCTTCTCAATAGTGCCATCTGCCTTGCACTTTACCTTAAACACCCATTTACAGACGATTGGCTTCTTTCCTTTTGGCAGCACTGTAAGATCCCAAGTTTCATTTTTTTCTAAAGCCTCAATCTCATTTTCCATTGCAGTAATCCACTCGGGACAGTCCTTAGCTTGACCATAGGTTTGTGGATCATGAATATTTTGCAAGTTAGCTAGAAAACATATATACGCAGGTGGTATTAAAGGATTAATATAGAATGGATATGTGAGTGGTGAATAGAAAGATGACCTTACCATAGTACACTGTGGTTGAGCAGTATCGGAGACTTGTGTACTTGTAGTGACAAAGTTCTTCAACCATGTAGGAGCACTTCTGACCCTCGAACTACGTTGAGGGGCTGATATTTGGTCAGTGGGAATGGAGTTTGTAGGTTCAGAAGGACTGATATCATTGGGCATAGATGTGTTAGTTTGGGAGGTATCATTTTCTGGATTGATTGGGCTAGGGTGTACTGAGGATATATCAAGGGAAGTATCTGCTGATGGAACAGGTAAAAGTGTATCCAGATCATGGAGCTCTGAATTCTTTTGAAGGTTTATAGTCTGTGAATCTGTGTGATAGGGGAATATGTCCTCATGAAACACAACATCCCTAGATATGATGATTTTTTTCGAGGCCATGTCAAAGACTTTATATGCCTTTTGTCCCTGAGGGTATCCTACAAATATCCCTCTCACAGCTCTAGGTGCAAATTTATCTTTGTTGGGATTGGTATTTGTGGCAAAACAAAGGCAGCCAAAGGTTCGGATATGGGATACGTCTGGTGAACTGTTGTGAAGGATTTGATACGGGCTTTGCCATTTCAGCAGTGTTGATGGCAATCTGTTTATCAGATAGGTAGAAACTAATATGGCTTCCCCCCAGAAGGTTTTTGGAAGGTTTGAATGAAACATAAGTGATCTAGCTATTTGTAGGAGATGTTTATGTTTTCGTTCCACCACACCGTTTTGTTGTGGTGTGTATGGACATGACCTTTGGTGTATAATGCCTAGTTCCGTAAGGAGAGATTGACAAGAATGACTTAAGAACTCACTGCCATGGTCAGTGCGTATAATCTTCTAGCCCCATTAGAAATTGGATCAGCCTATTTCTAGCCTCTTTCTTCTCGATGCTCTGTTTCGCAGCACAAGTGCATTTTGCAGGTGGATCTATATGGTTCAGTTCATCCCAACATCTCTTCAGTTTCCTGAAATAGAGGTCTAAAGGTAGGTTCTCTTGAGTAATCGATACTATTTCTTTCTGCAAATTGAAGATCTCAGGTGCGTTTGATGTTCCGTACCTTAGTTCCAGAGCATCCCAAAGCTCCTTCGCATTTGAAGAAAAGGCGTAACCAGCTGCAATGTCCTTCGATAGCGAGTTGAGTATCCATGAAACAACCATGAAATTGGCTTGTTCCCATGCTTCGTGGTTGGCATCCATCTGCCCGGGCTCTGCAATCTTGCCATTCACAAAACCTAATTTTTTCTTAGCTCCAAGTGCAACTCTCATAGCATGGCTCCAGGATGCATAATTGTTGCTCGTTAATGGATTCGTCACCAAAACCATTCCTGGAGAATCAGCTCCATGTAAAATATAGGCTTGAAGATTCTCTGAGTTATTTACCGTCGGTGTCGCATTCTCCATTGTCGCATTCTCCATTTTCAGAATTCAACTAGCTCAAACAGGAAATTTAGAGGTAGTAAGGCAGAATCAAAGCAGAATCAATGAAATCAAAGGTGAATTTGCTCTGATACCATGAACAAATCATAGATCTTAGCAAGGTTTCATCGTGATGGGTGAAACCTATCGAGAGAAATAAGAAGCAGAAAGCTAAAAATAGAAAAATATTTTTTATTGATTGACCACTCTGTGATACAGCTGTGTAAATGCTACTTATATACAGATGTGCAAATACTAACTAATTGGCTAACTAACAAAGAGAAATAAACAAGAGAAGAAACAATTCCTTCACGTGACATTTCCTGAACTTTCCAGGTGTGCATCCGAATTTGTTTCTTCATCAGTATAAACTTGTACATCCCCTCCCCAAGTTGGTGATTGATGATAATCCTTCAATCCCAACTTGGAAGTCAAAAACTGAAAGGATGAAGCAGCAAGCGATTTTGTGAAAATGTCAGCTAGCTGCTGAGAAGAGGCCACATGATGTAAGGAAATGAACCCACTTTTGTAAGAATCCCGAGCGATGTGACAATCAATTTCAATGTGCTTCGTACGCTCGTGAAAGACGGGGTTCTCGGTGATGTGAATGGCAGCTTTGTTATCACACCATAAAGGAATAGGAGGTGATGGGGAAAGGTGAAGGTCTTGTAGCAGGTATGTGATCCAACGGAGTTCACAGATGGTAGACGCCAGGCTACGATACTCTGCTTCAGCGGAAGAACGAGAAACCGTAGACTGTTTCTTTGTCTTCCAGCTGACTAGTGAATCTCCAAAAAATATACAATAACCAGTAAGGGAACGACGAGAAGTGGAGCAAGCTGCCCAATTAGAATCACTATAGGCCTTGAGAGAGAACTTGGTCTTGGTGGGATAAAACAGACCCTGAGACGGGTAAGCTTTGAGATAACGAAGAACTAAAATCATAGCAGACCAATGAGCAGCTCTAGGGGCATGAGTGAACTGACTCAATTGCTGGACGGCATAAGTGATATCCGGGCGTGTGAATCCAAGATATAATAGGCGTCCAATGATGGTGCGAAATTTGGATGGATCATCAAGCAGGGGACCACAATCTTGATCTCTGGGAAAGACATAGTGGCTTGGCAGAGGAGTAGTAATCAGCTTTGAACCAAGTAGTCCTACAGTATCTAACAAATCAAGAACATACTTTCGCTGGTTCAAATAGATTCCATCAGCAGTTTGCACTAGCTCAATTCCCAGAAAAAAATGTGCGGAGCCAAGATCTTTAATGGTGAAAGCTTCCTCCAGAAAGGCCTTGACATGTTGAATTTCTTCTAATGAAGAGCCAGTGAGAAGGACATCATCAACATAAACCAAGAGGGCCAAGAAAAAGGATTCACCTTTAAGTGTAAAAAGGCAGTGATCATGCGAGGATTGATGAAAACCATAACCATGTAACTTTGATGTAAATTCTTCATTCCACTGTCGAGAAGCTTGCTTGAGGCCATATAGGGATCTTTTTAATCTGCAAACCAGATCTGGGCTAGCTACCTTATAGCCAGGAGGAGGCTTCATATAGACCTCTTCATGAAGATGGCCGTGCAGAAATGCATAGTTTATGTCAAGCTGCTCTAGTGGCCAACAGTTAGCAGCTGCAATAGCAATGACCAATCGAATAGTGACTGGTTTAGCAACTGGTGAAAAACTGTCGAAGTAATCCACACCTTCAACTTGATTATATCCTTTAGCCACCAAGCGTGCTTTGTGCTTCTCAATAGTGCCATCTGCCTTGCACTTTACCTTAAACACCCATTTACAGACGATTGGCTTCTTTCCTTTTGGCAGCACTGTAAGATCCCAAGTTTCATTTTTTTCTAAAGCCTCAATCTCATTTTCCATTGCAGTAATCCACTCGGGACAGTCCTTAGCTTGACCATAGGTTTGTGGATCATGAATATTTTGCAAGTTAGCTAGAAAACATATATACGCAGGTGGTATTAAAGGATTAATATAGAATGGATATGTGAGTGGTGAATAGAAAGATGACCTTACCATAGTACACTGTGGTTGAGCAGTATCGGAGACTTGTGTACTTGTAGTGACAAAGTTCTTCAACCATGTAGGAGCACTTCTGACCCTCGAACTACGTTGAGGGGCTGATATTTGGTCAGTGGGAATGGAGTTTGTAGGTTCAGAAGGACTGATATCATTGGGCATAGATGTGTTAGTTTGGGAGGTATCATTTTCTGGATTGATTGGGCTAGGGTGTACTGAGGATATATCAAGGGAAGTATCTGCTGATGGAACAGGTAAAAGTGTATCCAGATCATGGAGCTCTGAATTCTTTTGAAGGTTTATAGTCTGTGAATCTGTGTGATAGGGGAATATGTCCTCATGAAACACAACATCCCTAGATATGATGATTTTTTTCGAGGCCATGTCAAAGACTTTATATGCCTTTTGTCCCTGAGGGTATCCTACAAATATCCCTCTCACAGCTCTAGGTGCAAATTTATCTTTGTTGGGATTGGTATTTGTGGCAAAACAAAGGCAGCCAAAGGTTCGGATATGGGATACGTCTGGTGAACTGTTGTGAAGGATTTGATACGGGCTTTGCCATTTCAGCAGTGTTGATGGCAATCTGTTTATCAGATAGGTAGAAACTAATATGGCTTCCCCCCAGAAGGTTTTTGGAAGGTTTGAATGAAACATAAGTGATCTAGCTATTTGTAGGAGATGTTTATGTTTTCGTTCCACCACACCGTTTTGTTGTGGTGTGTATGGACATGACCTTTGGTGTATAATGCCTAGTTCCGTAAGGAGAGATTGACAAGAATGACTTAAGAACTCACTGCCATGGTCAGTGCGTATAATCTTCTAGCCCCATTAGAAATTGGATCAGCCTATTTCTAGCCTCTTTCTTCTCGATGCTCTGTTTCGCAGCACAAGTGCATTTTGCAGGTGGATCTATATGGTTCAGTTCATCCCAACATCTCTTCAGTTTCCTGAAATAGAGGTCTAAAGGTAGGTTCTCTTGAGTAATCGATACTATTTCTTTCTGCAAATTGAAGATCTCAGGTGCGTTTGATGTTCCGTACCTTAGTTCCAGAGCATCCCAAAGCTCCTTCGCATTTGAAGAAAAGGCGTAACCAGCTGCAATGTCCTTCGATAGCGAGTTGAGTATCCATGAAACAACCATGAAATTGGCTTGTTCCCATGCTTCGTGGTTGGCATCCATCTGCCCGGGCTCTGCAATCTTGCCATTCACAAAACCTAATTTTTTCTTAGCTCCAAGTGCAACTCTCATAGCATGGCTCCAGGATGCATAATTGTTGCTCGTTAATGGATTCGTCACCAAAACCATTCCTGGAGAATCAGCTCCATGTAAAATATAGGCTTGAAGATTCTCTGAGTTATTTACCGTCGGTGTCGCATTCTCCATTGTCGCATTCTCCATTTTCAGAATTCAACTAGCTCAAACAGGAAATTTAGAGGTAGTAAGGCAGAATCAAAGCAGAATCAATGAAATCAAAGGTGAATTTGCTCTGATACCATGAACAAATCATAGATCTTAGCAAGGTTTCATCGTGATGGGTGAAACCTATCGAGAGAAATAAGAAGCAGAAAGCTAAAAATAGAAAAATATTTTTTATTGATTGACCACTCTGTGATACAGCTGTGTAAATGCTACTTATATACAGATGTGCAAATACTAACTAATTGGCTAACTAACAAAGAGAAATAAACAAGAGAAGAAACAATTCCTTCACGTGACATTTCCTGAACTTTCCAGGTGTGCATCCGAATTTGTTTCTTCATCAGTATAAACTTGTACATCCCCTCCCCAAGTTGGTGATTGATGATAATCCTTCAATCCCAACTTGGAAGTCAAAAACTGAAAGGATGAAGCAGCAAGCGATTTTGTGAAAATGTCAGCTAGCTGCTGAGAAGAGGCCACATGATGTAAGGAAATGAACCCACTTTTGTAAGAATCCCGAGCGATGTGACAATCAATTTCAATGTGCTTCGTACGCTCGTGAAAGACGGGGTTCTCGGTGATGTGAATGGCAGCTTTGTTATCACACCATAAAGGAATAGGAGGTGATGGGGAAAGGTGAAGGTCTTGTAGCAGGTATGTGATCCAACGGAGTTCACAGATGGTAGACGCCAGGCTACGATACTCTGCTTCAGCGGAAGAACGAGAAACCGTAGACTGTTTCTTTGTCTTCCAGCTGACTAGTGAATCTCCAAAAAATATACAATAACCAGTAAGGGAACGACGAGAAGTGGAGCAAGCTGCCCAATTAGAATCACTATAGGCCTTGAGAGAGAACTTGGTCTTGGTGGGATAAAACAGACCCTGAGACGGGTAAGCTTTGAGATAACGAAGAACTAAAATCATAGCAGACCAATGAGCAGCTCTAGGGGCATGAGTGAACTGACTCAATTGCTGGACGGCATAAGTGATATCCGGGCGTGTGAATCCAAGATATAATAGGTGTCCAATGATGGTGCGAAATTTGGATGGATCATCAAGCAGGGGACCACAATCTTGATCTCTGGGAAAGACATAGTGGCTTGGCAGAGGAGTAGTAATCAGCTTTGAACCAAGTAGTCCTACAGTATCTAACAAATCAAGAACATACTTTCGCTGGTTCAAATAGATTCCATCAGCAGTTTGCACTAGCTCAATTCCCAGAAAAAAATGTGCGGAGCCAAGATCTTTAATGGTGAAAGCTTCCTCCAGAAAGGCCTTGACATGTTGAATTTCTTCTAATGAAGAGCCAGTGAGAAGGACATCATCAACATAAACCAAGAGGGCCAAGAAAAAGGATTCACCTTTAAGTGTAAAAAGGCAGTGATCATGCGAGGATTGATGAAAACCATAACCATGTAACTTTGATGTAAATTCTTCATTCCACTGTCGAGAAGCTTGCTTGAGGCCATATAGGGATCTTTTTAATCTGCAAACCAGATCTGGGCTAGCTACCTTATAGCCAGGAGGAGGCTTCATATAGACCTCTTCATGAAGATGGCCGTGCAGAAATGCATAGTTTATGTCAAGCTGCTCTAGTGGCCAACAGTTAGCAGCTGCAATAGCAATGACCAATCGAATAGTGACTGGTTTAGCAACTGGTGAAAAACTGTCGAAGTAATCCACACCTTCAACTTGATTATATCCTTTAGCCACCAAGCGTGCTTTGTGCTTCTCAATAGTGCCATCTGCCTTGCACTTTACCTTAAACACCCATTTACAGACGATTGGCTTCTTTCCTTTTGGCAGCACTGTAAGATCCCAAGTTTCATTTTTTTCTAAAGCCTCAATCTCATTTTCCATTGCAGTAATCCACTCGGGACAGTCCTTAGCTTGACCATAGGTTTGTGGATCATGAATATTTTGCAAGTTAGCTAGAAAACATATATACGCAGGTGGTATTAAAGGATTAATATAGAATGGATATGTGAGTGGTGAATAGAAAGATGACCTTACCATAGTACACTGTGGTTGAGCAGTATCGGAGACTTGTGTACTTGTAGTGACAAAGTTCTTCAACCATGTAGGAGCACTTCTGACCCTCGAACTACGTTGAGGGGCTGATATTTGGTCAGTGGGAATGGAGTTTGTAGGTTCAGAAGGACTGATATCATTGGGCATAGATGTGTTAGTTTGGGAGGTATCATTTTCTGGATTGATTGGGCTAGGGTGTACTGAGGATATATCAAGGGAAGTATCTGCTGATGGAACAGGTAAAAGTGTATCCAGATCATGGAGCTCTGAATTCTTTTGAAGGTTTATAGTCTGTGAATCTGTGTGATAGGGGAATATGTCCTCATGAAACACAACATCCCTAGATATGATGATTTTTTCGAGGCCATGTCAAAGACTTTATATGCCTTTTGTCCCTGAGGGTATCCTACAAATATCCCTCTCACAGCTCTAGGTGCAAATTTATCTTTGTTGGGATTGGTATTTGTGGCAAAACAAAGGCAGCCAAAGGTTCGGATATGGGATACGTCTGGTGAACTGTTGTGAAGGATTTGATACGGGCTTTGCCATTTCAGCAGTGTTGATGGCAATCTGTTTATCAGATAGGTAGAAACTAATATGGCTTCCCCCCAGAAGGTTTTTGGAAGGTTTGAATGAAACATAAGTGATCTAGCTATTTGTAGGAGATGTTTATGTTTTCGTTCCACCACACCGTTTTGTTGTGGTGTGTATGGACATGACCTTTGGTGTATAATGCCTAGTTCCGTAAGGAGAGATTGACAAGAATGACTTAAGAACTCACTGCCATGGTCAGTGCGTATAATCTTCTAGCCCCATTAGAAATTGGATCAGCCTATTTCTAGCCTCTTTCTTCTCGATGCTCTGTTTCGCAGCACAAGTGCATTTTGCAGGTGGATCTATATGGTTCAGTTCATCCCAACATCTCTTCAGTTTCCTGAAATAGAGGTCTAAAGGTAGGTTCTCTTGAGTAATCGATACTATTTCTTTCTGCAAATTGAAGATCTCAGGTGCGTTTGATGTTCCGTACCTTAGTTCCAGAGCATCCCAAAGCTCCTTCGCATTTGAAGAAAAGGCGTAACCAGCTGCAATGTCCTTCGATAGCGAGTTGAGTATCCATGAAACAACCATGAAATTGGCTTGTTCCCATGCTTCGTGGTTGGCATCCATCTGCCCGGGCTCTGCAATCTTGCCATTCACAAAACCTAATTTTTTCTTAGCTCCAAGTGCAACTCTCATAGCATGGCTCCAGGATGCATAATTGTTGCTCGTTAATGGATTCGTCACCAAAACCATTCCTGGAGAATCAGCTCCATGTAAAATATAGGCTTGAAGATTCTCTGAGTTATTTACCGTCGGTGTCGCATTCTCCATTGTCGCATTCTCCATTTTCAGAATTCAACTAGCTCAAACAGGAAATTTAGAGGTAGTAAGGCAGAATCAAAGCAGAATCAATGAAATCAAAGGTGAATTTGCTCTGATACCATGAACAAATCATAGATCTTAGCAAGGTTTCATCGTGATGGGTGAAACCTATCGAGAGAAATAAGAAGCAGAAAGCTAAAAATAGAAAAATATTTTTTATTGATTGACCACTCTGTGATACAGCTGTGTAAATGCTACTTATATACAGATGTGCAAATACTAACTAATTGGCTAACTAACAAAGAGAAATAAACAAGAGAAGAAACAATTCCTTCACGTGACATTTCCTGAACTTTCCAGGTGTGCATCCGAATTTGTTTCTTCATCAGTATAAACTTGTACAATCTGAATCTAGCAGTTAACCGAAAACATGACAAAAAATTCAGAAATTCCAAACTTACTAGCTTCGATTTTAGACGACGAGCGCGACAAATTGGTGGAATAACTGAATATTCAAGAAAATCGCTAAGTATTTGGGACAAATCGGCGAGCACGAAATGTAACCCAAAATGTTTTGTTTTGCTTTGTTTTGTTCTTCTTTGCTTTGCTTTGTCGATGAACAAGAGAAAACTTGAGCTCCCCTACTTTAAATTGGAAAATGTGAGAGGAAGGTCTCGTACGATTTGAGGGAGTCATGCTTTAGTTTCTTTTTTTTATTATTATTATTTAAATTAAGAAGTCACGTAAAATCGTAAAAAATAAGATTCACAAGACTATTATTGTCAAATAGGTACTTAAGAGTAAAAATAGTTCTAAATGGGTATCTTATGATAAAATAAATAACTCTAACACGGTACTAATTTGGATTTTTTTTATTTTTTTTTTATGCTTGGAGGGATTTAAGTATAGTTTTCCCTATATTTAATTTATTTACCATGAAAAGTTGTACGGATGTTCGATTAGAAGTCGCATGAAGCCCAAATAAGGACGACTAGAAAAAGATGAAGCCTACTTTGAATTAACGGGCTGGATCACACTGCTGTCCGTTTTACTCAATCAACCCCGTCGTGTCGTCCATCACAACTCAAACCACTGTCCACTCTCAAACTCATGCTACCTCGTCGACTCGCTACCAGCTCCGTCGCCGCCCTGCGGCGATTGTCAACTAATGCAGCCGTAGCCGACGCGTCTCGGACGGCGAAGACATCTTCTGAACGAGAAAAAGTCGTCGGGGCTAAGAAGCCAGCCGCGGAGGCGGCTCGTGGCAGAGACACGCTGGGGCGGCGGCTTTTCGCACTCGTACTCCCGAAGCGAAGCGCCGCGGCTGCCGTACGCAAGTGGAAGGAGGAAGGACACGTTGTACGGAAGTACGAGCTCAATCGCATCGTGAGGGAGCTGAGAAAGCTCAAGCGCTACAAGCACGCTCTCGAGGTTTGTCATGTTCCGCCTACGCTGTTTGTACATTCGAATCACATGAAGTTTGCTGCGTGAAATATGTGTGTGTCTGGATTTTACTATTGTAGTATACTTGGGAATGTTTTATCATTGATCTTTTGTAGCTTCAATCCTTCGACCGGTATCTATTTGTGAAAATGCGTGAGAGTGAATACAACGATTAAAAATTCTGATATTGAGCTGCAGATATATTTTAGAGATTACTTAAAAGAGTAACCCAACCCAGAGAAGGGAATTAGGTTCGCAGCGGGACTTGGATTTCATATGACGTTTTCAGATTCTTTAATTCTGTGCTTAACAACATTCTTGCTAATATTATTGTACCTTCTTTAGTCTTTGAGTTGCAGAAGCTTTTCATGTAAAAATCTGATGTATTTCTGTTGATGGTGGTCTATTTAGATACTCATTGTAGGAAAGGATTACATTTACATTTAAGTGGTATTAACAAGTGCTTTGAGGGCATATTTCTGTTGATAGATAATTTATTGATGGTGGATATGATGTTGAAATTCTAGTGAATATTTCCACGGAAATTTCCAGATTTGCGAATGGATGAGAACACAAGAAGATATTCAGTTGACGCCTGGAGACTACGCCGTGCACTTGGATCTGATTTCGAAAATCCGAGGGCTCAACAGTGCTGAGAAATTCTTCGAAGACCTTCCCGAGAAAATGAGAGGCTACGAAACATGTACCGCTCTTCTCCACACGTATGTTCAGCACAATGAACCGATTAAAGCGGAGGCTTTGATGAACAAAATGTCTGAAAGTGGCATGCTAACATGTCCCCTTCCTTTCAATCACATGCTGTCTCTATACATCTCAACGGGACAGTTAGAAAAAGTCCCGAAAATGATTCGGGAGCTGAAGAAGACCACTTCCCCCGACGTTGTTACCTATAATATCTGGCTAGCTTCTTGTGCATCCCAAAATCTAGTCGAAACAGCCGAAAAAGTGTTCCTTGAGTTGAAGAACGCCAAGATCGAGCCAGATTGGGTAACATACAGTACCTTGACCAGCATCTACATGAAAAATTCACTCCAAGAGAAAGCAGAGTCTACTCTGAATGAAATGGAGAAGAAAATCTCCAAAACAACCCGAGTAGCGCATCAGTCCCTAATCAGTTTGCACACGGGCATGGGACGCAAGGATGCAGTGTTGCGGTTATGGAAGAAGATGAAATCGATTTATCGGAAACTGAGCGATGCTGAGTACAGTTGCATGATCGCTTCTCTGTTGAAGCTCAACGAGCTAAAAGAAGCCAAGAAACTGTACGACGAATGGGAGGCAGTCTCGCCCACCAAAGATTCAAGGATCCCAAACCTTCTTCTTGCTTACTACATAAACAATGACCAGATGGAAAAGGCCGAGGAATTCCACAGCCGCATGGTGCAGAAAGACGTCAAGATAGGATATAATACTTGGGAGCTTCTTACATGGGGTCACTTGAAACAGAGGCGGGCAGATGGAGTCCTCAACTGTTTCAAGAACGCCGTCAACAGTGTAAGAAAGTGGGACCCAAACGAAAAGTTATTGCGAGAAGTGTGCAGCATCGTGCAAGAGTTTGGAAACGTCGAAGGCACGGAGAAGTTGGTAGTAATTCTTCGGGACGCTGGCTGTATTAATACGGAGATATACAACTCGCTTCTTCGAGCATATGCAAAAGCTGGCAAAATGCCCCTTATTGTGGAAGAAAGGATGAAGAAGGACAACGTGGAGATGGACGAGGAGACTAAGAGGCTGCTGCATGTGACCAGCAAAATGGCAGTTGGTG
Organism: Lindernia subracemosa; assembly: GCA_028392965.1. Taxonomy (NCBI): domain Eukaryota; kingdom Viridiplantae; phylum Streptophyta; class Magnoliopsida; order Lamiales; family Linderniaceae; genus Vandellia; species Vandellia subracemosa. The sequence continues at coordinate 196,806 of JAQPCC010000098.1, read as the reverse complement.
AGGTCCCAACTTGTATGTAATCTTCCGTCCGTTAGTTAAGTACGAGGAATTAATGTTAGAAAACGATGTTTGCCCATATAAACAAAGGTACGTACGTGATGCTCTTTTCTTTTCTTTTTTTTGTATTTTTTTTTTATCCTCACTGCAACCAATATGTAGGCTTTTTTAATTTAATAAGCCTTTTTTTTTTCTCAATTAATTAAATAGGTTTATTATGAAGAAATTAATAAAATAGGACATTTCGCGTCTATTAAGCGCGTCGACGCGTCTATTAAACGCGGCGCCGCGTCTACTAAACGCAGCGAATTTGCGAAATTGGGCTGGCCCATTTTTCTGGGCTGCCGCGGGTATTGGGCACGCCGCTGCGTCGCGGCGAATATTTAAAAAAAGCCAAAAGACAACGACCCTTCATACACGCGTTATTTGCGCCACGATATGACATCTCTGTTGAGGATTGAAGGTTCCAGATTTAACATCCAACGAATTAAGATGAACTTGAACTTGAGAATTAAGATCGATTGACTCACCTTTGTAATTAGCGCGCGGAAGCAATAGATAATCATCAATCAATCTTCATTTAATCCAATAGCTTTCTCTACAAGCAATCCATATACCTCTCCACAATTAAGCCTAATCTACTGTGATGAAGAGAGAGATATTAAAATGAGAGAGAGCCTCGCTCAAGGTGTGCTCAAGTTATGTGTAAAATACACACACTTGCCCTATATATACCAAAGCATACTTTGGTATATATCACATCAGTCCCTATTTATCATAAACTATAATTTGGTCCCTAGACAAAGATAACATGACATTTGAGCACTAGAAATGGATTCCTAACAATCTCCCCCTTAGTGTTCAAATGTCATTGGAGCGCCAATAGTCTTTGTCTTTAATGATCTTCAGTCTTCATCATCGATTGAACACAAGAAAGGATTCCTAACAATCTCCCCCTTTGTGTTCAATTGTGGATTAGACACGTTCTTCGTTGCTTCTTGAAGAAAAGGTTGAGGGCTTCTGGAGAATCTTCTTTCTCCCCCTATGTACATGCTCCCCCTTTCTTCTTTGCAACTTTGAATTTTTATCACCTTCTTGCATAGATCAGAGTTGTGCAGATCTAAGGACATTGACTCTTCGTTTATGCTTATGCCATGGAGAGAGGTCGTGTTTGTTGTGGTTCAGCACGTGCGGTGTAAGCTCGGCTTCTTTAATGATATCACGTGCTTTGCCTCCTTGATATACTTCTCCCCCTCATGGCGATTCAATTGTATCGTCATGCCTACGGATCAAGGTGATTCCTCGTGTAAGCGCGGAGCGTGTTGATGTTGATGTCCGGATGAAGTAACCTGAAAACGGGACCGACGACCAATCATCGTGAGACTTCCCAAGATGTCACTCTTGGTCGTTGATGCAAAGTCACAAAGACTTGCATTTGAAGGGACTACGGGACCACATAGGCAACCCGTTGACATCGTTCTAGAGTCGTGCTCCAGAAGATGGCCTGCTACCGTTGTTGTTTTGATGTTGCAACGGCAGGACTTCCTTCTGATCATAGAAGCACATTTGTCAGAAATGTGTCTACAGAAGTTCGGGCTAGGTCACATAGACCTGCATAGTATGTGTAAAAATAATGTATGTGTCCTAAAAAAAAATAGAAAACTTTTTAGGCTATGGGACACACTAGACGTTTAAGTGCATAGAATAAAGTCGTGGTGTGGGGCTGTGGACCACTAGATTCAATATCTCCCGCTTCAAAGTGAAACGGTGATAGCATATGCGGTTCCCCGTGAGATATTGAAACACTTGTCTTTAGGGAGACAAATGAGTAGCTAGGAAGGGTTGTGCATGCGCCTTTGGACCCGATGAGGCGTCTTCTACCCGGGATCTGAAAAATCAGTCATGTACCTATAATGGTTATGGCCCGGATAGTTTGTGGTTGAGGTGTAATGATTATATCGTGATTCTCTCAAAACCCTCACATACACTCGGGGTTGTTCCTGGGATAGGTACAGTTTGGGATTAACTGAACCATGGGAACAGGTATGTGAACACCTCTTTTTGTGTCTTTGCGCTTTTTGGGTTGAGGTAGCACTCCCCGTCAAAGTACGAAAGTTGTCTTCAGGGCATCCCCCTTTTTTTTTAAGCTCTTGCGCCGTTTTAGGTAACTCTCCCCCTAAAATGGTGCACTTGTAACAATATGATGCCCCTGCTCCCCCTAAATAGATGCGCTTTTTGAGGATTGCATATTACAAAGATCAAGCGCCCTTTATACATGGAGTAACACTCCCCCTTAAATGTGCCTTCTGCACTCATAAGTATCACTCCCCCTAAACCATATACGCTTGTTATATGAGAACTATAGTAATGTGCTCTTTTGAAGTTCATACGCCTTGTCTATCTGTCTATCCACTCCCCATCTAAATATATAAAGAATATAAAGACGACATAGACAAATTTTTAGGTACTAAGAATGATACATTAGACTTCCTTTGAAACTCAATACTAAAGATGAAGTCTAATATCTAGGACAGTAATGTACCTATTTTGACAATGAAATTCAGGTCATCTTCTTTTAGCAATGAAGCTCAGAGGTTTTTTTTTTTTTTTTTTTTTTTTAATCTCTTTTTCAGGCCTATAAATATTTATATATATATATATTTATATATGTATATATTTTCTTTTTAAAGGAATTGGCGAAAACTAAAAAAAAACTTATAATGTGGCGAAAACAATTAGCGAAAAGAAAAGGTTCTCGCTAAAAAAAATTCGCTGAGTGTTGGCGAAAAGTAAAAGTTTTCGCTAAAAATGTTTTCGCTGAAATAGTTAGCGAAAAGTTTGAGGTTTTCGCTACACTTTTCAGCGAAAAGTTTTTTTTTTTTATTATTTATTATTATTTTTTATTATACCTATATATATATATATATTTATATATAAAAAAAAATGGCGAAAACAGTTAGCGAAAAGAGAAGGTTTTCGCTGAAATAGTGAGCGAAAAGTTAGCGAAAAGTTTTTTTTTTTTTTTTTTTTTTTTTTTTTTTTTTAATGTAAAATCTAAAAAATATTTATTTATATAGTATGATTGCTCACATTTCATACCGATCACGGGTGTGGAGCAATCTCGAATACCACACGTGTCGGGAATTGGTGGTTGCCTGCAGCTCATATCGATTATGCGTGTGAAGCAACCCGAGGACCTACGCATAATCGGGATCCTGCAAAACAAATTAGCGGGACTTTGGTACCCATTTTTGGACGGGTCCTCCCTGATTAGCAGTAATCTTATAAAGCTCATAAGGTTCAAATTTGGAATTAAAATTAGCAGATAAAGTAGTCATAGGAAGCCACGTTTGTTTAGGACTACTTATTTTCATTTCTAGCTTAGGTTTCCAAATTTGTACCGTTCTGAAATTATCATTTTTAGCACGGGTGAATGTGTGTCTATTGTTAGTTGAGAAAATTTTCTCTTTCGCCAGTCGTTGAAGATGTTTTTCAGATTTGACTTTGACTGGGTACTTGAGATAGGAATACGAACTAATAGAATCAATAGCATTCAATATAGAATTGTCGTATTTCCTATTAGGAAGAATCACATCATTCACATAGGTGTTTTCATAAAATGAACTACTTTTATTTTTCAGACAATTATTATTTTTAGACATTTCAGTTTTAGGAGAGAATGTATAATAATTGTCTTTCAAAGCTTTAGTAGCTTTCTTGACCTTTGGAATGACCTTAGAGATGTTTGTAGTAGGAACAGAGGTAGAACCATTTTCGTTCATTTTAATATATAATGATTTTTCTTCCTCTATTCTTTCTTTCTTGAAAGCTTTAGTCATTCGTGGTGTTTTCTTATTCTGTTTTGGAGATATGTTTTTTAATGGTTCGCTTTTAACAGAGTAAGAAGTTGACGTTGCGCCTATTTTGTAGGAATTTTTGAGAAATGTATTCTCCTTTTTGATAGGCATTGTCTCATTTCTTTGAGTAGATTTATTTTGAGACAATTTTAGCTCAGTTTCTTTCTTTGCAATAAGTATTTCGAGTTCTTTATTTTTAATGCGTAATTTATTGCATTCTTCTGAAAGACATTTATTCTGAGCTTGATGATTTTTAATCTCTTCTTTATAGGCAGCTATGTTTGTTCTTAATTCAGAAATATTCGGTCCATAATTTTCTGCCTTAGATAGCAAACTAGTAATCTCATCTTTAGCATTGGTCAATTGACATTCAAGACTAGCTTCGATTTCTAAATGTTTTCTTAACTCACGCTCGTTATTAGCTAGCCTAGCTTCTAATTTTCTGACCATTTCGTTATTTGTGGATGAGAATTTTTGTTGAACTGTTTGCTTTTCTTCCTCATATGTATTAAGGCTCTTTTTAAGTTCACAGACTTTTATTTCATAACGTCCTAATTTTAGTTCAAGGTCTGTGATTTTATCTTGTGCATTTGTTAAAAGACATTGAAGACTAGACTCGTTAAGTAAATGTTTTCTAAGAACACGTTCGTTGTTAACTAGTCTATCTTCGAGTCTTTTAATTGTTAGTTCATGAGAGCTCATATATGTTTCCATTTTTTTTTTATCTTTTCAGTTCAAACCAATTTAAAGTTCGAAAATTGTAATTGGTATATAATGTTGGAAATTTTAATTTTGACTCAAAATATGTTGGATGTTATATTGATCGTCTTGTTTTGTTGATTAAAAAAAAAATATTGACTTAAAGTCTTAGCTAATTTATTTTGATTTTCAATTTATTTTGACTTTTAGTCAACTTATGCTATGTTTTCGTATTGAAATAATTTTCGGAAGTTTTAGGTATCAAATATTTTTTTTTAAAATGATTTTAAAAAAAAACTTGTACTGAGAATAATTTTTTTTTTTGTACCGAAAAATTTTACCAGTCCAAAAAAAATTTCGTTTACACGAAACTTTTTCGTATGAACCAGGAACCTATATAAAGTACGTACAAAAAAAAATCTCAAAGTGAAAAACTTGTACTGAGAATAAATTTTTGTTTGCTACCTAAAACCGTCGAAAGCTTTGTGAACAGTATGTGGCGAAAACTTTCGAGGTTTTCGCTGAAACAGTATAGTGAAAAGATTTAAGTTTTCGCTGCCCACTGTTTTCGCTAGGTATGAACTTTTCGCTAAGAAATGTAGCGACAAGTTTAGGTTTTCGCTAAAATGAAGTTTTCGCTGGAACAGTATATAGCGAAAAGCTTTGAGGTTTTCGCGAAGTGGTGAAAAGTTCTAGGTTTTCGCTAAGAAGTCTAGCGAAAAGCTTAGGTTTTCGCTGAAACAGTATGTAGCGAAAAGCTTTGAGGTTTTCGCTAAGTGGCGAAAAGATTAGGTTTTCGCTAAGTTGTGAACTCTAAAACTTCTCGTGTGAACAGTGTTTGGCGAAAAGTTTTAAGTTTTCGCTGGCCACTGGTTTCCCTAGGAATGAACTTTTCGCTAAGAAATGTAGCGAAAAGTTTAGGTTTTCGCTGAAACAGTATATATAGCGAAAAGTTATAGGTTTTCGCTGAGTGTTTGGCGAAAACTTTGAGGTTTTCGCTGAAACAGTATATGGCGAAAAGCTTTAAGGTTTTCGCCAATAAATCTAGCGAAAACTGGTTTTCGCTGAAAAGGTTTGGTTTTCGCTAATAAGTCAAATCAGCTAAAAAACACGTAATTAAACAAGTAAACACCGATTTAGCTTATAAAATACTAGTTTATGTAGCGAAAACCGCTGTTCATGTAGCGAAAACAGCTGTTCAACTGGCGAAAACTGCCATTCATCTGGCGAAAACCAGCAAACTGTCCTATTTTTCACTCAAATCCTAATTTCTGCTTAATCAGAACACAATTATCGAGCAATAGGCATCGACGCAGCTTACCTATCACTCGATTAACACAATTAACACTGGATTAACACAGAAATCAGGCGAAAATCAGATAGAACAGTGTCGAACCAAAGTCACTTCAAACATCAGCGATTCAACTCAAATCAGCAAATTAAGCTCAATCAAAGCATATTTAACACAGAATCAACAAACAAGTTTGCTCTGATACCAATTGAAGGTTCCAGATTTAACATCCAACGAATTAAGATGAACTTGAACTTGAGAATTAAGATCGATTGACTCACCTTTGTAATTAGCGCGCGGAAGCAATAGATAATCATCAATCAATCTTCATTTAATCCAATAGCTTTCTCTACAAGCAATCCATATACCTCTCCACAATTAAGCCTAATCTACTGTGATGAAGAGAGAGATATTAAAATGAGAGAGAGCCTCGCTCAAGGTGTGCTCAAGTTATGTGTAAAATACACACACTTGCCCTATATATACCAAAGCATACTTTGGTATATATCACATCAGTCCCTATTTATCATAAACTACAATTTGGTCCCTAGACAAAGATAACATGACATTTGAGCACTAGAAATGGATTCCTAACAGTTTATGCCCTAAATGTCGTATGAGGATTAGATAGTACGAGGGCATTAGTGTAATTTTGATGTGTTTAACATTTGTAATTGAATTATTTGATAATGAAATTATTATTGTTTGTTTATTGTCGAAATTAGCATGACAAACAAAACAAAGGCAGATTATTATTTCGTCTAAATAAATTAACCTTGCAGTCGAGTAATAAGACGAATTAATAAAACCCCAATATTTACAGTTCAGTTACTGATTTTGTGGGCATAGAGAGGGGGCACCAGTAAGCTGACATACTGTAATATTAAATTAAGTCCACAAGTCTTAGTCTCCAGTAGGGTGACTGGATTGACGAGTACGACTTGTTTGTCGACGGGTCCAAAGTGGTTGTGCCAACCATTCACTTGGGAAGTGGGAGCTCGTGACATTGATACAAGACGAATCAGGGGATTGTCTGTATTTGGACACTGACTCGTAATCGAACGATCATACGCTGGTAAAGTCGCTGATCGATCGATTGACTATATTAGTCTACGTGAACCTTAGACCGAAAGGGTTTAACCTGGGGTTGGCCTTAAGGTCTTGATTTGTCACTAGTTTGCTAGGCCCAAATTGCATGAAGCAAGGGTCAGCGGCGAAATACGGTCTTAACTTTTCGACGTGATTGCCGGTTATACCGCTGAGCGGGATTTACGGCCTTGATTAAATTCAGGATTAACGTCCTATGCAGTTTCGATGTGCGGGAATTTACCTAAGCCTCTGGCCAGAGCATATAACTGACTCACGAGTGTCGTGGATGGCAGTTTTGGTAAATGTCACCCACACGAACATCATAGAGTCGAGTCCTGTAAGTTCGACTACGCGTTACTTTCACTCGACCGGGACAAACGTAAAGGGTTTATACGTAGTACGATAATCTATAGTCGGTTCGTGAATCATACCTATTCGTACTCATACTCGGGATCGGTTCGGTACCACGGGGCTGGCTAGGTGAATACCGAACTCCTGGATTCCTCCCAGAGCCGGTTGAGACGAACCAAGAGAGTCGGGCTTAAAAAGGGCAACCGACACAACGTCTATATGAGAATAGAGCAGGCTGGGGCCTGAATTGAGAGATTAGGGTTTAGGGCTTGGCCAAAATCCTAAATGACCGAAAATGTAGAAAAATCGCGTGAGGGGCAAAATGGTCTTTTCACCTCACGAAATATTTTGGAAATATTATATTGGATATTTAATATTTACTATATGATTTAAATATGATTTAAATCTTTATTATTGTTTTAGAAAAATAATAATATTTAATTTAGAATTAAATAAAATATATATATTAGATATATATATTAATCGATTTTTTATTTGATAAAAATTTCGAAAATTAATTAAATATATATATTGGATATTATATTTAAATATACTAAATATAGAATAAATATTTATTTATTTAATTGAATTTGAATTTTGAGTTTGAATTCAAAAGCGAAAGACCAAGTCAACAAGTGACTTGGTATGCTTATTCTCACCCACCTTACTTGAATTTTCGGCCACCCTAACAAGTATAAAAGGGTTTTGATTTTTGAATCAAAACCCTAAGTTATTCTAAGTCATTTTTCGAAAAAGAAAAAGAAAGAAACTAGGGTTTCATTCACCCTCTCTCTCTCGTCTCTCATCTCTCTCGCCATCTCTCTCACTCGGCCGCATGTGACAAGGAGGCTCGGGGTGTTCTTGACCTAGCTGCCTACAGCAAGGGCAGCCCCGCGACGTGTGTTGGTGCCGGCGTGACGATCTTGCCCCGTTCGTGCGCTTATTGGTGCTAGGAGAGGGATACTACATCTCGGGGATTCGAAGGGTTCGTAGCTCGCCATCTTCTTGTATTCGTCAAGGTATCATGGTTGTAAAACCCTTTCTATTTCGTGTTTATCTTCTCGTGTTATTTCGTGTTTATCTTCTTGCAGGCGCGCGCGGCACACAGGCCTGGCCGTGCGCACAGCGCATGGCGCTGGTCTGGCCGCGCGCACAGCGCGCGCGACACTTGGTCGGGCCGGGTGGGCGGTGCCGGCTCGGTCGCAACTAGGGTTGCGTGGTTAAGCCTCGAAGCCCAATGGGCTTGGCCCAAATCTGATAAAAGCCCAAATGTCGATTTAGGCTCGAATCTGTGTAAAATTGTCGTGATGCATGTAATATATGAATTACGTGGTGATTGATTGGGGATTATGTTCTGTTTTTTACCGGGTGATGCCTAGAAAGACGGGCTTTGTTCTTTTAGGGAAAGATCCCCCCGTCATAGGCTATAGTAGTACAGGAATGACGGCCGAACGAGAGACGATCGAGACGAGACGAACGAACAAGACGGTGGTCGAGGTGTCATTTCGAGACAAGCCCGATGACTTAGAGTTTTCTTTTTGTACAAATAGGATAGAACTAGAAATATCCCCGATCTATCACATTTACTTTAATAGGTTGAAACTAGGTTTACTATTAAAGTCTATTATGTGCGTGTTGGTTTCGAACGTGATATCATTTATAATGTGCTCGTTCTTATCTGTGAGGATTCTCCCGAAGTTAGACTTTAAAATATCAAGTGAGTAAAAGGCGGGGCTCCTGTAAATCAAGTCCAAAAACGTTACGACTTAGGGGTACGGTTTCGGTTGACCAAGTTACGGCGCTAAAACCCTCGTCTTTGACGTGAACGTTTTTGGATGCATTTTTTATAATGCCGCTCACCGACCACTCTTCGTCCTCCCGCAAAGTGTTATCCTACGGAGGCGAAGTTCACTCAAAAGTGGAAGGTTAGAGGACGTTGATAGGTAGCACTTGTACAGTCATTCCCAAGACGTCTGAGTTACAGGCCGAGGGACCCTGACTGAGACAAATTCGTTGAAACTTCTATGTGATAGAATTGTGTTGGACATGAACCTGACTGATCAAATATACCAATAAACTGCTAAGTTGAGGCTAGTTTGATTCAGTGCGGGTAAATCAACGCCACTATGAAACTACTCAACGAGGTTTTCGAAATTCCTAACGGGAGACAGGATTTCGAGAAAAATAGTGGGAGTCAGACGAAAAATTAAAGTCCTATTTTAGTCTGATTAAACACTTCAAATCCTAACTATCTGTTTTTATTTCTGCAGTGTATTTTCTTCTCTATTTATACGATGACAAACCCATTATCCGTACTTTTGGAAAAACATTGTTTGGTGGGAACAAATATGTTCATTGGCTAAGAAATCTGAGGATGGTCGTCAGATTGGAAAAATTGGAGTATGTCTTGTACATCGAGGAGCCTTTGACTCCCAATGCTGATTCGACAGAGGAAGACCTGCAGTTCAACGATAAGTGGGTTGAGGATGCTGGCAAGGTTGTTAGGAATCTTTCTGTTGTGTTCAAATAAATATGAAAACTGAAGATTGTCAAAGACAAAGACAACCGGCGCTTCAATGACAATTGAACACTAAGGGGGAGATTGTTGGAAATATTTTATAGTGTTCAATATCATGTTATCTTTGTCTAAGGACTTAATTGTAATATATGTAAATATAGGGACTAAAGTGTAAATATACCAAAGTATGATTTGGTATATATAGGGCAAGTGTGTAAAATACACATAACTTGAGTTTAGCTTTCTCTCACTAGAAATCTCTCTCACCATTATCATAATTAGGGTTGAATTGTAGAGAGAGAAAGAGGTTAATTGGAGAGAAAGTTTGTGATTAATGAAGATTTGATTGATAATTACCAAATCGCTTCCGCTCGATCATCTTCAAGGTAATTTCGATTAGATCTATGCTCGAGTTCATCGTTGTATGTTAAAAACGGACCTAACAATTGGTATCAGAGCCGAATCGTGTGTTGAATTGTTGATTTTTTGGTTCGAAATATGATGTTTTCGTATGAATGTTCTTCACGCTAAAACCTTTTTCGCATGATCTCAAATGATATTTGGTTGCTGATTTCGCACGATATTGAATGAAATCTATTTGCGCATTGACTGATATATGTTAATTGCGATTATCTTCGATTAATTGAGCTTAATTTTGTCTGAGATTGAATTTGCGATCGAAAAATTTTATTTTCATCTTCAAAGTGTTCTTCGCTGAAATTGCTAAATTGGAGTATATTTTGGATTCGATCGTGTTAATCGAGTGTTTTCTATGCTTACCCAATCAATTTCGATCGATTAACTGTGCTTAAAGTGATAATTTGAGTGCGATTTGAAAATTTCGCATATAAAATCGCGCTTTCGCACGAAATAAGTTTTTTTTTCGCACCAATATTTTCGCACCATTCATAAGATAGTTTTCGTATCAAGTTATTTTCGCATTGACCAGAGTTTTCGTATCTCTCACATACACAGAAATTTTTACATTGACTTTGCATTTTCGTATACTGTAGCATACGAAAAACTTGGGATACGAAAAATACTGGTGATACGAAAAACGTTTTATTTTCTCGTACGAAAAAGACTTTGATTCGAAAAAGATCTCTATACGAAAAAGTATTTGTAAACGAAAAATAATTTTTTTTCTCTCGTACGAAAAATTCTTTGATACGAAAAACATTTTTTTGTCGTACGAAAACATATACGAAAAACATTACTTTCGTACGAAATCTATTTTTGTCGTATGCTTTTAGTCAATACGAAAACTTTTACCTCTGATACGAAAAACTTTCTGATTTCCATACGAAAAGATTTGTGATACGAAAACACTATTCCATACGAAAACCTTTGCAAAAATGATTTCGCATCCTATCTCATACGAAAAACTTTTCTCATACGACAAACATTTCTATACACATACGAAAATTTATGATGGGAAAAAGATTTTCGATACCGCAAAGCTTTCGATAGTTTTAGCTACGAGATTTTGTTGCGTACTTGCTTTAAAAAGGTTCCCGGTTCATACGAAAAAGTTTTGGGTAACAAAATTTTTTTTTGGACTGGTAAAATTTTTCGGTACAACAAATTATTCTCGGTGTATGTTTATTTTCTTTTCTAATCATTTCAAAAGTCTTTTTGATACCTAAACTTCTGAAAACTTAATCATTCGAAAATCTATTCAAACACATTGATCCAAAATTTAATATCAATTCAAAAACACGATAACGATAAAAAACATCCAACCCAGAAAGTAAATATGGAAGCCAACTACGTGATAAAAATCAAAGAATTAGAAGCTAGGCTAGAAAATAATTACAACTGCTTAGTTAAGAGTCTAGAAGAAAAATATATTCTTAAAAATAAACTAACAATAGAACAAGAAAGGCTGACGAGCTTAAAGACAAGGGTCGCATAACAAGAATCAACTATAAGCGAACTTACAAAAGAATCATCTACATGTAGAGACGAAAAAATAAATAGTGCAGCCCAAAATAAAAGTCTTCTTGAACAAAGAAATCAATTATATTCAAAAATTAAAGAATTAGAAGATGTTCTAGCTAAACGAGGACAAACTGAGCAACTCGAAATAAAAGAAACTATATTGTCTCTAAATAAGTCGACTCAAACAATTGAGTCCGTGCCAAACAAGGAACATTCTATACAATCTATAAAACCCGAATCTAAGGATTGCTCTATTCCAGAAAATACTCGCACAATTGCTGAATTAAAATCTCTTCTAGATTCCGAACGAAATGGGTTTCGAGCTAAAATAGACAAACTTCAAAAGGAGAATTCAATTCTCAAATATTCCTTAGAAAAAGGCGCAACCTCAACTTCCTATTCTGTTAAAAACGAACCATTAAAAGACATATCCCCAAAACAGAATAAGAACACATCACGAATGAGTAAAGCTGTCAAGAAAGAAAGAATAGAGGAAGATAAATCATTCTTTACTAAAACAAGCGAAAATATTTCTACCTCTATTCCTACAAAGAAAATTATTAGAGTCATTCCTAACCTTCCAAAGTTGGAAAAAGCAACAACAAATATTTCTAAAAACAATTATTATACATTCTCTATACACACTAAACCTTCTAAAAATAACAATTGTCCAAATATTTCTTATGTGAATGCTCCTAATTGTGCTGTGAATAATGTGGTTCTTCAATATTGAAAATACGATTCTTTTATCCATGATTCTATTAATGCTATTAGCTCGTATTCTTACTTACAATACCCAGTCAAAGTCAAATCCGAAAACATCTTATGCGACTGGCGCAAGAGAAAATATTCTCAAATAGACACACATTCACCGAATCAACTTTGTCTCAACCATATAGGGATAATCAAGTATGGACTCCAAAATTGCAAATGACAATAAGTAGTCCAAAACGAATTTGGGTTCATAAGTTAAAGACTACTTTACATGCTGATTTCATACTTGATTCTATTATGCCTAAATGTTTATCTGCTAATAAGGGAGGACCCGTCCAAAAGTGGGTACCAAAGTCCCGATAATTTGTTTTGCAGGATCCCGATCATACATGGTAAATAGACGACGATTGCTCCACATGCCTAAATGTTTATCTGCTAATAAGGGAGGACCCGTCCAAAAGTGGGTACCAAAGTCCCGATAATTTGTTTTGCAGGATCCCGATCATACATGGTAAATAGACGACGATTGCTCCACATGTATGGTCGGTATGCGATGATGAGCAGTCGCACAAGACCCCGACACGTGTGGTATTCTGGTTGCTCCACACACGTGATCGGTATGTGACGTGAGCAAACAAACCAAACCAAGACTATTCCAACGTTCTTGATTTGACATTGTTTTTAGTTTTATTTTTCTGTTCATAAAAAAAAGGGGCCATAAAAAAAAAGAGAAGAGGCAATAAAAAAAAAAGAAGGGCCATAAAAAAAATAAGAAAAAAGGAAGCCATAAAAAAAAAAGGGGGGAGAAAAAGAAAAATAAGGCCATTAAAAAAAAAAGAAAAATAAGGCCATAAAAAAAAAAGAAGTGGATAGAAAAGGTGCAAGAGTTTCAAAAGAGCGTATTACCATAGTTTATTGTAAAAAGCGCATATGTTTTAGGGGAAGTAATACTCATAAGCGCAATATCAAAAAGGCGCGCAATGTTCAAAAGGGGAGTGTGCTTCAGTGACAAAAGGCGCATAACTTGAAGGAAAGTAATAGGCAAAAATCTACACGAGAGCACAACTTTAAGGGGAGCAAGGGCATCATATTAGAAATAGCGCAACTATTTAGGGGGAGTGTTACAATGAAAAGGGGCTAGAACTTAAGGGAAGAATGCCATGAATACAAACTTCATGTTTTTAAGAGGGAGTGCTACCTAAATGTCAATAAAACGCATGGACACAAAAGAGTTGTTCACATACCTGTTCCAAAGGTTCAGTAGACACAACTGATCCTACCCCAGGAACAAACCCCGAGTGTATGTGAGGGTATTGAGCGTATCACGATGACATCCTTACAACTCAACCACAAACTATCCGGGCCATAACCATATAGGTACAGGACTGATTTATCAGATCCCGGGTAGAAGACGCTTCATCTGGTCCAAAGGCGCATGCACAACCCTTCCTAGCTACACATTTGTCTCCCTAAAGGCACACGTTTCAATATCTCACGGGGAACCGCATAAGCTATCACTGTTTTATTTGGAAACAGGAGATATTGAACAAAGTGGTCAACAGCCCCACACCACGACTTTCTTGAACACGTAAATGTCTAGTGTGTCCTCATAGCCAAAATATCTTTTAAAATTTTCTAGGACACATACATTCTTTTACACACATATTGCAGGTCAACGTGACCATGCCAGAACTTCTGTAGACGCATCATTAAATGATGTGCTTCCATGATCAGAAGGAAGTCCTGCCATTGCAACATAAAAACAACAACGGTAGCAGGCCATCTTCTGGAGCACGACTCTAGAACGATGTCAACGGGTTGCCTATGTGGCCCCGTAGTCCCTTCAAATGCAAGTCTGTGTGACTTTGCACCAACGACCAAGAGTGACATCGAGGGATGCCTCACGATGATCGGTCGTCCGTCCCGTTTTCAGGTACTTCATCTGGAATTCAATGCCAACACGTTCAGCGTACACTCAGGTTCACCTTGATCACACAGCATGACGATACAAATGAATCGCTATGAGGGGGAGAAGTATATCAACGAGGCCAAGCACGTGAACTCAAGAAGCCAAGCTTTCAATGCACGTGCTGAGCCACAACAAACAAGACCTCTCTCCATGGTTCGAGCAAACACGACAAGTCAATGATGATGATCCGCACGACTCTGATATATGCAAGAAGGTGACGAATATGCAAGTTCCAAAGAAGAAAAAGAGGGTGCATGTAATTAGGGGGAGATTGAAGATTCTCCAGATGCCCTCAGCTATTTTCTTCAAACAGCAACAAAGACCGTGTCAAATTAAAAGTTGAACTCAAAGGGGGAGATTGTTAGGAATCTTTCTGTTGTGTTCAAATAAAGATGAAGACTGAAGATTGTCAAAGACAAAGATAACCGGCGCTTCAATGACAATTGAATACTAAGGGGGAGATTGTTGGAAATATTTTATAGTGTTCAATATCATGTTATCTTTATCTAAGGACTTAATTGTAATATATGTAAATATAGGGACTAAAGTGTAAATATATCAAAGTATGCTTTGGTATATATAGGGCAAGTGTGTGTAAAATACACATAACTTGAGTTTAGCTTTCTCTCACTAGAAATCTCTCTCACCATTACATAATTAGGGTTGAATTGTAGAGAGAGAAAGAGGTTAATTGGAGAGAAAGTTTGTGATTAATGAAGATTTGATTGATAATTACCCAATCGCTTCCGCTCGATCATCTTCAAGGTAATTTTGATTAGATCTATGCTCGAGTTCATCGTTGGATGTTAAAAACGGACCTAACAAATGTACACTCCTACATGCTATCGGCTATGAGCCCAGAGCTGCAGCGTCAGCATGAGTTCATGAGTCTTAAAGAGATACAGGTGCATTTAGCTGAGCTTAATGGTGAGTCGTCTAGGAGCGCTCGCTACGCCATTACGCATACTCTCTTCAACACCAAGCTCGCAGAGGGTGGTGATGTCCATGCTCATTTACTGAAGCTGAATGAGCATATGGAGCGATTGGATGCGCTGGCATTTGGTTTACCTCACGAGGTAAAGATTGACGTCATACTACAGTCCCTCCCACCGTCCTTCCACCAGTTCGTGGTGAACTGCAACCTGAACAATCGGGAGTATTCGATACCTGACCTGATCAATTAGTTGGTTGCAGCCAGTACTCAGTATCGCAACGATAAGGGTAAGGGCAAGGAGGTGGCGCTTATTGTGACTACTCGGTCCAAGGGGTCGAAGAAGAAGCCGAGCAAGCATAGCGGGCCAAAGGGTAGAATCGCCAAGAAGGCGAAATCCAAGAAGGCTGTGAAGTCGGGCACGAAGCCCACTAACAAGTGCCTCCATTGCCAGCAGCTGGGTCACTGGAAGCGCGACTGTCCTAAGCTGAAGGCGTCTTCTGATGCTTCAGGTAAGCAATTAGTTTTCGAAGCTAATTGTTCTGTGTATTCTACTTCATGGATACTTGACTCAGGGGCTAGCTCCCATATTTGTGTTTTGAACCAGGGTCTGGAACGAAGTAGGAAGCTTCGAGCTGGTGAGGTCTCGATCAACGTTGGCAGCGGACATAGTGTTGCAGCGACGCACGTGGGATCGAAGACTTTGCTTTTATCATCTTTGCATAGTTTAGTACTTTCTGATGTTTTGGTTTTGCCCAAGGGGCTTAAGAACATTATTTCGATTCCTGTTTTGAGCAGACTTAGTTATGAATTTCTATTTATTGATAATGTTTGCCATATTTATTTTAGAAATGAAAACATTGGAAATGCGACGTTAATAAATGGTTTATATTACGTCAACATAAGAGATAAGGTGGAAACTATAAATGCAATTACCAACTCGTCGACGGGGTCGAACGAACGATACATCTGGCACCTTCGACTGGGTCACGCTGGGGAAGCAAAGATTGACAAGATGGAAAAGGACGGCCTGATTCGCATAGCTAAGTCAGGCCCGATCCCAACTTGTCAGTCTTGCATCCTAGGCAAAATAACCAAGTCACCCTTCACAGGGACTTTTACTAGGGCCGCAGAAGTGTTAGGTTTGATCCACACTGATGTATGCGGACCGTTCAGGGTAACGGCCCGAGGTAATTGCCGCTACTTCATTACGTTTACGGACGATCAGTCCCGCTACAGGACTGTCTATTTGATGAGACAAAAGTCCGAAGCTCTTGAAATGTTCAAAGAGTACATGGCGTTAGTGGAGAAGCAAACTGGCAAGGTCATTAAAGCCGTTCGATCAGATCGAGGCGGCGAGTACATGAGCCTTGAGTTCGATGCATTTCTCAGAGAAAAAGGCATCGTTATACAGTTCTCACCTCCCGGTACGCCACAATTAAATGGCGCAGCCGAACGAAGTAACCGCACACTTTTGGATATGGTTCGGTCGATGATGAGTTACACAGATCTCCCCATTTCGTTATGGGGTTATGCTTTAGAGACAACATCCTATATCCTTAATAGGATACCTACCCGTTCTGCCGACAGGATCCCTTACGAAGCTTGGCATAATCGTAAGGCAAGCCTGAATCACACTAGGATTTGGGGTTGCCCCGCCTTTGTGAAAAAGTTACAGGCAGACAAGTTAGAATCAAGGTCGATTATGGCCAGATTCGTCGGATACCCCGAGGACTCAATTGGGTACTACTTTTACGTTCTAGACGAACACAGGGTGTTTGTCGCTTTACGCGCAACCTTCATGGAAGAAGAGTTCATTAGCGAAGGCGGTAAAGGACGTGAAATAACTCTTGGTGAGTTAAGCGACGAATCAACTCCAGTTGTTACAGAGTCGTTGGACGACGTTCCAGAAAACCCGGCTCAGCCGCAATTGCGCAGGTCTAGTAGGATATCTCAGATGCCTGAGAGATATGGTATGGTACACGTCGAGCATGGGGATGCTGCGATTGAGGGATGCGTCGGGGACGATCCCGTCACCTACGACCAGGCAATTACCGGTACAGACTCCCTCAAGTGGCTTGAGGCTATGCAAGCCGAAATGGACTCTATGTATTCAAACCAGGTTTGGACACTTGCAGACCTACCCAATGGTTTTAGACCGATCGGGAACAAATGGATCTAAAAGAAGAAGATTGGATCTGACGGACAGGTGGAAACGTACAAAGCTAGGCTTGTAGCGAAAGGGTATAGTCAAAAAGAGGGTATTGACTATGAGGAGACTTTTTCACCAGTCGCGATAATAAAGTCCATTCGCATTATGCTTGGGATAGCAGCATACTATGACTACGAGATCTGGCAGATTGACGTAAAGACCGCGTTCCTGAATGGATTCCTCCAAGAGGAGATCTATATGGAACAACCCAAAGGTTTTACGTCATTGGGATGCTTTCAGAGGTCAAAGCTTGGCTTTCAACCGAATTCTCTATGAAAGACCTGGGAGAAGCGACCTATACTCTAGGAATACGCCTATTTAGAGATAGGGCGAAACGGTCAATTGGCTTATCTCAGGCCCTTTACTTAGATAAAGTCCTTAAAAGGTTTAAGATGGACGACTCTAAGAAAGGGTTCTTACCTATGAGGCATGGGATTCATCTCTCAAAGGCTATGTCTCCTCGCAACGAGGTACAAAGACAAGAGATGAGTGGAGTCCCCTATGCTTCGGCTGTGGGTAGCCTGATGTACGCGATGCTTTGCACGCGACCAGACATAGCGTACGCTGTGAGCGTAGTGAGTAGGTTTCAGGCCAACCCTGGTAAGGAACACTGGGCGGCGGTAAAGACAGTCCTGAAGTACCTTAGATGGACTATGGACTTGATACTGATTTACGGCCCAGGAGAATCTGAGGTAGATGATTATACGGATTCGGACTTCCAATCAGATGTGGATGACCGAAAGTCTACTTCGGGTTTTTTTTATACGCTCAATGGTGGCGCAGTAACTTGGAAGAGTTCCAAGCAAAGCACGACTTCTGATTCCACCACTGAGGCGGAGTATATAGCGGCTTCAGAAGCTGCCAAGGAGGGTGTTTGGATACGCAAGTTCTTAGAAGAACTGCAGGTGGTACCTAGCATAGTGGATCGTCCGTTACCATTGTGGTGCGGCAATAGCGGAGCGATCGCACAAGCTAAGGAACCCCGTGCTCACAGTAAGTCCAAGCACATAGAGAGAAAATACCACGTGTTACGTAGGTTCGTTGAAAATGGCTCTATAGCCGTGCAGAAGATCGCCTCAGCAGAAATGTGGCGGACCCGTTCACGAAGCCACTGTCTCAGGCAGTGCTAGATCGTCACCTCGATAAAATGGCGTTGAGATACTATAGCGCGTGGCATTAGTGCAAGTGGGAGATTGTTGAGGTTTATGCCCTAGATGCCGTACGAGGATTAGATAGTACGAGGGCATTAGTGTAATTTTGATGTGTTTAACATTTGTAATTGAATTATTTGTTAATAAAATTATTATTGTTTGTTTATTGTCGGAATTAGCATGACAAACAATACAAAGGCAGATTATTATTTCGTCTAAATAAATTAACCTTGCAGTAGGGTAATAAGACGAATTAATAAAACCCCAATATTTACAGTTCAGTTACTGATTCTGTGGGGACAGAGTGGGGGCACCAGTAAGCTGACATACTGTAATATTAAATTAAGTCCACAAGTCTTAGTCTCCAGTAGGGTGACTGGATTGACGAGTACGACTTGTTTGTCGACGGGTCCAAAGTGGCTGTGCCAACCATTCACTTGGGAAGTGGGAGCTCGTGACATTGATACAAGACGAATAAGGGGATTGTCTGTATTTGGACACTGACTCGTAATCGAACGATCACACGCTGGTAAAGTCGCTGATCGATCAATTGACTATAGTAGTCTACGTGAACCTTAGACCGAAAGGGTTTAACCCGGGGTTGGTCTTAAGGTCTTGATTTGTCACTAGTTTGTTAAGCCCAAATTGCATGAAGCAAGGGTCTGCGGCGAAATGCGGTCTTGACTTTTCGACGTGATTGCCGGTTATACCGCTGAGCGGGATTTACGGCCTTGATTAAATTCAGGGTTAACGTCGTATGCAGTTTCGATGTGCGGGAAATTACCTAAGCCTCTGGCCAGAGCATATAACTGACTCACGAGTGTCGTGGATGGCAGTTTTGGTAAATGTCACCCACACGAACATCATAGAGTCGAGTCCTGTAAGTTCGACTACGCGTTACTTTCACTCGACCGGGACAAACGTAAAGGGTTTATACGTAGTACGATAATCTATAGTCGGTTCGTGAATCATACCTATTCGTACTCATACTCGGGATCGGTTCGGTACCACGGGGCTGGCTAGGTGAATACCGAACTCCTGGATTCCTCCCAGAGCCGGTTGAGACGAACCAAGAGAGTCGGGCTTAAAAAGGGCAACCGACACAACGTCTATATGAGAATAGAGCAGGCTGGGGCCTGATTGAGAGATTAGGGTTTAGGGCTTGGCCAAAATCCTAAATGACCGAAAATGTAGAAAAATCGCGTGAGGGGCAAAATGGTCTTTTCACCTCACGAAATATTTTGGAAATATTATATTGGATATTTAATATTTAGTATATGATTTAAATATGATTTAAATCTTTATTATTGTTTTAGAAAAATAATAATATTTAATTTAGAATTAAATAAATATATATATTAGATATATAATAATCGATTTTTATTTGATAAAAATTTCGAAAATTAATTAAATATATATATTGGATATTATATTTAAATATACTAAATATAGAATAAATATTTATTTATTTAATTGAATTTGAATTTTGAGTTTGAATTCAAAAGAGAAAGACCAAGTCAACAAGTGACTTGGTATGCTTATTCTCACCCACCTTACTTGATTTTTCGGCCACCCTAACAAGTATAAAAGGGTTTTGATTTTTGAATCAAAACCCTAAGTTATTCTAAGTCATTTTTCGAAAAAGAAAAAGAAAGAAACTAGGGTTTCATTCACCCTCTCTCTCTCGTCTCTCATCTCTCTCGCCATCTTTCTCACTCGGCCGCGTGTGACAAGGAGGCTCGGGGTGTTCTTGACCTAGCTGCCTACAGCAAGGGCAGCCCCGCGACGTGTGTTGGTGCCGGCGTGATGATCTTGCCCCGTTCGTGCGCTTATTGGTGCTAGGAGAGGGATACTACATCCCGGGGATTCAAAGGATTTGTAGCTCGCCATCTTCTTGTATTCGTCAAGGTATCATGGCTGTAAAACCCTTTCTATTTCGTGTTTATCTTCTCGTGTTATTATCGAGCGGTCGAAGGGAAGGCGGGAATCCCTTAAAGTTTTAAAATTCCGTCGTTCAAGGAACGAGGGCCTCGGGCCCCTACGGGGATTCCCAACAATCTCATGCACGCGTTTTCTGCAATAAGGCTGATCGCCGTGGGTATTAGACGCGGCGTTGCGGGTAATAGACGCGCGTCGCGGGTATTAAGCGCGACGATTTCCATTATTTAAGCATTGCATTTTCTTGTTATTTTTTCATAAGTTCGGAAACTATTAAAACATCATAATATGGTGTTTGTCCAAATTCAAGTAGTTGTCTTTTTTGGCGGTGAAATCATATATGAATCAAACACCGTTCGATATAGTATTCAACCCATTGGTTTTCGACGAATTCCCTGCGATACCAATTTTTGTCATTTTTTGGGCATGTTGTACGAGATGACTTCCGTTGACAACATTTTGTTCTCTTTAACCGTTCGTGTGAAGAATGAATAATATCAACATTCTCGTCTTTATCAGAAGCTGTTACGAATTTCTTGCGACGCCGAGCTCACATACTTCTTGGATCCTGATGCCGAACTAGATTATATTGAGGTCATTGTTGAGGCAAATGAGAACGTCCGATTCGATCTTAATGAAGACTCCCCCGACGAATACACAAGTATCGCACCGAGTTATACATTTCCTAACATCTCAGGCGTTACTCAAGGCTTGAATAACATTACGTTCCACGCTCCTCATGAAGACATACCTTCGAGTAGCCGGGGTATTCCTAATATTTCGACAATGGCGCAGCCTGAGATCGTGCATGAAGCCGAGCACAACAGTGACGTTAGCGATTCTGAAGCCGATGACGAGGGAGGGTCACTAGATGATTTTCCAGATCCCGCAGAAGACGAAGATGATAATGATGGTAATGACGATGGTCGGACGACTGACACGCCGATACAAGAAGATGATACCCGAGCGCTTTATCAAACAATCCCATTTCATTCCACATATCAAATGGCGCCCCCAGAAGTTCACGAAGACGGTGGGGATTTTTACGATAGGGACAATCCCAGTTTTGCCGTAGGTATGACTTTTAATAGCAAAGATCATTTGATAATTGCTGTTACCGATTACTCTTTGAGGGTTGTTAGGCGTGAGTACCACGTTCTTGAAAGTAAAAAAACCGCATGGAGCGTGAAATGCCATCATAGCGATGACTGTCATTGGAGATTACAAGCTTGCTTCAAACCGAAAAAAGGTTTTTGGAAGATAACGAGATATGGAGGACCACACACATGCTACATGACCTGAGTTGGCGAGCACGCATCGTAATATTTTGCGAAACACGATTGCGATATTAATCAACACAGTGAAGACCGACCCTCAGTATTACCCAAAAACATCCAGCAGCTCGTGAAGGATACATTTGGGTATGATATCCCATACATTCAAGCATGACATGGACTTAAAAGAGCGAAAGAAAATGTTTATGGCACTTGGAAAATATCAGTCCAACAGCTTCTCATCTTCATGAAAGCGTTGCAACGTTACAACCCCGAGACGGTCGTAAAGTGGGCTATATTTTTTGGGCATTCAAACCTTGTATCGATGGCTTTAAGCACTGTCGTAAGGTTGTCTGTGTTGATGGTACGCATTTATATTCAGAGTACGAACACAAAATGTTGATTGCATCAGCACTCGATGCAAATCAACATATTTTTCCACTTGCTTTCGCCATCGATACAAATGAAAGCCTACATTCTTGGAGATTGTTTTTGAACTTACTAAGTGTCCACGTACTGGAGCGTCAACGGGTATGCCTCATATCAGATCGTCATCCAGGTATTTGGCTTTATTTCTTTTTATTTTTATTTTTGTAGATCTTGTTACTTACAATCTACAATGCAGGTATACTTGCTGCAGTAAGAGACCTTCAAGCATTTAGGCCACCGAACCGTGTGCATCGTTTTTGTCTACGCCACGTGGTATCAAACTTTAACATAGAATTCAAAGATAAGGATCTGAAACAATTGTGCCATAGAGCTGGGATGGCGCATACACTGGAAAAGTTTAATCGAATTATGAATCACATTAAAGAGATCAAGGAAGAAGTGTGGGCGTGGTTGGACAAAATCGAAAAAGAAAAATGGACGTTTTCTCATGATGGTGGGCTTCGATGTGGTGTAATGACCACTAATATCTCGGAGGCCCTTAATGGAGTGTTCAAAGGAGGTCGTTGTCTGCCTCCGAAAGCAATAGTCGACTTCAGCTTTCATCGGTGCGTTAAATACTTTTGTGATCGATTTCAAGAAGCCTCCGCAACGATGGATAATTCTGAAAGTCAATGGTCTCTTTATGCGTGGAAGATGTTCAATATTTGGACAGAACACTCGTTTAATCATGTTGTATATCGATTCGACCCGTGTTTGCAAACAATCGAGGTTTTTACTTCTGCAGTGAATCAAAGAAAACATGTGGTAAACGTTCAAGAAAAGACGTGCACTTGTGGGAAATGGGACATGTATTCCATTCCATGTTCTCATGCCCAAGCAGCTTGTCGTATGTGGAATGTTCATAGCACGCAATATATTGCTCTTTTCTACAGCAAAGAAGCATACCTTAGAGCATACGAGGGATTTTTCCATCCACTATACGACGAGCGTTATTGGGCGCCTGCTGATTTTTCTCTTATACATAATGAGGCTCGACGTGGCCGAAGAGGCCCTGGTAGATATCGCAGTACTCGTATTCAGAACGAAATGGATCCAGGTGGTTCAAGGGGGAGAGCCAATCAAAGAGGTCGTGGAAGACGTTGATTTCGTGTGTTCAATTACTATTAAGTTTGCTGTAATTTTTTATTTATGTGTGTTTAACTATTTATATGTTTGATGTATTTTCGATTTTTATGTGTATTAAAGTAGTCTGAATGTTTGATGTTATTTTCACTTTATGTAAGTTTATGCTTATTATTATTATCATTATTATTTTTATTATTAGTATTGTGTTTATTTTATTATTATTATTATTATTATTATTATTATTATTATTATTATATTGTGTTTATTTTATTATAATTATTATTATTAATATTGCATTTATTATTATTATTATTATTATTATTATTATTATTATTATAACGTAAATACTGATAAATAAAATAAAAAGGATATATAATTTGTCTTAAACAAAATACATAAAAAAATATAATAACTATGGCATATAATGAGATCCGGTGCCACATCTACGAGGCCGTCGATCTCTACGCAAATGGCCACGATCAACAGGGGCTTCGTGCTGCTGTGGATGTTGTCGTTGATCCCGTGTAGGTGGTGATTGATGTGCATACGGCTGGTATGGCGGAGTCTCGTCATCGTAGCCTTACGGTGTCGGCGTCGCATATCCAACATCGTATAAACTAGTCCGAATACGTGAAGATGACGGGCCAGGATCTGGCATCATAGGACGTGAAGACGACGGTCCCGTGTTTTGTGTCGAAGGAATCTCGCTGAACTGTAGTAGCTGTCGCTGACGCCTGTCAATGATAAGCCGTTGGAGCTGATGTATAATATCTAAGCCCCCTTCCAGCTCACCATTACGGAGTCTAACCTCGGCCCGATCGACGTGCTCTCCCTGTTATATAATAGGTTAAAACATATAACCAAAAATAGAAAAGTTTTTCCAAAAACAACTAACCATCACGTCGATAAACGCACTGTCTCCCATCTGCAAACCTCGCTGCATGTGAATTGTCGATGGAGATATGTAACGACGAGTGATGGATCGGTACCATACAAAATAATTTGGGGTGCACTGCATTCCATCACCTATCTCCATCGCATCAAAAATCCTCTTGTTTCGAGACAACCAATAGGCTTCATATTTGGCGTGTTGTGATCTCCAATCTCTTCCATGCATATTGCGAATATTGAATTGATGAAGATCAATATTTAAGAACTCCGAAACCCGGGGGACGGACTGAACCATTCCGAACTGTCGGACCACGCGGTCAGCGTAATGCCACTCAACTGTTATAACATATGAGTGGACACGACGAACGACAACAAGGGGGTCAACGTTCAGGTCTCAATGCCATAATCTCCGGTGTCTGATTATCATACGAAATCCACACAAACTGCTCCATCGACATGCCATCGAGCGACTCTCGTATCGCAAGAAAATTAGAATTCATCGAGGACGTGTGATTCAACAACACATTCCACCTGAATAAGATATACATGATTATTTGAAACGAAAATTTAAATATGAAAAATCCACCAAATTCAAAAAAATAAATAGCTCAACAATACCTCGCAGCGTGTGGCGGAATGAGCAACTCAATTCCATCGATGACGGTGGGTAACATCTCCACTCGAGGCTGAACAACAATGTGTTGTACGGGTAATATATGCATCCATGTCCATACCTTCACAAAAAATTCACCAAATCAGTCAGTCAATTTATTTGCGCCGTAAAAAAAATCGGATTAATAAAACATCGTACCTGAAGCAACCGCAAAGCTCCACCAATATTCATCTTCCGCTTCTGACACGATGTACACAGCTCTCTGTACAGAAATGCTAGAACGGCACTACCCCAGCTGTAGGCGTGCACCTCATCGATGTTCTCGAGCAGTGGAAGGTATGTCATCGTTGTACTACCTCCGCTGGAATCGGGAAACATCACTGCTCCAATGAGTAAGAGTGCGTATGCCCGTGCGTGCTGTTCTACCTCAAGGTCAGTGCTCTCGTCGTCGATCGGATTGGCTTCTAACCAGTCCGCAAATTTCCTCAAAGACAACTTTGTTCCCTGGTACGCAGCTTTTGGAGGTCTGTAACCAGTCAGTGCCTCGCAGTAATCGAGCCACTGTTCCAATGTTTTACGGGGGATCATACCGCTAACGGAAATACCATCTACGGGGAGCGCCCACAGAACACCGACGTCCTCTAAATAACGGTAGCCTCCCCCACCGGTAAGTGGAATGTGTGTGTCTCCCTTCTCCACCTTTCTACTAGCGCCGTAATTAAATATGGATCTGTTTTTTGAGATCCACAGCTGTAGACGCCATACAACGACATCACATTCAACTTCTCCAAAACACGACCGTGCAAATGCACCGGTCGTAAAGTCTTACCCCATACTACACCTTCCAAACCCCTCACGGTCAACGGAGTGTCTAAAGCATTATCCGTATTAGATAGCACATCGTTACAACGATGACTATCCTGAAATATCAACAACGACCGTTCCACTGGACCGTAAAATTCATCCGTATCCATCCTAAGTCGAGCGACAACAAGTCAAAATCCAAACAAATATCAACGAAATCAATAAATAATGTTGCAAAAAAAAAATTCATTGTACCTAAAATCGGGGCAACTACGGCGAGATCCACGAAACACCGAGCTCAATGGCGGAGGGCTGATGCGGGTCACGGAGGGGTCCATGGGCACGGGTCACGGTAGGGCTGAGACAGAGAGCCACGGCGGGGTTGGGTCGCAGGGTAGAACGGGTCATGATCAGGCTAAGACGGTCGCCGTTCACGGCGGGGCTGAGGCAGATCGAGGTGGCGCGGTGGAGGTCGGACGCGGGTCACAGCGGCGACTCAAGGCGGCGTGACGGTGGAGGTCGGATGCAGGGCAGTGCGGGTGGGGCTGAGGCGCCGCGGTTCACGATGCAGGGTCGTACGGGTCACGTCGGATCTGTGGCAGAGAGAGGTGGCGCGGCAAAGTTGGCCGCGGGGCAGAGTGAGTCAAGGATGTCGGGCGCGGGTCATGGCAGCGACTCAAGGTGGTGTGGAGGAGAGAAAAGAAAAGGGAAGAAGGAAAGTTTTAAAATTCTGCATCGTCGCGTCCATTAACAGCGACGCCGCATTTAATACCTACGACGAGTTGTAGAATGGGCCAAAACCTTAAAGCCCAAACGATGACGGGCCATTTAATTTTTAGCCCAAATTTGAAAGGAGTCGCATCCATTGGGCACGTCGCCGGGTCTATTAGACGCGGCGTCGCGGCCATTACACACGATTTGTCCTATTTTGTTAATTTTTTTCAAAATAAACCTATTTTATTAATAGATAAAATAAGACTTATTTTATTAAAAAACGCTCAATATGTATACCAAACAGAGGTTGAGAGGTAAGATTCAAGATCGGCTGCTTCGATGTGATGATGTTATGATAGAAACGTTTATGGTGAAAAATAATTTAAAAATAATGTTCTCAACTCATATTTCAAAACACAAAAAGTAATGATAAATTTACATTGGCGAATATAAATGGGATTTTTCGAGTAAAATACCTAATTTAATTTTAAACTTAAGATTCAGTCACCGTGAATCTTATTTTGTGAATATATACTGCCATGTGGCAAAAAATTTATTTCAATTCCCTCATATTCAGATTATCATACTACCCTTTTAAGTCCCTTATGTGCAAATTATTACATTACCCTTGTCTTTTCCAAATAAATATATAAAAAAAGAAATTACAGTGAGTTGAAGTTGGAGAATACACAGCGAAGCAAAGCCAGAGGACGAAGCTTAAACTTTTTACCATTAATCAGGTCGTTGGCACTACTCGATTCTCAATCACTCCTTCTGCCACGATCAGTTGCCTTCAACCACCAAACTACCATAGTTCAGGTACGATTAGGTATATTTTTCCCCATTTTGCTTCATTTGGCATTCAATAAATGTGAATCAATTTGTATTTATGTGTCTTGGCATATGGGTTGTGGGTTTATGATGATTGAGATTTGAGACGAAAAAAAAGATTTTTTGCAATTTGATTAAGTTGTGATAATGTTCCTAAAAGATTTTTTATATAGCTTCCAGTTGTTTTCTATAATCGTGTGCCTCATTGCCTCATTGCCGAATATACTTCGTCCAATATGTTTCAGACATTGCACCAATGGAACCGAGACATGGCAACACGAGTTTATCATTTGTCGGAAGTTGTCGATATATCAATGACCTTTATTTGATCTCAATTCCTAATGGTATAAACCCGATTGAGATCTTCCTGAGTTTACCGAAAAAATGTGATTCCATTAGTTATGAATCAACATTATTGCAATACATAACACCTCATGAGAACATTGCCGTAACATTGAGCGAAGATGATGATGTCCGGAACATGATAGACCTCCATTGTTGTCTGAAAATGAAAATAATAAATCTGAAGGCATCCCCAAAAAATGATCCCAGTCAAAATACACAGAGGTATTTTATTTTCGAATTGTTATTGTGTTCAGTTAAAAGATATCGACTTACTTAGAGTATCCGAGATGAGCTTCAATTTCATCACGCAAAATTCGAAAAACTGCACTGTTGGAAATCCTGGTAGGGTCGCCGGACCCTCGTTCCTAGAACGGTGAAAGTTTAAAATTATTCGGGATTCCGACCTATCCCTAGGTGTTGGGAATCCCGATAGGGTCCCCGGGTCCTGGTTCCTAGAACGGCGGAAGTTTAAAATTTTTTGGGATTCCGCCTTTTCCCTTGGACCGCTTGGTATTAACACGAGAACATACGAAAAGAGAAGGGTTTTACATCCATGATACCTTGACGAATACAAGACGATGGCGAGCTACAAACCCTTCGAATCCCCGGGATGTAGTATCCCTCTCCTAGCATCAAAACGCTCACGAACGGGGCAAGATCGTCACGCCGGCACCAACACACGTCGCGGCCGAGGCTTGCTTAAGGCGGCTAGACCAAGCTCGGCGGCTTCTCCTCTTCACACGCACGCTGCGCGCACCACGAGAGAAAGAAAGGGTCGAGAGATGTTAGGAATCCATTTCTAGTGCTCAAATGTCATGTTATCTTTGTCTAGGGACCAAATTGTAGTTTATGATAAATAGGGACTGATGTGATATATACCAAAGTATGCTTTGGTATATATAGGGCAAGTGTGTGTATTTTACACATAACTTGAGCACACCTTGAGCGAGGCTCTCTCTCATTTTAATATCTCTCTCTTCATCATAGTATATTAGGCTTAATTGTGGAGAGGTATATGGATTGCTTGTAGAGAAAGCTATTGGATTAAATGAAGATTGATTGATGATTATCTATTGCTTCCGCGCACTAATTACAAAGGTGAGTCAATCGATCTTAATTCTCAAGTTCAAGTTCATCTTAATTCGTTGGATGTTAAATCTGGAACCTACAATTGGTATCAGAGCAGACTTGTTTGTTGATTCTGTGTTAAATCTGCTTTGATTGAGCCTAATTTGCTGATTTGAGTTGAATCGCTGATGTTTGAAGTGACTTTGGTTCGACACTGTTCTATCTGATTTTCGCCTGATTTCTGTGTTAATCCAGTGTTAATTGTGTTAATCGAGTGATAGGTAAGCTGCGTCGATGCCTATTGTTCGATAATTGTGCTCTGATTAAGCAGAAATTAGGATTTGAGTGAAAAATAGGACAGTTTGCTGGTTTTCGCCAGATGAATGGCTGTTTTTGCCAGTTGAACAGCTGTTTTCGCCAGTTGAACAACTGTTTTCGCTACATGAACAACGGTTTTCGCTACATAAACTAGTATTTTATAAGCTAAATCGGTGTTTACTTGTTTAATTACGTGTTTTTTTTAGCTGATTTGACTTATTAGCGAAAACCAAACCTTTTCAGCGAAAACCAGTTTTCGCTAGATTTATTGGCGAAAACCTTAAAGCTTTTCGCCATATACTGTTTCAGCGAAAACCTCAAAAGTTTTCGCCAGACACTCAGCGAAAACCTATAACTTTTCGCTATATATACTGTTTCAGCGAAAACCTAAACTTTTCGCTACATGTCTTAGCGAAAAGTTCATTCCTAGGGAAACCAGTGGCCAGCGAAATCTTAAAACTTTTCGCCAAACACTGTTCACACGAGAAGTTTTAGAGTTCACAACTTAGCGAAAACCTAATCTTTTCGCCACTTAGCGAAAACCTCAAAGCTTTTCGCTATATACTGTTCCAGCGAAAACTTCATTTTAGCGAAAACCTAAGCTTTTCGCCAGAATTGATAGCGAAAACCTAAAGCTTCTCGCTAATACTGTTCACGCGAGAAGTTTAACTTTTCATCACTTAGCGAAAATCTAAGCTTTTCGCCAGAATTAATAGCGAAAACCTAAAGCTTCTCGCTAATACTGTTCACGCGAGAAGTTTAACTTTTCATTTCTTAGCGAAAACCAGAGCTTTTCGCCAGCTACTGACATAGCGAAAACCAGAGCTTTTCGCTAGTTACTGTTTGATCGGAGACCTGAAGCTTTTCGCCACTTATATTTAGAGCGAAAAACTAGAACCAATCATAGTTGACTAAAAGTCAAAATAAATTGAAAATCAAAATAAATCAGCTAAGACTTTAAGTCAATATTTTTTTAATCAACAAAACAAGACGATCAATATAACATCCAACATATTTTTAGTCAAAATTAAAATTTCCAACATTCTGTAAAACCAATACAATATCTGTGAACTTAATATTGGTTTTTGAGCTGAAACACTAATATTGGAGAACTATTCGAAATTAGTCAAAATTAAAATTTCCAACATTCTATACCAATTATAATTTGCAAAATTAATTGGTCTGAACTGAAAAGATAAAATGGATAATTACTTAAGCGAAAATGATCTAGAACTTAAAGAAATCAAACACAACCTAGATCTAATTGAAAAATTATTAAATAAAAAATATCATAAGAAAAAGTCTTTATCTTCTTCATCTTCCTCAACAAGCTCAAAAACTTCAAGCTCAAAACATAAGAGAATACAATCTGAAATTATAGAACCTAACAATTCTCATGAACAAAAGATTATAAAAGAGCTAGAAGATAAACTCGCAAATAATGAGCGTATCCTAAGAAATCATTTATTAGAAGAAGATAATCTTAGGAGATGCTTAGATAGTGCAAATGAAAAAATAATAAGTTTAACAACTAAGGCAGACTCACAAGAAACAAAAATATGTGAATTAAAAACTACTTTGTCTGCGTGCGAGGAAGAAAAACAAGGACTTTTACAAAAATTCTCATCCACAAACAATGAAAAGGAAATGGTCAATAAATTAGAAGCAAGGCTAGCTAATAACGAGCGTGTTCTAAGAAAACATTTAGAAGTTGAAGCTAGTCTTGAATGTCAATTGACCAATGCTAAAGATGAGCTTGTGAAATTAAAATTTAAGGCAGAAAATAATGAACCGAACATATCTGAATTAATAACAAACATAGCTGCCTATAAAGAAGAAATTAAAAATCATCAAGCTCAGAATAAATGTCTTTCAGAAGAATGCAATAAATTACGCTTTAAAAATAAAGAACTCGAAATACTTATTGCAAAGAAAGAAACTGAGCTAAAATTGTCTCAAAATAAATCCACTCAAACAAATGAGATAATGCCTATCAAAAAGGAACATTCTATACAAACTATAAAACCCGAATTTAATTGTGAAAATCCAGAAACCGAACGCAAAATTGCCGAGTTAAATTCTCTTCTGGAATCGCAGCAAAAAGGGTTTCAAGCTAAAATTGATGAACTTCAAAAGGAGAATACATTTCTCAAAAATTCCTACAAAATAGGCGCAACCTCAACTTCTTACTCTGTTAAAAGCGAACCATTAAAAAACATATCTCCAAAACAGAATAAGAAAACACCACGAATGACTAAAGCTATCAAGAAAGAAAGAATTGAGGAAGATAAATCATTTTTTATCAAAACAAGCGAAAATGTTTCCTCCTCTATTTCTTAAAAGGTAATTTCTAAAGTCATTCAAAAGATAAAGAAAGAAAGAATAAAGAAAGAAGCTACAAATATTAAAACAGACAATTCTACATTTTTTACTAAAACTGAAATATCCAATAATAATAATTGTCTGACAAATAAAAGTAACTCATTTTATGAAAACACCTATGTGAATGATGTGATTCTTCCTAATAGGAAATACGACAATTCTATATTGAATGCTATTGATTCTATTAGTTCGTATTCCTATCTCAAGTACCCAGTCAAAGTCAAATCAGAAAAACATCTTCAACGACTGGCGAAAGAGAAAATTTTCTCAACTAACAATAGACACACATTCACCCGTGCTAAAAATGATAATTTCAGAACGGTACAAATTTGAAAACCTAAGCTAGAAATGGAAATAAGTAGTCCTAAACAAACGTGGCTTCCTATGACTACTTTATCTGCTAATTTTAATTCCAAATTTGAACCTTATGAGCTTTATAAGATTACTGCTAATCAGGGAGGACCCGTCGAAAAACGGGTACCAAAGTCCCGCTAATTTGTTTTGCAGGATCCCGATTATGCGTAGGTCCTCGGGTTGCTTCACACGCATAATCGATATGAGCTGCAGGCAACCACCAATTCCCGACACGTGTGGTATTCGAGATTGCTCCACACCCGTGATCGGTATGAAATGTGAGCAATCATACTATATAAATAAATATTTTTTTTAGATTTTACATTAAAAAATAAAAAAAAAAAAAAAAAAAACTTTTCGCTAACTTTTCGCTCACTATTTCAGCGAAAACAGTTTTCAGCGAAAACCTTCTCTTTTCGCTAACTGTTTTCGCCATTTTTTTTATATATAAATATCTATATATATATAGGTATAATAAAAAATAATAATAAATAATAAAAAAAAAAAAAAAAAAACTTTTCGCTGAAAAGTCTAGCGAAAACCTCAAACTTTTCGCTAACTATTTCAGCGAAAACATTTTTAGCGAAAACTTTTACTTTTCGCCAACACTCAGCGAATTTGTTTTTTAGCGAGAACCTTTTCTTTTCGCTAATTGTTTTCGCCACATTATAAGTTTTTTAGTTTTCGCCAATTCCTTTAAAAAGAAAATATATACATATATAAAATATATATATAAATATATATAGGCCTGAAAAAGAGATAATAAAAAAAAAAAAAAAAAAAAAAAAAACTCTGAGCTTCATTGCTAAAAGAAGATGACTTGAATTTCATTGTCAAAATAGGTACATTACTGTCCTAGATAATAGACTTCATCTTTAGTATTGAGTTTCAAAGGAAGTCTAATGTATCATTCTTAGTACCTAAAAATTTGTCTATGTCGTCTTTACATTCTTTATATATTTAGATGGGGAGTGGATAGACAGATAGACAAGGCGCATGAACTTCAAAAGAGCACATTACTATAGTTCTCATATAACAAGCGTATATGGTTTAGGGCGAGTGATACCTATGAGTGCAGAAGGCACATTTAAGGGGGAGTGTTACTCCATGTATAAAGGGCGCTTGATCTTTGTAATATGCAATCCTCAAAAAGCGCATCTATTTAGGGGGAGCAGGGGCATCATATTGTTACAAGCGCACCATTTTAGGGGGAGAGTTACCTAAAACGGCGCAAGAGCTTAAAAAAAAAGGGGGATGCCCTGAAGACAACTTTCGTACTTTGACGGGGAGTGCTACCTCAACCCAAAAAGCGCAAAGACACAAAAAGAGGTGTTCACATACCTGTTCCCATGGTTCAGTTAATCCCAAACTGTACCTATCCCAGGAACAACCCCGAGTGTATGTGAGGGTTTTGAGCGAATCACGATATAATCATTACACCTCAACCACAAACTATCCGGGCCATAACCATTATAGGTACAGGACTGATTTTTCAGATCCCGGGTAGAAGACGCCCCATCGGGTCCAAAGGCGCATGCACAACCCTTCCTAGCTACTCATTTGTCTCCCTAAAGACAAGTGTTTCAATATCTCACGGGGAACCGCATATGCTATCACCGTTTCACTTTGAAGCGGGAGATATTGAATCTAGTGGTCCACAGCCCCACACCACGACTTTATTCTATGCACTTAAACGTCTAGTGTGTCCCATAGCCTAAAAAGTTTTCTATTTTTTTAGGACACATACATTATTTTTACACATACTATGCAAGTCTATGTGACCTAACCCGAACTTCTGTAGACACATTTCTGACAAATGTGCTTCTATGATCAGAAGGAAGTCCTGCCGTTGCAACATCAAAACAACAACGGTAGCAGGCCATCTTCTGGAGCACGACTCTAGAACGATGTCAACGGGTTGCCTATGGGGCCCCGTAGTCCCTTCAAATGCAAGTCTTTGTGACTTTGCATCAACGACCAAGAGTGACATCTAGGGATGTCTCACGATGATTGGTCGTCGGTCCCGTTTTCAGGTTACTTCATCCGGACTTCAACATCAACACGCTCCGCGCTTACACGAGGAATCACCTTGATCCGTAGGCATGACGATACAATTGAATCGCCATGAGGGGGAGAAGTATATCAAGGAGGCAAAGCACGTGATATCATTAAAGAAGCCGAGCTTACACCGCACGTGCTGAACCACAACAAATACGACCTCTCTCCATGGCATAAGCATAAACGAAGAGTCAATGTCCTTAGATCTGCACAACTCTGATCTATGCAAGAAGGTGATAAAAATTCAAAGTTGCAAAGAAGAAAGGGGGAGCATGTACATAGGGGGAGAAAGAAGATTCTCTAGAAGCCCTCAACCTTTACTTCAAGAAGCAACGAGGAACGTGTCTAATCCACAATTGAACACAAAGGGGGAGATTGTTAGGAATCATTTCTTGTGTTCAATCGATGATGAAGACTGAAGATCATTAAAGACAAAGACTATTGGCGCTCCAATGACATTTGAACACTAAGGGGGAGATTGTTAGGAATCCATTTGTAGTGCTCAAATGTCATGTTATCTTTGTCTAGGGACCAAATTGTAGTTTATGATAAATAGAGACTGATGTGATATATACCAAAGTATGCTTTGGTATATATAGGGCAAGTGTGTGTATTTTACACATAACTTGAGCACACCTTGAGCGAGGCTCTCTCTCATTTTAATATCTCTCTCTTCATCACAGTAGATTAGGCTTAATTGTGGAGAGGTATATGGATTGCTTGTAGAGAAAGCTATTGGATTAAATGAAGATTGATTGATGATTATCTATTGCTTCCGCGCGCTAATTACAAAGGTGAGTCAATCGATCTTAATTCTCAAGTTCAAGTTCATCTTAATTCGTTGGATGTTAAATCTGGAACCTACAAGAGAAGAGAGAGATCGAGAGAGGTGAGGAGAGAAAACCCTTGTTTTCTTTTCTTATGCCACAAAAATGACTTAGGGTTTATTTTAAAAACTAAAACCCTATTTATATCTCTAGGGGTCGCCGAATTTTTTGAAATAATAAATTAATAAATTAATATTAATTTTTATATTTAGTATATTTAAATATATAATATCCAATATATATATTTAATATTTTCGAAATTATACTACATAATAAATCGAAAATTATATATATCTAATATATAATTTTTATTTAATTCCAAATTAAATATTATTATTTTTCTAAAACAATAATAATGATTTAAATCAAATTTAAATCATATACTAAATATTAAATATCCAATATTATACTTCAAAAATATTTCGTGAGGTGAAAATACCATTTTGCCCCTCACTTGATTTAACCACAGTCAATCGAATATTTCGGCCATTTAGGGTCTCGGCCAAGCCCCAAATCCTAATCTCTCAATCCAGGCCCCAGCCTGCTCTATTCTCATATAGACGTTTGTCGGTTGCCCTTTTTACGCCCGACTCTCTTGGTTCGCCTCAACCGGCTCTGGGAGGAATTCAAGAGTTCGGTATTCACCTACCCAGCCCCGTGTTATCGAACAGATCCCGAGTTGAGTACGAATATGTGTAATTAACGACCGACTATAGATTGTCGTCCTACGTATAAACCCTTTACGTTTGTCCCGGTCGAGTGAAAGTCACGCGTAGTCGAACTTACAGAACTCGAGGCTATGATGTTCGTGTCGGTGACATTTACCAAACTGCCCTCCACGACACTCTGAGTCGGTTAGGTGCTCTGGCCAGAGACTTAGGTAAATTCCCGCACATCGAAACTGCATAGGACATTAACCTCGAATTTAATCAAGGACGTAAATCTCGCTCAGCGGTTCAACCGGCAATCACGTCGAAAAGTCAAGACCGCATTTCGCCGCGGACCCATTCTTCGTGCAATTCGGCCCTAGCAAACTAGTGACTAATCAAGACCTTAAGACCAATCCCGAGTTAACCTTTTCGATCTAAGGTTCACGTAGACTACTATAGTCAATCGATCGATCAGCGACTGTCCCATCGTGTTATCGTTCGATTACGAGTCAGTGTCCAAATACAGATAATCCCCTGATTCGTCTTGTAACAATGTCACGAGCTCCCACTTTCCAAGTGAACAGTTGGCACAACTGTTTTGGACCCGTCGACAAACAAGTCATACTCGTCATATCCAGTCATCCTACTGGAGACTAAGACTTGTGGACTTTATTTAATATTACAGTAGTCAGCTTACTGGTGCTCCCTCTCTGTCCCCACAGCTGTAAATATTGGGGTTTTATTAATTCGTCTTATTACCCGACTGCAAGGTTAATTTATTTAGACGAAGTAATAATATGCCTATTGTATTATTTGTCAAAACTCAAATCGACAATAATAAAAACGTAATTCCATTATCAAATAATCCAATTACAAATGTTAATTACAACAAAATTACACTAATGCCCTCGTACTATCTAATCCTCGTACGGCATCTAGGGCATAAACCTCAACAATCTCCCACTTGCACTAATGCCACGCGCTATAGTATCTCAACCCGATTTTATCGAGGTGACGATCTAGCACTGCCTGAGACAGTGGCTTCGTGAACGGGTCCGCCACATTTCTGCTGAGGCGATCTTCTGCACGGCTATAGAGCCATTCTCAACGAACCTACGTAACACGTGGTATTTTCTCTCTATGTGCTTGGACTTACTGTGAGCACGGGGTTCCTTAGCTTGTGCGATCGCTCCGCTATTGCCGCACCACAATGGTAACGGACGATCCACTATGCTAGGTACCACCTGCAGTTCTTCTAAGAACTTGCGTATCCAAACACCCTCCTTGGCAGCTTCTGAAGCCGCTATATACTCCGCCTCAGTGGTGGAATCAGAAGTCGTGCTTTGCTTGGAACTCTTCCAAGTTACTGCGCCACCATTGAGCGTATAAAAAAAACCCGAAGTAGACTTTCGGTCATCCACATCTGATTGGAAGTCCGAATCCGTATAATCATCTACCTCAGATTCTCCTGGGCCGTAAATCAGTATCAAGTCCATAGTCCATCTAAGGTACTTCAGGACTGTCTTTACCGCCGCCCAGTGTTCCTTACCAGGGTTGGCCTGAAACCTACTCACTACGCTCACAGCGTACGCTATGTCTGGTCGCGTGCAAAGCATCGCGTACATCAGGCTACCCACAGCCGAAGCATAGGGGACTCCACTCATCTCTTGTCTTTGTACCTCGTTGCGAGGAGACATAGCCTTAGAGAGATGAATCTCATGCCTCATAGGTAAGAACCCTTTCTTAGAGTCGTCCATCTTAAACCTTTTAAGGACCTTGTCTATGTAAAGGGCTTGGAATAAGCCAATTGACCGTTTTGCCCTATTTCTAAATAGGCGTATTCCTAGAATATAGGTCTCTTCTCCCAGGTCTTTCATAGAGAATTCGGTCGAAAGTCACGCTTTGACCTCTGAAAGCATCCCAATGTCGTTTCCTATCAAAAGGATGTCATCTACGTACAATACTAGAAACGACACCATGCTCCCACTGGTCTTCTTGTAAACACAGGGCTCATTTTCGTTCTTTATGAATCAGTAGTTCTTAACTACTTCATCGAATCGAAGATTCCAACTCCTTGAAGCATGTTTCAGTACATAGATGGACCAATTCAGCTTGCATACTTTTTGAGCATCTGCATCTTATGTAAAACCTTTGGGTTGTTTCATATAGATCTCCTCCTGGAGGAATCCATTCAGGAACGCGGTCTTTACGTCCATCTGCCAGATCTCGTAGTCATAGTATGCTGCTATCGCAAGCATAATGCGAATGGACTTAATCATCGCGACTGGTGAAAAGGTCTACTCGTAGTCCATACCCTCTTTTTGACTATACCCCTTCGCTACAAGCCTAGCCTTGTACGTTTCCACATGTCCGTCAGATCCAATCTTCTTCTTGTAGATCCATTTGTTGCCAATCGGTCTAAAACCATTAGGCAGGTCTACAAGTGTCCAAACCTGGTTTGAATACATAGAGTCCATTTCGGCCTGCATAGCTTCTCAAGCCACTTGAGGGAGTCTGTACCGGTAATTGCCTAGTCGTAGGTGATGGGATCGTCCCCGATACATCCCTCAATCGCAACATCCCCATGCTCGACGTGTACCATACCATATCTCTAAGGCATTTGAGATATCCTACTAGACCTGCACAATTGCGGCTGAGCCGGGTTTTCTGGAATGTCGTCTAACGACTCTGGAATAACTGGTGTTGATTCGTCTTTTAACTCACCAAGAGTAATTTCACAACCTTTACCGCCGTCGCTAATGAATTCCTCTTCCATGAAGGTAGCGCGTAAAGCGCAAACACCCTGTGTTCGTCTGGAACGTAAAAGTAATACATCATTGAGTCATCGGGGTAACCGATGAATCTTGCCATAATCGACCTCGATTCTAACTTGTCTGCCTATAACTTCTTCACAAAGGTGGGGCAACCCCAGATCCTAATATGATTCAGGCTTGCCTTATGATTATGCCAAGCTTCGTAAGGGATCTTATCGGTAGAACGGGTAGGTATCCTGTTAAGGATATAGGCTGCTATCTCTAAAGCATAACCCCACATCGAAATGGGGAGATCTGTGTAACTCATCATCGACCAAACCATATCCAAAAATGTTCGGTTCCTTCGCTCGGCTACGCCATTTAATTATGGCATTTTGGGAGGTGAAAACTATATAATGATGCCATTATCTCTTAGAAATGCATCGAACTCAAGGCTTATATATTCGCCTCCTCGATCTGATCGAACGGCTTTAATGATCTTGCCAGTTTGCTTCTCCACTAATGCTTTATACTCTTTGAACATTTCAAGAGCTTCGGACTTTTGCCTCATCAAATAGAGAGATCCGTAACGGGACGAATCGTCCGTAAACGTAATGAAGTAGCGGCAATTACCTCGGGCCGTTACGCTAAACGGTCCGCATACATCAGTGTGGATTAAACCCAACACTTCTGTGGCCCTTGTAAAAGTCCCTGTGAAGGGTGACTTGGTTATTTTGCCTATGATGCAAGACTGACAAGTTGGGATCGGGCCTGACTTCACTGTGCGAATCAGATCGTCCTTTTCCATCTTATCAATCTTAGCCTCCCCTGCGTGACCTAGTCGAAGGTGCCAGATGTATCGTTCATTCGACCCCGTCGATGAATTGGTGATTGCATTTACAGTTTCTATCTTATCTCTTAGATTGACGTAATATAAACCATTTATTAACGTCGCCTTTCCAACGTTTTCATTTCTAAAATAAATTTGCCAAACATTATCAATAAATCGAAACTCATAACCAAGTCTGCTCAAAACAGGAATCGAAACAATGTTTTTAAGCCCTTTGGGCAAAACCAAAACATCAAAAAGTACTAAAGAATGTAAAGATGATAAAAGTAAAATCTCTGATCCCACGCGCGTTGCTGCAACACTATGTCCGCTGCCGACGTTGATCGAGACCTCACCAGCTCGAAGCTTCCTACTTCGTTCCAGACCCTGGTTCAAAACACAAATGTGGGAGCTAGCCCCTGAGTTAAGTATCCATGAAGTAGAATACACAGAACAATTAGCTTCGAAAACTAATTGCTTACCTGAAGCGTCAAATGACGCTTCAGCTTATGACAGTCGCGCTTCCAGTGACCCAGCTGCTGGCAATGGAGGCACTTGTTCGTGGGCTTCGCGCCCGACTTCCCAGCCTTCTTGGATTTTCCCTTCGTCGCGATTCTACCCCTAGGCCCGCTGTGCTTGTTCGCCTTCTTTTTTGATCCCTTGGACCGAATAGTCGCAACAAGTGCCACCTCCTTGCCCTTAGGACTCCTATCGCTGTGATACTGGGTAAGGGCTGCAACCAACTGATTGATCAGGTCAGGTATCGAATACTCCCGATTATTCAGGTTGTAGTTCACCACGAACTGGTGGAAGGACGGTGGGAGGGACTGCAGTATGATGTCGATCTACTCCCGATTATTCAGGTTGTAGTTCACCACGAACTGGTGGAAGGACGGTGGGAGGGACTGCAGTATGATGTCGATCTTCACCTCGTGAGGTAAACCAAATGCAAGCGCATCCAATCGCTCCATATACTCATTCAGCTTCAGTAAATGAGCATGGACATCACCACCCTCTGCGAGCTTAGTGTTGAAGAGATCATGCGTGAGCGAATAGCGCGCGCTCGTAGACGACTCGCCATAAAGCTCAGCCAAGTGATCCTGCGTCTCCTTAGCACTCATGTGCTCATGCTGGCACTGAACCTCTGGGCTCCCAGCCGATAACATGTAGGCGTGAATCTTCCCAATATCCTCAGTCCACTTCTCATAGAACTGCAGGTCTTGCTCAGTCGATTGAGCATTTGGTGTCACAGGCGGCTCAATGTCCAAGACATATTCCAGTTTCTCTAACCTGAGGACGATCCTCAGGTTTCTAAGCCATTCAACATAATTTGGTCCCACCAAAGAATGTTTTTCCAATAATACGGATAAAGCGTTTATCATCGTATAAATAGAGAAGAAAATAAACTGCAGAAAGAAAACAAATAGTTAGGATTTGAAGTGTTTAATCAGACTAAAATAGGACTTTCAATTTTTCGTCTGACTCCCACAATTTTTCTCGAAAACCTGTTTCCCGTTAGGAATTTCGGAAACCTCTTTGAGTAGTTTCATAGTGGCGTTGATTTACCCACGATGCATCAAACTAGCCTCAACTTAACAGTTTATTGGTATATTCGATCAGCCAGGTCCGTGTCCCACACGATTCTATCACATAGAAGTTTCAACGAATTTGTCTCAGCCAGGGTCCCTCGGCCTGTAACTTAGACTTCTTGGGAATGACTGTCCAAGTGCTGCCTATCAACGTCCTGCTAACCTTCCACTTTTAAGTGAACTTCGCCTCTGTAGGATAACACTTTATTAGAGGACGAAGAGTGGTCGGTGAGCGGCATTATAAAAAATGCATCCAAATACGTTCACGTCAAAGGAGAGGGTTTTAGCGCCGTAACTCGGTCAACCAAAACCGTACTCCTAAGTCGTAAAGTTTTTTGACTTGATAGAAGATAGGAGCCCCACCCCTTTACTCACTTGATATTTTAAAGTCTAACTTCGGGAGAATCCTCACAGATCAGAACGAGCACATTATGCACGATATCACGTTCGAAACCAACACGCACATAATAGACTTTAATAGTAAATCTAGTTTCAACCTATTAAAGTAAATGTGAAAGATCGGGGATATTTCTAGTTCTATCCTATTTGTACAAAAAAAAAAGAAAACTCTAAGTCTTCGGGCTTGTCTCGAACGGACACCTCGGCCACCGTCTTATTCGTTCATCCTCATCTCGATCGTCTCTCGTTCGGCCGTCAATCATGTACTACTATAGCCTATGACGGGGGGATCTTTCCCTAAGACAACAATGCCCGTCTTTTCTAATAAAAAAACTGTAAAGTACAAATCGGGGAGACCTTGTCACCCTTAACATATCACCCGGTAAAAAACAGAACTTGTTCCCCAA
Organism: Lindernia subracemosa; assembly: GCA_028392965.1. NCBI lineage: Eukaryota > Viridiplantae > Streptophyta > Magnoliopsida > Lamiales > Linderniaceae > Vandellia > Vandellia subracemosa. Next base: position 155,527 of record JAQPCC010000098.1, on the reverse strand, counting down.
TCAATCACCACGTTGTTCACATATAACATGCATCACGACAATTTTACACAAATTCGAGCCTAAATCCACATTTGGGCTTTTATCAGATTTGGGCTAGGCCCTTTGGGCTTTGAGGCTTGACCGCGCGACCCCAATCGCGACCGAGCCGGCGGTGCCCGCGCGGCCCGACCAAGCGGCGTCGTACGAGGATTAGATAGTACGAGGGCATTAGTGTAATTTTGTCGTGTTTAACTTTTGTAATTGGATTATTTGATAATGGAATTACGTTTTTATTCTTGTCGATTTGAGTATGACAAAGATATATAGGCATATTATTACTTCGTCTAAATAAATTAACCTTGCAGTCGGGTAAATAGGACGAATTAATAAAACCCCAATATTTACAGTTCAGTTACTGATTCTGTGGGGACAGTGAGGGGGCACCAGTAAGCTGACACACTGTAATGTTAAATTAAGTCCACAAGTCTTAGTGTCTAGTAGGGTGATTGGATATGATGAGTATGACTTGTTTGTCGACGGGTTCAAAACGGTTGTGCCAACCATTCACTTGGGAAGTGGGAGCTCGTGACATTGATACAAATCGAATCAGGGGATTGTCTGTATTTGGACACTGACTCGTAATCGAACGATCACACGCTGGGAAAGTCACTGATCGATCGATTGACTATAGTAGTCTACGTGAACCTTAGACCGGAAGGGTTAACTCGGGGTTGGTCTTAAGGTCTTGATTAGTCACTAGTTTGCTAGGCCCGAATTGTATAAAGCATAGGTCAGCGGTGAAATGCGGTCTTGACTTTTCGACGTGACTACCGGTTGAACCACTGAACGGGATTTACGTCCTTGATTAAATTCGAGGTTAAACGTCCTATGGAGTTTTTGATGTGCGGGAATTTACCTAAGTCTCTGGCCAGAGCTCAAAACTGAATCACGATAGTCGTGGAGGGCAGTTTGGTAATTGTCACCGACACGAACATCATAGAGTCGAGTTTTGTAAGTTTGACTACGCGTGACTTTCACTCAACCGGGACAAACGTAAAGGGTTTATACGTAGGACGACAATCTATAGTCGGTTCGTAAATTACACATATTCGTACTCAACTCGGGATCGGTTCGGTACCACGGGGCTGACTAGGTGAATACCGAACTCTTGGATTCCTCCCAGAACCGGTTGAGACGAACCAAGAGAGTCGGGCTTAAAAAGCTCCAAACCCTAAACTCTCAATCCAGGCCCCAACCTGCTCTTTTCTCATATTGACGTTGTGTCGGTTGCCCTTTTTAAGCCCGACTCTCTTGGTTCGTCTCAACCTGCTCTGGGAGGAATATGGGAATTCGGTGTTTACCTAGTCAGCCCCGTGCTACCAAACCGACCCCGAGTTGAGTACGAATTTAATCTAATTGACGAACCGAACATAGATTGTCGTCCTACCTATAAACCCTTTACATTTGTCCCGGTTGAGTAAAAGTCACGCATAGTCGAACTTACAGAACTCGACTCTATGATGTTCGTGTCGGTAAAAATACCAAACTGCCCTCCATGACTATCGTGTGTCAGTTTTGAGCTCTGCCCAGGGACTTAGGTAAATTCTCGCACATCAAATCAGTCCATAGGACGTTAATCTCGAATTTAATCGAGACCGTAAATCCCGCTCAGCGGTATAACCGGAAATCACGTCAAAAGGTCAAGACCGCATTTCGCCGCTGACCCATGCCTCTGGCAATTCGGGCCTAGCAAACTAGTGACTAATCAAGACCTTAAGACCAACCCCGAGTTAACCCTTTCGGTCTAAGGTTCACGCAGACTACTACAGTCGATCGATCAACGACTTTACCAGCGTGTGATCGTTCGATTACGAGTCAGCGTCCACTTCCCAAGTGAACGGTTTGCACAACCGTTTTGGACCCGTCGACAAACAAGTCATACCCGTCAATCCAGTCATCCTACTGGAGACAAAGACTTGTGGACCCATTTAATACTATAGTGTTTCAGCTTACTGGTGCCCCCTCTGTCACACAGAATCAGTAATTGAACTGTAAGTATTAGGGTTTTATTAATTCGTCTTATTAACCTGACTGCAAGGTTAATTTTATTAGACGAACTAATTATATGCCTTGTTACTTTTGTCAAACTTAAATCAACAAGTATTAAAGTAATTCCATTATCAAATAATCCAATTATAAAAGTAAACACGACAAAATTACATCAATGTCCTTGTACTATCTAATCCTCGTACGACATTTAGAGCATAAACCTCAACAACATCTTCCCAAGCATATGTAAAGAATGTTTCCAAATCGTCCAGGTATGGGAAAATAAACTTGGGTGTGCCAAAATTACTCATAGGAAAAATAATACAATTGAAAAGAACTAAAATAAAAAAACCGAAAAGAGTCATCAACTTCAAAGTCATTGTTTGCCAACTCAAATAGCTTGCTTATCAAGACCTCCCTTTTGACACATTTCATTCCCCTGAAATGACATTCAAGGAAAGTAGAACTCAACTTCAAATCGATGTTGATTGGTCGTCCGATGCTTGGCAGACCTATGATGATCGAGAACTCGCTAGAGGTAAATGGAACCATGGTTTTACTTCCAAAACAAAAGCTGCACGTCTCTACATCAAATATCTTAAGTATTGCTTGAAGTCTTGATGGGCTTGGCGAAAGTTCTTGGATCTTCAACTAAGGTGCAAGAGGTGAAGCTTCTATTTTCTATTTTTGTTGTTTTCCAATTTAGGAATCAATTGGTTTATCACCGATATAAATCTTGTTGGGGAACACCTTAAGTAAGCGTCTTTTCCCATTGCTCCATCTTCGTCATCGCTATCATCTGTTCTTTTTTGAATCTTCATCATTTCTAATTCAGGAAAGAAAAAAGAGAAAAAAAAACTGACAGCTAGACAATACTGTAATTAACCTCAGAGGAAGAAAAATAGAACAAATGACAACAAAAATAAGCATATCATATCAAATTGGATTCATTCTAAAAGGAGTTAGAGGATTCAAAGTATTTGTTTATGCTAGAATAAAAAAAATGATCCAATTAGCAAATAACCTAGAAACAAGTCGACAAAATAACATCAACAAAATCAAGGAAAAATATCAAAAAAAGTTGAAACATCTTCATAACTCTCTCAGTCTCGCTCTCTCTCTATGAACTCTCGGAATTTCTGAACGAGTTTCAAGATAAAGAGGGATTTGACAGAATCCTAATTGAGGAAATAAAATACATATAGTCGATTGAAGCTAATGGGCGGCAATCGTGGTGCAACGACATGTATGGCAGGATTTAAGCTAATGGGATCCGAAAGTGATGAAGTATTTTATTTTCTCTGTTTTGAAGCTCTCGCGAGTTTTCTTTCTTTTGAAGCTCACTGTGCAGTCTGGTTTCTTTTTGTTTTCTCCTCTCCTATTCGTCACATCATTTGATACAAAGCAGGGAGTTAAAACAAAGTTTATTCTACCTATTCACAAATCAAAATGGAGAGGGACTGATTCATACATACAAGTAAATTCTTATTATGTATTTTTCTCTAAAATCCCCACACCAATATTTAAATAATAAGAAAAATATCGAATAATCAATACATGTTCTTACAGTTTACGGTTATGATTTCGGTTTTCTGATTAGTCGAACCGTAAATGGAAGCATCTGGCGGTTATGGTTACAGTTTTGGTTCGCGGTTATGATTACGGTTTTGGTTCGAATTACTGATTCACGGTTTTTCCCTTTTTTTTCTTCTTTAGAAAATTCAGAAAAAATTGTAAAAAAGAATAGTTTAACAGTCGAGCCTATTAGAAATTTAAATCTGTCGTTCAACTATCATATTAACAATAAAATTCAATCTTTCAAGATAGATTAATAAAAAGTTAACTAGCAGTTTCGATTACGGTTAATCGAACCATCTGATGCTGCTGGAAAAATTCGATCTGCCACGGGGTAGCTCGTCACCTCCTTCCTGCTTGAGAAACATCGGGGGTTCTTCCCTGAAACGACGGGAAGAAGAATGGTGAGGATATTTTGCCCTTCTGCCTCAGTCAGGAGGGTGATGCGTTTCAGGCGGGCGAGTAGAAAATTGAGCAAAGTAACAGTAAAGAAAAAAGGATTTCAACGAATTTGACACTAAGAATAGGCCGGGATATTTATAATGAAGGATACCCTTACCCATGTTCCTCATTCTTCGGTCTTCACTAGGACTTGGTTCGAACGGTTTACCCAGTCCTTCACCTTCCCACGTTCTTTTGGGCAGTTTCCTCCCACCCCATGTTCTCTTCCACGTTCTACACCTTGGTCAAATGGTCGGTTTCCAGACTTGATCGGGGATTGGCCCGAGCGAATTTCCTCATCTTGGGCTTCCTTCCCGAGGGGGAATAGAAGGCTCCGTCCTCGGGTCATGCTTCTTGTTTCTTTCCTTCTCTTCGGGGATATCTGTTGGGAATCCCCGGTAGGGGCCCGAGGCCCTCGTTCCTTGAACGGCGGAATTTTAAAACTTTTAGGGATTCCCGCCTTTCCTTGGACCGCTCGGTATTAACACGAGAACATAAGTACGAAAAGAAGAGTTTTAGCCATTATACCTTGACGAAAACCAAAGGGGATGGCTAGCTACGAACCCTTCTATTCCCCGTGATGTTGTATCACTCTCCTAGCGCCTATACGCGCACGAACGGGGCAATAGCGTCACGCCGGCACCTTTACAACGTCACAACCGAACCTTGCTTGAGACGGCTAGGCCAAGGCTCGGGCAACACCTCTTCACACACACACATGCGCGGTCGAGAGGATGAGAGAGGGAGAGAGAACTCGAGAGAGAATGAGAGAGGGAGGAGAGCAAAACCCTAATTTTCTCTTTTCTTTTTCTAAAAATGACTTAGGGTTTTGTTTCAAAAATCAAACCCTATTTATATTACTGTATATGACCGATTTTTTCAAGTGAGGTGGGGAGAAAAACCCACTTAAGCATACCAAGTCACTTGTTGACTTGGTCTTTCTCTTTTGAATTTAAATTCAAAATTCAAATTCAAATTCAAATTAAATATTAATATTAATTAATATATTTCCTATATTTAATATATTTAAATATATAATATCCAATATAAATATATTTAATAATTTCAAAATTAATACTATATTAAAATCGAAAACTATATATATATATCCAATATATATATTTTATTTAATCCCAAATTAAACATTATTATTTTTCTAAACAATAATAAAGATTTAAATCACATTTAAATCATATACTAAATATTAAATATCCAATATAATATTTCCAAAATATTTCGTGAGGTGAAAAGACCATTTTGCCCCCATGCTATTTTACTATATTTTTGGCCATTTAGGGTTTCGACCAAGCCCCAAACCCTAATCTCTCATTCTAGGCCCCAGTCTGCTCTATTCTCATATTGACGTTGTGTCGGTTGTCCTTTTTAACCCCGACTCCCTTGGTTCGTCTCAACCGGCTCTGGGAGGAATCTAGGAGTTCGTTATTCACCTAGCCAGCCCCGTGGTACCGAACCGATACCGAGTTGAGTACGAATAGGTATTATTCACGAACCGACTATATATTATCGTACTACGTATAAACCCTTTACGTTTGTCCCGGTCGAGTGAAAGTCACGCGTAGTCGAACTTAAGGACTCGACGCTATGATGTTCGTGTCGTGTCATTTACCAAAACTGCCCTCCACGACACTCGTGAGTCAGTTATATGCTCTGGCCAGAGGCTTAGGTAAATTCCCGCACATCGAAACTGCATAGGGCGTTAACCTTGAATTTAATCAAGGCCATAAATCCCGCTCAGCAGTATAACCGGCAATCACGTCGAAAAGTAAAGACCGCATTTCGCCGCTGCCCATGCTACATGCAATTCGGGCCTAGCAAACTAGTGACTAATCAAGACCTTAAGACCAACCCCGAGTTAACCCTTTCTGTCTAAGGTTCGCGTAGACTACTATAGTCAATCGATCGATCAGCGACTTTACCAGCGTGAGATCGTTCGATTACGAGTCAGTGTCCAAATACAGACAATCCCCTGATTCGTCTTGTATCAATGTCACGAGATCCCACTTCCCAAGTGAATGGTTGGCACAACCACTTTGGACCCGTCGACAAACAAGTCGTACTCGTCAATCCAGTCACCCTACTGGAGACTAAGACTCGTGGACTTAATTTAATATTACAGTATATCAGCTTACCGGTGCCCCCTCTCTGTCCCCACAGAATCAGTAACTGAACTGTAAATATTGGGGTTTTATTAATTCGTCTTATTACCCGACTGCAAGGTTAATTTATTTAGACGAAATAATAATATGCCTTTGTATTGTTTGTCATGCTAATATCGACAATAAACAAACAAAAAATAATTTCATTATCAAATAATTCAATTACAAATGTTAAACATATCAAAATTACATAAATGCCCTCGTGCTATCTAATTCTCGTATGGCATATAGGACATAAACCTCAACAATATCATCTGAAAAAGGGCCTCGGACACTCTTCCTTCTCTCTTTCTGGATATTTTATGAGTGGCGGAAAATCCCGAGGGTAAGACCATCGACCAACGATTCCGTCACGGTTTGGATAAAATCACCTATGTATATGGTAGGTATATAGTCGTAGAAAATGTTATCCACATGTTGATAAATCTATTCTCTGAGCCTTTTTTTTTAATCGAAGCCAATCAAATTAAACATCAAACCAAATCATCAATTCTTCAAACTCTATCATCAATGGCTCAAACAGAACTGAACTACCTTGTAATAATATTTTCATCCATCATCTTCTCCGTTATTACCTTATTCGTCATCATCATCATCAAGTTCTTCAAACCCTAAGTAAAATCAGTTCATCAACTTCCACCAGGGCCAAAGCCATGGCGGATTCTCGGCAACATCCCTCACATGGTATCATCAAACCCTCACATAACTCTACTCAATCTGTCCAAAACCTATGGCCCTTTGATCTATCTAAGATTAGGAACGCAACCCTTAATCGTCGCGTCATCGCCAGAATCTGCTAGAGAGATATTAAAGACGAAAGATCGGATCTTCTCATGCTGGCCCGTCCCTCCGTCAACCAATCATCTTTTGCATGGAACGAAGGTTGCAACGAGTATTGGAGGTTGGTTCGAACGCTCTGCAGAACAGAGCTTTTCTCCAACAAAGCTATCGAGTCTCGAGCACAACTAAGGGAGAAGAGTATCGGGGAGATGATCGGCCTATTGAGGGCCAAAGAAGATGGGATCTTGAAGATATCGGAGGTAGTTTTCGCTACTGTTTTTAACATGTTAGGGAACTCAATTATGTCTCAGGATTTTATAAGCTTTGAGGAGGAGGAGGAAAAGAACGGAGATGAAGATGGTTAGCAGTGTCTTTCACGGGAGTTTGTACGCACTCTTTCATCCCCGAATCTGTCTGATTTTTATCCGATTTTCACTCGACTCGATCCTCAAGGCTTGAGGAAGAAATTAAGAAGCATTTATTCGAGGTTTAGAGGTGTGTGGGAACCTATTATTGAAGAAAGAAAGATTGCAAGAGCTGCTGCTGATGATGATGATTCTTACAGATGCCGTGATTTTCTCGACGCCTTTCTCGACAACGGTTTCACCAACGATCAAATTACCCTACTGTTTACGGTAAATATTTCATTTTCTCCCTAGAGCAATAATCTTTGCCTGGGAAATGATATATATGTCATCTTCCTAATTGTCAGAAAATGCAAGCCTCAATCTTACAGGAACTGTTAGTCCCTGGCTCAGACACAACAGTCGAATGGACACTAGCGGAACTGCTAAAAAACCCCGACGTCGTGACGAAAGCCCGTCGAGACGCAGAAGGCGAAGTCAAACAAGACTTTCTGGGAAACTCCAATGCATTAAAGCTGCCTATCTTCAAGCTTGCGTCAAGGAAACCCTAAGACTTCACCCACCAGCGCCACTACTCCTACCTCATCGAGCCATCAATACAGGCCAAGTCATGAACTACACCGTCCCGAAAGACGCTAAGGTTCTTGTAAATGCGTGGGGCTATCGGGCGGGACCCGGATCTGTGGGTCGAACCGTCGGAGCAGGGGCGGATCCAGGATTTTCTGATTTGGGGGGCCGTAATATAAATGTGAATATTGGCGTTGGTAATGAGATTAAGGTACAAGATAAATTTTTATTGCTATCTTCCGTAGAAAGTTTTTTCAATTGAAATATGGATTTTTCACTTAAAACATATTATATATGATAAAACAAACCCTTAAATTTAGTACAATCAACCCAAAAAAATATCAATATAAAAAAAATTGTTATTCTCGAGGGAGTTCTGACATTGCTAACACGTTATGATATTGATATAACGTCGTGTGATATGAGATCAGATCTAATTATGTGGTTAAATAATAATAATAATAATAATAACAATAATAATAATAATAATAATAATAATAATAATAACTTAAGGACCAAGTCAAACTTTTATATCATTTAAGGACCAAATAGACGAAAATACCCCTCAAATGTTGCAATATTACGATTATACTCGGATTCTTGATTTGAATAAAAGAGAAAAGAAAAAACATAATGAACCAACGAACAGAAGAAGAACCACACGATGTATCAAGCGATTCTCCAAAATTGAACGATGAAATTGAACACCCACGGAAAATATTCACCTCCAATGGACGATTTACGATTTTCTCTCTCATTTGATCCCGGTATATCTCGTTTTCCGTTTCAAATCGTCAGACCAAAATATTTCAAACCACATCATCATCGCCATCAAGAAATCGGTAATTTTTCTGTGTTAGCTTTTACGTAATCACTTGATTCAAGTTATTGGGTCTCAATTTGTGATATTAGCTCTAGATTAATGCGGTTCTAAGCATAATTTGAGGCTTTTTCGGGTTGCTGTTCAATTAGGAATTTTTAAAGCTTAAATTGGGTCTATTCTTTACTGTTTTGTCGTTCATTAGGTATTCCAATTAGGAATCTCGTTTGTGTACCTGCTGCTTGCAAATTTAGTACAATATATGAATTATAATGATACAGTATGTTTATGTAGATTGGTACTGCATATTTGAATAGAATGATACTATAATTTGATTATGTTGTAATTGTCATTTTTCGTCTATGGAGTAATGGCACATTTAAAAATTCGACCCATGATACATTTCATCCGCTAAAATCAGAAACGGGAGAAGTATATGTTTCCTCGGATGTTCATGTGAATGGATAAATGGGTTTCGATCGACATCGAACTCGCAGGGTGCGATTGATGTAGTTTGTAAGTATTTTACTTTCTATTCACGAAGAGTGAGTTGAAGCTCGTGCAACTTATCAATATATTGGGAGAGGTACATGATGGTATTGTTGCTGAGGGCCTGGTAGTGGTAAGGCAAATGACAATGAAAAGATTCTTGTCGAACTCTTAACTTCGAGGAATAAACTGCTCTTATTGGCTGGGAATTCCGAGACATATTTGATACCATTGGAAAGCCACAGAAGTCTAGTTTCCAACAAAAAATTTCGGCATTGAAAAATATTAAGCATGGATGGAGCTTTAACCATTCGACTGTTGACTGCCAGAACATGATCAATAACGGGAAATGGAAAGATCACCTAGTTTTTGGTTCCTCTTGCATCAAGTTTCGTTTATCTATATGTTGCTTCATTTAAGTTATGATGTATCTTTTAGTCCGAAAGATGCTAAAATATTATTTTTTATACTTGAAACTTTTGGTACGCTAAAACTGTTAAACAAGGTACGATAACTGGAGAAAAGTAGTTTATTCGTCGAAGTTCAACGCGTTGTAGATTCCAGCAACTTAACGAGAAACGGAATAATTTTGTGCTAAATTCCGCTGCAAATATTGCTGGAAACTAGACTCGTAGACTCTCGCAATGGTATAAAATTTATTTCTAGTATTGCCCGGAAGAAAACAGTTTATTCGTTGAAGGTCAGACTATGCGCTGTCCCGATTTGAAGTACTAAACTTATGCATATGTGTGAACATTTTCTTACATGATTAAATTAGCTTATCCCATCTTTTTACATATCCTTGATAAATTTAGGGGGAGCTTTATTTGTTTTCGAAAGAGGGAGAAATATGTTAGTTTTTGTGTGCTCTCATGTTAAAGTTTTGTGTTAATAAAAAAAGGGGGAGATTGTTGTATTTAAAGATCTACTAATTCAATTTTTTTGATTACACAAAACTTATTATTATTACTAACATATTTAATCAAGTATGTAGATGACCACGGTTCGAAAAATAGATATCAAATATGAGCTCAGCACGAAAATCGGATCGGTTAACTTTCTGGTCTACGCAGGTCTACGCCGGTCAACTCAGTCCAAGACTGGTCGATCTGAACTGGACTCGTCAGTTTTGGTCTGAATTGATCAGTCTGAACTGGTATTGGACTGGTCAACTCGGTCTGGAATGGTCAACCAGATCCTGGACTGATATACAAGCCCTCACTGCACCAGGTACAAGCCAGTTAAGCAGACAACTTTGACTAGAGTTGACCAGAACAATTCAAAAGCTTTCACCGGCTCTTTTAATGTGTCTAACGGCTACATCAAAGATTCGAAGATATAAATAAAAATCAAGAACAACAGAATACACAACCAAGGATCCTAGAGACAACAATAAAGACAATCAAAGAGAGATCCAAGAAAGAAGAACAAGATCAAATAGCATAATCAAGAGAATTGTTCTTTCATGTGTGCGATACAAAATATAGAGAGAGCTACAAAGTTCATACACACGCATCTCACTCACACAGTAGAGAGATGAGAGTCATAAAATAGTTGAGTGAGAGTCTTAGCATAAAGACGTAAAACTCTGTGCTTGTAGTCTTCGAACAAAGACGTAAAATAAGTGCTTGTATTCTTAGCATATAGACTTTAAAGATGTGAGCTGATTGAGAGGTTGCAGCCTACAATCATATATATGTTAGCCTTGTGATGTAACCGTGGTTGTGCTAGGAGTTTAGTTAGTGAGAGTCTAGCTAAGGAGGTTGTACATCGTAGACTGTAAACCGAATCTTCTAGGGAGTGCCTTTCTTGCTGGGAAGAAGGGGAGACGTAGGAGTACTTAGAGTCCGAACTTCCATAAACAAATCTTGTGTTCACCTCTTTGCATTTTTATTTCTAGCATGCATAGTTGAAGCATTTTAAATGTTTGATAATGTGCTTCAACCAAAACCGGTTTGCATAGTTTTGAAACGTTTTTAAATACCCGCAAAACCGATTTTAAGAGGATTTGGTCGAGTATTGTTTGCTTTGTTTAAAATCCAAACTCGCTTATTCACTCGGTGCTAGCATATTTTCAATAACTCGAGTTATTGGAACTCAATTGTGTTTAAAGTATTTTAAAACAAAAGAAATATTTAAAAACTTATTTTAAAATAGCAGTCTAACGATTCTAACAATATGCCCTCCAATACTACAGTGATCACACCACATACTCGGTCTTTCTTCTTGAAGATTCCATTTTTTTCCTTGGCAGGCAGCACTATGAAGTGCAAATGGAGGTTTCTGAATTGTTCCCTTATAGATTAATTTTCCTTTCTGTTTCGTCATCCCAAATCATGGAATAAATTGCTCTATACATTGGTAGGGGATTCATCATAAGAATATGTGACCTCATATTCGCATGCCCCTCATTAAGTTCCATCAGAATTGCATCATCTTTAATTGATAACCAAACTCCACAAATTCTTTTGACATAGTGGGGGATGGTATATGTCACGTCCCCTTTTTCTATCCTTCAATATGCAATAAAATTTTCACCTTTCGAACACATTCATGTAACATAAAAACGAGTTCGCATGTCCGATCGAAATACTTTCACACATAATATACATATATTCTGTTGAGGTTCATGCCCTAGATGCCGTACTAGGATTAGATAGTACGAGAGCATTTGTGTAATTTTATTGTGTTTAACTTTTGTAATTGGATTATTTGATAATGGAATTACGTTTTTTTATTATTGTCGATTTGAGTTTTGACAAATAATACAAAAAGGCATATTATTACTTCGTCTAAATAAATTAACCTTGTAGTCGGGTAATAAGACGATTTAATAAAACCCCAATATTTACAGTTCAGTTACTGATTCTGTGGGGACAGAGAGGGGCACCAACAAGCTGACATACTGTAATATTAAATTAAGTCCACAAGTCTTAGTCTCCAGTAGGGTGACTGGATATGACGAGTATGACTTGTTTTTCGACGGGTCCAAAACAGTTGTGCCAACTGTTCACTTGGGAAGTGGGAGCTCGTGACATTGATACAAGACGAATCAGGAGATTGTCTGTATTTGGACACTGACCCGTAATCGTACGATCACGCGCTGGGAAAGTCGATGATCGATCGATTGACTATAGTAGTCTACGTGAACCTTAGACCGAAAGGATTAACTCGGGGTTGGTCTTAATGTCTTGATTTATCACTAGTTTTCTAGACCCGAATTGCATGAAGCATGGATCAGCGGCGAAATGCGGTCTTGACTTTTCGACGTGATTGCCGGTTGAACCGCTGAGCGGGATTTAAGTCCTTGATTAAATTCGAGGTTAATGTACTATGCAGTTTCGGTGTGCGAGAATTTACTTAACTCTCTGGCCAGAGCACATAACTGACTCACGAGTGTCGTGGAGGGCAGTTTAGTAAATGTCACCGACACGAACATCATAATGTCGAGTACTCTAAGTTCGACTACGCGTGACTTTCACTCAACTGGGACAAACGTAAAGGGTTTATACGTAGGACGACAATCTATAGTCGGTTCGTTAATTACACATATTCGTACTCAACTCGGGATCGGTTCGGTACCACGGGGCTGGCTAGGTGAATACCGAACTCCTGGATTCCTTCCAGAGACGGTTGAGACGAACCAAGAGAGTCGGGCTTAAAAAGGGCAACCGACCCAACGTCTATATGAGAATAGAGCAGGATGGGGCCTGGATTGAGAGATTAGGGTTTGGGGCTTGGCCGAAACCCTAAATGGCCAAAAGATTCGATTGACTGTGGTTAAATCAAGTGAGGGGCAAAATGGTCTTTTCACCTCACGAAATATTTTTGAAATATAATATTGGATATTTAATATTTAGTATATGATTTAAATTTGATTTAAATCTTTATTATTGTTTTAGAAAAATAATAATATTTAATTTAGAATTAAATAAAAAATATATTAGATATATATATATATATGATTTTCGATTTTTATTTAGAATAATTTCGAAAATATTAATTAAATATATATATTGGATATTATATTAAAATATACTAAATATAGAAATATATATTAATTTATTTTAATATTATTTCGAATTTGAATTTGAGTTTGAATTTGAAATAGAAACTAAGTCAACAAGACCTAGTCAAGAGACCAAGTCAAGAGACCAAGTCTACTTGGGTTTCTCCCCACTCCATTTTGAAAATTTCGGCCACCCCATCTATTATAAATAGGGGTTTTTCATTTTTGTCTAACCCTAATGTCACTTTGGCAAAAAGAAAATAAAACTAGGGTTTTATAATCTCCTCTCTCTCGATCTCTCTCTATCTCTCGACCCTCTCTTTCCCTCGTGGTGCGCGCAGCGTGCGTGTGAAGAAGAGGAGCCGCCGAGCTTGGTCTAGCCGCCTCAAGCAAGCCTCGGCCGCGACGTGTGTTGGTGCCGGCGTGACGATCTTGCCCGTTCGTGCGCGTATTGGTGCTAGGAGAGGGATACTACATCCCAGGAATTCGAAAGTTCGTAGCTCGCCATCTTGATTGATTCTCGTCAAGGTATAATGGCCTGAAACCCTTCTTTCGTGATTTTATATTCTCGTGTATATACCGAGCGGTACAAGGGAAAAGGCGGAATCTCGAAAAATTTTAAACTTCCGCCGTTGTAGGAACGAGGGCCCGGGGACCCTACCGGAATTCCCAACAGTGATATCAGAGCCTTAGGCTCGGTTAAGTCACGGGACTATGACCACAAAGCCCAAAAAAGCCTTTGGAAGGGCTGGCCGCGTGCATGGAGCGCGCGGCGCCCTAGGCGGGCCACGCACAAAGGTGCGCGGCTCACTGCCCTAGCCGCGCGTGTGGAGCATAGGTTAGGGAATGATAGGCACGGGGTCAATGAAGAAACATCTAGTGAATTTTCATAGATTAGATCCGAAAACATTAGAACCGATAGGCACGGAACCTAGGCAACAACAAATTAGTGTGAGCACCGGTAGAAACTTTGTTATAACTAGGGAAATTTCTAAGATGGCGATAGTTAAATTTGTAGTAAATTGTGAAGAACCATTTTGCATTGCGGAAAGTTAATGGTTTATCGAATTCACTAGTACGATACAACCCGGATTCCACAACATAAGCCGTAAAACTCTTAAGAGGTATATGACGGCAACTTTTGATGAATATCAAAAGAACTTAATTGCGCATTTATCCAACATATCGTGTAGACTAAGTTTGACTACCGATATTTGGACAAACATCACGTCTGCATCTTATTTAGTGGTTACCGGTCATTGGATAGATGATATGTGGACCATGCAAAAGCGCATTCTAGCCCTAGATGTGCTTGATTCGTGACATACGGGACACAGTATAGCGATGTACGTCTTGAATATCGTGAACAAATATGGTTTGCAAGATAAGATTATGTCTATCACATTAGACAACGCAAGCGCCAACAAAATGGCGATTGAGATTCTCCGAACTCGTACAAGGTTACCCTTAAACGGTCGGTTACTTCATGTGAGGTGCGCTTGTCACGTAATTAACTTATGTGTCAAGTGCGCTTTCGATGATGTATTAGTGCCGGTAGTAGAAAAATTTATAATGATAGGAAGACAAATGCGAGATCGACGGTTGGCTAGATCGTGGAAGCAAACGGTCCAAACAAACGGTCTTACATTTAAGAAGTTTCCCTTAGCGTGTCCGACTAGGTGGAACTCTTTGTATGATCTCCTTAAAGTGTTTATGCGCTATAAGGATTTATTGACGCCGTTTTGGATCAACACCGCAATCGGTCTCAGTGGCGACTCGTCTATTCAGTTAGAAGAGCTTGATTGGGATATTTTGGAAGTAACCGTGTCCTTACTTGAAGAGTTCAAGTTCGCTACGGTACAATTTTCCGGAGTTCATTATCCCACGTCCTCGAAATTTATTCCGAGGTTATTTGGTATGTGCTATAAGTTTCTTGAATATCAAACGAACCCATACTTAGGCACTTTCATCGAAAGTATGGAAGCGAAATTCAAGAAATATTGGGAAAATATCCCAATTGTCCACGGCTTAACGGCGTTGCTCGACCCAAGCTGTGGTACTGATATTTTTGATATTTTTTTCGAGCATTACAGTAACTTTCTTGGAAGGAACGCTGACGACCAAAAGGCGTCAATTAACCGTTCTCTCCACGAGCTTTTTTCTTTTTATGCATCTCAGCAGGGTACAGGAAACGACGCGACGACTGAGGCGCACGACGTTCCATCGAGTGATAGCTCACGTGGCGGTACGGATAGCATCTTGCGAGCCTTAAGGAAGCAAAAGAAGGAAAAATCGGTCGCAACTTCTCGGGCTAACTCAAATGAGATTCAACTCTATTTGAGCAACAACTTCGACGTGGCCGAAGACTTTGATGTTCTCGATTGGTGGAAGACGAACGGTAGGCTATACCCGACGCCTGCGGCCATGTATATAGTGTTAGATAATAAAATTATTGTTATCGATCATATAGAAAAGTGTTAAAACCTTAAGATATTAGGTTATGTGAACTGAAAGTGGGAGACATTCCAGTGATTAGTGAATATCCAGAGTTTTCCCCGATGAATTGCCTGGATTACCGCCGGATCGAGATACAGAATTCACTATTGAACTTCAACCAGGCACGACGCCGATTTCTATTCCGCCGTATCGAATGGCCCCGATCGAGTTAAATGAATTGAAGGTACAATTGAAGGAATTGATTGATAAAAGATATATACGACCAAGCGTATCGCCTTGGGGAGCACATGTACTCTTCGTCAAAAAGAAAGACGGTACATTTAGATTATGTATTGACTACCGGCAATTGAATAAGGTAACAGTAAAGAATAAATATCCATTACCTCGAATTGACGATTTGTTTGATCAAATACAAGGGTCAAAGGTCTTTTCAAAGATTGACTTAAGGTCTGGATACCATCAGCTAAAAATTTCAGAAGGCGATATCCCAAAGACGGCTTTTCGAACCAGATATGGTCATTACGAATTTCTGGTCATGCCTTTTGGACTGACAAATGCTCCTGCAGTCTTTATGGCATTAATGAATGATGTGTTCCGACCCTACTTGGATCAATTTGTCATTGTTTTCATCGATGATATCCTGGTATATTCAAAATCAATGGAAGAGCACGAACAACATTTGAAAATCGTGCTTCAAACTTTACGGGAAAAGAAGCTATATGCCAAGCTTTCTAAGTGTGAATTCTTGCTGAATCAAGTGATATTTTTGGGACATGTAGTATCAGGTGATGGAATTCAAGTGGATCCTCAAAAGATTGAAGCAGTGATAAAGTGGGAAACTCCAAAAAATATTACGGAAGTACGGAGTTTTCTCGGCTTAGCCGGATATTATCGGCGATTTATCGAGAACTTTTCTTTAATAGCAACTCCTATGACAAAACTGTTACGGAAGGGTGCTGCATATAAGTGGACAGAAGATTGTCAAAGGAGCTTCGATGAATTAAAGAAACGATTAATTACGGCTCCAGTATTGACTATTCCATCAGGTACTGGAGGTTTTGTTATTTATAGTGACGCATCGTATCAAGGATTGGGATGTGTCTTAATGCAGCATGGAAAAGTGGTCGCATATGCGTCTCGACAGTTAAAGCCATACGAGACGTCATATCCTACGCATGATTTGGAACTAGCAGCGGTGGTGTTTGCTTTAAAAATATGGCGACACTACTTATATGGCACAACATTTCAAATATTTACGGACCATAAAAGCTGGAAATATTTGCTGAGTCAAAAGGAGTTGAATATGAGACAACGGCGATGGATAGAATTATTAAAGGATTATGACTGCACCATTGAGTATCACCCAGGAAAAGCAAATGTGGTTGTCGATGCATTGAGTCGAAAGTCTTATGGTACTCTTTCTTACCTATCGCCATGTTCGTTTTCAGATTTGATCGAACTAAGGAAAATGGATATTGAACTGAAGGTTGATGAGATTGGCGTTCTATATGCGTCATTAACGATTCATCCACCATTGATTGATAAAATTAAACAAGCTCAAGAGTTGGATGAAAAGTTGAACTCTATCGTTGAAAAGGTGAAACAGGGAAAAATAACATCTTTCTATATTAACAACGAAGGTTGCCTGATGCTTAATAACAGGCTATGTGTTCCGAATGTTGATAATATGCGGAAAGAAATGATGGAAGAATCACATACAGCCCCTTATGCTATGCATTCGGGCAGTACCAAAATGTACCAAACCCTTAGAGTACATTATTGGTGGCCGAGAATGAAGAAAGACGTGGCAGAATATGTTTTGAAGTGTTTAACGTGTCAACAGAATAAAGCTGAACATCAAGCGCCCGTGGGTAAATTACATCCTTTACCCATACCAGTTTGGAAATGGAAGCGCATAACGATGGACTGTTAGGAATCTTTCTGTTGTGTTCAAGTGATGATAAAGACTGAAGATTATGAAAGACAAAGATAACCGGCGCTTCAATGACAATTGAACACTAAGGGGGAGATTGTTAGGAATATTTTCTAGTGTTCAATAATCATGTTATCTTTGTCTTGGGACTCAATTGTATATTATGTAAATATAGGGACTAAAGTATAAATATACCAAAGTATGCTTTGGTATATATAGGGCAAGTGTGTGTAAAATACACACAACTTGAGTTTTAGCTTTCTCTCACTAGAAACACTCTCTCACCATTATCATAATTAGGGCTTAATTGTAGAGAGAGAAAGGGATTGCTTGTTGAGAAAGCTTGAGGTTTAATGAAGGTTGATTGATAATTACCCAAAGTCTTCCGCGCGTTAATTACAAGGTAATTCTTCATCGATCTATTCTCAAGTTCTTCGTTGGATGTTAAATCTGTGACCTACAATTGGTATCAGAGCATGCGTGTTTGAATTGATAGATTTCGAGTTGAATTTGATGTTTACGATGCTTGATTTTGTTGAAATATAGTCTACGATCATTGCATTGTTCATCACAAACTTGTTTACGATAGCTACTGTTCATCGCGATCATCACTGTTCATTGCATTTTTGAGTGTGATGCTTGCTTAGATGTTTGCGATGTTGTGTTTGATACTGTTTGCGATGATTAATAGTTGATTAATTGAGCTGATTATTGCTGAATTTGGACCAAATTATTGATTTTCGTTCGAATTGTTCTTATGATCTTCAAAGTGTTCATTTGAAAAACTCGAAAATTGTTTATGTTTTGCTTTTGATCTGGTTTAAACGAGTGTATTTACATGTTTAATTGCTGTTTTCGATCAATTATCTGAGCTTAATTTTAGAATTTAAGTGTTTTTGATCGAGTTTTACTTTTATTGCAATGTTTACGAATGGAAGTTTACGAATGGAAGGTTTACGAATAACTTTGCAAAACTCTGTTGATTAGCTTTGCGAACGAAAACTTTACGGTCAAAGCTTTATATTTTACAGTCAAAGCATTTAAGTTTACACTCGTAAAGTTACTGTTTACGAACCATTTTCATTCGTAATCCAGTAAAGGGAAGGTTTACGAATAAATTTCAATCGTAAACTATATCGAGCCACTGTTTACGAATACTTTTCAATCGTAAACTTTATTTTACGAATCTACTATTTACGGCTCTCACTCATTCGTAAACTTTAAAGCCTTACTTTACGATTGTTCCTGTTTACGAATCAATCTCAATCGTAAACCTTCACATATCTACTGTTTACGAATATATTTCATTCGTAAACTATCTTTAAGAAATGTTTACGAACGATTCTCATTCGTAAACATTCTTTACTCGTAAACCAAAAAGCACTGTTTACAGCTTCTCTTTCATTCGTAAACTAATATTGTGTCAAATCAGAACCGCAAAACCTTACATTCTTTTAATAATATACAAAGTCTAAGATACAATCTAAGTCAATAATTAATATTTTGTATCTAAACTTTGCTGTGCTGAAAAGCTTATGAACGAAACTGAAATTAAAAGTTTGCGGTTAATATCAATATCTAAAATTTTCTAAACAGAATAAAAAAAAAATATTGATCAGAAATTAAAATCAATTCTAAAACACGTCAACGATCATATACATCCAACAATTTTATTTGAACAAAATTTAAAAATCCAACATTCTATATAGAATTTAATTACCAACATTATTTGAACCTAAATTTCAAATTCCATATCTGAGCTAAAAAGTTTAAAATGGATTTATTTCACGAACAAATGATCAAGACACTAGAAGCGAGGCTAGCTAATAACGAGCGTGTCCTAAGAAAACATTTAGAAATTGAAGCTAGTCTTGAATGTCAATTGACCAATGCAAAGGATGAGATTATATGGTTGAAGACTAAGACCACAGAACATGAATAAAAAATGTGAGTTGAAAACAAGTATGTCTGCCTGTGATGAAGCAAACAAGTCAATGTTGTAAAAATTCTCATCCACAAATAATGAAAAAGAGATGGTCAAGAAATTAGAAGCAAGATTAGCCAATAATGAAGTTGTCCTAAGAAAACATCTATTAGAAGACGCCAATCTAGGAATAAAGCTGCAATTAGCTAATGAGAAAATAGCTAAACTTAACAATGATCTTGCTAAATCAAATTCTGAAACAACAGAACTAAAGAAAAATAAAGATTATCAAGCTCAAAATAAATGTCTTTCTGAAGAACTCACTAGATTACACTGTAAAATTAAAGAAATAGAGGTTCTTCTTGCAAAGAAAGAACAAATTGAGCAAAAATTGTCTCGAAACAAGTCGACTCAAACAGTTGAGTCAATGTCAACCGAGGAACATTCTATAATATCGATAAAACCCAAACCTAAGGATTGCTACACTCCAGAAAGTGCTCGCAAAATTGATGAATTACACTCTCTTCTGGATTCCGAACGAAACGGGTTTCGAGCTCAAATGGATAAGCTTTTAAAGGAGAATTTAATTCTCAAAAATTCCTCTCAAAAAGGCGCAAGAATGACTAAAGCTATCAAGAAAGAAAGAATCAAATTATCTTCTATTGCCACGACCAAATTTTGTTCTACCTCTATTCCTAATCCAAAAATACCCAAAGTCATTCTAAAATCAAAATTAAAGAAAGAAGCTACTAAAACTAAAGGAGACAATAATTATACATTCTCTATTAAAGCTGAAACGTCTAAAAATAATAATTGTCTAAACAAAAGTAGCTCATTTAATACACATTACAAAGTGAATGATGTGAGTCTAGAAGGTAGGAAATACGACACTTCTATTCTTAATGCCATTGATTCTATAAGCTCGTATTCCTCTCTCAAGTACCCGGTCAAAGTCAAATCCGAAAAGCATCTCAAACGACTGGCGAAAGAGAAAATTTTCTCATTTAACGTTGACACACATTCACCGATGCTGAAATTTTTAATTTTCATAAGGTTCAACAAGTTTGGAAACCTAAGCTAGAAATAGAAATAAGTAGTCCAAAACAACATTGGGTTCCTCAGTTCAAGACTACTTTACATGCAAATTCCATACTTGAACCATTTGTGCTTAAATATTTATCTGCTAATCAGGGAGGACCCGTCCAAAAATGGGTACCAAATTTCCGATAATTTGTTTCGCAGGATCCCGATCATACATGGTAAATAGACGACGATTGCTACACATGTATGGTCGGTATGCGATGATGAGCAGTCGCACAAGACCCCGACACGTGTGGTATTTGGTTTGCTCCACACTCGTGATCGGTATGTGACGTGAGCAAACACACCAAATCAAGACTATTCCAAAGCTCTTGATTTGACATTTTTTTCTTTTTATTTTTCGGTTATAAAAAAAAAGGAAAAAGCCATAAAAAAAAGAGGCCATTAAAAAAAAAAAAAAAAGAAAAGGCCATAAAAAAAGAGAAAGAAAAGGCCATAAAAAAAATAATAAAAAAAAAAATTGAGCTATAATGTTCAAAGAAGGCCGAGCCGATTTCAAAATTCAAAGTGCGCTTGAATTTCAGGGGAGTCAAACTCTATATCTTACGTTCTTGATTTTCATAGGGAGTTCGACTTATTATTGCGCTTACCTTTACAGAATATTCAGTCTTCATATTCTATATTCTTTTTGGGGGAGTGGATAGATAGATAGGCAAGACGCATGAATTTCAAAAGAGCATATTACCACAGTTCTAATATAAAAAGCGTATATGTTCGAGGGGGAGTGATACTTATAAAGGGCACATTTATTGGGGAGTGTCACTTCAAATACAAAAGGCGCTTGATTTCTTCGTAATATGCAATTTCTCAAAAAGCGCATCTATTTAGGGGGAGCACGGGCATCACATTAGAATTAGCGCAAGTATTTAGGGGGAGTGTTACCTAAAAACAGCGCTAGAGCTTAAAAGGGAATGCCCTGAAGACAACCTTCATGCTTTGAAGAGGGAGAGCTACCTAAATGCCAACAAGCGCATGGACACAAAAGAGTTGTTCACGTACTTGTTCCAAAGGTTCAGTAGACCCAACTGATCCTAACCCAGGAACAAACCCCGAGTGTATGTGAGGGTTTTGAGCGTATCACGATGACATCCTTACAACTCAACCACAAACTATCCGGGCCATAACCATATAGGTACATGACTGATTTATCAGATCCCGGGTAGAAAACGCTTCATCTGGTCCAAAGGCGCATGCACGACCCTTCCTATCTACTCATTTGTCTCCCTAAAGACAGATGTTTCAATATCTCACGGGGAACCGCAATGCTATCACCGTTTCATTTGGAAGCGGGAGATATTGAACAAAGTGGTCCACAGCCCCACACCACGACTTTCTTGAACACGTAAATGTCTAGTCTGTCCTCATAGCCTAAATATTTTTTTAATTTTTCTAGGATACATACATTCTTTTACACACATATTGCAGGTCTACGTAACCATGCCAGAACTTCTGTAGACGCATCATTAAATGACGTGCTTCTATGATCAGAAGGAAGTCATGCCGTTGCAACATAAAAACAACAACGGTAGCAGGCCATCTTCTGGAGCACGACTCTAGAACGATGTCAACGGGATGCCTATGTGGCCCCGTAGTCCCTTCAAATGCAAGTCTGTGTGACTTTGCAGCAACGACCAAGAGTGACATCAAGGGATGTCTCACGATGATCGGTCGTCTGTCCCGTTTTCAGGTACTTCATCTGGAATTCAACGCCAACACGTTCAGCAAACACTCTGTTTCACCTTGATCACACAGCATGACGATGCAAATGAATCGCCATGAGGGGGAGAAGTATATCAAGGAGGCGAAGCACGTGAACTCATTAAAGAAGCCAAGCTTTCAATGCACGTGCTGAACCACAACAAACAAGACCTCTGTCCATGGTTCGAGCATACACGACAAGTCAATGCTGACGATCCGCGCGACTCTGATATATGCGAGAAGGTGACGAATATTCAAGTTGCGAAGAAGAAAAAGGGGGTGCATGTAAATAGGGAGAGACTGAAGATTCTCCAGATGCTCTCAGCTATTTCTTCAAACAGCAACAAAGACCGTGTCAAATTAAAAGTTGAACACAAAGGGGGAGATTGTTAGGAATCTTTCTGTTGTATTCAAGTGATGATGAAGACGGAAGATTATCAAAGACAAAGACAACCAGCGCTTCAATGACAATTGAACACTAAGGGGGAGATTGTTAGGAATATTTTCTAGTGTTCAATAATCGTGTTATCTTTGTCTTGGGACTCAACACAACTTGAGTTTTAGCTTTCTCTCACTAGAAACACTCTCTCACCATTATCATAATTAGGGTTTAATTGTAGAGAGAGAAAGGGATTGCTTGTTGAGAAAGCTTGAGGTTTGATGAAGGTTGATTGATAATTACCCAAAGTCTTCCGCGCGTTAATTAAAAGGTAATTCTTCATCGATCTATTCTCAAGTTCTTCGTTGGATGTTAATTATGTGACCTACATGGACTTTCTTTATGGTCTTCCTGCGACGGCAGAGAAAAATGATGCTGTTTGGATAATCGTCGCCAGACTTACTAAATCTGCTCA
Source organism: Lindernia subracemosa (assembly GCA_028392965.1). Classification (NCBI taxonomy): domain Eukaryota; kingdom Viridiplantae; phylum Streptophyta; class Magnoliopsida; order Lamiales; family Linderniaceae; genus Vandellia; species Vandellia subracemosa. Next base: position 132,309 of record JAQPCC010000098.1, on the reverse strand, counting down.
TTTCTTGCCATTTCGATGGGGTTCTACCTTAGAATATCTGGCGAGAAGATATGTCAACGAAATTGTTCGATTGCACGGAGTACTTGAATCCATTGTATTTGACCGTGATCCCCGATTTACCTCAAGAGTTTGGGGAAGTTTACAGGAAGCGCTCGGGACTAAATTACATTTTAGTACGGCGTTTCATTCGCAAACGGATGGACAATCAGAAAGGACAATACAAACCTTGGAAGATATGCTGCGAGCATGTGTAATAGAATTCAAAGGATCATGGGATGACTATGCTGTGCTAATGGAATTTGCCTACAATAATCAATATCATTCTAGTATTGGGATGGCACCGTACGAAGCTTTATACGGTCGAAAATGTCGAAACCCGATCTGTTGGGATGTTGAAGGAGAATAGGTATTAGAAGGACCGGACTTAATTCAAGATACGATGGAAAAGATAAAAATAGTTAAGAGCCGACTTAAGGCGGCTCAAGACCGACAAAAGAGTTATATTGATCAACATCGACGGGAAATGGAATACGAAATTGGAGAGAAAGTATTTCTTCGTGTATCTCCATGGAAAGGTGTATTACGATTTGGAAAGAAAGGGAAATTAAGTCCGCGTTATATTGGACCATATGAAATACTTGAAAGGATCGGACCATTAGCGTATCGACTGGCGTTGCCACCTGAATTATCACAGATACATAACGTTTTTCACGTTAGTATGCTACGACGATATAGATCGGATCCTTCTCATGTTCTACATGATGAACCCGTACAAATTTCTGAAAATCTGAGTTATATAGAAGAGCCAGCAGAAATTCTCGAATATGCTGACAAGCAGTTACGGAACAAGACAATTCCAATGGTAAATGTACGATGGAAGAATCATTCGATCCGCTAAGCCACGTGGGAAATAAGGGAGAATATAAAGATGCGATACCCATGGTTATTAACAGATACAAGTACGGAATTTCGAGGTCGAAATTTTTAAAGGGGAGGAGAATTGTCAGGAACCGAAATCAAAATCCTATTTCATAAGTTCATGCATTTATATGATTGTATGTGTGATGCATATTTAGTAGAAGGTTTGGTTAAGGTAATAGATTAATTGTTGCAAAGACTAAGTATCGAACCGGAAAATATAGAAGGTACTGAAAACTATTAAGAAAAAGATACCGAAAAAGACAAGGTACCAGAAACTGTAGGTACCGAAAATTTTGAATAAGTAGATACCGAAAAGATAGATACCGAAAATAAATATTGTACCGAAAAGTAATAGGTACCGAAAAATGTCAAGATACCGAAAAGTATTAATATAAAGATACCAAAAGGATTGGGACCCGAAAAGGTTCTAAGTCCGAAAAATAACACGGCGAAAAGTTATACTCGAAAGGTTCAGAGCCGAAAAAAAAATAATAAAATAAAACGGCGAAAATATATCCGAAAAGTCATCATTCAATCTGAATGTTGACTCAATCGAAAAATATATAATAAAGGATAAGGTCAAAGAATAGGTATCATGAAATAATTATCAATCGAAAACCATACAAAAGAAAACGAAAACATAAAGTAAAAGCAAAGTAAGAGAAGTTGACACCTCATAATTTAATCAGTAGCTTACTAAGCATATATGAACTTGTTACTTTAAATACTTAATAACAATGAGCTATCATTCATTCTCCCAAAAGAAGAACTCGAACAAGCATATAAGGGTTTTTGTTAGGAATATTTTCTAGTGTTCAATAATCATGTTATCTTTGTCTAGGGACTTAATTGTATTTTATGAAAATATAGGTACTAGATTGAAAATATACCAAAATATGCTTTGGTATATATAGGGCAAGTGTGTGTAAAATACACACAACTTGAGTTTTAGTTTCTCTCACTAGAAACACTCTCTCACCATCATCATAATTAGGGCTTAATTGTAGAGAGAGAAAGGAGATTATTGTAGAGAGAACCTTGGTGATTAATGAAGGTTGATTGATAATTACCCAAAGTATTCCGCGCGTTAATTACAAGGTAATTCTTCATCGATCTAATTCTCATGTTCATTGATTGGATGTTAAATCTGTGACCTACAATTGGTATCAGAGCATGCGTGTTTGAATTGATAGATTTCGAGCTGAAATATAGTTACGATCATTGAATTGTTCATCGCAAACTTGAGTTTACGATAGCTACTGTTCATCGCTATCATCACTGTTCATTGCATTTTTTAGTGTGCTGCTTGCTTAGATGTTTGCGATGATATATTTGATACTGTTTGCGATGATTAATAGTTGATTAATTGAGATAATCATAGCTGAATTTGGACTAATTATGTTGATTTTTGATCGAATTGTTCTTATAATCTTCAAAATGTTCATGTGAAAAACTCGAAAATTCTATATGTTTTGCTTTGAACTGGTTTAATCGAGTATTTTTTACATGTTTAATTACTGTTTTCGATCGATTATCTGAGCTTAATTTGAGAATTTAAGTGTTTTTGATCAAATTTTACTGTATTTGTAAAGTTTACGAATAAAAACTTAGTTTACGAACAGAAAACTTTACGATCAAAGCTTTATAGTTTACGGTCAAAGCATTTAAGTTTACGGTCAACTAAAGGTTTACGAAAGCTTTTTAATTGTAAACCTCGTTTACTATCCCAAAAGTGGTTGAAGTAAAAGTCTACTTTTCGGTCAAAGGTTAAAGTCAAAATTAATTTTGACTTTTACAGTGTGTAAAGGTTTACGAATACTTTTCATTCGTAAACTTTACTTTACGAAGGAACTGTTTACGAAAGCTTTTCAATCGTAAATTTTACTTTACGAAGGTAATGTTTACAAATAACTTTCAATCGTAAACTTTACTTTGCGAAAGTCACTGTTTACCAACACTTTTCAATCGTAAACTTTACTTTGCGGAAGTTACTGTTTACGAAAGTCGTTCAATCGTAAACCAGGTCAAGGCACTGTTTACGAACATATCTCATTCGTAAACTATCTAAGTGAACTGTTTACGGATACATTTCGTTCGTAAACTATTAAGGCAATGTTTACGAATCATTTTCATTCGTAAACTCATTTACGAACAAGATTTACGAACAAATTCTGCCCGTAAACCTAAACACTCGTAAACATTTGAAAAGGTTTTAGGTAAAAAAAATAAAAAAATAAAAAAAAAATAAAAAATAAAAAATAAGTCCTAAATTTTTTTTTTGCTACTACGAGATTTTTTTTGTACCTATTTTTCAAAGGTTTTCTGAGGCTTAGAAAAATTTTTGGGTAAAGAAATTTTTTTTAGTCCGGTAAAATTTTTTCAGTACAAAAATTATTCTCGGTATAATTTTTTTTGTATAAATCATTTTAAAATCATTTGCGAAAACCTTTTCATACAAACTTAGACCCGTAAACCTTCTATCTGAAACACACAAACAAAATTCGATCGAAGATGAATTGAAGACCTCTTGATTATCATCTGGATTTGTTGCTCGATAATCAAGTAGGTTTCGGATCCACTCTGCCCAGATCGAACGGTTTCTCAAACGATTAAGGTTTGAATTAAGCTTCCGCACATTTAACATTTCGTTCAAGCCAAACGTAAACGTCAAAACTTTACTTTACGATTGTTCCTGTTTACGAATCAATCTCAATCGTAAACATTCACATATCTACTGTTTACGAATATATTTCATTCGTAAACTATCTTTAAGAAAGGTTTACGAATGTTCTTCATTCGTAAACAAGCGCTATTAGTTTACGATTAACCTTTACTTCACGAAAGTTACTGTTTACAGTTCTTAAAGGTTTACAAACGATTCTCATTCGTAAACTAAAAAGCACTGTTTACAGCTTCTCTTTCATTCGTAAACTAATATTGTGTCAAATCAGAACCGCAAAACCTTACATTCTTTTAATAATATACAAAGTCTAAGATACAATCTAAGTCGATAATTAATATTTTGTATCTAAACTTTGCTGTGCTGAAAAGCTTATGAACTGAACTGAAATTAAAAGTTTGCGGTTAATATCAATATCTAAAATTTTCTAACCAGAATAAAAAAAATATTGATCAAAAATTAAATCAATTCTAAAACACGTCAACGATCAATATACATCCAACAATTTTATTTGAACAAAATTTAAAATCCAACATTCTATATAGAATTTAATTACCAATATTATTTGAACTTAAATTTCAAATTCCATATCTGAGCTAAAAAGATTAAAATGGATTATATTACATATGATCAAGAAATATATGAACTTCATAAACAATTAAAGAAGGAAAAGCCATTATCTAGCTCATCTTCCTCAACAAGCTCAAAAACTTCAAGCTCAAAAATTGAGAGAATGCAATCTGAAACTGTAAACTCTAGCACCTCTCACGAACAAAAGATTATAAAAGAGCTAGAAGATAGACTAGCAAATAATGAACGTGTCCTAAGAAAACACCTACTAGAAGAAGCCAATCTTGGGATACAACTTCAGTTAGCTAACGAGAAAATAGCTAAACTTGACAATGATCTTGTTAAATCACTTTCTGAAACAAAAGAACTAAAAGAAAATAAAAATTATCAAGTTCAAAATAAATGTCTTTCTGAAGAACTCACTAGATTAAACTCTAAAATTAAAGAACTAGAGGATCTTCTTGCAAAGAAAGATCAAAATGAGCAAAAATTATCTCTAAACAAGTCGACTCAAACAATTGAGTCAGTGCCAACCAAGGAACATTCTGTACTATCCACAAAACCCGAAACTAAGGATTGCTACACTCCAGACGGGTTTCGAGCTCAAATGGATAAGCTTTTAAAGGAGAATTTAATTAACAAAAATTCCTCTAAAAAGGGCGCAAGAATGACTAAAACTATCAAGAAAGAAAGAATAGAGGAAGACAAATTATCTTCTATTGCCACGACCAAATTTGGTTCTACCTCTATTCCTAATCCAAAAATGACGAAAGTCATTCTAAAATCAAAATTAAAGAAAGAAGCTACTGAAACTAAAGGAGACAATAATTACACATTCTCTATTAAAACTGAAACGTCCAAAATTAATAATTGTCTAAACAAAAGTAGCTCATTTAGTACACATTACAAAGTGAATGATGTGAGTCTAGAAGGTAGGAAATACGACACTTCTATACTTAATGCTATTGATTCCATAGGCTCGTATTCCTCTCTCAAGTACCCGGTCAAAGTCAAATCCGAAAAGCATCTCAAACGACTGGCGAAAGAGAAAATTTTCTCATTTAACGCAAGACACACATTCACCGATGCTGAAATTTTTAATTTTCATAAGGTTCAACAAGTTTGGAAACCTAAGCTAGAAATAGAAATAAGTAGTCCAAAACAACATTGGGTTCTTCAGTTCAAGACTACTTTACATGCAAATTCCATACTTGAACCATTTGTACTTAAATATTTATCTGCTAATCAGGGAGGACCCGTCCAAAAATGGGTACCAAAGCCCCGATAATGTTTTGCAGGTCCCCGATCATACATGTTAAATAGACGACGATTGCTCCACATGTATGGTCGGTATGCGATGATGAGCAGTCGCACACAATCCCGACACGTGTGGTAATTAGGCTGCTCCACACGCGTGATCGGTATGAGATGTGAGCAACCACACTTAATAAATAAATAAATATTTTCCGACTTTACATTTTCATCCGCAAAACAGCTTTTACTACTTTACATTTTACTGTTTGCGGCTACTATTTTACTGTTTACGGATATTATTTCCTTTTTTTCCTGTTTACGAATAAAAAAATCAGCCGTAAACCTAAGCTTTTCCAAACAACTGTTTACGGTTATTTTCCATCCGCAAACTTCCTTCTTCACTGTTTACTGAATCAAATCTACCGTAAACAATTTTATTTCCTTTTTCTTTCTTTTCAATTTTCATTGTTTACCATTCCTTCACTTTTTCTATTGATTCCTTTCATTCGTAAAGTTTTTCGTTTACAAAATTTCGTACCTCTCACATTTGCTGAATTTGTCGCATTGACTTTATAAATTTTCGTATACTGTAGCATACGAAAAACTGTAGATAAGAAAAAATTTACATACGAAAATTTTATTCTCGACAACTTTCTGATTTCCATACGAAAAACTTGATTTTCGTACGAAAATCCATACGAAAATTTTTATCGTACGAAAATTTTCGAACGCTACAGTAATTCATACGAAAATTATTTCTTTTCTCGTACGAAAAAGTCCATACGAAAAACGAAAAAGTCTGACTTTCGTACGAAAATAATTGGATACGAAAATTTTTTGAAATATTTTCCACATACGAAAAACTTTCTATGCCTTGATACGAAAAACTTTCCATACGAAAAATTTTGAAGTACGAAAACATATTTTATCATACGAAAAACATTGTCAAAGTTTTCGAACGCTACAGTGACTAAGAAAACATTTATCATACGAAAACTTATACGAGAAAATTTCCATACGAAAAAGTTTGTGTATACGAAAAATATTTTGTCGTACGAAAGCATATACGAAAAATATTTTGTCGTACGAAAACATATACGAAAAACATTTTTTTTGTCGTACGAAAACATACGAAAAACATTTTTCAAAGTTTTCGAACGCTACAGTGAATACGAAAACTTTTATCGTACGAAAACCTATACGAAAACTTGCACAAATGGGAAAAAGATTTTCGGAACAAAAAATTTTCGATAGTTTTAGGTAAAAAAAAAAAAAAAAAAAAAAAAAAATTCCTAAAATTTTAAATTTTTAGCTACGAGATTTTTTTTGCGTACCTGCTTCAAAAAGGTTCCCGGTTCATACGAAAAAACAATTTTTTTGGGTAACAATTTTTGGACTGGTAAATTTTTCGGTACAAAAATTATTCTCGGTATAAGTTTTTTTCTTTTATAATCATTTCAAAAAAAATTTTGATACCTAAATTTCTGAAAACTTAATCATTCGAAAATCTATTCGAACACATTGATCCAAAATTTAATATCAATTCAAAAACACGATAACGATTAAAAAAAAAAAAACATCCAACCCAGAAAGTAAATATGGAAGCCAACTACTTGATAAAAATCAAAGAATTAGAAGCTAGGCTAGAAAATAATTACAACTGCTTAGTTAAGAGTTTAGAAGAAAAATCTATTCTTAAAAATAAACTAACAATAGAACAAGAAAGGCTGACGAGCTTAAAGACAAGGGTCGCACAACAAGAATCAACTATAAGCGAACTTACAAAAGAATTATCTACATGTAGAGACGAAAAAATAAATAGTGCAGCCCAAAATAAAAGTCTTCTTGAACAAAGAAATCAATTATATTCAAAAATTAAAGAATTAGAAGATGTTCTAGCTAAACGAGGACAAACTAAGCAACGCGAAATAAAAGAAACTATATTGTCTCTAAATAAGTCGACTCAAACAATTGAGTCCGTGCCAAACGAGCAACATTCTATATAATCAACAAAACCAAACTCTAAAGATTGTGATATTCTAGAAAATGAACGCAAAATTGTTGAATTACGTTCTCTTCTGGAATCAGAACGTAAAGAGTTTCGAGCAAAAATGGATAAGCTTTTAGAGGAGAATTCATTTCTCAAATATTCCTTAGAAAAGGGCAAACTACAACCATTCATCCTGTAAAACCTGAACCTTTAAACGATATATCTTCTAAACAGGATCAGAAAACTCAAATGACAATAAACGATATATCTTCTAAACCAATGACTAAACCTATAAAGCAGGAAAGAATAGAGCAAGACAATTCATTTTCTATTACAATAAACAAAATTATTTCTAACTCTATTCTTCCTCCAAAAATTCCTAAAGTCATTCCAAAGATAAAGCAAGAAGCTACTAAAGCTAAAACAGACAATAAGTACACATTCTCTATTAAAACTGAAACGTCCAAAAGTAATAATTGTCTTAACAAAAGTAGCTCATTTAGTACACATTACAAAGTGAATGATGTGAGTCTAGAAGGTAGGAAATACGACACTTCTATTCTTAATGCCATTGATTCTATAAGCTCGTATTCCTCTCTCAAGTACCCGGTCAAAGTCAAATCCGAAAAGCATCTCAAACGACTGGCGAAAGAGAAAATTTTCTCATTTAATGCAAGACACACATTCACCGATGCTGAAATTTTTAATCTTCATAAGGTTCAACAAGTTTGGAAACCTAAGCTAGAAATAGAAATAAGTAGTCCAAAACAACTTTGGGTTCCTCAGTTCAAGACTACTTTATATGCAAATTCCATACTTGAACCATTTGTGCTTAAATATTTATCTGCTAATCAGGGAGGACCCGTCCAAAAATTGGTACCAAAGTCCCGATAATTTGTTTTGCAGGATCCCGATCGTACATGGTAAATAGACGACGATTGCTCTACATGTATGGTCGGTATGCGATGATGAGCAGTCGCACAAGACCCCGACACGTGTGGTATTCGGTTTCCTCCACACACGTGATCGGTATGAGACATGAGCAAACACACCAAATCAAGACTATTCCAAAGCTCTTGATTTGACATTGTTTCTATTTTTATTTTAAAAAAAAAACAACAAAAAAAAAAACAAAAAAAAAAGGCCTTAAAAAAAAAAGGACAAAAAAAAAGAAAAAGAAGGCCATTAAAAAAAAAAATAAATAAAAAAAAATAAAAAATAAAAAATAAAAAATAAAAATTTTTTGAGCTTCAATGTTTAAAGAAGGCCGAGCCAATTTCAAAATTGCAAAAGGCACTTGAGTTTTATTTTGGAGGAGTCAAACTCTATATTTACAGAATATTCGGTCTTCATATTCTATATTGTTTTTATTTAGGGGGAGTGGATCGATAGAAAAGGTGCAAGAGCTTCAAAAGAGCGTATTACCGTAGTTTTATTATCAAAAGCGCATATGTTTTAGGGGGAGTGATACTCATAAGCGCATACTTAAAAGGCGTACATCTTAAAGAGGGAGTGATACTTCATTTACTAAAGGCGCTTGACCTGAAAGAAAGTAATATGCAAATTTCTACAAGAGCGCACATGTTTAGGGGGAGCAAGAGCATCATATTTGAAATAGCACATCTATTTAGGGGGAGCAAGGGCATCACATTAGGAATAGCGCAATAATTTAGGGGGAGCGTTACCTAAAAAGGCGCAAGAGATAAAAGAGAATGCCGGAAGACAAACTTCAAGCTTTGAGGGAGTGTCAACATCAACTAGCGCATGGACACAAAAGAGTTGTTCACATACATGTTCCAAAGGTTCAGTCGACCCAACTGATCCTAACCCAGGAACAAACCCCGAGTGTATGTGAGGGTATTGAACGTATCACGATGACATCCTTACAACTCAACCACAAACTATCCGGACTACAACCAATATAGGTACAAGACTGATTTATCAGATCCCGGGTAGAAGACGCCTCATCTGGTCCAAAGGCGCATGCACAACCTTCCTCCGCTACTCATTTGTCTCTCAAAAGACATATGTTTCAATATCTCACGGGGAACCGCATCTGCTATCACCGTTTCATTTGGAATCGGGAGATATTGAACTAAGTGGTCCACAGCCCCATACCACGACTTTCTTGAACACGTAAATGTCTAGTCTGTCCTCATCGCCTAAATGTTTTCCACTTTTCTAGGACACATACATTCTTTTACACACATATTGCTGGTCTACGTGACCTTGCCAGAACTTCTGTAGACGCATCATTAAATGATATGCTTCTATGATCAGAAGGAAGTCCTGCCGTTGCAACATCAAAACAACAACGGTAGCAGGCCATCTTCTGGAGCACGACTCTAGAATGATGTCAACGGGTTGCCTATGTGGCCCCGTAGTCCCTTCAAATGCAAGTCTGTGTGACTTTGCATCAACGACCAAGAGTGACATCTAGGGATGTTTCACGATGATCGGTCGTCTGTCCCGTTTTTCAGGTACTTCATCCGGAATTCAACGCCAACACGTTCAGCGTACACAGGATCACCTTGATCACACAGCATGACGATACAAATGAATCGCCATGAGGGGGAGAAGCATATCAGGGAGGCCAAGCACGTGAACTCATTAAAGAAGCCAAGCTTTCAACGCACGTGCTGAACCACAACAAACAAGACCTCTCTCCATGGTTCGAGCGTACACGACAAGTCAATGCTGATGATCCGCGCGACTCTGACATATGCAAGAAGGTGACGAATATTCAAGTTGCAAAAGAAGAAGATGAGGGTGCATGTAAATAGGGGGAGACTGAAGATTCTCCAGACGCTCTCAGATATTTCTTCAAACAGCAACAAAGACCGTGTCAAATTCAAAGTTGAGCACAAAGGGGGAGATTGTTGGAAATTATTCTGTTGTGTTCAACTGATGATGAAGACTGAAGATTCGAGAGACAAAGACAACCGAAGCTTCAATTATAATTGAACACTAAGGGGGAGATTGTTGGAAGTATTTTATAGTGTTCAATAATCAAGTTATCTTTGTCTAGGGACTTAATTGTAATATATGTATAGTTAGGGACTAGAATGCAAATATACCAATATTGATTGGTATATATAGGGCAAGTGTGTGTAAAATACACACAACTTGAGTTTAGCTTTCTCTCACTAGAAACACTCTCTCTAATCACTATCTAAGCTAGGGTTAATTGTAGAGAGAGAAAGAGGTTAATTGGAGAGAAAGTTTGTGATTAATGAAGATTTGATTGATTTAATCCTAAAGCTTCCGCTCGCATTTAGAATCGAGGTAAATCTATTAAATCTATGCTCGAGTTCTTCGTTGGATGTTAAAATCGGACCGTTGAGCACAAAGGGGGAGATTGTTGGAAATTATTCTGTTGTGTTCAACTGATGATGAAGACTGAAGATTCGAGAGACAAAGACAACCGAAGCTTCAATTATAAGGGGGAGATTGTTGGAAGTATTTTATAGTGTTCAATAATCAAGTTATCTTTGTCTAGGGACTTAATTGTAATATATGTATAGTTAGGGACTAGAATGCAAATATACCAATATTGATTGGTATATATAGGGCAAGTGTGTGTAAAATACACACAACTTGAATTTAGCTTTCTCTCACTAGAAACACTCTCTCTAATCACTATCTAAGCTAGGGTTAATTGTAGAGAGAGAAAGAGGTTAATTGGAGAGAAAGTTTGTGATTAATGAAGATTTGATTGATTTAATCCTAAAGCTTCCGCTCGCATTTAGAATCGAGGTAAATCTATTAAATCTATGCTCGAGTTCTTCGCTGGATGTTAAAATCGGACCTAACAAAACCGTTATGACTGCTACGGCTTCGGATGATGCGATGTATTATGCCACAGTTACGTCCCTATAAATCGGGGGATGACAGAGTCCTGTACAGGTACCAAAAGAAAAGAAATGTTTACAGAGTCCCATGCATGGGCACACATATGATCGATAGTTCGAGTCGGGCCGGTTCATAACGGGAGTATCATCATATAAAATTGCATATGTTATAGGAACCATATGAATAATGGTGACATGGTTGATTATCTGACGATGGAATTCTATGAACGATGGTCACATGATGACTTATCTGATGGAATGATTATACGATGGATAATGATGATTATTTGAATTCGATGGATTAAATGTTATATGGTTACAATTTTATAATTATGAAGTTACATGTTGTGATCATACTCTGAATAGTTATCTTCACAGTTGCTGTAGATAACGAACGAGCGTTTTTAAAGTAAAGCTTCCGCGTAAAGTCATGGATTCAAGGTCGGCTGGCTACGCTCTCATCGTGCTCCCCTCTGTTCATCGTTTGCATGTAGATTAAGAAAACATTATCGACTTTTGCATGTGAAAATATGTGTAGAAGTGATACGTCTAAATGTACGCCCCGCTCGTATGTTACATGAATGTTTATGAAAGGCGAAAAATTCTATGCGTATATTATATAGATGCGTGAAATGTGTGCATGAAAAAGATTAGGAACAGGGACGCTACACCGAACCTCTTGAAATGTTCAAAGAGGATAAAGCGTTAGTGGAGAAGCAAACAGGCAAGGTCATTAAAGCTGTTCGATCAGATCGAGGCGGCGAATATATGAGCCTTGAGTTCGATGCATTTCTCAGAGAAAATGGCATCGTTATACAGTTCTCACCTCCCGGCATGCCACAATTAAATGGCGTAGCCGAGCGAAGAAACCGAACGCTTTTGGATATGGTTCGGTCGATGATGAGTTACACAGATCTCCCCATTTCATTGTGGGCTTATGCTTTAGAGACAGCAGTCTATACCCTTAACAGGATACCTACCCGTTCTACCGACAGGATCCCTTACGAAGCTTGGCATAATCTTAAGACAAGCCTGAACCACATTAGGGTCTGGGGTTGCCCCGCCTTTGTGAAAAAGTTACAGGCAGACAAGTTAGAATCAAGGTCGATTATGGCAAGATTCGTCGGTTACCCCGAGGACTCAATGGGGTACTACCTTTACGTTCCAGACGAACACAGGGTGTTTGTCGCTTTACGCGCCACCTTCATGGAAGAGGAATTCGTTAGCGAAGGCGGTAAAGTTCGTGAAATAACTCTTGGTGAGTTAAGCAAAGAATCAACACCAGTTATTCCAGAGTTGTTAGACGACGTTCCAGAAAACCCGGCTCATCCGCAATTGCGCAGGTCTAGTAGAATATCTCAAATGCCTGAGAGATATGGTATGGTACACCTCGAGCATGGGGATGTTGCGATTGAGGAATGCATCGGAGACGATCCCGTCACCTACGACCAGGCAATTACCGGTACAGACTCCCTCAAGTGGCTTGACGCTATGTAGGCCGAAATGGACTCTATGTATTCAAACCAGGTTTGGACGCTTGTAGACCTGCCCAATGGTTTTAGACCGATTGGCAAAAAATGGATCTACAAGAAAAAGATTGGATCTGACGGACAGGTGGAAACGTACAAGGCTAGGCTTGTAGCGAAAGGGTATAGTCAAAAAGAGGGTATTGACTATGAAGAGACCTTTTCCCCAGTCGCGATGATTAAGTCCAGTCGCATTATGCTTGCGATAGCAGCATACTATGACTACGAGATCTGGCAGATGGACGTAAAGACCGCGTTCCTGAATGGATTCCTCCAGGAGGAGATCTATATGGAACAACCCAAAGGTTTTACGTCAGATGCAGATGCTCAAAAAGTATGCAAGCTAAATCGGTCCATTTATGGACTGAAACAAGCTTCAAGGAGTTAGAATCTTCGGTTCGATGAAGTAGTTAAGAACTACGGATTCATAAAGAACGAAGATGAGCCATGTGTTTACAAGAAGGCCAGTGGGAGCAAGATGTTGTTTCTAGTATTGTACGTAGATGATATCCTTTTGATAGGAAACGACATTGAGATGCTTTCAGAGGTCAAAGATTGGCTTTCGACCGAATTCTCTATGAAAGACTTGGGAGAAGCGTCCTATATTCTAGGAATATGCCTATTTAGAGATAGGGCGAAACGGTCAATTGGCTTATCCCAGGCCCTTTACTTAGACAAGGTACTTAAACGATTTAAGATGGACGACTCTAAAAAAGGGTTCTTACCTATGAGGCATGGGATTCATCTCTCTAAGGCTATGTCTCCTCGAAACGAGGTACAAAGACAAGAGATGACTGAAGTTCCCTATGCTTCAGCTGTGGGTAGCCTGATGTACGCGATGCTTTGCACGCGACCAGACATAGCGTACGCTTTGAGCGTAGTGAGTAGGTTTCAGGCGAACCCTTGTAAGGAACATTGGCAGCAGTAAAGACACTCCTAAAGTACCTTAGACGGACTAAGGACTTGATACTGATTTACGGCCCAGGAGAATTAGAGGTAGATTGTTATACGGATTCGGACTTCCAATCGGATGTGGATGACCGAAAGTCTACTTCGGGATTTGTCTACTTCAAGCAAAGCATGACTGCTGATTCCACCACTGAGGCGGAGTATATTGCGGCTTCAGAAGCTGCCAAGGAGGGTGCTTGGATACGCAAGTTCTTAGAAGAACTACAGGTGGTACCTAGCATAGTGGATCGCCCGTTACCATTGTGGTGCGACAATAGCGGAGCGATTGCACAAGCTAAGGAACCCCGTGCTCACAGTAAGTCCAAGCACATAGAGAGAAAATACCACGTGTTACATGGGTTCGTTGAGAATGGCTCGATCGCCCCAGCAGAAAAGGTGGTTGACCCGTTCACGAAGCCACTGTCTCAGGCAGTGCTAGATCTTCACCTCAATAAGATGGGGTTGAGATACTATAGCGCGTGACATTAGTTCAAGTGGGAGATTGTTGAGGTTTATGCCCTAGATGCCGTACGAGGATTAGATAGTACGAGGGCATTTGTGTAATTTTGTTGTGTTTAACTTTTGTAATTGGATTATTTGATAATGGAATTACATTTTTTATTATTGTCGATTTGAGTTTTGACAAATAATACAAAAAGGCATATTATTACTTCGTCTAAATAAATTAACCTTTCAGTCGGGTAATAAGAAGAATTAATAAAACCCCAATATTTACAGTTCAGTTACTGATTCTGTGGGGACAGAGAGGGGCACCAGTAAGCTGACATACTGTAATATTAAATTAAGTCCACAAGTCTTAGTCTCCTGTAGGGTGACTGGATATGACGAGTATGACTTGTTTGTCGACGGGTCCAAAACAGTTGTGCCAACTGTTCACTTGGGATGTGGGAGCTCGCGACATTCATACAAGACGAATCAGGGGATTGTCTGTATTTGGACACTGACTCGTAATCGAACGATCACACGCTGGGAAAGTCGCTGATCGATCGATTGACTATAGTAGTCTACGTGAACCTTAGACCGAAAGGGTTAACTCGGGGTTAGTCTTAATGTCTTGATTTGTCACTAATTTGCTAGGCCCGAACTGCAGGAAGCATAGGTCAGCGGCGAAATGCGGTCTTGACTTTTCGACGTGATTGCCAGTTGAACCGGTGAGCGGGATTTACGTCCTTGATTAAATTCGAGGTTAATGTCTTATGCAGTTTCGATGTGCGGGAATTTACATATGTCTCTGGCCAGAGCACATAACTGACTCACGAGTATCGTGGAGGGCAGTTTAGTAAATGTCACCGACGCGGACATCATAGCGTCGAGTACTGTAAGTTCGACTACGCGTGACTTTCCCTCGACCGGGACAAACGTAAGGGTTTATACGTAGGACGACAATCTATAGTCGGTTCGTTAATTACACATATTCGTACTCAACTCGGGATCGGTTCGGTACCACGGGGCTAGCTAGGTGAATACCGAACTCCTGGATTCCTCCCAGAGCCGGTTGAGACGAACCAAGAGAGTCGGGCTTAAAAAGGGCAACCGACACAATGTCTATATGAGAATAGAGCAGGTTGGGGCCTAGATTGAGAGATTAGGGTTTGGGGCTTGGCCGAAACCCTAAATAGCCGAAAGATTCGATTAACTGTGGTTAAATCAAGTGAGGGGCAAAATAGTATTTTCACCTCACGAAATATTTTTGAAATATAATATTGGAAATTTAATATTTAGTATATGATTTAAATTTGATTTAAATCTTTATTATTGTTTTAGAAAAATAATAATATTTAATTTAGAATTAAATAAAATATATATATTAGATATATATATGATTTTCGATTTTTATTTAGAATAATTTCGAAAATTTTAATTAAATATATATATTGGATATTATATTTAAATATACTAAATATAGAAATATATATTAATTTATTTTAATATTATTTCGAATTTGAATTTGAGTTTGAATTTGAAATAGAAACCAAGTCAACAAGATCTAGTCAAGAGATCAAGTCAATAGACCAAGTCTACTTGGGAGTGGATGAGAAACTTCCTCCTCACTCCATTTTGAAAATTTCGGCCACCCCATCTATTATAAATGGGGGTTTTTCATTTTTGCCTAACCCTAATGTCACTTTGGAAGAAAGAAAATAAAACTAGGGTTTTATAATCACCTCACTCTCGATCTCTCTCTATCTCTCAACCCTCTCTTTCCCTCGTGGTGCGCGCAGCGTGCGTGTGAAGAAGAGGAGTCACCGAGCTTGGTCTAGCCGCCTCAAGCAAGCCTCGGTCGCGACTTGTGTTGGTGCCGGCATGACGATGTTGTCCGTTCGTGCGCGTATTGGTGCTAGGAGAGGGATACTACATCACGGGGATTCGAAGAGTTCGTAGCTCGCCATCTTCATTGATTCTCGTCAAGGTATAATGGCTTGAAACCCTTCTTTCGTATTTTTATATTCTCGTGTATATACCGAGCAGTCCAAGGGAAAAAACGAAATCCCATAAAATTTTAAACTTCCGCCGTTCTAGGAACAAGGGCCCGGGGACAGTACCGGGATTTCCAACATATTCACATATCATGATTATTTCAACATCATACAAAAGTCGATGACATTTTCTTAGTCTACATGCAACGATGAACAGAAGGAAGCAGGATGAGAGTGTAGCCGACCGACCTTGAATCCATGTCTTTACGCGGAAGCTTTACTTTAAAAACCGTTTGCTATCTACAATAACTGTGAAGACAACTATTTAGAGTATGATCACAACATGTAAATTCATAACTATAAAACTATAAGCAGATAACATTTAATTCATCGAGTTCGTATCACCATCATTTTCCATCGAATAGCCCTTCCATCAGATAAGTAATCACATCACCATTTCATCAGATAATCAATCATTTAATCATTGTTCATATGATTCCTATAACCTATGCAATTCTAAATGATGATACTCCCGTTATGAACCGGCTAGATTCGAACTATCGATCATATGTGTGCCCATGCATGGGACTCTGTAGTTATTTCTTTCTTTTGGTGCATGTACAGGACTCTGTCATCCCCCGATTTGTAGGGACGTAACCGTGGCATAATATAACGCATCATCCGAAGCCGTAGCAGTCATAACGGTTTCTCCCTTGACATATATAAATCACATAACGCATCATTGCATATATAAATCAGCTTTCATATCAAATAACGTATCTGGTCGAATCATGTTTCACAGATATCACGAAATCATCAATCAATTAATTCACATATAGCACATAAGGTACACGTTGCCGATCATACTCACAGATTTTACGTTTATAACTCTTTTCTTTTAGTCGACCCTATCCTTGCCTTTTTCGGAATCTCGACCTATAGTAATATTGGTCCAACAATCAATATGCAGTCTATAAGAATATTCTATATGTATATTGTGGATGACATAGAACTGGCTGTTTTCCTTTAAACCTTTGTCATTATATTGAGATCATTAGTCTTCGATTCTTAATATTTTTTTTATCTCAACATTTTCGGGACTTAAATTCTCAGGTAATATACTTATTTGAATAATGTTCAATATTTAATTAACTTTCGGTATCTCTACATTTTCGGGACACATAATTTCAGGTAACTTAATATTTTCGGGACTTATATTTTTAATATTTTTGGAACTCATATTTTTAATATTTTCGGGAATATACTTATTTGTATTAACCTTCAGTATTCGTATCTTTTGGGTACCATACTTATTCAGATACTTTTGCGTAATAACCTTTGGGTAGCATATTTATTCGGACAGTCTTTATATAAGATTTTCGGATAGCATCCTTATTAGGACAATTTAAAATTTTCGGGTAATATATCTATTTGAATAACTTTAAATTTTCATATAACCTTCGATATTCACATTTTTTGGGTGAATAACTTTCAGTATTAAATTTTTCGGGTAGCTTAATTCGGATAAATTTCGATACCATCCTATCTTCAATATTTCATCATATCTTCATACTTAAACATCTTCCGTATGAACTTTTCTTCTATATTATACATGAAAACGATTATATAACTACATAAATATGAATTATACATATATGTATATTTAGGCTTCGATTATTTTTATTTTCATATCGAAAATAATTTTATTCTGTAATTAAATAACATGAATATCATGATATGATTCAAATAAAGAAATTATATGTACATCACGTTCTTCACGGTTAAAGTCCTTCCTCACTTTAAGGCAATTATGTTTTCGGATAAAATGACTTTAGAGAAGAAGGTATAGATTTTATTAAAGTTGTTATATTGTTTACTAAGCTTATACAAAGTAGGAGGTGTCAATTTTTCTTACTTTGCTTTTTATTTACGTTTTCTCTTCTTTTTAGTATTTCTTTGATTTAATAATATTTTCAAGTCCATGTAAAGATTTTCGAATAATAAACTATTATTTGATACTTATAAACTTTCGGGTATAATTTTCGGCTTAAATATTTTTCAGTTATCAACTTTATTTTTTTCGGTTTTATCTATTTTTGATATCTAATATCTTTTTCAATACCCAATTACTTTTCGGTAACTTACTTTATCATAAGTTTTCGGTATCTTGTATTTTTCGGTATCTATCTTTTCGGCATCTGCTCATAAGTAGTTTTTGGTACCTAAAGTTTTCGGTACCTTATCTTTTTTTGTACCTTGTCTATTTTTTTCAGTATCTTAATTTTAATAGTTTTCAGTACCTGAAGTTTTCGGTACCTTGTTTATTTTTCGGTTCAATACATAACTTTTTTTTTTTTTCGGTACCTATGATTTTCCTGTAAAAGTACGAAAAGAATTTTATTAACTTAACCAAACCTTATAATAAAAAATGCAACACATACAATCATATAAATACATGAACCTATGAAATAAGGTTTTGGTTTCGGTTCCTGACAGTATAAGAATGTCATACTCATCCCACAAATGCCTAACTTTACAGTAATAATCCGTGACCGTGTTTGTAGTTGATTTGTCTGTACAAAGCATATAACCTTGCTCCGTTTATCTTGTCGAATCTTTCTTTCAGATATTTCCAAATCATAAGCCGATTCGCAGCAGATGACTTCTTGAACCATTTTACTTAGACAAAGAGCAATGGATCCACGATCTAACTGGGGCATTACACCACTTCCATTGCTGGCTCATAATATCGTCATCCTTCGGCTTACATCAGGTACCATCAACGAAGCCTAATTTGTTCTTTGCTTCCATTTCAATTCAATACTTCTGTTACTATGTCAAGATTATGCGCGTCTGAGGAGTGTATATATATACAGAGGATGATTAAAAATGATCGACATAATTTTCTTTGGATCTTGATTGTTCGATCTTGAATTCTGCTTTTCATTCTCTACATTGTGTATCTCATTATCAGCCATTTTAAAACCTCTGTGTTTGATTTCTTCCCTAACATCAGAATTGAGAGCAGTAGAGCTCTCTCTAATACCTGTCAACAATCATAGAAGAAAAGATAGTTTTTATTATTCGATGGATAATTTTTCTACAGATACAAATAGGTATTCACCTAATATACTGACTAATCTTCAATCTCCTATATTACACCAAGAGCTTCTACTGAATACAAAATGCACCACAAAATACTTTTAAAATTACAATAAAGTCCTCACTACAAATTATACTTATTATATTGACATTAGAAAAGAAAATTGGGCCTGATAATAAGGGATTGATGGAATACTTAACAATTAAAAGCATGCCCACCACCTCAGTATAACATTTGGGGCTGATAATAAGGGATGGACGGAATATTTAACAATTAAAAGCATCTCTACCACCTCAATATAACATTTACAATTTACTGTTGACATATCATCAGTAAAAAAAAAAATAAAATAGGTTTGTCCAAATCGAATATTCAATCTGAATTTTAATATATTTAAATTACGAATCAGGAAAAACGTAATCCAAATTAGATCTTAAAATTTTTGAATATCCAGTTAATGAAAATATTTTTCCTTCATTTAGTTTATAAATAAAATCTTTTATCTAACCAGACCAACGAATATATTCAGATATCCAGTAATGAAACATGTTATTTATCTTATTAAAAACAAAAAAATTGAATATATTATCAAAAGTTACCGTACATTATTCGGAAAATCCTGAAGATTCGATTTCATGATATTTGAAACTCTAAGAGCGGAAAAAAAATATCTGACTTTTTGGACAAATCGACTGGATTGCACTTCAGCTTGATCATATCGGATAATCAAACTTAAGAAAATACATTCCTTTTTTCTTTTTCATTTGAATTTTATCTAATGTAATATTCAAAACAGAATTTTGACATATATTATTATATTGCTGTTTTCATCCTTTAATATTTATTAGACGCATTTAACTAAAATGTTCCTCACAAAATTTAATCAAATGAAACTACTATTTGAGCGAAGCCCCAAACAGTTTTATAAGTATAATATGATGTCAATATATTTTATATCCAAATGGGTCAATATTATTTAATACTTATATAAGAATATTTGGGATAGTAATAGTCAATTTAACTCAAAGTTAGATAATAATATCCAACTAGCCAGTGAAAAATGAAGGGAGCATAGCATAATATCCAAAATTAAAAAACGACAACAGTGATGACCATCTCATTTCATGATTGCTCACCACATATATAAGTTAATAACCTAATCATAAACCTTGATCTGAATGTAATTTCTAGATAGAGTTCCAACTTAGTAGCCAACCAAATACTTGAAATTTTTAATTAAAGCGCCGAAAATAGTTTTTATTTTTATTACATGATGTCTACGAAAATTACCAGTACTAGGGTAAAAAAGTGCTTATTTTATTTAATCATCAGATTCATTATCATTCATCAACCCATACAGAATTATTACTTGCCAGGAGCCAAAAGTGGACCGCAGAGGCACTTATTGTCATCTTTCCAATATACTTCTTCAATAATAATACTACGAAGAAGATTCATCATGCATCGCCCCGCCCCATACAGCATAATTATTTATTACTTGCAAGGAGCCAAAGGTGGACCGCAAAGGCACTTGTTGTGATCAAAGCTTTTCTTTCCAAACTTCTTCAGCCCAGCAGGAATGGGCCCACAAAGCTGATTGTGCGAAACGTTAAACTGTGTAAGTTTCTTCAACGAAGACACAGACGGTGGTGGAATCTGTCCTGACAATTTATTGTTAGACAGATCAACTTCTTTGAGGCGCTTCAACTGTAAGAGCTCTTTAGGAATTGGTCCACTTAAGCTGTTGGAGTCGAGCTCGATGTGGTAGAGCCGAGTGAGCTTGCCGAATGCCTTTGGGATGGGCCCACTAACGTTTATGTTATCAGCTAAAATGAAGAAGCTAAGATAAGGCAGATCACCAAAGTCCGAGGGTATAGTGCCCGAAAGACCCCATGAGCGACTGAAGGTGACAGTGTCGATGCGCCCGTATGAGCTTCCGCTTGTGCCGCAGCCTACGAAACTCCACTCCGAGCAGCAGTCTAAGTTGTCCTCCCAGTCGGAGAGGCGGCCGTTGGGGCCGCCGAAATGGTCTCGGACTTTGAGAAGGACGGCTTTGTCTTGGTCGTTACATGGAGGAAAGTCAGTGGCTTTGGAGGAGGGGATGTGTGATAATAGGAGGAGAGAAAGGCTTAAGACGAGAGGGAGATTCATTGAATAAGACTTCATGATTTTACTTTGAAGTTCTGGAGAAACGTTGTGTTGGGTGTTGTGTTGGGTGGATATGATTATGGGGCAATATATAGAACTCATGTGGGCAATCAATGACTAGAAAAATTGTGGATAAACAATGAGCTTTATTTACATCGTTGTCAAATATAGTAGGCTCTAATTTTTGTTTTTTTAAAAAAATAATTCCTCATTTTCAATGTTTGTATCTCTTTCCTAAAATACCACATTTTCTTTTACAAAAACATGGTGCACCTTAAACTAATCCCATTCCATATAGCGTATGTTTGTTTTGGGGTGATCCTCCAAAACATCACCGTGATCCTCCCATCAGCTCATCATTACTGCATTTTGTTTGGCGTAGGTGATGACACATCATTGTGAAGAATGAGCACCTAGGTGGGATGATATTTCAAGTTTTAGATCATCCCAAAAAAGCTAGGTGATCCTCCATCACCGTGATGTGGTGATAGTTCTAATTTTATTTTCGACAAAATTATCCCTACATTTTAACCTTATTTCCTAATATATCCTTAAATCGATTTTTTAGATATATAAATAATCTATTTAAAGCTAAAAAAATATATTTAATCAATAAAAAAATTAAACAATTATATTATAGAATTATATAGAAATTTTATAATTAATTCTTGAAAAAATTAAAACTTGATATTGAAATGTTAATCTTTATCACCCAAAATAGTACATCAAAATAAACATATTAATTCACATTACATAGCTAATATACATAGGGTCAAATATGACATTTACACAACACCACTCCACACATCATTGTCATTAAATAAACACAATATTTCAATATCACATTGATACACAAAATAAAATATCATCTCAAAACAAACACAATGATGACACATCACCTTGATAGACATTCCGGTGATACTCACATCACCGTGATGTTGGATTACCTCAAACAAACACCCCATAATATTCTATTTTATCTTTTTATTTATCTCACTTAATATAAATCACGCAAGGTGCACCAGCACCTTAACTACTTCGTTTACATATAATATTCTATTTTATCTTTTTATTTATGTCACCTAACATAAACCAGGCATCTTTATTTTTCTCTCCCTCCCCATATGTGCTCGTCCTCCTACCATGAAAAACGCATACATACATTTGGAACTTTTATCAAGGTAATACGTAAGTATAGCCAACCCTATATTCATGATTAAATTGACACTAATGTTATTTTTAAAGTAATGAATAATTTTATACTAGCGAGTCCTATATTAAACTATTGTGACCTATCAAGCTTGAAAGATCATATTATATGTGTTTTCATTTTAATTGCATAATAAAAACCTATTCCAACTTTTGCAAACTGATTTTGTATTGAACAAGGTTTTGAGAGAGGAAGAAATAGTCTCAACTATAACGAGAGACCGGTGAGGGTTTTTTCTTTATAGATTTAAAAGTTGTAACTCCTATTTAATCTATAGTGAAATTCGGTATCCGTTTTATTTTTAATTGCTCAAATATTTAGCCACGGTGTTAGGACCAGCGAGAGTGTTTAGAGGTGGGTGAATAAACACTTAGCTATTTTTGGCTCTCTTGACAGAATCTCACTAACCGGTTGATGCGGAATTCAAACCAGTTTGTGAAGTGAACTGTGATGTGTGATTTTTGCGGTTTGAGTTTGAACACAAGACTTTGTTTATGGAAGTTCGGAGCAAATATCTCCTACGTCTCCCCTTCTTCCCAACAGGAAGGTATCACCAGAAGACTCGGTTTATACGCACTGATATACAACCTTCCTTACTAGACTTACACAACTATAACTCTCTAGTTATACTCTGCTAGCTAAACTCCTAGTACAATACTTAGGCAGCTTCTTACAATCCACCTAATTACAATAGCTTTTTACAGTCCGTTGTAGTGAAGAAAAGCACAACAACTACACTCAGCTAATTCTAGCTTGACGTGTTTGAACTTGAGGTTTGATAGCATGTGGATTTGAATTTTCGTTGTAATCTTCACTTCCATCACTAATGTTGAGTCTCTCGTATTTATACTCGAGCTTGAATCAGTGATTGTTGCTTAGGTGTGGGCCATCGTCATTTAATGGTTGCGCATACCGCATTGAAGATATTTCCTCATTTGGCAAACTTGCAGTCTTGCGCCGGGTTGCAGCAGTATTGTCTTCATATCTTCTTTCGTGCAAGTCTCTTAACTTTGTTGATCTTTTACTGATGTACTGTAGATCTCTTGTACCTTCTTGATATTTGAATTTATCCAACGGCACTGAGATCAGTCAGTAGTCATCGCATTGCACATACTGGTCTATTCACGTCTTTATCGAGATCGGTATGACTTGGCTTGTGCGAAACCGATTATGTTAAACTAGTGACCGATATTATCGAGACCGGTTTTGTTAACTAGTGACCGGTATTATCGTGACTAGTTTTGTTAACCGCCAAAACTCTTAACTTAAAGTTATCTTGTCGGTCTGACTTAATTCCGTAACAATTTCCCCCCTTTTTGGTGGTTGACAAAACTAAAAAGGAAACGGACTGTAAAAGAATGTATTTTATTCAAAAAGAATTTGAATGATTACAATCTATTACAAGTCCTATCCCTCTAGTCCAGTCAGGCCACCAGTCACCATTCTTCAGCTTAGCCCGGCCAGTCCAGTCTTCTTTCCTTAGCAGCTCGCCACAGTTCTTTCTGTGTTTAAGTCATGTCAAGTCTTGCACTCTTCTGATCGTGCAATGTAGTCAGTTGGCTGAGTTGTTCTGACGTCAAATTGCAAGCGGTCGTTCTGACGTCAAATTGCAATATCCATTTAATCGGCTTTATAGAAATCGAGAAGTCGTCGTTCAGCGAAAGTTCGAAACGATTAAAGATTCAAAGTTTACATTTCGAGAGGAGTTTATAGACTATCAATTTGCTAAAAATCGACATTGAATGAATGATAATTTAATTAGTAAACTCAGCCTAACTAGTTGAAAATAAAAAATAAAAAACTTATAAAAATTGTTGACGTGGCGAGCTGATGTCGTCTCACTGACACCTGGGCTAATGAGGACGACATGACACTTACTTGACGCTGACTGAACATGCTGATGTGGTTGTAGTTGTATCCATTTGCAGATTGACCCGTTCAAAAGGTTGTGATTTTTCATGAATTGACTTGTGCAACTTTTCGAAGCCTATAATCAGGTACCCCTGGCAGAATGAAAAATTCATTCAATTCATTCTCAACATTTATAAACCGTGTGCTTCACCTCCCCTCTTCCCAAAGTAGTAAGAAATAGTCTAATATCGAGTAAATCACTGGGATTTTTTTCCCTGTGCTACGACAACAAACATCGAAAGTTGTTGTATCTTGGGGACGATTGTCAAAATCCGAGAGCACTGTAATCCGGTGCGATTTCATCTTACGGAGAGCGAGTTCAACTTGTACCTCGACTTAAAATAAAGTTACGTTGTAACTATAATTTAACCACAGACAAACACACCGAAACTATTGGGAACAACGATCATAAGATGAAATCTCGCGTCTTTGATCGATGGCTACAGTTCCAACAACCAGAAGAGAAAAGACCTTAAAGCTTATTGAAATTTTGGCAAGCTAATGGTTTGAGTACAAAATGCATGCATGATATTCAACACGATTGTTAATGCAAGGTCCCTTTCATACATGCTGGAAAAATAAAGGGACTTCTTTGACGTTGATGGGAATGAGTTCTGGAAGATACAAACAAAGTGGGTGAAGATGAACTCGATATGATCGGTTTGATTGGTTTTATAACTCGAATCTAACAATGATCGGTTTGATGCGAAATGTAGTGATAGGTCTCAATTGTGAACAAAGATGTGCGTGCATGTATCATTGTGTATAAGTTTATAGGCACAAGATTTGTTTATGGAAGTTCAGAGCAATGTCTCATACGTCTCATCTTCTTCCTCGCAGGGAAGGTTTTCACTAGAAGATTAGGTTTACACTTTACAATGTACAACATCTTTAACTAGTTTCTCTAACTAAACTCTTAGAACACAACTTAGACAGCTTTTCACAGTCCACCTACTTCTACAGCTTGTTACAGTCCGTTGGTAAGTTCTAACCGTTTTTAGACACACCGATCACACGTTAGAGTATGCTCTTAGCTATTTCTTGAAAATGAGCTCTTGAGCTTGCAATGACTCTTTCACTTTGTAGTTTTTTTTTTTACGACTTGAAGGCTTGACGAGATTGATAAAGATTTGTATGTTGATTTGTGGTTCTTAATTTTCTCTTAGATGTCACTTGTATATTTTTTTTAGCTTTAAGTCTCTTGTATTTATATTCGAGGCTCATTTCTTGAAATTTAAGAGAGCATGCAGAGCCGCATTTAAGCATTTCTTAAAATGCATCTGTTGAGCTGTTGTCCCTTTGTTACAGAGTAGTGCCTTTATCCTTTTTTGTGCAAGATCAGGACTGTCCGCCACTTAAATAATTGTCATGTTGTTAATTTGTACTGTCTTTTTTGTTTCATTTTTAAATTTGAATTCCTAAGGAGTACGAAGGTTGGTTTACAACTCTATTCTTCAATCGGTCGATCCCTTTATCCATACCGTAAGTTCGATCTTGATCCTTCAATTGAGTGTACAAAAATTGTTTTACTGATATTCATGATTAAAATGTACAAAAATTGTTTTACTGATATTCATGATTAAATTGACAAACATATATTCATGATTAAACTGACACTAATATTATTTTAAATAATAAAAAAAACTTCAAATTTTCTTTCTGTATTAAACTATTGTGACCTATCAACCTTGAAAGTTTTAGGATCGTAGTATTAATCTGGTTTCATTTTAATTGCACTGGTTATAATTAAAACCTATTCCAATGTGCAAAGTTGATGATCAAACTTTTGCAATCTGTTTTGGTACAGAACAAGGTTTTGATATATAATACTCTCCACTAAAGGTTACTCCCACATGGATTGTCGACAAAATAATTAAGAGATGAAGAAATAGACTCAGCTATAAAAAGAGATAATGGAGTTTTTTCACTAAGAAGTTGTAACACCTATATTTCTCTATAGTAAAATTCATCTTCATTTCTCTGTGGTTTTTACTCCAATTTATTTTGGAGTGTTAGGAATATTTCTTAATGTTCAATAATCATGTTATCTTTGTCTAGGGACTTAATTATAATTTATGTAAATAGATGAACTAAAGTGTAAATATACCAAAGTATGCTTTGGTATATAGCTTTGGTATATATAGGGCAAGTGTGTAGAATACACACAACTTGAGTAGGAGTTTTCTCTCACTAGAATATCTCCTCTCAACATCATCAATAGATAGGGCTTAATTGTAGAGAGAGAAAGTGATCGCTTGTAGAGAAAGCTTGGTGATTAATGGAAGATTGATTGATAATTACCCAAAGCTTCTGCATGCATATTAACAAGGTAATTCTCATTTGATCTAAGCTCGAGTTTATTGTTGGATGATTAAAATTGTGACCTACATGGAGTTTTCCACGTAAAAATCTATTTGTCTATTTTATCCTACTCAAATATTTAACCGCAATTTTACTCGACCAAAACCGCTACATTGGAATGTCTGTATCAAGAAAAGCTCTAGGAAATAGAGAGGAAATTCAACTAAAGCTCTTAGAATTGGATAGAAAATGGGTTGTCCTCCACTTCATTATTAAATGAGGCAAAAAATCAAAATAAAAAATAAAAAGTAATTGCTTTTCAGAAAAAAAAAAAAAAGTAGGTCCTACCTGAACCTAAGGGCCTAAAAGGAGGGATAAACGTGCCAAGATTTGAATATACATTATAATAATAACATTATTTTATTTTCTCTTGTAGTGACTGAATCATGTGGTTGGCTTTGTCTTCTTGCGTCGGCAGTGTGGAGTGGATAACAGGCTGGAACATAACATGTTTATATATGGTTTAAGGACTCAACTCGCCAACGTCTGAATCATAGATGAAAGTGACACGACTCGACCTGATTACCAACTCTCTACCATAGGGTTGGTTGCTCAATGTTCAGCTTTATTGGGCTCAATTCGAAACATCAAAGAGGAAAGTCGAACATGTTTGGGTTCGCTCAAGACCAAAAGTTCCATAACAAGCTCTTAACCTTTTTTTTTATACAGTGAAAGCATATCCTTTAGGGCTCGTTTGGTTCGGTTTAAATAAAATTAATTAGTGGGTATAAAATAAAATGTATATTTGATTAACGTGTTTAAATAAACATATCTGAGAGGTGTGTTGCTGGAAACCTATGAACCAAACAACTCAATATGCTTTAAACTAACTTTGAAAATGTCTAAACCCATGAACTAAACAACCCCTTATTGATTATCACTGAGTAGTAAGATTGTCAGTTATTGTGTAGGTGGGGTACAACCTTTCCCATCATACACAAGGTGTTCGGCTAGACAGTGAGCTACGATATTTGATCGTCTCTTACATGTAACTAAATGACACAACAAAAAGCAATCATATAGAATGCTTCCAATTTACGACGAATTCGTTGATTTTTGCTGGATTTTGACGATAACATACTTGCAGTCACTCTCAACGTCGATACGAGTCCACCCTTTGTGATATCACTACAAGAAAAAAGTACTTCTACCGACGACAACATTTAGTCGCTAGAGATTATATTCTAGTCAGCAAATTGCTTACCGACTACGTTAGTGACTAATTTGTCGTAGTCAGTAGTAAGGTTTTTCGAAGGACATTGTAATCGGATTCATTAGGACAACTAACATTTATCATATGTATACCGCAAAGATTATGAATTTGAAGGACAACATATAACACACATTTGTTGGAATTCTAAACGCGCCGAAATTCCGCCCAAGATCCATCACAAAAATATAAAACAAGAGACATAACAATGCAAAGATTTAACTTCGGAAACCATCTGTTAACCAAGAGGGAAAAACAATCAGGGCAACAAGGCCGCAGAAAATCTACTTTGTGAACGTACAATCGCACAATTCTTCTATGGTCGCCTACACCCAATCCCAACAACCACAACCTGAAAGCAATTCTACCTGCTAACTTGAACTCTCACAACAGGCAAATTTTCCTTGAGTTAATTGTTAATACAAATTAATTTTTATTTTTGTTGTTATTGTGAATAAACTATAGGGTATAACTCTCCTTTTATAGGAGAGAAAGCCTACATGTGTTTCTTTCCCAATCGATGTGGAACTACATTATCAACCACAAACCATAATAGGGTCGACTGATTTTTCGAGCAACTGTGACAGAGAACGGGCAGCGAGGAGAATAAGTGAGCTTGTGGGCAGCGAGCAACGGGGCAGCGAACGAGAAGCAATCAACGGGGCTGAAAAGCGAGCAACGGGCAGCAACCTGGAATCATAAACTGGTTCTCAACATTCCAAGCAAGCGAAAAACTACAGAAATCAAACAAATGTCAACAATTGAACCAACATCTTACCTTGCATCGCAGTGGTGACTGGTGCCGAAATAATCGGAGGAGCAGAATGGTGCAGGACGCGAACCCTTACGGACGGTCGGGGCGGGGCCTGACGGACACAGCCGGGGTAGAGCGGGGCTTGACGGACGCGGATAGGATGAGACTGTTGGGAATCCCGGTAGGGTCCCCGGGCCCTCGTTCCTAGAACGGCGGAAGTTTAAAATTTTTCGGGATTCCGCCTTTTCCCTTGGACCGCTCGGTATTTACACGAGAACATAAGACACGAAAGAAGAGTTTTAAGCCATGATACCTTGTCGAAAACAAAAGATGATGGCTAGCTTCGAACCCTTCTATTCCCCGGGATGTCGTATCCCTTTCCTAGCACCACAAGCGCACGAACGGAGCAAGATCGTCATGTAATTCCCAGATTTCATCCAACATATGATTAAACTTGAGAATTAAGAACAATCGAGATTACCTTTTATTAATAACGCGCGGAAGACTTTGGTATAAACTCAATCAATCTTCATTGCAATCCAAGTTTCTCTCTACAATATACCTCACTTTCCCTCTCTACAATTAAGCCCTAATTATGCTAATGATGAGAGAGAAATCTATTCTAGAGAGAGAAACAATTACTCAAGTTGTGTGTATTTTACACACACTTGCCCTATATATATCAAAGAATACTTCGGTATATTTACACTTTAGTCCCTATATTTACATAAAATACAATTGAGTCCCTAGACAAAGATAACATGATTATTGAACACTAGAAAATATTCCTAACAATCTCCCCCTTAGTGTTCAATTGTCATTGAAGCGCCGGTTGTCTTTGTCTTTGATAATCTTCAGTCTTCATCAGAATTTGAACACAGCAGAAAGATTCCTAACAATCTCCCCCTTTGATAATTTTTGCCTTTGTGTTCAACTTTGAATTTGACACGGTCTTTTGTTGCAGTCTGAAGAAAATAGCTGAGAGCATCTGGAGAATCTTCAGTCTCCCCCTATTTACATGCACTCTCTTTTTCTTCTTTGCAACTTGAATCTTCGTCACCTTCTTGCATATATCAGAGTCGCGTGGATCGTCAGCATTGACTTGTCGTGTATGCTCGAACCATGGAGAGAGGTCTTGTTTGCTGTGGTTCAGCACGTGCGTTGAAATCTTGGCTTCTTTAATGAGTTCACGTGCTTCGCCTCCTTGATATACTTCTCCCCCTCATGGTGATTCATTTGTATCGTCATGCTGTGTGATCAAGGTGATTCTGTGTACGCTGAACGTGTTGGTATTGAATTCCGGATGAAGTACCTGAAAACGGGACAGACGACCGATCATCGTGAAACATCCCTAGATGTCACTCTTGGTCGTTGATGCGAAGTCACACAGACTTGCATTTGAAGGGACTACGGGGCCACATAGGCATCCCGTTGACATCGTTCTAGAGTCGTGCTCCAGAAGATGGCCTGCTACCGTTGTTGTTTTTATGCTGCAACGGCAGGACTTCCTTCTGATCATAGAAGCACATCATTTAATGATGCGTCTACAGAAGTTCTGGCATGGTCACGTAGACCTGCAATATGTGTGTAAAAGAATGTATGTGTCCTAGAAAATGTAAAAAAAATTTAGGCTATGAGGACACACTAGACATTTACGTGTTCAAGAAAGTCGTGGTGTGGGGCTGTGGACCACTTTGTTCAATATCTCCCGCTTCCAAATGAAACGGTGATAGCATATGCGGTTCCCCGTGAGATATTGAAACATCTGTCTTTAGGGAGACAAATGAGTAGCTAAGAAGGGTCGTGCATGCGCCTTTGGACCAGATGAAGCGTCTTCTACCCGGGATCTGATAAATCAGTCCTGTACCTATATGGTTATGGCCCGGATAGTTTGTGGTTGAGTTGTAAGGATGTCATCGTAATACGCTCAATACCCTCACATACACTCGGGGTTTGTTCCTGGGTTAGGATCAGTTAGGTCTACTGAACCTTTGGAACAGGTATGTGAACAACTCTTTTGTGTCCATGCGCTTGTTGGCATTTAGGTAGCTCTCCCTTTTCAAAGCATGAAGGTTGTCTTCAGGGCATTCCCTTTTAAGCTCTAGCGCTGTTTTTAGGTAACACTCCCCCTGAATACTTGCGCTAATTCTAATGTGATGCCCGTGCTCCCCCTAAATAGATGCGCCTTTTGAGATTGTATATTACAAAAAAAATCAAGCGCCTTTTGTATTTGAAGTGACACTCCCCAATAAATGTGCCTTTTGCACTTATAAGTCTCACTCCCCCTAAAACATATGCGCTTTTTTACATTAGAACTATGGTAATACGCTCTTTTGAAGTTCATGCGCCTTGTCTATCTATCTATCCACTCCCCCAAAAAGAATATAGAATATGAAGACCGACTACTCTATAAAATTAAGCGCTATTTATAGTAAGTCGAACTCCCTATGAAAATCAAAAACTGAAAATATAGAGTTTGACTCCCCTGAAATTCAAGCGCTTTTGACTTTGAAATCGGCTCGGCCTTCTTTAAACATTGATGCTCAAGGTTTTTTTTTTTTTTTATGGCATTTTTTTTTTTTATTTATTTTTTATGGCCTTTTCCTTTTTTTTTCATGGTTTTTTTTTTTTTTTAATGGCTTTTCCTTTATTTTTTTATGGCCTTTTTTTTTTTTTTTTTTTTTATAACGAAAAAATAAAAATAAAAATAATGTCAAATCAAGAGTTTTGGAATAGTCTTGATTTGGTGTGTTTGCTCACGTCGCATACCGATCACGTGTGTAGAGCAAACCGAATACCACACGTGTCGGGGTCTTGTACGACTGCTCATCATCGCATACCGACCATACATGTGGAGCAATCGTCGTCTATTTACCATGTATGATCGGGAAACTGCAAAACAAGTTATCGGGACTTTGGTACCCATTTTTGGACGGGTCCTCCCTCGTTAGCAGTGAAACAATTATGCATATAAGGTTCAAATTTGGAAGCAAAATTATTACATAAAGCAGTCATAGGATTCCACATTTGTCGAGGACTACTTATTTCCATTTGTAGCTTAGGTTTCCAAATTTGTTGTACCTTTTTGAAATTTAACTTTTCAGCATCGGTGAATGTGTGTCTTTTTGTAGAAGAGAAAATTTTCTCTTTCGCCAGTCGCTTAAGATGCAATTCGGATTTGACTTTGACAGGGTACTTGAGAGAGGAATACAAGCTTATAGAATCAATAGCATTAAGTATAGAAGTGTCGTATTTCCTACCTTCTAGACTGACATCATTCACTTTGTAATGTGTACTAAATGAGCTACTTTTGTTTAGACAATTATTACTTTTGGACGTTTCAGTTTTAATAGAGAATGTGTAATTATTGTCTACTTTAGTTTTAGTAGCTTCTTTCTTTAATTTTGATTTTAGAATGACTTTGGGTATTTTTGGATTAGGAATAGAGGTAGAACCAAATTTAGTCGAAGCAATAGAAGATAATTTGTCTTCCTCTATTCTTTCTTTATTGATATCTTTAGTCATTCTTGCGCCTTTTTTAGAGGAATTTTTGAGAATTAAATTCTCCTTTAAAAGCTTATCTATTTGAGCTCGAAACCCGTCTGGAGTGTAGCAATCCTTAGGTTCGGGTTTTATTGATAGTATAGAATGTTCCTTAGTTGGCACTGACTCAATTGTTTGAGTCGACTTATTTAGAGACAAATTTTTCTCAAGTTGATCTTTCTTTACCAGAAGAAGCTCTAGTTCTTTAATTTTAGAGTGTAATCTTGTGCATTCTTCAGAAAGATCTTTATTTTGAGCTTGATAATCTTTATTTTCCTTTAGTTCCGTTGTTTCAGAATCTGATTTAGCAAGATCATTGTTAAGTTTAGCTATTGTCTCATTAGCTAATTGAAGCTGTATTCCTAGATTGGCTTCTTCTAATAGATGTTTTTTTAGGACAACTTCATTATTGGCTAATCTTGCTTCTAATTTCTTGACCATATCTTTTTCATTATTTGTGGATGGGAATTTTTGCAACATTGAATTGTTTGCTTCATCACAGGCAGACAGACTTGTTTTCAACTCACATATTTTTGATTCATGTTCTGTGGTCTTAGTCTTCAACCTTATAATCTCATCCTTTGCATTGGTCAATTGACATTCAAGACTAGCTTCAATTTCTAGATGTTTTCTTAAGACACGCTCGTTATTAGCTAGCCTGGCTTCTAGTGTCTTGATCATTTGTTCGTGAAATAAATTCATTTTAATCTTTTCAGTTCAAATATAGAATTTTGAAAATTTAAGTTCAAATAATGTTGGTAATTAAATTCTATATAGAATGTTGGATTTTAATTTTGATCAAATAGAATTGTTGGATGTATATTGATCGTTGACGTGTTTTAGAATTGATTTAATTTGTGATCAATATTTTCGATTCTGTTAAAAAAAATTTAATTTTTGATATTAACCGCAAACTTTTGATTTCAGTTCAGTTCATAAACTTTTCGGCACAGCAAAGTTTAGATACAAAATATTAATTATCAGCTTGGATTGTATCTTAGACTTTGTATATTATTAAAAGAATGTAAGTTTTTGCGGTTCAGATTTGACACTGTATTAGTTTACGAATGAAAGAAAAGTTGTAAACAGTGCTTTTTGGTTTACGAGTAAAGAATGTTTACGAATGAGAATCGTTCGTAAACCTTTAAGAACTGTAAACAGTAACTTTCGTGAAAAACAATGAAGAAGGCCGAGATGTTTAAACCTAATAGCGCTTGTTTACGAATGAAGAATATTCGTAAACATTTCTTAAAAACAGTAAATATTGATCAAAAACAGTAAAATTTTACTAAAGTGTCTAAACCTACAAGCGCTTGTTTAAAATCATTTGTCTAGTGTTTTTGATCTCGATAAATATTTACCTTTCTTCAAATTTTACTATTTTCTAGTGTTCAATAATCATGTTATCTTTGTCTAGGGACTCAATTGTATTTTATGTAAATATAGGGACTAAAGTGTAAATATACCGAAGTATGCTTTGGAATATATAGGGCAAGTGTGTGTAAAATACACACAACTTGAGTAATTGTTTCTCTCTCTAGAATAGATTTCTCTCTCATCATTAGCATAATTAGGGCTTAATTGTAGAGAGGGAAAGTGAGGTATATTGTAGAGAGAAACTTGGATTGCAATGAAGATTGATTGAGTTTATACCAAAGTCTTCCGCGCGTTATTAATAAAAGGTAATCTCGATTGTTCTTAATTCTCAAGTTTAATCATATGTTGGATGAAATCTGGGAATTACATGACGATCTTGCTCCGTTCGTGCGCTTGTGGTGCTAGGAAAGGGATACGACATCCCGGGGAATAGAAGGGTTCGAAGCTAGCCATCATCTTTTGTTTTCGACAAGGTATCATGGCTTAAAACTCTTCTTTCGTGTCTTATGTTCTCGTGTAAATACCGAGCGGTCCAAGGGAAAAGGCGGAATCCCGAAAAATTTTAAACTTCCGCCGTTCTAGGAACGAGGGCCCGGGGACCCTACCGGGATTCCCAACAGTCTCATCCTATCCGCGTCCGTCAAGCCCCGCTCTACCCCGGCTGTGTCCGTCAGGCCCCGCCCCGACCGTCCGTAAGGGTTCGCGTCCTGCACCATTCTGCTCCTCCGATTATTTCGGCACCAGTCACCACTGCGATGCAAGGTAAGATGTTGGTTCAATTGTTGACATTTGTTTGATTTCTGTAGTTTTTCGCTTGCTTGGAATGTTGAGAACCAGTTTATGATTCCAGGTTGCTGCCCGTTGCTCGCTTTTCAGCCCCGTTGATTGCTTCTCGTTCGCTGCCCCATTGCTCGCTGCCCACAAGCTCACTTATTCTCCTCGCTGCCCGTTCTCTGTCACAGTTGCTCGAAAAATCAGTCGACCCTATTATGGTTTGTGGTTGATAATGTAGTTCCACATCGATTGGGAAAGAAACACATGTAGGCTTTCTCTCCTATAAAAGGAGAGTTATACCCTATAGTTTATTCACAATAACAACAAAAATAAAAATTAATTTGTATTAACAATTAACTCAAGGAAAATTTGCCTGTTGTGAGAGTTCAAGTTAGCAGGTAGAATTGCTTTCAGGTTGTGGTTGTTGGGATTGGGTGTAGGCGACCATAGAAGAATTGTGCGATTGTACGTTCACAAAGTAGATTTTCTGCGGCCTTGTTGCCCTGATTGTTTTTCCCTCTTGGTTAACAGATGGTTTCCGAAGTTAAATCTTTGCATTGTTATGTCTCTTGATTAGTAAAATTGATTGAGTTTATACCAAAGTCTTGAGTTTACTAATATTTATCTCTCTCCCTATCTTTAAACCTAATAGCGCTTGTTTAAACCTACAAGCGCTTGTTTGAAAAACAGTAAAATTTGATCAAAAACACTTAAATTCTCAAATTAAGCTCAGATAATCGATCGAAAACAGCAATTAAACATGTAAAAACACTCGATTAAACCAGTTCAAAGCAAAACATATAGAATTTTCGAGTTTTTCACATGAACATTTTGAAGATTATAAGAATAATTCGATAAAAAATCAACACAATTAGTCCAAATTCACCTTAGATCAGTCAAATTAATCAACTATTAATCATCGCAAACAGTAAATGCATCGTAAACACCTAAGCATGCAGCTCAAAAGATCAATCAACAGTTTACGATGAGCTTTAAATCGCGATGAATAGTGACTATCGTAAACCTTAAATTCAGCTCAAAACAAGCATCGTAAACCTCAATTTCAACTCAAATCGATTCAATTCTAACACGTTTGTTCTGATACCAATTGTAATTCCCAGATTTCATCCAACATATGATTAAACTTGAGAATTAAGAACAATCGAGATTACCTTTTATTACTAACGCGCGGAAGACTTTGGTATAAACTCAATCAATCTTCATTGCAATCCAAGTTTCTCTCTACAATATACCTCACTTTCCCTCTCTACAATTAAGCCCTAATTATGCTAATGATGAGAGAGAAATCTATTCTAGAGAGAGAAACAATTACTCAAGTTGTGTGTATTTTACACACACTTGCCCTATATATATCAAAGAATACTTCGGTATATTTACACTTTAGTCCCTATATTTACATAAAATACAATTGAGTCCCTAGACAAAGATAACATGATTATTGAACACTAGAAAATATTCCTAACACGTCACGCCGACACCCCACGAACGTCGCGGCCGTCCCTTGCTAATTGCGGCTAGATCAAGGATCAGAGCCTCCTCCTTTTTTCACAAGCACGCCGCGCGCACAACGAGAGAGGGAGAGAGATGAGAGATCGAGTGAGAGAGTTGAGAGAAAAACAATGAAACCCTAGTTTCTTTTTGCAACTAATGCCTTAGGGTTTTTCAAAATGAAAAACCCTATTTATACTAAGGGGTGTTAGCCGAAAATCATAAGTGAGGTGGGGAGAAAAATTCTCACCCACTTAAGCATACTTAGTCTTCTTAGACTAAGTCATGTTGACTTGGTCTTCTCTTTTGAATTCAAACTCAAATTCAAATTAATATTAAAATAAATTAATATATTTTTCTATATTTAATATATTTAAATATATAATATCCAATATATATTAAATTTTGAAACTTATACTATATAAAAATCGAATTTTATATATATCTAATATATATATATATATATTATTTAATTCCAAATTAAATATTATTATTTTTCTAAAACAATAATAAAGATTTAAATCATATTTAAATCATATACTAAATATTAAATATCCAATATTATATTTCAAAATTATTTCGTGAGGTGAAAAGACCATTTTGCCCCTCACTTGATTTAACCACAGTCAATTGAATCTTTCGGCCATTTAGGGTTTCGGCCAAGCCCCAAACCCTAATCTCTCAATCCAGGCCCCAGCCTGCTCTATTCTCATATAGACGTTGTGTCGGTAGCCCTTTTTAAGCCCGGCTCTCTTGGTTCGTCTCAACCGGCTCTAGGAGAAATCCAGGAGTTCGGTATTCAGCTAGCCAGCCCGTGGTACCGAACTGATCCCGAGTTGAGTACGAATATGTGTAATTAACGAACTGACAATAGATTTTCGTCATACGTATAAACCCTTTACGTTTGTCCCAGTCGAGTGAAAGTCACGCGTAGTCGAACTTACAGAACTCGATACTATGATGTTCGTGTCGGTGACATTTACCAAACTGTCCTCCACGACCCTCATGAGTCAGTTATGAGCTCTGGGCAGAGACTTAGGTAATTTCCCGCACATCGAAACTGCATAGGACGTTAACCTCGAATTTAATCAAGGACGTAAATCCCGCTCAGCGGTTCAACCGGCAATCACGTCGAAAGGTCAAGCCGCATTTCGTCGCTGACCCATGCTTCATGCAATTCGGGCCTAGCAAACTAGTGACTAATCAAGACCTTAAGACCAACCCCGAGTTAACCCTTTCGGTCTAAGGTTCACGTAGACTACTATAGTCAATCGATCGATCAGTGACTTTCCCAGCGTGTGATCGTTCGATTACGAGTCAGTGTACAAATACAGACAATCCCCTGATTCGTCTTGTATCAATGTCACGAGCTCCCACTTCCCAAGTGAATGGTTGGCACAACTATTTTGGACTCGTCGACAAACAAGTCGTACTCGTCAATCCAGTCACCCTACTGGAGACTAAGACTTGTGGACTTAATTTAATATTACAGTATGTCAGCTTACTGGTGCCCCCTCTCTGTCCCCACAGAATCACTAACTTAACTGTAAATACTGGGGTTTTATTAATTCGTCTTATTACCCGACTGCAAGGTTAATTTATTTAGACGAAGTAATAATCTGCCTTTATATTGTTTGTCATACTAAAATCGACAATAAAATAATTTCATTATCAAATAATTCAATTACAAATGTTAAACACATCAAAATTACACAAATGCCCTCGTACTATTTAATCCTCGTACGACATCTAGGGCATAAACCTCAACAATCTCCCACTTGCACTAATGCCACACACTATAGTATCACAACCCCATCTTATCGAGGTGACGATCTAGCACTGCCTGAGACAGTGGCTTCGTGAATGGGTCCGCCATATTTTCTGCTGAGGCGATCTTCTGCACGGCTATCGAGCCATTCTCAACGAACCCACGTAACACGTGGTATTTTCTCTCTATGTGCTTGGACTTACTGTGAGCACGGGGTTCCTTAGCTTGTGCGATCGCTCCGCTATTGTCGCACCACAATGGTAACAGGAGATCCACTATGCTAGGTACTACCTGCAGTTCTTCTAAGAACTTGCGTATCCAAACACCCTCCTTGGCAGCCTCTGAAGCCCCTATATACTCCGCCTCAGTGGTGGAATCAGCAGTCGTGCTTTGCTTGGAACTCTTCCAAGTTACTGCGCCACCATTGAGCGTATATACAAAACCCGAAGTAGACTTTCGGTCATCGACATCTGATTGGAAGTTCGAATCCGTATAACCATCTACCTCTAATTCTCCTGGGCCGTAAATCAGTATCAAGTCCTTAGTCCGTCGAAGGTACTTAAGGATTGTCTTTACTGCCGCACAATGTTCCTTACCAGGGTTCGCCTGAAACCTACTCACTACGCTCACAACGTACGCTATGTCTGGTCGCGTGCAAAGCATCGCGTACATCAGGCTACCCACAGCTGAGGCATAGGGGACTCCACTCATCTCCTGTCTTTGTACCTCGTTGCGAGGAGACATAGCCTTAGAGAGATGAATCCCATGCCTCATAGGTAAGAACCCTTTCTTAGAGTCGTCCATCTTAAACCTTTTAAGGACATTGTCTAAGTAAAGGGCTTGGGATAAGCCAATTGACCATTGCGCCCTATCTCTTAATAGGCGTATTCCTAGAATATAGGTCGCTTCTCCCAGGTCTTTTATAGAGAATTCGATCGAAAGCCAAGCTTTGACCTCTGAGAGCATCCCAATGCCATTTCCTATCAAAAGGATATCATCTACGTACAATACTAGAAACGACATCTTGCTCCCACTGGCCTTCTTATAAACACAGGGCTCATCTTCGTTCTTTATGAATCCGTAGTTCTTAACTACTTCATCGAATCGAAGATTCCAACTCCTTGAAGCTTGTTTCAGTCCATAAATTGACCGATTCAGCTTGCATACTTTTCGAGCATCTGCATCTGACGTAAAACCTTTGGGTTGTTCCATATAGATCTCCTCCTAGAGGAATCCATTCAGGAACGCGGTCTTTACGTCCATCTGCCAGATCTTGAAGTCATAGTATGCTGCTATCGCAAGCATAATGCGAATGGACTTAATCATCACGACTGGTGAAAAGGTCTCCTCATAGTCAATACCCTCCTTTTGACTATACCCTTTCGCTACAAGCCTAGCCTTGTACGTTTCCACCTGTCCGTCAGATCCAATCTTCTTCTTGTAGATCAAATTGTTCCCGATCGGTCTAAAACCATTAGGTAGGTCTACAAGCGTCCAAACCTGGATTGAATACATAGAGTCCATTTCGGCCTGCATAGCCTCAAGCCACTTGAGGGAGTCTGTACCGGTAATTGCCTGGTCGTAGGTGACGGGATCATCTCCAACGCATCCCTCCATCGCAGCATCCCCATGCTCGACGTGTACCATACCATATCTCTCAGGCATTTGAGATATCCTACTAGACCTGCACAATTGCGGCTGAGCCGGGTTTTCTGGAACGTCGTCTAACGACTCTGTAACAACTGGAGTTGATTCGTCGCTTAACTCTCCTAGAGTTATTTCACGCCCTTTACCGCCTTTGCTAACGAATTCTTCTTCCATGAAGGTGGCGCGTAAAGTGATAAACACCATGTGTTCGTCTGGAACGTAAAAGTAGTACCCCATTGAGTCCTCGGGGTATCCAACAAATCTGGCCATAATCGACCTTGATTCTAACTTGTCTGCCTGTAACTTTTTCACAAAGGCGGGGCAACCCCAAATCCTAATTTGATTCAGGCTTGCCTTACGATTATGTCAAGCTTCGTAAGGGATCCTGTCGGCAGAACGGGTAGGAATCCTGTTAAGGATATAGGCTGTTGTCTCTAAAGCATATCCCCACAGCGAAATGGGGAGATCTCTGTAACTCATCATCGACCGAACCATATCCAAAAGCATTCGGTTTCTACGCTCGGCTACGTCATTTAATTGTGGCGTCCCGAGAGGTGAGAACCGTATAATGATGCCATTATCTCTGAGGAATGCATCGAACTCCAGGCTCATGTATTCGCCGCCTCGATCTGATCGAACGGCTTTAATGACCTTGCCTGTTTGCTTCTTCACTAACGCTTTATACTCTTTGAACATTTCAAGAGCTTCGTACTTTTGTCTCATCAAATAGACAGTCTCGTAGCGGGACGCATCATCCGTAAACATAATGAAGTAGCGGCAATTACCTCGTGCTGTCACTCTAAACGGTCCGCATACATCAGTGTGGATCAAACCCAACACTTCTGTGGCCCTAGTAAAAGTCCCTGTGAAGGGTGACTTGGTCATTTTGCCTAGGATGCAAGAGTAACAAGTTGGGATCGGGCCTGACTTCGCTGTGCGAATCAGGCCGTACTTTTCCATCTTGTTAATATTCTTTTCCCCTGCGTGACCTAATCGTAGGTCCCAGATGTATCTCTCGTTCAACCCCATCGACGAGTTTGTAATTGCGTTTACAGTTTCCACCTTATCTCTTAGGTTGACGTAGTATAAACCATTTATTAACGTCGCTTTTCCAACGTTTTCATTTCTAAAGTATATTTGGCAAACATTATCAATAAATCGAAACTCATAACCAAGTCTGCTCAAAACAGAAATCGAAACAATGTTCTTAAGCCCATTGGGCAAAACCAAAACATCAGAAAATTCTAAAGAATGCAAAGATGATAAAAGCAAAGTTTTGATCCCACGTGCGTTGCTGCAACACTATGTCCGCTGCCGACGTTGATCGAGACCTCACCAGCTCGAAGCTTCCTACATGTTCCAGACCCTGGTTCAAAACACAAATATGGGAGCTAGCCCCTGAGTCAAGTATCCATGAAGTAGAATACACAGAACAATTAGCTTCGAAAACTAATTGCTTACCTGAAGCGTCAGATGACGCCTTCAGCTTAGGACAGTCGCGCTTCCAGTGACCCAGCTACTGGCAATAGAGGCACTTGTCTGTGGGCTTCGCGCCCGACTTGACAGCCTTCTTGGATTTCGCCTTCTTGGCGATTCTACCCTTAGGCCCGCTGTGCTTGTTCGGCTTCTTCTTCGACCCCTTGGACCGAGTAGTCGCAACAAGCGCCACTTCCTTGCCCTTACCCTTATCGCTGCGATACTGAGTACTGGCTGCAACAAACTGATTGATCAGGTCAGGTATCGAATAGTCCCGATTGTTCAGGTTGCAGTTCACCATGAACTGGTGGAAGGACGGTGGGAAGGACTGCAGTATGATGTCGACCTTCACCTCGTGAGGTAAACCAAATGCCAGAGCATCCAATCGCTCCATATACTCATTTAGCTTCAGTAAATGAGCATGGACATCACCACCCTCTGCGAGCTTTGTGTTAAAAGAGACTATGTGTGATGGCGTAGCGAGCGCTCCTAGACGACTCATCATAAAGCCCAGCTAAATGCACCTGTATCTCTTTGACACTCATGAACTCATGCTGACGCTGCAGCTCTGGGCTCATAGCTGATAGCATGTAAGAGTGGACCTTGCCAGCATCCTCAACCCATTTATCGTGGAACTACAGGTCTTGCTCAGTCGAATCAGCATTGGGAGTCAAAGGCTCCTCGATGTCCATGACATATTCCAGTTTTTCTAATCTGAGGACGATCCTCAGATTTCTTAGTCAATCAACATAATTTGGTCCCACCAAAGAATGTTTTTCCAAAAGCACGGATAATGGGTTTGTCATGGTATAAAAATAGAGAATAAAATAAACTGCAGAAAGAAAAGCAGATAGTTAAGATTTGAAGTGTTTAATCAGACTAAAAACATGACTTTAATTTTTCGTCTGACTCCCACTATTTTTCTCGAAATCCTGCTCCCGTTAGGAATTTCGGAAACCTCGTTGAGTAGTTTCATAGTGGCGTTGATTTACCCGCACTGCATCAAACTAGCCTCAACTTAACAGTTTATTGTTATATTCGATCAGCCAGGTTCGTGTCCCACACGATTCTATCATACAGAAGTTTCAACGCATTTATCTCAGTCAGGGTCCCTCGGCCTGTAAGTCAGACTTCTTGGGAATGACTGTCCAAGTGCTGCCTATCAACGTCCTGCTAACCTTCCACTTTTGAGTGAACTTCCCCTCCGTAGAGTACGAAGAGTGGTTGGCTAGCGGCATTATAAAAGGACGAAGAGTGGTTGGTTGGCTAACCTTCCACTTGTAAGAGGACGAAGAGTGGTTGGCTAGCGGTATTATAAAAAATGCATCCAAATACGTTCACGTCAAATGCGAGGGTTTTAGCACCGTAACTCGGTCAACCAAAATCGTACCCCTATGTCGTAACGTTTTTGGACTTGATAGAAGACAGGAGCCCCGCCCCTTTACTCACTTGATATTTTAAAGTCTAACTTCGAGAGAATCCTCACAGATAGGAACGAGCACATTATGCACGATATCACGTTCGAAACCAACACGCACATAATAGACTTTAATAGTAAACCTAGTTTCAATCTATTAAAGTAAATGTGAAAGATCGGGGATATTTCTAGTTCT
This sequence comes from Lindernia subracemosa, assembly GCA_028392965.1. NCBI lineage: Eukaryota > Viridiplantae > Streptophyta > Magnoliopsida > Lamiales > Linderniaceae > Vandellia > Vandellia subracemosa. The sequence continues at coordinate 89,727 of JAQPCC010000098.1, read as the reverse complement.
ATCCTATTTGTACAAAAAGAAAACTTTAAGTCTTCGGGCTTGTCTCGAACGGACACCTCGGCCACCGTCTTGTTCGTTCGTCTCGTCTGGATCGTCTCTCGTTCGGCCGTCATTCCTGTACTACTATAGCCTATGACGGGGGGACCTAAAATAACAAAGCCCGTCTTTCTAGAAAAAACTGTAAAGTACAACCCGGGGGGGACCTTGTCACCCTTAACATATCACCCGGTAAAAAACAGAACCTAATCCCCAATCAATCACCACGTAATTCAAATATTACATGCATCACGATAATTTTACACAGATCCGAGCCTAAATCCACATTTGGGCTTTTATCAGATTTGAGTCAGGCCCATTGGGCTTCGAGGCTTGACCGCGCGACCCCAGTCACGACCGAGCCGGCGCCGCCCACACGCACGGCCAGCTTGTCAGAAAGCTTTTGTTCGAGCTTCGTGGTCATAGTCCCGTGACTTAACCGAGCCTAATGCTCTGATACCACTGTTGGGAATCCCGGTAGGGTCCCCGGGCCCTCGTTCCTAAAACGGCGGAAATTTAAAATGTTTCGGGATTCCGCCTTTCCCTTGGACCTCTCGGTAATAACACGAGAATGTAAGAACACGAAAGAAGGGTTTTAAGCCATTATACCTTGACGAACAGAAGAAGATGGCGAGCTACGAACCCTTTGAATCCCCGGGATGTAATATCCCTCTCCTAGCACCAAAACGCGCACGAACGGGGCAAGAGTGTCACGCCGGCACCAACACACGTCACGGCCGAGTCCTTGCTATAGGCGGCTAGGCCAAGGCTCGGGCAGCACCTTCTTCACGCGCGGCCACCGAGAGCGAGAGAGAGATGGCGAGAGAGAGAATGAGCCGAGAGAGAGAGAGAGATCTTAGCCTAGGGTTTTTTCTTTTCTTTCCAAGAAATGACTTAGAATGACTTAGGGTTAAATTTCAAAAACCAAAACCCTATTTATACCTAGGGAGTGGCCGAAATTTTCAAGTTGAAGTGGGGAGAGATTTTCTCACCCACTTCAAGCCATACTAAGTCAATTTGACTCGGTCTTGGTTTACTTGGTTTTGCCTTTTGAATTCAAATCAAATTCAAATTCAAATTAATATTAAAATAAATTAATATTTAAATCTATATTTAGTATATTTAAATATAATATCCAATATATATATTTAATTATAATTTTCGAAATTAATACTATATAAAAATCGAAAACTATACATATATATCTAATATATATACTTTATTTAATTCCAAATTAAATATTATTTTTCTAAAACAATAATATAGATTTAAATCACATTTAAACCATATACTAAATATTAAATATCCAATATTATATTTCAAAAATATTTCATGAGGTGAAAAGACTATTTTGCCCCTCACTTAATTTAACCTAGTTATTCGGCCATTTAGGGTTTCAGCCAAGCCCTAAACCCTAATCTCTCAATCCAGGCCCTAGCCTGCTCTATTCTCATATAGACGTTGTGTCGGTTGCCCTTTTTAAGCCCGACTCTCTTGGTTTGTCTCAACCGGCTCTGGGAGGAATCCAGGAGTTCGGTATTCACCTAGCCAGCCCCGTGGTATAGAACCGATCCCGAGTTGAGTACGAATAGGTATAATTCACGAACCGACTATAGATTGTCGTACTATATATAAACCCTTTCCGTTTGTCTCGGTCGAGTGAAAGTCACGCGTAGTCGAACTTACAGGACTCGACTCTATGATGTTCGTGTGGGTGACATTTACCAAGCTGCCCTCCACGACACTCGTGAGTCAGTTATGTGCTCTGGCCAGAGGCTTAGGTAAATTCCCGCACATCAAAACTGCATAGGACGTTAACCTTGAATTTAATCAAGGCCGTAAATTTCGCTCAGCGGTATAACCGGCAATCACGTCGAAAAGTCAAGACCGCATTTCGCCGCTGACCCATGCTACATGCAATTCTGGCCTAGCAAACTAGTGACTAATCAAGACCTTAAGACCAACCCCGAGTTAACCCTTTCGGTCTAAGGTTCACGTAGACTACTATAGTCAATCGATCAATCAGTGACTTTACCAGCGTGTGATCGTTCGATTATGAGTCGGTGTCCAAATACAGACAATCCCCTGATTCGTCTTGTATCAATGTCACGAGCTCCCACTTTCCAAGTGAATGGTTGGCACAACCATTTTGAACTCGTCGACAAACAAGTCGTACTCGTCAATCCAGTCACCCTACTGGAGACTAAGACTTGTGGACTTAATTTAATATTACAGTATGTCAGCTTACTGGTGCCCCCTCTCTGTCCCCACAGAATCAGTAACTGAACTGTAAATATTGGAGTTTTATTAATTCGTCTTATTACCCGACTGCAAGGTTAATTTATTTAGACGAAGTAATAATCTGCCTTTATATTGTTTGTCATACTAAAATCGACAATAAAATAATTTCATTATCAAATAATTCAATTACAAATGTTAAACACATCAAAATTACACAAATGTCCTCGTACTATCTAATCCTCGTACGGCATTTAGGGCATAAACTTCAACACCTTTGAGGTATGATAGCCCCCTCAAGTTGAGTTCATCCAGCTTCTTGATTTTTTCTGGTGTCCTCCATATGCGCTTAGATGTTTCTTCGAGAAATTGTGTTGTTAGTCTCACATTGTCCCAATCTGTCTCCATTTTCGATATGCTCCTTGAAACTCGAACTTCGGGTGCTCTGTTGATCACGTAGTCCATGTTATTGTCTAACAGCTTCTCTAGATGTTCGCCCTCTTCAAGCTCGATTGGCTCGAAGGAGTAGATGTTGGCCATGGCTCTCTTGAATACTTCTCGATATTTTGTTATTCTTGCCACGGCTTCTGCTTCAAACTCGTACTTCTTTGACCAGGGTTCTGTCACGACGTATTCGTCGAGTACTTAATGAGGGTCTGTGGTTGGATCATCCTGATGCGTGGCTTCGAAGCTGGGGATATTGGTGTCAGAGTCTTGTCTTTCTTTTGGGTCTTGGATTCGTAGTGTTTGCTGGTTGGGGTTCGGGTTGTATGGGCTTGGCGTCCTCTACCTCTTCCCCTAGTTGTTGTCGAGGTTCGATGTCTTTTCTCCCCCCCTCATGATGATCTCCTCCGTCAGGATCGTCATGATGCCTCTTTGAAGAGGGTTCAGCGTCTTGGCACGTTTCGGGCGGGGTTGGTCCTTGGGGAGCGGACAGACGGCAGAGGAAGTCCAGGATAGACTTCTGATCGGGCGTGAGGTGATCTGCCATCATGAGCCGCTTGAGGTAGTAGGTTTGTAGCTCGTCTATGGGTATGGTATCGGGGTCGATCATACGAGCTAGTGTATTGGGAGAGGGGAGAGGGATATTGGGGGGCCTTGTGGTGGTGGTGAGAATGGTGGAGGTGGTGGTGGTATGGTGTATTGTGGAGGTGTGGGTTGGGATGATGAAGACGAGCCAGCTGTGGCGGGGGCCTTCCCTTTATCGCGTTCGTTCAGCCCGTATGTGTCACGAACGGTCGTCAAGATGTCTTCTTTGAGTGCTTTGGCGAACGACTCCAAGAGCGAATTCAGCTTGGCCTTCGTCACGAACGGGAAATCACCACCGGGGCCACTAAGGTGCTCCGTTGACACAATGACTGAGTCACTGTGTCCCGCACTTGCCGAAGTGAGGGGAACTTCGACGCGTTTGGGACTTCCGACCGTTGCTAGCAACTCGTCAAGAAAAGACGGAGTTGCGGTCGTTAGTGGTGCGTCACTCAGACGTACCGAAGAGCCAGGGCCACTTAGGCTTCCTGTTGACATCAGGTCTGTGGTAGTAGTGGCCTGATGGCCCGATGAGGAAGGAAGGGAGGAGGTTCCTTCATCGGGTCTTCCGGCTAATTTTCGAAGAACCTCAGCAATAGAGGCATCGACAGCCGTTGTGGACAGCTTCAGAGAGCTGTCAGAAAGTGATGTATGTGTCCTAGTAAAAGGTGGAAAAAATATGGGTATTCTAGGACCTAGACTCGATGTGCTTAGAACAAAAGTTGTGGCCTGGGGCTGTGGGTCACTGATTTCAACATCTCCAGCCTCCGAGCGAGGTGGAGATGGTGGACGAGGATCCCCGTGTGTATGTGAAACATCTGTCTGTTGGAAGACAGATGAGTGGCTGGGTGGGGTAGGTGTGTGCGCCGTTGGACCTGATGCAGCGTCTTCTACTCGGGGACTGAACGTATTAGTCCCTGTTCTTATGGTGGCTATGGTCCGGTCTTGTTCTGGTTGTTGGTAGACGGCCATTGTAGAGATGGGTTCCGAGTTTTGAGGATCTTGTTGATTTTTTGCTCGTATCTCTCGGCGGCGCCCAAATCTATCCAGTGTGTCAGTGTCGTCGTCGTCCGAGTCCCCGTCATCGCTATTTTGTGCTTCTGTTTGAGTTGACGGGGGTGGAGACAGTGGCGGTGCGGCCGGCTCACTCTCAGGACCCTCACTTCCACTCGGCTGAGCCCCTTGGCTAGGTTCGGGGGGTCTTCCCGAACCATGGGGTTAGGGTGACATTTTGGAGAAGATGGAGTGGTATCATCATTGGTCGTCTTTCCCATTTCTGCTCTGTCTTCTTTTTCACGAGATACTTCGCTTCGGCGGTGTGAAGTTCTCGGCTTCATCTCGAGGTGATATCTCCGGCGTGGTTGTCATCGTTTGATGGATCAGGATGGAGAACCACCCGAGGTAGGGTACGACTGGATTCTTGTGTGTGCGGTTGTCCCGGTTTCGTATTTGATCATCCAGGTCCGCCAAGATGATAGATGCATAGTAGTCCTTATTGGAGATGATTCCGTGGAACATGCGAAGAATGTTGATGTTGGCTTTGTCGAACCCCGCATGTTTGGGTGATAGACACTTGTTGACGATGGCAAATAGTGTTCGCCACGGATAGGGCAGCATTCCTTGTGTGAAGCCGGATAGGAGATTGAGCGGTGGTCGGTATCCGAGCTTCAGTAGGCCATCTCTTAGTTCTTCTTCATTTGCAGAGGCCTCATAGTTTGGAAGAACTGGTAGGTGCAGCAGTTGTTGTAGAAGCTCTTTGGTGAGATCGACGGTTGTGTTGGAGATCTGAGCCTCGTAGTAAATGGTCTGGTCTGCAGCTATTTTCCGTTTCATCGTGCCCCATAATTGTTGAATATAGCTTTCGGGCACTTCTATAGTGGCTGAAAAGGCATCCCATAAAGGATGGGTTTGAAGTGCAGCCACTATGATTGGATCTAGGCATTTGAATTTGGCAGGGTCAAGTTGAAAGTTGTTGTCTGCCGTCCCGATCCATTTATTTGTGGGATATACTTCATCGATTGTCTGGTCTGCCATTTTTGTTAGTCTTAAAGACGAATAATATTCATTAGAATGATTTTAGCAGATAATCAGGTATGGTTTATAGAATAAAATAGCAAAGTCAACACGAGTTTGATTATTTGCAAAAGTCAAAGTTTGTCTTTAAGTAGGGCTAAAAAAAATTAAGTTAGGTTTTCGATGGTTTTTGGCTTTTCGTGAAAATGATGCGAAAATTTTGAAAGTTTGAGGTATTCATCGCAAGAAATTTTCTAAGTAAGGTTTTCGGTATTAGATGGGCTTAGTGTAAATGGGTCGTTCCATGAAAATTAAACGAAAACCTTTTATCACAAAAATTTCCTCAAGTATAGTTTTCGGGATATGTCGAAAAGTTTTGAAAGCCGAAAACAATGTTTCTTGCGAAACGTTATTGAATGTCGAAGAGTTCTAAAAATTTTCTTAAGTATAGTTTTCGGTGTATGCCGAAAAGTTTTGAAAGTCGAGAATAGTGCATTTCGAAAACCACTCAGCCCGAAAACTTTGTCTTGCGAAAAGTTGGAGAATGCCGAAAACTCCAAGTGCAAAAAGTTTTTGTTGACTTTAACTCTGCCTAAATGAACGAATAGTTTGACTTTGACTTGCCGAAAACTTTCTAAATGATTTTTATGCCGAAAACAGTGAAATTGTCCCGAAAAGTTTGTTTTTGCCGAAGAGTTTTGAACTTTATCTTTTAAGTCCCGAAAACTTATGTTTTAGGGTTTGAACGTAAGTTCTAGCCCCGAAAACTTCGTTGAACTGCGATTTCTGTCGATTTCAACCCTAAATCTCGATTCATGTAAATCTAATCGAGATTTCTGGGTATGAAATCGAAATACCCATCCTCAAACGACATCAATCGGGTCGTTAAGCACATCAAATCTGACGTTCTTCTGCCGAAAACCTGCGATTAAATCAAAACTGAGAGAATAATGTTAGTTCTTATGGTCCCTTACCAGTTTTTGATGATTTTGATGGGTCGAAAGGGCAGATCAACACAGCGAGGCATATAGGAAAAAATAGAAGTAATATCTTTTGGGAGAGAACGTAGGGTGCGAAAAGTTATGCTTGATGCGAAAACTAAGAAAGAGTAAGAAGGAAGTTTCAGCGATGTGAAAACTTTTTATAACTTTAAAAGTTTTCGGTAATTTTGGGCTTAAGTTTTCGGTATATGGAATATGGGCTGAAAATATTTTAAGAAAGGTTAATAAAAGGGCCCAATAGGAGATGGCTTGCGAAAACTTTTTAGATTAGCGAGAGTAGCGAAAACTTCTTGCGAAAACCTTTTTGACTTAAGGAATTTTACAATGCTGATGCTCCCCCTCAACAATATAGCATGAAATTCATTTAAGTCTTACTCCCCCTCAATGATGTATACTTAATATTTCTTTTCCAAAATTAGACCTATATATACTGAAATTTATGAAATACTCCCCCTTGATTGGTGCGCTCGCAAATTTTTGAAAAATTTAGTACAATTGCCCCCCCTCTTTTTTTGAAATGTTGCGAAGCATAATCAAGGTTACTCCCCCTAAATTTGAGCATATCTCGTCAAAATAATCATACCTATTTTTTAACTTTATTATTTTTGAGTTTTTATTCATAAAGAAGATATTTAACCAAAATAAAATAAATAAACGAAAATGCACATATATGAAATATTTATGCCACATAGACAAGAATTAAGTTTCTAAGGATCAATTGACTTAGTAATTGAGATTCAACATGCCCAATTTAGAGACTAAGAATTGGAATTGTTTTACATCCAAAGCTTTTGTAAATAAATCGGCAAGTTGTAGCTCTGTGCATATGAAGTATAGTTCAATTGTACCCTTTTCTACATGATCTTTTATGGAGTGATATCTTAAATCTGTGTGTTTTGTGCGAGAGTGATGAACATGATTGCAAGTAATTGCAATGGCACTTTTGGTATCACTATAAATGCGAATTCGATTTAAATCGAATCTGTAGTCCCTTAGCTGGGTGAGGATCCACAGAATTTGCGAACAACAATTGGCAGCAGCGACATATTCTGCCTCTGACGTCGATGTTGAAACGCAGTTCTGCTTCTTGGAACACCAACACACGAGCTTATCTCCCAAGAACTGAGCGCTCCCCGAAGTGCTTTTTCTGTCCATTCTACAGCCGGCAAAGTCGGCGTCAGAATATCCTATTAATTTCATACCTGAGCCCTTAGGATACCAGAGGCCGAGATTTGGAGTTCCTTTTAGATATTTAAGGATACGTGTGACTGCATGTAGATGCGACTCCTTTGGATTTCCTTGGAATCTCGCGCAGAGACATGTTGAGAAAACGATATCCGGGCGACTTGCTGGTAGAGAAGAGACCCGATGATTCCACGATAGTAGGTGACGTCAATCGGCTTGCCTGAAGGATCTGAGTCCAGCTTGCACGTGGTTGACATCGGAGTACTCATCGGTGTGCTCAACTCCATGCCGTATTTTTTGAGAATATCGTGGATGTATTTGGACTGGTTTATGAATATTCAATGTTGGAGTTGTCTAATTTGCTGTCCAAGGAAGAAGGACATCTCTCCCATCATACTCATTTCAAATTTGGTCTTCATGAGCTTACTGAACTCCATGCAAAGATTTGAGTTTGATGATCCGAAGATGATGTCATCCACGTATATTTGTACGAGCACTATATCAGAACCATGGTGATCGACGAATAGGGTGGTATCGATCTTTCCCATTGTGAAGCCAGCATTTGTGAGAAAATCCAACAAGACTTCGTACCAAGCTCTAGGGGCCTGCTTAAGTCCATAAAGTGCTTTGTCTAGTCGGTACACAAAATCTGGATGTTCTTCACTAGTGAATCCATCTTCTGGCTGAGAGACGTAAAGCTCCTCTTTGAGAATACCTTTTAAGAAGGCCGTCTTGACGTCCATTTGATAGACAGAGAAGTCCTTATGGGCTGCATAAGCAAGGAATAGGCGTATAGCCTCGATCCTTGCTACAAGGGCAAATGTCTCATCATAATCAATCCATTCTTGTTGACTGTACCCCTTAGCTACGAGTCTTTGCCTTATTGGGTATCACGATACCATCCTCGTCCTTTTTGTTCTTAAAGATCCACTTGGTTCCAATGACAGTCTTTTCCAATGGTTGAGGAACTAGATTCCAAACTCTGAGACGCTCGAACTGGTTGACCTCTTCTTGCATGGCAATTATCCAGTCCGAGTCGCTAAGTGCCTCTGAGACCTTCGTGGGTTCGGTTTGACTCAAGAAACAGGTGTACTGACATTCATTTGATGTAGAGCCCCTGGTTCGAACACCGGCTGAGGGATCGCCAATTATTTGCGATGATGGGTGGCTTCGAGTCCATTTTCTTTCGTGAGGGAAAATTGATTCATCTGCGTCAGATGGCTCGATGAATTCTTGTGGAATGGGCTCGGACTCAGCGGGTTGATTACTCGGACCAAGGTCAGTTGTTTCGATGTCTTGCTCCATGTCAGTTGAAGGTTCTGTATTGTTCGAAATTGGATCGTATGTCTGTTGAGTTGGTGGAGGATGGAAGTACAGATTTTCGAACAACAAGTCCAATTCCAGCTCCTCTTGGGTTTCTTGATTTGTTCTAGGCATCTGTGCATAATTAGTACGATCGGCTGCTTCTGGTTGGTTGTGAGCCAATACTCCAACTACCATTTCAGGTTCTGAACTGTTGTGCTCAGAAGCTATTGCGGTCGACTGTCCGGGTTCTGCACTGTGTTGTGGAGAAGCCTTGTCAGGTGTAGACTCAGGTCCTGAGCTGTCTTGTTCAGGAGCAACAGGGTTTGGTATGGGTTCCTTACTGTCTTGTATGGAAGCCATATCGATTCTCTCATTGAAGGTCACATTGATGCTTTCCATGACCGTTCTCTTTTCCTTTAAGTAGACTCGGTATACCTTCGATTGAGTAGAGTACCCCATAAAGGTTCCTTCAATACCTTCGGGTCCAGTTTCGATCTCTCCTCTCGATCGTTGGCTATGAAGCATTTACAGCCAAATATCTTGAAGTGGGCAATACTTGGTGTTCTTTTATAGAGAAGGTCATACGGTGTTTTTCCGAATCTTTGATGAATAGTTGTTCGGTTTTGAGTATAGCATGCAGTATTCATTGCTTCTGCCCAAAGGAAGTGGGGCAACGATGACTGCAACAGCATGGTTCTTGCAGCTTCAACTAGTGTTCGATTTCGTCGTTCGACCACTCCATTTTGTTGAGGGGTTCGGACAGTAGTAAATTGTTGAGTAATGCCAAGAGTCTCATAGAATTCACTGAGTGTTTGATTTTTGAACTCAGTGCCGTTATCAGATCGGACCACTTGGACTGTACACTCGAGTAGATCCTGCGTTGCTTTTACAAAGATCGGAATTTGAACTGATGTCTCATCTTTTGACCTTAAGAACCGGACCCATGTAAATCTTGAAAAGTCGTCTACTATGACCATCATGTACTTTCTCCGCTTAGGCTTTCTGTCCTCATAGGGCCGCATAAATCAATGTGAAGCAGCTCCAGTGGTCGTGATGACGAAGGTATTGGTTTAGAGGAGTGAGACGCTTTCTTCATTTTCCCTCTTTCACAAGCTGATCATAAATGTTTCTTTTGATATTTCAAGGCTGGAAGTCTGAGAACCAGCTTGTTGTTTGCCAGCTTGTTGATGGTTTTGAGGTTTAGATGAGACAGTCGACGATGCCAGAGCTCATTTTGTGAGAATGACGCTTTACTAATGAGGCATATCGTCGTAGATGGCTTGATTGATCGCACGTCAATGGTGTAGAGATTTGTCCTTCTAGTACCAATCAGGAGTTCTTCACCCATCTCATTTATAATTGTGCATCTCTTTTGGCAGAACAATGCTTGAAGACCTCGATCGCAGAATTTCCCGATTGAAAAGAGGTTGTGCGTCAATCCTTCCACATATGAAACTCCTTTGATGGTAAGCCGGTTGCATATTAGATCTCCATAACCATGGATTGCGGCTCCATCATTGTTTTCGAATCGGACTATCCCACCGTATTTTTCAGTGTAGTTGCTCAGCAGCTCCTTGTTTCCCGTCATGTGTGTGGAGCAACTAGAATCTAAATACCACACATGAGAGACCTTCAAAACAGGAACTAGAGGGTTTTAGGTACCCATTTGAAAATGGGTTCGCGTCCTTTATCATTGTTAGTTTTAAAAGACGCTTTACCTAGCCTAGTTTTCGTTTGAGCTACAGCGGAAGGATTTTGTTTAGACTTAGGTACCCATTTTTTTGTTGTGGTTAGGCTCATGGTTCCCTTAGGTTTCACCTTGGGCATCCAATGTTGGGTTGTCTTTGTTTTTGCAGGTTTGTTGTTATTTTTAATGGTTGATCGTTTCCTTTTCTTAGATAGAGCAGATTTCGAAATCATTTTCGAAGAGTAATGTAAAGGACGATCGAATTTGGAATTGCAAAAATAAACATTGTCAAGAGAGTTAAGTACAGACTGATCAAAGTAAAACGACTTGTTTCTAGAAGGAAAAGCTTTTAAATACAAAACATCATTGAAATCTTATTTTTACTTCTTTTCGTCTCCTTTCTTAACCCATGTTCTCCTTAGAGAGCCTGTAGATTTAAAATGCATTGGGTTAGTAGGAGAAGATTTAAAGGCAAGCTTAGGAATTTTTGGTGCTTTTCTTTCAATAGAGGCAGAAATGTTCTTTAAATGTGCGATTTCTTTCAAGAGCATCTGTTTTTCACTCTCGAAAGTTTTTCTTTCGCTATCAAGAGCTGAGTGAAGTTCTGCTATCTTCTTTATACACTCAGGCATGTACCAGGATGAGTCTGAATACTCTGATGTAACAGATTCACTTGAGGACTGCCCTAAGATTTCACCTTCGGGGGGTCGAGGGATTTCGAACTCGAAGGACAAAACCTAGTTTTATAACTATTGTTTAAGTCCGTGTAATCATACTCAACTTCAACTAGTGCCCTTTTTCGTTTTTCCTCTTCTAATCTTATGATTTCAGAGTGATTTATGAAGGACATTAGCTGAGTTATACCTAATCCCATATACCTAATGTCATAAAATTGTAGGACATTACATTTCTTTAAGTTTTGGGGATTGTCAAACCCAATGCCAGTAAGAGGATGGTAGAATTTCGTATCGGCAAGTTGGTTTAAGAAAATTGTTCGGTCCGTATGAGCCCTCATGGTTAGAAGATTCTCCAATTTTTTAATTTTGGAGTATAGTCGTAACCTTTCCCTATATATCATTTCATATTTCCCTATGCTATCCTTAACGTCGTTTTCTGAGGACTTTATCTCATGAGTTAGAGTGCTGATCTTGGATTCAAATTGTACAATTTGTTTTTCCAGACCAGTGATCTTCTCATTAACGATTTCCACACGAGTCATCTCATTTCTTTTTTCTATTAAGGTTTGTTCTAGGACTCGTCGATTATTAGCTAACCTATCCTCTAGATCTTTAATCCTCCTTTTGTCTACATTTCTAGATGTACTTAAGGAAGTTAACTCATCTTACAATCTTATAAGAGATTCGAGTTCTTCTTTAGTTACCTCAACAGTATCCGTTGCGGCTAGGCATTCTGTGTTCGAATCTCTTCTTGAGGCTTCTGCTCCTGAGCTTTCTTCAACGCGCGCCATAAGTGCCACGTTCTCCTCCTCACTGTCCGAAGTGTTTTCGAGCCAGTGATCTTGTTCTGCCATCAACACAACCCCCGCTTCCTTTTGCTCCGCCAGCTTAGCTTTTCACATGTAATAGCTGACATCCTTCTTCTTTGGGGCTCGGCATTCTCTGGCATAGTGACCAGGCTTGCCGCAGTTGTAGTATTTAGGAGCAGTTGTGCATTTTTCTGCTCTAAGGTGTCCATGGTTTGATCTCTTAGCTGAGAGCCTGATGTAGTCCTCTGACGATTTGATGAGGAACCTCCCTTTTTGAAGAACCTCTTAGCCATCGAGCTAGTGATCAATGCCATGTGCTTCATAAATTCCTGTCTATCCTCGTCAGAGTCAGATTCCGATCCTCCTTCCTTCTCAACGGTCGGTTGCACAACAACCTTGTCCTTAGACATTTTCTTGGATGGCCCATCGGATATAAGAGCTGCAGACTCTATCCCTATATCTCTAGTCACCTCTCTTTCTCCTGGAATGCATCTTGCATATTGGTTGAGGTTGTCAAAGAGTGTGTGGATGTTGATCTGGGTCAAGTCTTTCATCTGCCTCATAAGAATGGCAGTTTGATCCAATCCTGGGAGAAGTGAGTTCAGGAACTTGACATTTATTTCCAATTGTCCCTTAGTAACACCAGCAATCTTCAGCTCGTTCAGTATGATGACAAATCTCTGATAAGTCTCCAGCAGGGACTCTCCTTTTCGTGCTTTGAATAGGTCATAAGCAATGTAGGTGTTAGTGATCCTGGTCATCACACTCACATCAGTTCCTTGCATAAGCACGTCAAGACCATCCCACATTTCCTTTGCCATTTTGGCACTGTTAATTTGAATGTAGATTTCATTGGGGATGGCCTGCATAAGGTAGGACTTAGCAAGTTCATCGGCCTTTTGACTCTCAACATCCGTGAGCTGATCTGGTGTCTTAAGAGTACGTGTCTCTTCTATCGATGGATTGTTGTTTGGTGCAGCTGGGACAATTTGCCAGAATTGGGCTGGGCCTTGATTGATTGATTCGAGCAGGTTCTCAGCTTAGTCGTTCGTCTCTATGAACGTGATGAACCTATCTCTCCATATAGAGTATTCACCCTGTCTAAGAACAGGTGGCCTCATGTCGCTTCCCATGCTATATGCGTCCATTTCTGTTTTAGTAAAGTTTGAGAGAGATTTGCTTGATGTGGAATGTGTGATGTATTGGGTAGGTTTTAAAAAGTATCTTTGGATCGTGAGTGCTTGTAACAAAAAGTTAGTTGAAGATTATTGCCGAAAAGTTTATGTCCGAAAAGTTTAAAGTTTTCGAAAGTGGTTTTCGTTAAGAAAGAGTTTTCGGAAAGAAAAGGGTACCGAAAAGATTGTTGGGCCCGAGAAGTTTGCAATACCGAAAACTTCTAGATACCGAAAACTTTGAGATACCGAAAAGCTTTTGGTGACACTGTAGCGGCGAAAACCTTAGTGCCGAAAACTTTAACTGATTGCGAAAACTTTTAGAGACATTGTAGCGGTGAAAACTTCAGTGCCGAAAACTTTTGAGATTGCGAAAACTTCTGGAGACACTGTAGAGGCGAAAACCTCAGTGCCGAGAACTTTTGGATTGCGAAAACTTCTGGAGACACAGTAGCGGCGAAAACCTCAGTGCCGAAAACTTTTCCTGCAGAAACCATGCGAGTTCTTGTACCGAAAAGAACAGTTCTGGTACCGAAAATGCAAATTTTTAAGGGCACAAAGCTTAGAAAATGCAGAAAAGCACTCGTAACTACTGGGTAATGAGCTAGAATGATAGAATCGACACAGAACCACTCAAAAACACCAGTTAAAACCCAAAACGAAGCAAAAACGCGAAGTTCATGTTGCGAAAAGCTGGAAAAATGGGTTTTTGAATCTTCAACAACGAAAACATGTAAAAATCGATCCAACGATGTTAGAACACTTCCACCCAAACCTCACGGTGGCTCTGATACCACTTGTGGGTCCCGAAATCTAGCAAGAACTCTCTAAATCAATGGAAAAGTGCACACCTTCGAGTGTGTGTGTGTGTGCGTATTTTTCATTTGAAGGTGGCGGCTGATTTAGCTTGAGAGAGAGTTCACGCTTTTCTTAAAATGGGAAGTGCTACATTAAAATACGCCCTAGCTCACTATTTATACCAAACATACTTTGGTATAATTACAAGAGTGCCCCAACTAGCAAACTTACAACTCTAATGACCCATTAAAGAATACATCCATACAAATTAAATAATGAACACTAGAAAATGATCCTAACAGTATTTACACGAGAACATAAGACACGAAAGAAGAGTTTTAAGCCATGATACCTTGTCGAAAACAAAAAATGATGGCTAGCTTCGAACTCTTCTATTCCCCGAGATGTCGTATCCATTTCCTATCACCACAAGCGCACGAACGGAGCAAGATCGTCACGCCGACACCCCACGAACGTTGCGGCCGTCCCTTGATATTTGCGGCTAGACCAAGGATCGGCGCCTCCTCCTTTTTTCACAAGCACGCCGTGCGCGCACAACGAGAGAGGGAGAGAGATGAGAGATCGAGTGAGAGAGTTGAGAGAAAAACAATGAAACCCTAGTTTCTTTTTGCAACTAATGCCTTAGGGTTTTTCATTTGAAAACCCTATTTATGCTAAGGGGTGTTGGCCGAAAATCATAAGTGAGGTGGGGAGAAAAATTCTCACCCACTTAAGCATACTTAGTCTTCTTAGACAAAGTCTTGTTGACTTGGCCTTCTCTTTTGATTTCAAAGTCAAATTCAAATTCAAATTAATATTAAAATAAATTAATATATATTTCTATATTTAGTATATTTAAATATATAATATCCAATATATATATTAAATTTCGAAACTTTATACTATATAAAAATCGAATTTTATATATATCTAATATATATATTATATTTAATTCAAAATTAAATATTATTATTTTTCTAAAACAATAATTAAGATTTAAATCATATATAAATCATATACTAAATATTAAATATCCAATATTATATTTCAAAATTATTTCGTGAGGTGAAAAGACCATTTTGCCCCTCACTTGATTTAACCACAGTCAATTGAATCTTTCGTCCATTTAGGGTTTCGGCCAAGCCCCAAACCCTAATCTCTCAATCCAGGCCCCAGCCTGCTCTATTCTCATATAGACGTTGTGTCGGTAGCCCTTTTCAAGCCCAACTCTCTTGGTTCGTCTCAACCGGCTCTGGGAGGAATCCAGGAGTTCGGTATTCACCGAGCCAGCCCCATGGTACCGAACCGATCCCGAGTTGAGTACGAATATGTGTAATTAACGAACCGTCTATAGATTATCGTCCTACGTATAAACCCTTTACGTTTGTCCCGGTCAGTGAAAGTCACGCGTAGTCGAACTTACAGAATCGACACTATGATGTTCGTGTCGGTGACATTTACCAAACTGCCCTCCACAACCCTCATGAGACAGTTATGAGCTCTGGCCAGAGACTTAGGTAAATTTCCGCACATCGAAACTGCATAGGACGTTAACCTCGAATTTAATCAAGGACGTAAATCCCGCTCAGCGGTTCAACCGGCAATCACGTCGAAAGGTCAAGACCGCGTTTTGCCGCTGACGCATTCTTCATTCAATTCGGGTCTAGCAAACTAGTGACTAATCAAGACCTTAAGACCAACCCCGAGTTAACCCTCTTGGTCTAAGGTTCACGTAGACTACTATAGTCAATCGATCGATCAGCGACTTTCCCAGCGTGTGATCGTTCGATTACGAGTCAGTGTCCAAATACAGACAATTCCCTGATTCATCTTGTATCAATGTTACGAGCTCCCACATCCCAAGTGAACGGTTGGCACAACCGTTTTGGACCCGTCGACAAACAAGTCATACTCGCCATTTCCAGTCATCATACTGGAGACTAAGACTTGTGGACTTAATTTAATATTACAGTATGTCAACTTACTGGTGCCCCCTCTCTGTCCCCACAGAATCAGTAACTGAACTGTAAATATTGGGGTTTTATTAATTTGTCTTATTACCCGACTGCAAGGTTAATTTATTTAGACGAAGTAAAAATATGCCTTTTATATTATTTGTCAAAACTCAAATCGACAATAATAAAAACGTAATTCCATTATCAAATAATCCAATTACAAATAGTAAACACAACAAAATTACACTAATGCCCTCGTACTATCTAATCCTCGTACGGCATCTAGGGCATAAACCTCAACAGAGACTTCGTGGGATGTGCAGCAAATGGCGAGGAAAACTGTCAACGACCGAACGGTGAACGGCTGGGGTCGGCAGTGACGAACAGCGATGGACCCGAACGTACGACGAACCGGCGATTTTGCGACCGGGGGTTTTCTTAATTAGGTTGTGAGATGTTCTGTAATGAAGACAACATTGAATCCCTTTTTTTAGGGCCGACAGTTCTGTAGTCGGTAAGTTAAAAATGTAGTCGAATACTATTTGGCCAACTAAAATATGTTAGTTGGTAGAGTTTTTTGTAGTTAGTACGAATTTATTTTTTCGACTGATATTTCTGAAATCGGTAGAATTTTTTGTAGTTGGTAAAAATTTGTATTTCCGATTGATATTTCTGTATGCGAGAATCAAGGCTTCACGAATGGCGATGGACTCTATAGCCTCAGGTGAAAAAAATTCCAGTAAGAACCCTTGTACGCCACACAATACAATGTTCAGACGAATCTCTTGCAATGAGACCTATGGACGATATTCCCCACATCTTATGAATTAGCCCGTCCAAGTTGATCTTAATGAAGTTTGTTTCCGGCTCTAGCCATCTGGAGTCCTACTACGAAGGGATTTCTTGACTGGGATTAGCATCGGTACGAGGCAAGGATGTCATAGCATTTACCTAGGCAATAGCTCAATCATCGTATAAACTAGTATCATCCGCCACCCATTTATTCCATATCCGATAAATGATCCAGCATAGGTTAGTGAACAGTTAGAAGTCTCCATCAGTTAGCCTTGTTCGCATCTCTCGAACCCAGGATTCACCTCATCTCTGCCCTCCAACGGATGACCTCATGTGATATCTTCATTTTCTTCCAAAATCTTCTCACAAACGGGCACATAATAAATACATGCGCCGTGTTTTCCGGAGCGCCTCTACACCGACAATAGTTATAATGGTTGAGACATCTTCATTTGAAGAGATTCTCTGCTATTGGTAGTGCATTATAGAGAAACTTCTTTAAATGCGTTAAATGGTATGCACTTTTAACAGTAAAGTTTCCGTCTTTTGAATAATCCCATAGGAGTCGGTCCGATTGGGTACACATGCCCGGTGAAATTGTAAGAATTCGTTTGGCATCCAGTGGGAGAAAGATAGATCGGACTAGTTGTGTATTCCATTGATCGGATACCGACTCACGAAGTTCGGCAACCTTCGATACAATACCGCCTTGAGGTGGTATCAAAGTAGGGTTGAAACCCTTAGTTCTTTGATGCTATCGCCGCGTCCAACCTGCCAAGGTATTCCCTGAGCGCCAACATCCCGGGCACGTATGATACCTCGCCGTGTCAAAGAGGAGTGATGACCGAGAGGTGCTACCAAAAAATCATCGTTAGGGTAATAATGTGCTTTAAAGACACAACTTAGTAAAGCATCTGGTCGGTGTAAAAAATGCCACGCCTATTTGTCTAGCATCGCTAGGTTAAACGACTCATGGTCAGGAAAGCCCACTCCCCCTTTCTTCTTGGTACGACAGAGAGTCAGAGACGCTTCCACAATATCCAATGCACACCCTTCCTTTTCGAGCCGACCCACCAAAAGCGACATATCATCCGCTTCACTTCGTGTATGACTGAGCTCGGTAGAAGGAAGCAACTCATGGCATAGGTGGGGATTGCTTGGAGCACGGATTTGATCAGCACCTCCCGAACTGCTTGTGATAGAAACTTTTCCGACCATCCACTTACTCGCCGCCTTACTCGATCCTTAATATAGGCAAAAATCTCCCTTTTGTTTCGACCCACCATGGACGGAAGCCCCAGGTACAGCTTGCGGGTCAGCTTCATCGGAATCCCGAGTGTACTACAAAAGGCGTCGCGCAATATTTTCCCTGCATTGCTCGAGAACACCACCGGCAATTTATTCAGATTCACCTTCTGACCCGAAGCCATCTCATAAAAATTGAGGATGTTCTTTACTCATTGTGCTGCTTTAACCGAGGTTTGGCAGAAGATGATAGTATCGTCAGCAAGGAGCAGATATGAGATAATTGGTGCTCCACATCGTACTGAAATGCCCTCAATCACCTTCGAGCTCTCCGCCTCTTGTAATAGACCTGTAAACATTTCTTCTCAAAATAGGAAAAGATACGGAGAAAGAGGGTCTCGAAGCCATCTCGTAAGTGATAGTCGCTCGTAGCAATTACCATTTAATAAGAATGAATACGAAACTGATGAAAGACACATCATTATAAGTCGAATAAAAGCCTCGTGAAAACCTAACTTACTTAGAACCCTCCTCATAAAAGACCACTCGACATGGTCGTAATCTTTACTCATATTTAGCTTGATGGTTACAAAGCCTTTGATGATTCCAGAAAAAATATGTTCGCCCTCCGTCGACCTTGCCTCCGTGAACTTCGTTGGACTGCCGGGCGTCGTTGCTTGCGATGATTGGATTGTGGTGGTTAGGGCATTTTCCTCCTGCCTTAGTCAAGAGGATATTTCTCTTTTGAGGGTGATTTGGACCTAAGTGTGAAAAGAAGATTAAATACTGAAGATGTTTCTGAGTGTAAAAGCGAGCATACCTTGAATGACAAGAGTAAGGGTATTTATAGGGGTCGAGAGGACCTACATATCCAATATTTCAGGATATAGTTTCGAAAAAATCTTAGTGTTGCAGTCCTTGCACTGAAAAATCTCTCCTTTTGTTAGTCTTTTTGAATTCCAAGTTCTTTCTTGTTTCGGAAATTTCTCCTTTATGTTTGAGTTTGAATATCCCTCACTCCGCTCGGCATCGGTCTGTTCGGCCCATTCGGCTTAGTCGGGATGGTCGGCCGACTGGCCTTGGTTTTGCTTGCGCTTTGCTCCTTCCTTTCATTGCACGCTTTTACGAACTTGACGGACTTTTCTGCGCTCGATATTGGCCATTTGGCCTGGTCAGCCTAATCGGTCTGGTCGGCCTAATTGACTGGCTCGGCCACTTCGATCGGCCGCCCTTGATCTTGATTGCACTTTGCTCCTTCCTTTCATTCCACACTTTTACGAACTTGACGGACTTTGTCGCGCTCTGTATCGACCATTAGGCCTGGTTAGCTTGGTCAGCCTACTCGCTCGGCCGACCTTGATCTTGCTCGCGCTTTGCTCCTTCCTTTCATTCCATGCTTTTATGAACTTCACGGACTTTGCCGCTCGGTATCAGCGTCTGGCTTGGTTGGCCTACTCGGCCGGCCGACCTTGGTCTTGCTCGCGCTTTACTTCTTCCTTACTAACTTTGATTCTTTAAAGGGTTTCTTCGACGACTTCGAGGGACCCGTGATGGGTGATTATGTCTCTTATGTCGAGCATTTTATCGTGAAAATTTTTCCTAGTATCAATACTCCCCCCTTAGATCGTCTAAAAGGAGTGTAGTGAGTTTTAGACGTTTAGTTGAAAATAAAATGCATATTCTTCCTCCTGATTCCCTTGAACAACTCCCGAGTGACATCCCGAGCTATTTTATACGTAACTTCTACAATGCAAGGTTCATCTTTCCCTTGTTCATATGGGTCTCGCGGCTTTATTTTTCTTCTCTTCTTATTTTTTCCTTATTCATTCATTAGAATTGGTTAGGTTGCATTCTTTAGTTAATGGATACAGAAATAGCTTGAAGGGTATCGATTGAGACCTATGAGCTTGGCCTAAACCCATTTCATTCTATCCCCATTTTCCTTAGCCAATCCACACGTCTTCAAACACCAAAGCTCTCACCATCACCTCACCAACCGTCCTATCACCACCAAGCTGCCTTCCCGCCATTCACTTGCCGCCGATCACACGCCTCCGTAAAACTGCAGCTAACCGCCGCTGTGATCGGATCCTTTTCGAGCCTTCTTTTCAGGTGTCCTTCATCTAGTAAGTCTATTCTTGTCCTCATGTCTTCCTATTTAGTTTTTTAAGGATGAAAATGGTGATTTTCATGGGGATGGAGATGGTTGGGATGGTGATAAAAGTGATTGTAGGATAGATTATTTTCTCCTAGCTTAGAAGAGATAAGGTGTTTACAACCCCTATTAAGTGTTCGAGAAAATTCCTCAATGAACTTTGGCTTTGTCCACACATATTGTACTAGAGCCAACCCCAACCCTTTGCTTTCCCCGGCCAAACCCGTATCTTCGCCATATTCGGCCAAGGACGACGATCCCGAAGGCTCGTCGGAATTGAGGACGGCCGCCGGGCCGGTGATAAATTCTATATTTCTTTACGTGTTTAATTGCAGTGATAAAAATATTTGCCCTAAATATTGTCTAATGTTTAATATTCCTTCACTAAGATCTAGTTGAGCTATAATTCACAAATAATAAGATCTCAATTTTGATTTACTAAGCTAAAAACAACAATAATTACTAAAACATTTCTGGATAAAAATTTATGTCAAATTTTGAATATAATTTCATCACAAATTTTCTAGTTTTTGTTGTTATATGCAAAGTCTATATAGTAAGGTAATATAATAACGTGTTATTTGGCTATTATATATAGATATTTTAAATTTGCCCCGATTCACAATTTCATCATTATTATAAACATTATGTAATTGAATACATGTACGTTTTTATTATTGCAATTGACTATACATGTTCCGGCGGTCGACGCTTTCATGGAATTAGCAAATCTTATGCAGCGCTAAATTTGTCTGACTATGTAGGATTGCCGACTTCCATCTTTTAGCTCCGAGATTCATTCTCGAAAATTTATAGGTCGTGATGAATTTTAAAATTTGGACAATGTTCTATGTACTTAATATTCCAATTAATCCCAAATAACCTGATAATTATGCATATATTAATTCTTTGTGGTACATCATTAGTTTATTCTACATAATCAACCAATCCAAAGCGCCAATAACTCAATATAAATAATAAAATGATACAAAAACAAAAAAACAAAAAACAAAAAACAAAAAAACTGCACAGCAAGGAACTAGCTCGTCACAATTAAAGTACGATCTTGTGTTTTCATGCATTACGAAGATTCTATGACATGAATAAATCACAACATTTTTTCTTTATCTAAATCTGATAAACACAAAATTTATGTAACTAGTTTAAATAAATCATTGAAAAAGTCCTAATCTTTAGGTTAAAAATAATCATAGTCTTGTGCGAAAACTTCATTCCCCTTTAAATGAGTAAAACTTTGTAATAACAAAAGAACAGCTATCTAGATGCTAATTGCAACACCATTGAATTCCAATATAGAAGCATATACTATTGGTCTTCATTTTTAGGTAATGATATTGGACATTATTTTTTTTCACTATTCATCGAAACATTGATTAAATAAAGATTAAAGAAGCAATTGAGGTGATATATTTTTAGTTTAATTTAATAAAAGATTTTACATTAATGAAATATTACAGTATTTCATAATCGGGCAAAAGTCATTCCTTAAATGATGAAGTCGCTTATTTTGAACCAATTCTAGATCCCAATTGGATATTTCTTATCATAAGTGTGAAGCTAATATAGGGGAATGAAAAGCTAGGAACAAATTCAATATATGACATTAATTTGGATAAGTTTCTTCTAAAAAATAAATAAGTTTTCCCTTTATTTAATAACTCTAAAATAAGTCCTATTGATACAATATTAGATGCTCTGTACTATTAACATAGTCTGTACATTGAATTCTGCTACGTGCAATATTCGAGATTGATGCATGTTAAATTTTGATACGCGAAACAGTAGAAAAGTTTTTGCTGCACGCAAATTTCACTTTGACACTATATGTATTGTAAAAGTAAAAACCAAAAAAAACAAAAAAATATTAGTTTCATTATTATATAATTATTTCTCAAAATTAATCGTCATTACGAAAATTTTCCTCATGTTTATACATTTCATTGTATGTAAGTTGGTGGGCAGTTATATATTACCATAACACTTGTCAATGTTTGTTGACACTATAATATTATATTTTTTTTACCGAAAAATACTCAGTATATTTAATATAACGTGAAAGAAATCATGGATTGAATTTTAAAAAGGATTCTCACAATCATTACAGTTAGATTGTCTTAATTATAATTTATCCTTGTAAATATCATACCAATATAACCTCACTCCAGCATGTTTAACTCTATAAATTAAGAGCTTCACATCTATTTTTCTTCATCGAAAACCTTTTTTTTCTTCTTTAATAACACACACGCCTATATTTCTATTTCTTATATCCATGGAGTCTTCTCAAGAGTACAAATTTCAATGCAAGTTATGCTTTAAAAAGTTCGAGATCCAGCAAGCCTTAGCTGGTCATTACAAAGGACACAAATATGAAAGTATACGAAAAAATAACAATGTTAGATCTCGCACCTTTGATGGAGGTTTGGGTTTTGTACGAGATAATAACACAAACCGTCATCGGAGGGGAAATTTGAATAGAGTTGATGAAGAAGTCGATCAACCCATGGTTGACGGATCAGGCTTGGACTTAACACTCAGGCTTGGATACAGCAACCGTGATTAGATTAGTTAATTGGCTATAATGTTTTAAATCTTTGGCGATTTAATGTTTACATTAGTTGTTTGTTTCAGATTGTTCTTCGTTAATTCAAAAAGACAAACTTACATTGTCTCAAAGTTATACATTTCATGCTTTAAAATATAAGGACATAAATTTTGATATGTTTTTTTTATAAATAAATGTTTTATTAATCGCCAACTTCAATATAAATAAAATATTATAGTTACAATATTAGGTGTGTTAAATTTAGAGCGATATTGATTAATCGAAACAATTGATTGAATAAAGATTAACTATCAACTGCAAATTTTTAATCGAAGCATTAATTAAATAAAGATTAACAAAGCAATTAAGACGATGCAATTTAGTTTAATTTAATGAAATATTTTACATTAATGAAATATCACACTATTACATAATAAGACAAAAGTCAAAGTCATGAAGTAGGTTATGTTGGGCCAATTCTAGATTCGAATTGGATATTTCATTTCACTAGTATGAAATTATTATATAGTAAAGAAAAGCAAGGAAACAAACACAATCTATGACGCAATTTGGATAAGTTTCTTTTTAAATAATAAATAAGTTTTCCCTTTATTACTAACTTTAAAATAAGAAAAATATCAATGTTATAAAAATATTAATTATGATTAATATTATATTAATATTATTTTATTATAGTTATGCTTATATTAAGATTATTATGATAATATAGCTTATAATATTAAAGAGAGATATTAGAGAGAAATTAAGTATTTCAATCTTGATGTAATTTACAATGAACTCTAATCACCTATTTATACTACTAATAATTCACTGTTACAACTTATTAAATTAAATACAATTATACACCTCACACTAAATACAAACTTTCTAATTATACAACTCATCTTATCATCTTATCACCATTTAATACAATACAATCAAATTATCAATAATTTATCTAATATTATTATTTAAAACATCGACATCTTTAATAACATAATTATTTCCTAATACTCCAATTTGGATGTTTCCAAAGAATATGCCTCGTTAGGACCTTACTAGGAAAAACTCAATGAGATAAAAACTTAATGAAGGAAAAAGAGTACATAATTCTTTTAGATACGTTTTCGATTGTTGCCTCATCAGAAATCTTACTAGGAAAAACCCAATGAGATAAAAACTTAATGAAGAAAAAAGAGTACATAATTCTTTTAGATACGTTTTCGATTGTTGCCTCATCAGAAATCTTACTGGTGAAACCACTTAGGAAAAATCTCAGGGAAGGAAAAAAGAGTGAAACGCGTATTTACCAGTGTTGCAAAATTCGGCCTAGGCGGCCGCCTAGGCGCTGTTCGGTGAGTGAGCGCGGCGAAAAACACTTAATCGGCCGTTTTAATCGGCAGAGCCGCCTAGGCCGCCTAATCGGCGCCTCGGCCGAGTTACGAGCGCCTAATCGGGCAATTAAAATAATTAATTAAACAATTTCAAACGAAAAAATATTAAAAAAAAAAAAAACCTAACACCTAAATCGCGACACAGCAGGAACAGAACACAAAAATAGAAAAAAAAAAACTTCACCAAACCTAAATCGCTGCTGCCCTTCCACCAGCCGTCGCCCCAGGTCGCCGGCCGTCAGCCCCGGCCACCCTCCGTCGCCCCCGGTTGCCGCCCGTCTCGTGGTGCCGATTTGATTAATTGCAAGGTGAGATTCAACAAGTTTCATATTGATTTCTCGCTTGTAATGGAGGGGTTGTTCATCTCGTACTTGTATGCTTTATTGGTGGGTGGTGCCGATACGATTATTACATGCGTGATTTGGAGGATGAGATCGAGAGAAATTATTATGTGTCCTATGCGATTATCAATGGGTCGTGCGATTTCGACAAGTTTCATTGCTATTGTGTGAATATTACGTGTGTCCTATGATGTGGGTTGGTCATCATGACATGGGTACGAAGTTATTGCTTATTAGTGTGATTTGTGAATCAATCGTGAACCCAACACAAATGCTTGATTTTTATTTCAGGAATTTTAATATGACATCCTCAAGTGCGGGTTCAAAAAGTGTCTCTCAACCTTCAGAGGTTCCATCAATTCTTAAACGTAAATCAAAAGATGTTGGATGGGATTACGGCATGCTAATTG
This sequence comes from Lindernia subracemosa, assembly GCA_028392965.1. Taxonomy (NCBI): domain Eukaryota; kingdom Viridiplantae; phylum Streptophyta; class Magnoliopsida; order Lamiales; family Linderniaceae; genus Vandellia; species Vandellia subracemosa. Next base: position 64,919 of record JAQPCC010000098.1, on the reverse strand, counting down.
ATGGCAAGAACATGGACAAAGTTCAATGCATCAAATGTGGGAAGACGATGAGCGGTGGAGTTTACAGAATCAAAGAACACATAGCACACATACAAGGGAATGTTGCTCCGTGCTCCAAATCTTCAAAAGAAGATCAAGCTATCTGCAAAAATGCAATCAATGAAGCAAAACTTAAGCGGAAAAAGAAGGAGGAAAGTGAAGAATTGAGATCTCAAGTTAATGTTCGCAACGACTCTAATGAAGATGACATTCTTGTAGATCAACTGCAAGAGTCTCTTGGGCCAATGAAATCACCTCGCTCTCTCGGTCCCATGGATAAGTTTGCTAGTGCTATCAATCCGGAGACTTCTATGGCTTCCGGCAAGAGCAAGTTACGGGATCAAAACATCAATGAAGCACTTCTCAAACAAAGAAATGAGTTTGTTCGAGAATATGTTGGAGATTGGGTTTATGAAGCTGGTATTCCATTTAATGCTATTGAGTTAGATAGCTTCAAATTGATGGTGGAAGCGATTGGTCAATTTGGACCCGGATTTATGCCACCCACAAGATACGATTTGACACTACCTATATTGAGGAAAGCAGTTGATAAGACGAAGACTTTGTTGAAGACACACGAAGAAGAGTGGAAGATAAATGGATGCTCAATTATGACAGATGCTTGGAGTGATAGAAAAAGAAGGAGCATCATGAACCTTTGCGTCAATTCTCGTTTAGGTACTGTTTTTCTATCTTCTAACGATTTTTCAAATATTGCACACACAAGTGAAGTTATATTCGAGTATGTTGATAAGTGCATTGAGGAAGTTGGCCCCGAGAATGTTGTTCAAGTTGTTACTGACAACGCATCGAACAATATTGGTGCCTCGAAGTTACTAAAAAATAAGAGGCCAAAGATCTTCTGGACTTCGTGTGCTGCTCACACAATGAATCTCATGCTTGAAGCTATTGGGAAACAGGCAAGGTTTAAGAGTGTTATTGATCAAGCGAAGACATTGACAATTTTTCTTTATGCACACCATAAAGTCTTAGCGATGATGAGAGCATATACAAAAAAGAAGGACATCGTGAGACCGGGGGTGACACGGTTTGCTTCATCATTCCTTAGTCTACAAAGTTTGATGGAAAAAAATCGGAGTTGAAGATGATGTTTGGAAGTTCTGAATGGGAAGAATGTAAATTTTCTAAGGCTGTCAAAGGAAATGAGACTTACATAACAATAATGAGTTTGGGATTTTGGAATGGCGTGGCATCTTGTCTACAAGTGTTTACACATTTGATCAAAGTACTTCGGATTGCGGATTCGGATAAAAAACCATCCATGTGCTTTGTATATGGCGAGCTTCTCCGAGCAAAGGAAGAGATCAAGGTTTCTCAAAATAATGTTCCGAGCAATTATGAGTCGTTCGTTGAAGTTATTGATGAGAAAATGAAAGGTAGACTTGATAGCCCTTTGCATTTGACGGCTTATTTGTTGAATCCATACTATCATTACAAAGACCCTCTCATTCAATTAAAGAATGAGGTCATGATGAGTGTGATTGATTGCATGGATGCTTTATTTCCTGGAGATGATCTTATGCAAAATAAGATCTTGTTGGATGAGCTTCCTATCTATAAAGAGAAAAGCTCAATTTTTGGAAGGTCAAATGTAGCATCTAGATGTCTCTCTAATGACGACAACTTTGATCCAGGTAAATTCTTTACACTAATTTTGTTATTTCTACAACAATTTTTACATATGATGGTTTCCCATTGTTTTATTTTATTTGTGTAGTGACGTGGTGGTCGACTTTTGGTTCAATAACTCCAACTCTTCGAAGTTTGGCCATGAGAATCCTCTCATTGACAACTAGTTCATCCGGTTGTGAAAGAAATTGGAGCGCCTTTGAAGGGGTTAGTCTATTTGTCTCAAATAATAATGCTATATTACTTGATACTTTTTAATCATATTCATTTTGTAACTTGTTTTGTAGGTTCATACTAGAAAACGGAATAGGCTTAATGCAACTCTACTCAATAATCTTGTATTTATCCAATTTAATGCAAGGTTGTTGAGTAGACAAAAAAGAGAAAAGGATAGAAGTGATGTAGATGTGTTTATCTTCATATGATGCATCCACTGCTCAAGAATGGATCGTCAATGGAATTGAAGCTAGTGATGATGATGATGTGGTGGATGAAGGAGAGGAAGGAGTAGATAAGTTCAAGAGTGTGAAGTATCGAACAGTAAGGGAATTGTACGATGATGATTTCGAATCTGAAGATGAGGTAAACGATGATTAAGCAGGAGGCATTTCAAGGCAAGTGAAGTGTGTTGGTGTCTTGCTTTTATTATGGACCGACTTGTTTTGTGTTTATGTTTTCGTTTTCGGAATGGTGTCGTTTTTAGAATATTTCCAACTTGGACTTTATTTTGATGGGTAATTTTGAGAATGTTGTGGAATGCTATGGAATGTTGTGGATCTTTATTTCATAATGAGTTTGTTATTTTAATGAAATGTTATGGATCTTTATTTTATAATGGGTTAATGTTATGGAATATTTTCGTTGGAATATTTTATGTATACTGATGGAAAAACAAGTAAACCGATTAATTTCCGCCTAGGCCCTCTAGGCGCTAGGCCCCTCCCGGGCGCCCGACTAGCGCCTAGCGAATTTTACAACCTTGGTATACTCCCCCTGATGATAACATCATTCCAAATCTCGAAGTCTTCGAACACCAATTGAATATACCAATCTTTTGAAAATTATTGGGGGAAGTGCTTTCGTGAATAAATCTGTAAGGTTTTCACTTGATCGCTCTTCTACGAGTCGGTGATGAACTATATATCGCCAATAGATTCTGAACGAACGCTATATCAGGCCGCACATGACTCATTAAATGCATTAGGGCTCCAATAGCACTGAGATGTGGTACTTCAGAACCAAGTAGTTCTTCATCATTTTCACAAACGAATCTAGAGTTGACTGATATAATGAAGACATTTAAGATGACTGATTTAGAGTTGGTGCATTATTTTCTTCGACTTGAAGTATTGCAAGAGAAATTTGGTATTTTCATTTCTCAAATGAAATATGCACTGATTTATTAAAGTGGTTTAACATGCTTGGTTGCAATGGAGTTTGTACACCATTGAATTGGAACGAAAAGTTACAGCCAGATGATGGAACCGAGAAGGCAGATGCAAAGTATTTCAGAAGCATGGTGGGTGGTTTAATCTATTTAACTCACACAATACCTGATATTGGATTCACGGTTGGTGGTGTCTCGTTTTATGCAAGCTCCCACAAAGCACCATCTAGGAACGTCTAAGCGTATTCTGCGTTATATCTCTAATACGACAGATTATGGATTATGGTATGGTGCAGATACTAAATTTTGTTTGTAAGGATTTTCTGATAGTGATTGGGCAGGTTCTAATGATATGAAGAGCACGTCGGGAAGTTTCTTTCATGTTGGTTCTGGAGCTGTCACATGGAGTTTGAAGAAGCAAGTAACAACTGTAGCTTTATCATCCTCAGAATTCGAATATGGTGCTGCATCTTTAGCAGCTTGTCAAGCTGTCTGGCTCAGACGAGTACTTGTCGATTTTGGTCAAGATCAACAACACAGATTTTTTGTGACAATTAGTCTGCAATTGCTTTGAGTGAAAATCCAGCATTTCACGGTATAACGAAACACATTGACATTCGTATTCACTTCATTAGAGAGCTGATAGTTGAAGGCCATGTTCAATTGAAGTATTGCAGTATTTTTACAAAGGCTCTTTCAAGAGAGAAGCATGCTTATTTTAGAGCTAAACTCGGACTCTGCAGCTTTGAATCAATGGGAATGATTCAAAGCTAGTAAGTGGGGCGATAAATGTGTTACTGGGCATTATTGGTGATTATTGCACAATAGTTATGTTCAATGAGTTTTAGTTATGTCTTAATATTAGTGCAAGTCGTTAGTATATTTGAAGTCCTAGAGAACATGTGATCATGGGTATATGGTTGTAGTGTCTATGTAAAGACACATCTACGTATTGTTTTTTTTTTTTTTTTTTTTTCAAGTCATCAAGAATATTTGTGTCCATTCCTCTACAAGAAATTTTCTTCTATTCTATATAAACCAACAAAAAGTGTTAAAGCTATGAGGTATCAAAGTCCCCAAATAAGATCGGCTTTGCCAGCATTATATGAATCATGTGGTGATTATGATGCAAAGTCAAAGAGTGAAGCAGAGAGTTTGTTCAATGAGCTTGGAAATTTTGAGTTTTTGCTTGGTATGATAATTTGGCATGAAATTTTTATTTGTTATAAATAAGGTGAGTAAGATGCTGCAATCCAAGTCGGTGTGCATTGACATCACCATACAACATGTGGAAGGTGTATTGTCTTATTTTGAAAATTTTAGAGAAGTAGACTTTACTTCTTGCTTTAATTGTATTGCACTTCCTATAAAAGTAGAGCTTACTTTTTTCCTAGAAAACGTCATATTATCAGAAGAAAGTGTTGGTTCCGGTACGTCGGAAATGTCGGTGTCTGGTCGGTGGCAAAAATTTCGTCAGAACTTCGTCTGTACGGTAAGTCGAGGCGCGTATTATATACGTTGTTCGTAAGACGATATCGACCCGATATTTCAGTGCTCTCGGGTTTACGGCGATATCGTCCCCAAATACAACGACTTCAGAATTTCGTAATCGCAGCACTACGACTCGAAACTATCGGCGAATCGTACTTGAAACTCGGGAATTTCTTGCTCGGAAACTTGAGAATGGGAAGTGAGTATGCTGAAATGCTTGGGAGTGAATTGAATATTTTTTTCAATGCTTTTGGGGGCTATTTATAGGTTTTCAAGTGACCTAGGGCGAATCTGCAAAGAGTTGCAACTTCTGGGCAGGGGCTGATTTGTGAATAGTCACAACAGTTGGCCATTTGATCAGATTTAATCTGACCCGTCAGATCTAGATCCAACGATCCAGATCGCACCCCATCTGATGTGACCCATTGGACCGAACCGCGGGTTTCGGGTCGGGCATCCCCAATGGCTCTCTCTATTCGCGAACCGGTGCGCCCTATCGACCCAATGGGTCGATCCACCTCATCGTCGTCTCACGTAGCTCCGCGTCAGCGCCACGTTGTCCTTCTCGCCTATGTGTCACTGACACGTCATCAAGCCCGCCACGTCACCAATACTGTCGCGTCATCGCCACACTGCGTGCCACGTGGACGACACATTATCGCCCCACCTTGCCACTTAGACGACACGTCATCGGAGCATAAATTTAATTCCGGGTTTGGGCTTGGGCTTGCGGGCTGCGCACATGGGCTCAAGTTTGGGCTTACGGGCCCTTGAACCCATCTCCTTGGGCTCACCACTTGTTTGATGAGTTATGTTGTGTATCTATATATAAGGTGGAAAAACTTGAGGTGTTTTTCCAATGTGGGAGTTTTAATCCCCTCTTTTACACCATCACCTTATTCATTAATATTATTTGGCCAAGATTAAAAATTAATTTCTCATTCACCCGACATCGGTTTTGAGCAAATTAATATTCGATAGATTCTCCTCGAAACGTAGATTATGAATCTTTCATCAATTTCGAGTTTCGACGAACGATGACTTCTCGATTTACGATATGTTTTTGACATTTGGGCCCAAAGGCCCAAAGCCAAAAACCCAACAGAAAGGAATATGATGAAGATAATCAAGAGGGTGAATCAAGTCAGCCTGCCACTGAAATTCTTCAGATGTTGATTTAAATGTTTTTTTTCTCATAATTGAAAGTGTTACGATTTACTTTACCAAGTGATCTAATGTAAGCCAATGAAATTCTTAACCTCGTTAAAATTGAATATTGTTACACGGATGTTTCAATCTCCTATCTGATATTTTAACGGTTCAAATAAAGGTGGCATCGGCTGAAAGAAGTTCTTCAAAGCTCAAGTTTATCAAAACTTATTTAAGGTTTTCAATGACTCAAGAACGATTGAATGGTCTATCGCTTTTGACAATTTTTTATGAGAAAATGATACTGATCATTAATGATAATCATCGTACATGATATCAGCCATCCGTTGGGTAGGACCAACCATTCCCATCGTATCTAATATGTGAATCTCGAATATAATATACGAGTTTCACTTGAAATGATCGTGTTTGAACGTTGACTGTTGACTTTGGATAGAGATATATGTATATGGATTTAGAAATATATCTCAAGTGAATCTTACAACAATAGGTATATTAAACGGGAGAAAACCTAAAATGGTTCCCAATGTTTACCATGTAAACTAATTTAGTCTCTGATGTTTCGCTTGAACCAATTTTGTCTCCAATTCGTCGATTATGGACCAATTCGGTCCTTCCGTCATGATTAACGTCAATTTTAATGGGAATTTCGCACGCGCTCCCACACTAAATCATGTTTCGATTGATAAAATTGAAATGATTAATGAACGTATTAAAGAATCGAACCATGGCTAGGCAGTCTTCAAGGAAAACATTGATGTTAAAGTTATCATTAATAATTTTACATTTCACAGTGATTTTTTATGTTCCATTTTTTCGTTATGGGAGGATTGAATGAAAACGGCTTTTGTTTTACATTTTGTTAATGTTTAATTTCTTAATATGATGATACATATCATTTTAATAAATCAGTGTTAATTGTTTTTTTTTTTTTTAGAATATATAAATTTTTAAAAAGGGCCCAAAAATGTCAAGAACGGGCAGTTTAATGCAACAATATAAAAGTAAAACACGCAATCCTACGTAAAAAAATCTACTATAATCTTGAGAGTTACGATAAACAAGAGATCGAGCTTTAACCATTCCGAAAGTGACAGATGTAACAACATTTGTTACAATCAACATTTGTTAAAGCCATTACCACCTTTTATTATTATTATTATTATTATTATTATTATTATTATTATTATTATTATTATTATTATTATTATTATTATCTTCCGCAGCTTATAGATACTAAAATAATAAAGCCCAAGGTCTTCTTAAGACACTATGCGCAAGGGGCTAATGGTGCACCGCACAAGCACTTGTTGGAAAACTTTACCGCACTAAACTGCTTCAAACGCCTACCCGTTGGTATCTGCCCACAAAGCTGGTTGAAGCTTACATAAATGCTTTGCAATGGCAGCTGGCCTAGTCGTCTAGGATGGGACCCATAAGGTCTTGATGGACCCTAGCTAGTGAGTCCGGGATGGAACCTGAGAGGTGGTTCGAGCCAAGGTTAGCTGTCCTGAGCTTGGGGTGTTGGCCAAGTGATGAAGGGATGGGGCCAGTGAGACTATTGATCAATATCGTCTAATTCTTTAAGTTGGCTTAAAAATTCAGGGATTGTGCCAGTGAGGTTGTTTAAGCTGAGATCAAGATGTTGAAGCTCGGTCAGTTTTGCTATGGCTGGGGGAATTGGATTGGACCAGAGAGAGAAGAGAAGTCCGAGAAAGCGAGGAATTGGAGGTATGGGAGATCTCCAATGGCTGGTGGTATTACACCAATAACATCGTCGGCAATGCTAACCTCAATAAGCATGGTTACACGGCCGTGGTCATCACACTGAATGCCAGACCATTATATTTACTACAACAGTCCGTGTTAGAATCCCAAGTGGTGAAAATGGGTGCATTGTTAAAATGGTATTTGATATCAAGGTGACTACAAACTGTGGTGGATGAAGCTAAGGATACAAGGAAGAGAATGAAAATAAGCGTAGCAGTAGCTTCCTGCTGCATGGTTGCGTACTTACGTTGGGCTACTTGGCTATAAAATCAATAATCCAGAAAGTGGAGTATGGTTTACTTTGGGAACAAAGTGTTATATATATATATATATATATATATATATAGTATGTGCAAGTTGCAATGCAGCAAACATTATCGTATACTAACTATGTTGGAATAATGGGTAAAATTATAGTGCAAGTGGATGATGAAGCATGATTGATTTAGACCAATGTCTTAGAGCATAGCGATGCAATAATGTGACATGCATAGTTTTGGTCAAACAAGAAGCTGCCTAATGCGCGTTTTCGAGAACCAGCAGTTAGTGACGGAACTGTATGATTTAGGGGGTCGGAGAATATAAACAATGAGAAATGTTGGATGCGCATCAAAATCATCAAGATTTTTTATATGCATTTTTTCATTATTGATATATTATAAAGATTATATTTAATTACACGTCATGTAATTGTGGGACTATATTCTAAGATCTTTGCAAATTTACTTCATTTTTAACAATTTCAAAAAATTATTTTTTGATACAATACACTGACTGTTGGGTATAATTTCCGTACGTACGTTTATATATTATATCAAATGTACACGGAGAGGTAAATCTTATTTTTATTGTCGAGGCTAAGAAATTCCAAGAAAGAAAAAAGAGCTCTGTTGGTGTCAGAAATTCCAATGTTCAGTGATGGAACGTTGAAGCTGATCAGAGAAAGGGTAGAATTCTGGATCAACAAATATCACAAACCAAGATCACCAACTGAAAAGGAGATCGAGTATCGGAACCTCCTAGATGACATCAAAGAAGCAATCGATGAGAGGATCCAGCTCCGCAATGATCTCAGACATTACGAAGTTAACTTGGGGTTGAGGAAGTCCTTCAGACGAAAGAGATGATCGTGCCTTGTCGGAAATGAACAGTAAGGGGAAGAATGTTAGGATCATTTTCTAGTGTTCATTAATTTCATTTGTATTGATTTTGTCTTTCATGGGTCATTATTGTTGTAAGTTTGCTAGTTGAGGCACTTTTGTAAATATACCAAAGTATGTTTGGTATATATAGTGGGTTAGGGCTTATTTTATGTAACATTTCCCAAATTAATGAAAAAGTCTATTTTGAGCTTCACCTAGAAAAGTGTGAACTCTCCCAAGCATGTTATAGCCGCCACCTTCAAAGCAAAACACGCACAGATATACTCGAAGGTGTTTACTATTCCATTGATTTTGAGAGTTCTAGCTAGATTTCGGGACCTACAGAGTTTCTATTCGAAACCTCTGTTGTGTTCTTCAATTCGAAGTCTAACGATAAGGTCTTCAAAGGACATCTCTTTTCATTTATGCTTGAGATAGTTCTTAGTGTTTCCAACACGGAGAAACATTTTCAATTACTGCTGCCACTTGAAAAAATTCGCTCAAAGTCATCTTTTCGGTATGGATCTCGTGCAAGATCAACTGAATTTCCTACACTTGGCTGATTACAGTGCTTGAATCAACCATAGTCGAAGAACCGTCCGACAAAAAATTCTTTGAGCCGACATCCACTTTTTTTTATATTAATGGTTCAATTATTCCCACAATTCCTTAGCCATATTCACTCCACAATATACATTGTATAAAGTACTGTGAATAGGATTAAGAATCTAATTATAACATAAGAAATATGCATGTTTCCATGCATCGATCGCAGAGGGAGTTGCAACATCAACCTCACCTTCGGGACCTACAGGCGCAACTTTAGTAAGAAACCTTGCCAGATTGAGCATCGTGAGGTAGAAAAGCATCTTTGATTGCCATCATTTGAATGTCGATGTTGTTCTGAAATATTTTTTTTTGGCTTCTCCATATGGCCGTTGAGAAGAGTGGTCGATATGGAAATCGACAGAACAAGAGATGCGATAGTGTTTTCTGCGGAACAGAGGTCGTCGGAGCAAATTAGACTGAGTTTTCAGCATTTACTTCGGCGTTCGATGTCTTAAGATTGTTTAACTCTGGCAGACGATGCGATCAGTCTGGTAGATAGCGTTAGGAGATTCCGTAGCTTGTATGAGACACAATTTTCGTAAGATAAGTTTCCCTTTTATAAGTCTGTCTCCCAGGATACTATGGAAGAAACGTGATCTCGCTGTGCACTGACGAAATCACCGGCGAACTTGAACAAATTGCGTGAACAATATTTTCGAGTATAAGGCTAGATATCTTGAATTCAGAATAAATTTTCTTGCTGATTCTTGAGTGTGTATATAGGGATTAAGAAACCTTTAGAAGAGGCAAATATTATTTTGCACATCTTCTTGTTTGAACAAGCATGTATGTTCGCATAGTCCCTTCTTGTTCGTATAGGTATGTTTGTTCGAACAGCCACCCATCCATTCATTTAAAAATGTGTCCACTGGCTCTGAATTTTAAAATAAAAAATTTAAATTTCCTAGGAAAATTAATTTAAGCCGAGAAGCAAAAGGGCGCTTGATCAGGCCAGTCGGTCTCGGCCCGACATTCGTGTACCCGGGTTGCGCCCACACACGTGTCGTCTGGATCTGCACCCCGCTGCGCACACAGGCGAGCGACACTAGTGTATTATAATATTGCCAAACAATTTTAGACTAATTAAAATACACAACCATATATAAGGAGGTCAAAACTACTTTTTTCTAACAAATGTGGGACAATCAATTTTCCTTTTATATTTTCCCAAGTCAAGCCCACACCATTTCTCATTCAAGAGGGATAACTCCAATACCCAATAACTCCAACATCTCGTTGATAAAATATTCAGGATATGGACATTATTGTTTCAAAAATCGACTCGATATTACAGCCATCGCTTATATATAATACAATTAGAGCCTTAAATTTTAGTGACGAGGTGCTAGATAATTCTTTTTCAACCCTAGTAAAAGAGATGGCAAATTGATGTAGTAACTAGGGGTGGTAAAATTTTCGTCGTGAATCATTCAAGTTGGAATTCGAGGTTATTATGATGGGGAATCCCTGGTCAAAATAGGGATGTGGAGTTGGTCGTGATTCTCCGACGGGGAAAGTTTTGGGACGGATTGAGAATGTGATTCATGTTCCATACTCATCCCTGTCCCTAATCCCGTTTGAACTAAATGATGATTCCATATTCATCGATTATATTCTTTAATTATACACAGTATGTTATGTTACATTATATAAAAAAAATATTCGTGAAGTGGCGCATGAAGCATAAAACACATATAGATCATATATGCTGTATAACATTTTTTTTTTTACTTTTCATTTCAAATGATGACATCATTTATTGAATTATTAATGATTATTTACTGTAGTTTTCGTAATTTGTTTCATCGTTTATGTTTTGTTATATTTACTGTTAGATTTGACAATATTACTTAATTTTTTTTTTGCTGTAAAATATTTTGAGTTGATGAATCTATATGGGAAATCGTAATTTCACATTCCTAAATCAATTTGCCACAAGCGGTGAATTAGGGGATGATATTTGACACGAAAATTTGATACGTACATTATATATAAATGTTATCATTGCCACTTACATTTTCTTGAGACGATTAAAGAACCTAACCATAATATCGATGTAATGTTATAATTTCCCAAATACTCAGCGAATTAGCTGTTCATCACCTGACAATCCTCGAAGGACACTCGAAAGAAACCTCACAAGCCTCACCGACCACGATGCTATAACGATGGGCTGGCCTCGTGAGAAACGAAGGCAACCGAACAAGCAAGTCGCACACGCACATGTCGTCCACCTGATTCAGCCACCGGCAGCAGTCTTCCAGCATCGGCTCATCCGACTTCCCGCCGCCGACGTGCCCGTGGTGGTGGTGCCGCCTGTGGCCATGGTGGCCACGACCGCCGTGACCATGCTGTCGTCTCGCGTCATCGTCTGGAGAAGGTGGGTTGGGTTCGGTCGGAGATGGCGGTGGGATGGGCTCGAAAGGCAGCCTCCCGCAGGCATTGTTCACCAGGGCGAACTGGGAGAGGCACAGCGGCCCTGGTTCGATCGGAGGTGTGTTCTGGTGGTGTGGGTCCCACTGGCCATGGGACAGGTGGCACGCCAGTGCGAGGATGACTGAGGCCAAGGCGAGGTGGAGATTAACGGCGGTGGTTTTTCTTTGATCCATAGTCGAGAGATGAAGGAGTAATGATGTTTGAACAATGGTATCTATTTATAGTTATAGTGCATGCAACTAACTACATATTAAAGTATTTCTTCATGGGATTTACGTTTTCTTGAATTAGGTTTAGGTTAAGGTAAGAACAGAGCAGATGCAGGGAAATGTGCACCGTGTGATGACTTGAAATTAAAAAAAAAAAGATTTTTTTTTTTTTAAATAGATTTTGAACTTTGGATCATATGATGTGTTTGTTGGCGCTTTTATAATAGATTTGAAATTATTTCCTCATGTTATAATGATGTTCATTTGCTCTTGATGTTAATGGAGAAAAAAAAAACGAGAGCTATATTAGCTATTTATTACTTATTTATTTGTAATTTATATGCCATCTAATTCTTGGTATTTATTTTTGTTAGGGCTTCGTCGGTTCTTATTAATGTTACGATGAGCAGATTAAATTGAACTTAATTTATTACTTCATTGAAGACGCACAAGGCGTGAAATTGAAATGCGAGTTTTTCTCAGGCTATTTATATTGTACTTTATTTCATAAATTTGCCATAATAGTGTGTGACACGTAGTGTAAGACTATCTATAATTTGAGAATGTAAAATCTTCTAATATAAAAATTGTTATAAAATATTTATTGTGATTAAATATTCTATTAAGATTATTTTATTATAATTATACTTACGGTAATGTAGTTTATAATATTAATGAGAGATATTAGAAAGAGATTAAGTATTAAAGTATTTCAATACTTGGTGTAATTTACGATACAACTCTCATAACTTATTTATACTACTAAAATTTTTATATTACAACTAATTACATTAAATACAATTATACACCTCACACTAAAATACAATCTTTTCAATTATACAACTCATCTTATAATCATTTAATACAATACTTCAAAATGTCAATAATTTAACTAATATTATTATTTCAAACATCCACATTATTTAATTATTTCATAATACTCCCAATTGGATGTTTTTCAAAGAAAATGACCCGTTAAAACTTTATTAGAAAAAATCTAGTAGGACAAAAACCCAGTAAAAGAAAAAGAGTACATAATTCTTTTAAATACGCTTTCGATTGTTGCCTCATTAAAAACCTTACTGAGAAAACTACATAGGAAAAGCTCCAGCGAAGGAAAAAAGAGTGCAATGCGTATTTACTCCCCTTGATAATGTTATCATTTCTAATCTCGAAGTCTTCGAACTCCAATTGAATATACCAATCTTTTGAAAATTATTGTAGGAAGTGCTTTCGTGAATACATCTGCAAGATTTTCACTTGATCGCACTTGTTGTACATCAATATCACCAATTTTCTCTAAATCATGTGTAAAGAAAATTTTTGGTGAAATGTGTTTCGTTTTATCCCCTTTAATATATCACTCCTTTAATTGGGCAATGCATGCAACATTATCTTCATATTAAATCGTCGAAAGTATCTTTTTAGATAGCAACCCACAAGTTTGTTGTATATGCTCAGTTATCAATTACAACCAAACACATTCTCGGCTAGCTTCATGAATAGCTAGAATTTCAGCATGATTAGATGGAGTAGCCATTAAACTTTGTTTAACTGACTGCCATGAAATAGCAGTTCTGCCATATATAAATAAATAGCCCGTTTCCGATTGAGCATTATGTGGGTCATATAGAAAATCGGCATCTGCATATCCAATCAAATCTACTTTTGATTCATTAGAATATAACAATCTCATATAAGTTGTTCCTTGAAGGTATCAAAATATTCGTTTAACTCCATTCCAATGTCTACGAGTCGGTGACGAACTAGATCTTATCAATAGATTTACAGCGAACGCTATATCAGGTAGTGTATGACTCGTCCAATACATTAGTGCTCCAATAGCACTGAGATATGGTACATCAGGTAGTGTATGACTCGTCCTGTGAGCGTCAAGGTATCATGGCTGTAAAACTCTTCTCCTTTCGTGCTTTATACGTTCTCGTGTTATTACCGAGCGGTCCAAGGGAAGGCGGGAATCCCTTAAAGTTTTAAAATTCCGCCGTTCAAGGAACGAGGGCCTCGGGCCCCTACGGGGATTCCCAACAGTGGTATCAGAGCCTTAGGCTCGGTTAAGTCACGAGACTATGACCAGAAGCCCGAACGAAAGCTTTCAGAAAAGCTGGCCGCGCGCGTGGAGCGCGCGGCGCCCTAGACGAACCGCACGCGTAGGCGCGCGGCACGCTGCCTTAGCCACGCGTAGGCGTTGGTGGGGCAGGCCTGGCCGCGCGCATGGGCGCGCGGCGTTGGCTGGCCCCGCGCAGCGCGCGGGCTGGCATGGCTTGCGCGCGCGGCGCACAGGGCAGGCCGCGCGCACGGGCGCGCGCGGCACCTTAGGCAGGGCCGCGCGAAGCGCGCGGCACACTGGCCAAGCCGCGCGCATGGCGCGCGCGGCGCTGGCCTGGCCGTGCGCACAGCGCGCGCGGCACTTATGGCTGGCCGCGCGCTCGGCGCTTGGTCGGGCCGCGTAGGCGGTGCCGGCTCGGTCGCGATTGAATTCGCGCGGTTAAGCCTCGAAGCCCAATGGGCCTGGCCCAAATCTGATAAAAGCCCAAATGTGGATTTAGGCTCGAATCTGTGTAAAATTGTCGTGATGCATGTAATATGTGAATTACGTGGTGATTGATTGGGGATTAGGTTCTGTTTTTACCGGGTGATATGTTAAGGGTGACAAGGTCCCCCCCGGGTTGTACTTTACAGTTTTTCTAGAAAGACGGGCTTTGTTGTTTTAGGGAAAGATCCCCCCGTCATAGGCTATAGTAGTACAGGAATGACGGCCGAACGAGAGACGATCGAGACGAGACGAACGAACAAGACGGTGGCCGAGGTGTCCGTTCGAGACGAGCCCGAAGACTTAGAGTTTTCTTTTTGTACAATAGGATAGAACTAGAAATATTCCCAGTCTTTCGCATTTACTTTAATAGGTTGAAACTAGGTTTACTATTAAAGTCTATTATGTGCGTGTTGGTTTCGAACGTGATATCGTGCATAATGTGCTCGTTCTTATCTGTGAGGATTCTCCCGAAGTTAGACTTTAGAATATCAAGTGAGTAAAGGGCGGGGCTCCTGTCTTCTATGAAGTCCAAAAACGTTACGACTTAGGGGTACGGTTTTGGTTGACCGAGTTACGGTGCTAAAACCCTCGCCTTTGACGTGAACGTATTTGGATGCATTTTTGATAATGCCGCTCACCGACCACTCTTCGTCCTCCCGCAAAGTGTTATCCTACGGAGGCGAAGTTCACTCAAAAGTGGAAGGTTAGCAGGACGTTGATAGGTAGCACTTGTACAGTCATTCCCAAGACGTCTGAGTTACAGGCCGAGGGACCCTAACTGAGACAAATTCGTTGAGCCTTCTGTCTGACAGAATCGTGTGGGACACGAGCCTGGCTGATCGAATATACCAATAAACTGTTAAGTTGAGGCTAGTTTGATTCAGTGCGGGTAAATCAACGCCACTATGAAACTACTCAACGAGGTTTCCGAAATTCCTAACGGGAGACAGGATTTCGAGAAAAATAGTGGGAGTCAGACGAAAAATTAAAGTCCTATTTTAGTCTGATTAAACACTTCAAATCCTAACTATCTGTTATCTTTCTGCATTTATTTTCTTCTCTATTTTATACGATGACAAATCCATAATCCGTACTTTTGGAAAAACATTCTTTGGTGGGACCAAACTATGTAGACTGGCTTAGAAATCTGAGGATCGTCCTCAGGTTGAAAAAACTGGATTGTGTCTTGGACATTGAGGAGCATGCCACTCCGAATGATCAATTCACTGAGCTTTATGGCGAGTCGTCTAGGAGCGCCCGCTATTCACTCACGCATGATCTCTTTAACACTAAGCTCGCAGAGGGTGGTGATGTCCATGCTCATTTATTGAAGCTAAATGAGTATATGGAGCGATTAGATGCGCTTGCATTCAGAATTCCTCACGAGATGAAGATTGACATCATACTGCAGTCCCTCCCACCGTCCTTTCACCAATTTGTGGTGAATTGCAACCTTAATAATCAGGAGTATTCGGTATTAGACCTGATTAATCAGTTGGTTGTAGCCCAAACCCAGTATCGCAGCGATAGGGGTCCTAAGGGCAAGGAGGTGACGCTTGATGCGACTACTCGGTCCGAGGGGTCGAAGAAGAAGCCGAGCAAGCACAGCGGGCCAAAGGGTAGAATCGCCAAGAAGGCGAAATCCAAGAAGGCTGTGAAGTCGGGCGCGAAGCCCACTGACAAGTGCCTCCATTGCCAGCAGCTGGGTCACTGGAAGCGCGATTGTCCTAAGCTGAAGGCGTCTTCTGACGCTTCCGGTAAGCAATTAGTTTTCGAAGCTAATTGTTCTGTGTATTCTACTTCATGGATACTTGACTCAGGGGCTAGCTCCCATATTTGTGTTTTGAACCAGGGTCTGGAACGAAGTAGGAAGCTTCGAGCTGGTGAGGTCTCGATCAACGTTGGCAGCGAACATAGTGTTGCAGCGACGAACATTGGATCGAAGACTTTGCTTTTATCATCTTTGCATAGTTTAGTACTTTCTGATGTTTTGGTTTTGCCCAAGGGGCTTAAGAACATTATTTCGATTCCTGTTTTGAGCAGATTTGGTTATGAATTTCGATTTATTGATAATGTTTGCCATATTTATTTGGTTATGAAAACGTTGGAAATGCGACGTTAATAAATGGTTTATATTACGTCAACCTAAGAGATAAGGTGGAAACTGTAAATGCAAGAACCAACTCGTCGATGGGGTCGAACGAACGATACATCTGGCACCTTCGACTAGGTCACGCTGGGGAAGCAAAGATTGACAAGATGGAAAATGACGGCCTGATTCGCATAGCTAAGTCAGGCCCGATCCCAACTTGTCAGTCTTGCATCCTAGGCAAAATGACCAAATCACCCTTCACAGGGACTTTTACTAGGGCCGCAGAAGTGTTGGGTTTGATCCACACTGATGTATGTGGACCGTTCAGTGTGACGGCCCGAGGTAATTGCCGCTACTTCATTACGTTTACGGACGATCAGTCCCGCTACGGGACTGTCTATTTGATGAGACAAAAGTCCGAAGCTTTTGAAATGTTCAAAGAATATAAGGCGTTAGTGGAGAAGCAAACTGGCAAGGTCATTAAAGCCGTTCGATCAGATCGAGGCGGCGAGTACATGAGCCTTGAGTTCGATGCATTTCTCAGAGAAAATGGCATCGTTATACAGTTCTCACCTCCCGGTACGCCACAATTAAATGGCGTAGCCGAGCGAAGAAACCGAACACTTTTGGATATGGTTCGGTCGATGATGAGTTACACAGATCTCCCCATTTCGTTATGGGGTTATGCTTTAGAGACAACAGCCTATATCCTTAACAGGATACCTACCCGTTCTGCCGACAGGATCCCTTACGAAGCTTGGCATAATCGTAAGGCAAGCCTGAATCACATTAAGGTCTGGGGTTGCCCCGCCTTTGTGAAAAAGTTACAGGCAGACAAGTTAGAATCAAGGTCGATTATGGCCAGATTCGTCGGATACCCCGAGGACTCAATGGGGTACTACTTTTACGTTCCAGACGAACACAGGGTGTTTGTCGCTTTACGCGCAACCTTCATGGAAGAAGAGTTCATTAGCGAAGGCGGTAAAGGACGTGACATAACTCTTGATGAGTTAAGCGACGAATCAACTCCAGTTGCTACAGAGTCGTTAGACGACGTTCCAGAAAAACCGGCTCAGCCGCAATTGCGCAGGTCTAGTAGGATATCTCAAATGCCTGAGAGATATGGTATGATACACGTCGAGCATGGGGATGCTGCGATTGAGGGATGCGTCGGGGACGATCCCGTCACCTACGACCAGGCAATTACCGGTACAGACTCACTCTTGTGGCTTGAGGCTATGCAGGCCGAAATGGACTCTATGTATTCAAACCATGTTTGGACGCTTGTAGATCTGCCCAATGGTTTTAGACAGATTGGCAACAAATGGATCTACAAGAATAAGATTGGATCTGACGGACAGGTGGAAACGTACAAGGCTAGGCTTGTAGCGAAGGGGTATAGTCAACAAGAGGGAATTGACTATGAGGAGACATTTTCCCCAGTCGCGATGATTAAGTCCATTCGCATTATGCTTGCGATAGCAACATACTATGACTACGAGATCTGACAGATGGACGTAAAGACCACGTTCGTGAATGAATTCCTCCAGGAGGAGATCTATATGGAACAACCCAAAGGTTTTACGTCAGATGCAGATCTAAAAAAGTATGCGAGCTGAATCGGTCCATTTATGGACTGAAACAAGCTTCAAGGAGTTGGAATCTTCGATTCGATGAAGTAGTTAAGAACTACGGATTCATAAAGAACGAAGATGAGCCGTGTGTTTACAAGAAGGCCAGTGGGAGTAAGATGTCGTTTCTAGTATTGTATGTAGATGATATCCTTTTGATAGGAAACGACATTGGGATGCTTTCAGAGGTCAAAGCTTGGCTTTCGACCGAATTCTCTCTGAAAGACCTGGGAGAAGCGACCTATATTCTAGGAATACGCCTATTTAGAGATAGGGCGAAACGGTTAATTGGCTTATCTCAGGCCCTTTTACTTAGATAAAGTCCTTAAAAGGTTTAAGATGTACGACTCTAAGAAAGGGTTCCTACCTATGAGGCATGGGATTCATCTCTCAAAGGCTATGTCTCCTCGCAACGAGGTACAAAGACAAGAGATGATTGGAGTCCCCTATGCTTCAGCTGTGGGTAGCCTGATGTACGCGATGCTTTGCACGCGACTAGACATAGCGTACGCTGTGAGCGTAGTGAGTAGGTTTCAGGCCAACCCTGGTAAGAAACACTGGGCGGCGGTAAAGACAGTCCTGAAGTACCTTAGACGGACTAAGGACTTGATACTGATTTACGGCCCAGGAGAATTAGAGGTAGATGGTTATACGGATTCGGACTTCCAATCAGATGTGGATGACCGAAAGTCTACTTCGGGTTTTGTATATACGCTCAATGGTGGCGCAGTAACTTGGAAGAGTTCCAAGCAAAGCACGACTGCTGATTCCACCACTGAGGCGGAGTATATAGCGGCATCAGAAGCTGCCAAGGAGGGTGTTTGGATACGCAAGTTCTTAGAAGAATTGCAGGTGGTACCTAGCATAGTGGATCGCCCGTTACCATTGTGGTGCGACAATAGCGGAGCGATCACACAAGCTAAGGAACCCCGTGCTCACAGTAAGTCCAAGCACATAGATAGAAAATACCACGTGTTACGTGAGTTCGTTGAGAATGGCTCTATAGCCGTGCAGAAGATCGCCTCAGCAGAAAATGTGGCGGACCCGTTCACGAAGCCACTGTCTCAGGCAGTGCTAGATCGTCACCTCGATAAAATGGGGTTGAGATACGATAGCGCGTGGCATTAGTGCAAGTGGGAGATTGTTGAGGTTTATGCCCTAGATGCCGTACGAGGATTAGATAGTACGAGGGCATTAGTGTAATTTTGATGTGTTTAACATTTGTAATTGAATTATTTGATAATGAAATTATTATTGTTTGTTTATTGTCGAAATTAGCATGACAAACAATACAAAGGCAGATTATTATTTCGTCTAAATAAATTAACCTTGTAGTCGGGTAATAAGACGAATTAATAAAACCCCAATATTTACAGTTCAGTTACTGATTCTGTGAGGACAGAGAGGGGGCACCAGTAAGCTGACATACTGTAATATTAAATTAAGTCCACAAGTCTTAGTCTCCAGTAGGGTGACTGGATTGACGAGTACGACTTGTTTGCCGACGGGTCCAAAGTGGTTGTGCCAACCATTCACTTGGGAAGTGGGAGCTCGTGACATTGATACAAGACGAATCAGGGGATTGTCTGTATTTGGACACTGACTCGTAATCGAACGATCACACGCTGGTAAAGTCGCTGATCGATCGATTGACTATAGTAGTCTACGTGAACCTTAGACCGAAAGGGTTTAACCCGGGGTTGGTCTTAAGGTCTTGATTTGTCACTAGTTTGCTAGGCCCAAATTGCATGAAGCATGGGTCAGCGGCGAAATGCGGTCTTGACTTTTCGACGTGATTGCCGGTTATACCGCTGAGCGAAATTTATGGCCTTGATTAAATTCAGGGTTAACGTCCTATGCAGTTTCGATGTGCGGGAATTTACCTAAGCCTCTGGCCAGAGCATATAACTGACTCACGAGTGTCGTGGAGGGCAGTTTTGGTAAATGTCACCGACACAAACATCATAGAGTCGAGTCCTGTAAGTTCGACTACGCGTGACTTTCACTCGACCGGGACAAACGTAAAGGGTTTATACGTAGTACGATAATCTATAGTCGGTTCGTGAATAATACCTATTCGTACTCAACTCGGGATCGGTTCGGTACCACGGGGCTGGCTAGGTGAATACCGAACTCCAGGATTCCTCCCAGAGCCGGTTGAGACGAACCAAGAGGGTCGGGCTTAAAAAGGGCGACCGACACAACGTCAATATGAGAATAGAACAGGCTGGGGCCTGAATTGAGAGATTAGGGTTTGGGGCTTGGCCGAAACCCTAAATGGCTGAAAACTTGGTAAAATCGCGTGAGGGGCAAAATGGTCTTTTCACCTCACGAAATATTTTAGAAATATTATATTGGATATTAAATGTTTAGTATATGATTTAAATGTGATTTAAATCTTTATTATTGTTTTAGAAAATTAATAATATTTAATTTGGAATTAAATAGAATATATATATTAGATATATATATGTATTTCGTTTTTAAGATAGTATTAATTTCGAAAATTATAATTAAATATATATATTGGATATTATATTTAAATATACTAAATATAGAATAAATATTAATTTAATATTTAATTTAAATTTGAATTTTGAATTTGAATTTAAAAGAGAAAAACGAAGTAAGCAAAGGAGACTTGGTATGAAAAGTGGGTGAGAATTTTTCTCCACCCAACTTACTATTTTTGGCCAACCCTAGTGGGTATAAATAGGTTTTTGATTTTTGAAATCAAAACTAAGTCGTTTTGGAAGAAAAAGAGAGAAAACCCTAGCTTTCCTCTCTACTCTCTCTCGTCTCCATCTCTCTCTCTCGCCATATCTCTCTCGCTCTCTCGAGCCGCGTGCTGCCAGCGTGAGGAGAAGGTGCTGCCGTCGTGTCCTTGGCCTAGCCGCATTTAGCAAGGAACGGTCGTGACGTGTGTTGGTGCCGGCGTGACGCTCTTGCCCCGTTCGTGCGCTTATTGGTGCTAGGAGAGGGATACTACATCCCGGAGATTCTAAGGGTTCGTAGCTCGCCATCGTCCTGTGATCGTCAAGGTATCATGGCTGTAAAACTCTTCTCCTTTCGTGTTTTATACGTTCTCGTGTTATTACCGAGCGGTCCAAGGGAAGGCGGGAATCCCTTAAAGTTTTAAAATTCCGCCGTTCAAGGAACGAGGGCCTCGGGCCCCTACGGGCATTCCCAACATTGTTGTCCTACGTATAAACCCTTTATGTTTGTCCCGGTCGAGTAAAAGCCACGCATAGTCGAAATTACAGAACTCGACTCTATGTTGTTCGTGTCGGTGAAATCACCAAACTACCCTCCACGACTATCGTGAGTCAGTTTTGAGCTCTGGCCAGAGACTTAGGTAAATTCCCGCACATCGAATCATTCCATAGGACGTTAATCTCGAATTTAATCGAGGCCGTAAATCCCACTCAGCGGTATAACCGGAAATCATGTCGAAAAGTCAAGACCGCATTTCGCCGCTGACCCATGCCTTCGGCAAGTCGGGCCTAGCATACTAGTGACTAATCAAGACCTTAAGACCAACCCCGAGTTAACCCTTTCTGTCTAAGGTTCACGTAGACTACTACAATCAATCAATCGATCAGTGACTTTACCAGCGTGTGATCGTTCGATTACGAGTCAGTGTCCAAATACAGACAATTCCCTGATTCGTCTTGTATCAATGTCACGGGCTCCCACTTTCCAAGTGAACGGTTGGGACAACCATTTTGGACCCGTCGACAAACGAGTCATACTCGTCAATCCAGTCACCGTACAGGAGACTAAGACTTGTGGACTCAATTTAATACTACTGTGTTTCAGCTTACTGGTGCCCCCTCTCCGTCACACAGAATCAGTAACTGAACTGTAAATATTAGGGTTTTATTAATTCGTCTTATTTACCAGACTGCAAGGTTAATTTATTTAGACGAACTAATAATATGCTTATCAATTTTGTCAAACTTAAATCGACAAGAATGTAAGTAATTTCATTATCAAATAATCCAATTACAAAAGTAAACACGACAAAATTACATCAATGCCCTCATATTATCTAATCCTCGTACGAAATCTAGGGCATAAACCTCAACAATATCATCAACATAAACTGTAATAATGACAAATTTATTTCAAGATCTTTTCATAAATATGCACGAACAACTTTGATCATTTTTATATCCTTCTTTCGATAACTATTCAGTTAGGCAATTATACCACATACGCTCATATTGCTTTAATCCATAAAGCGATTTATTTAGCTTGATTGAGTACTCATGCATGTTCTACATATATTATTTTCATATTCAACATGCGGAATCAGATTAACTTTTGACATGCATCTAATTCTACCATAAATTAGGAGAATCAACGATATAAGCAGAAATAATTTTATATTATTATTTTTGGATATGTTCAACTTGAATATTCCGTTACACAAGTAGCCCTTTCCTGCAAACAACCCTCCCTTTGAAAGTACAAAATTATTTGCTTCGAAGTTTGAAGCCAAATTTATTAAGAACACTACCCGATACTAAATTTTTCCTTACTTCCGGTGCATAGTACACATTATTCAATGTTAACTTTTTCCTGGATGTAAAATCAATCTCTATGCTTCCTATTCCAAGGACGGGAGCTCTCGTAGCATTACTCATGTAGAGGACGATTCCTTCAGGCACTGGTTCCAAATTTTTGAACATTTCTCGATTCTTACAAACATGGCGGGTGGCTCCTGAGTCGATCCACCATTCGTCGTCATCTTCAACAATATTTATATCAGATATGACATCAACTAGATCATCTGCTGCTTTAGAGGACGAGCCATTGGCTTTTTCCTTCTTTAAGAGACGACATTCATTTTTATAATGCTTGGTTTTCCACAGTGATAACAACTTCCTTTCTTTTATTTGTTGTTTGTATTCTGTGCATTTTTGTCTTGGAATTTCCTTTTCTTTGAAGGTCTATTCCGATTTCCATCCTCAACTACGAGTATCTTCGAGTTGATTTGTTCTTTCTCACTTTCTTGTATTTTCAGTTCCTTGCGAAATTCTTCTTCGATTCGAAGAGAATTTGCAAGTTGCTCAAGGGAGTTATCTTCCGTCGTATGCTTTAAATTTCTTTTAAAGTCTTTCCACGAAGGGGCAACTTGTCGATGATATTAGATACAATAATAGTCTCATCCACGACCATTTTATGTTGATTAAAATTATTCAACATAAGCTCGATCTCATGAAATTGCTCCATTGTTGGTCTGTTACCATCCATCTTAAATTAAAACGCGAGACAATGAATTTTTTACTTGTAGCGTCTTCTTGAAGATACATTGTCTCTAACTTTTCCCATAATTCTTTTGTCGTCGCCACTGAGTGATAGACATCAAAGAGGGCATTGCTCATAGCATTCAATATATGTCCCCGACATATTTCATCATCAGTATCCCATTTTTGCCTCCTTGTTTCAGCAATGGTTTCTTCGGGATTTTCATTCGGCCTTGGAGTGTTGAGAACATAACTTGGAGGGAAACTAAGAGAAAATGAATTCTCTTCTTCCAGCGTATAAAGTTCCCACCATCGAAGTGATCTAGTTTTATGAAATTACTTGCTAATTCTGTAAGTGATGCCATGAAAACAGATTCAGAAGATCACCTTTAGATTGTTGACGAAAGTGATGTGTGTATTGATCAAAGACGTTGTCTTCTTTCAAGTTTCGATTACTGCAGAACTAGAGATAATCTGTTTCTAGGTGTGCATCTATAAGCCACTTTCCTAAAGGTGTCGCTCTCTACAAAGCAAACGGGAGAATAATCGAATACCATCAGGATACAAAGAAAACACGTACTGCGCTCTTACTTTAGCGAAGTATGCACTGAAACTTTAAGTGTGTGAGCGCAGGCTTGATTACTTGTAATTGTGTCTCTGCAGAAGACAGAACTGAAGTATTTATAGTTTGCAGAGAGTTGTCTTGAATTGGCGCACCTATTCACCAAAAAGTTATTTCGAAAAGTCATGTCTCTTTGAAGAGATATGAACTAAAATGATTTAAGTTTTCATTGAAGTGATATAACACTTCAATATTTCTTTTTCTTGAATAGATATGGCTTTTCATTGAAGTGATATAATATTTAAATATTTATTTTCTTTATTATTGTAAATAAACAACAGTTTCTGTATTAGCGTAGCGCACTAAGTCTCTCCCTATGTTGCACCTTTCTCGAATTAATGTCGAACTGTAGCTTTCGTGGCATTAGTAGTATTGCAATGACAAATTTTATCAAAGTTATTATTATTATTTGCAAATGAGAGGTTATATTTCCTGTGACTTCTTGTTCTTTTTTCCTCTATATATTAATTTATAAAATTTTCTTAAAAACAAAACAACGGGTTAGTGAAAAATGAAAATGTCATTATATTACTCTTAAAACAAATTGATTATCAAATATTTGATTATATATTATGCATTGTTTGCAGCTGCACTTTGTTCTAGTTGTAGTAGAAAGTGTTAGTGATGTCAAGATAAATTGTACAAATGGTAAAACTGTTAGGATGTATGCCCTCGGAATGCCATACGAGGACTAAAAAAAGTATAGGGCATATACTTTTGTATATTTTGAGTATATAAGTTTGTAAAAACTTTTAATATATATGAGGCATATTTGTCGATTTAAAGTCTGCTTGGCATCCGGTAGTGCGATAAATAAATAAAATCCGTATGCGTAAGTTAAGCGTTTGATTCTCATGGGATGAGAGAGGATGACACCAGACGCTTTTATTCTATGCATAGAAAATGTTCGTAAGTCTTAGGACTCTAGTAGGGTGACTAGAGTACCAATCATGACTTATCCGTTGACAACTCCAATGCGATGGTGTCAATCGCTCACTTGGGATAGTGGGAGGTCGTGGTGGGAATATGTCGGATCTTAGAGATGGACATATTTGAACATACGGCTCAATAGTCGTTCTATCACATGGCTATATCTCGGGGATGTCAATGATCGAATGACAGACTATAGTGGCCCTAGACCGATGGGGTCATCGACGGAGTTGCTTTTGGGATCTCGGTTTGTCGCTAGTTGGCTAGGCCCGTCTTGTTCAAGAACTGAACATGGGTCAGCAGCGAAATGCTGCTGGGGTAACAAAGGTGATTGTCGGGCTTTAATCGCCATCGGGATTCACAGTCTCATAAGAGATAAACGTCCTATAATATAATCGAGGACTGTAATTACAAGTCTTCGGCCGAAGCATTTAAACTAACTCGTGTGGGACACGGAGTGTAGTTTAGTGATTACGCCTGTCATGATTATAATATAGTGTCGAGTCCAGTGAGCTTGACATTGACCATGGCTCTCACTTGACCGGGACGTATGTGAAGGGTTTAATCATATGGTGATGATCTATAATTGGTTCGACCGAATAAGATTGAATCGCATTTGATCTCAATCAGGATCTCTCCGGTACCGCGGGATTAGCTAGGCGAATACCGGACTCGCGGATTCCTCGTGATGGTTGAGACGAACCAAGGGAGTTGGGCTTAAAAAGGATTACGGACTCGTATTGTAACGACTAGATTTTCTCTAAAGAACTAACGCACTCGGAGTTCGTTTAGGCCGTGGCACGTCAATATCGGATATTGACACTTAGGCATATATTAAGAATAGTCTTAAGAATAATTAAGACTTAAGATTGTCTTAAGTGCTTAAATAATTTATTGAGGGCTTAATTTTAATTAAATTAATTAAGTTGGACTTGATTAATCAATTAACAATTAGATGGACTTGAATTGAATTGGATTCAAATTGTAAGCCCTTAATAGCAAATAGGAAAAATATTCCTTAGTGGGAAAATACTACTCATTTTAAGTGATGAGTAATATATCTATATTAGTGCCACTTGCCCCCTATAGCTAAGCACATTAGATGACTAAGTTAGGACACTTGTCTTGGTATGAGCTTTAAGTCTTAGAGACTTATGAAAAACAGAAAACCTAAGTCATTTCTAACCAAGGACAAGGCAAGAACGTGAGAGAGAAAAATAGAGTGAGAAAATCTAGCCAAGCTCACTTTTGGCTTAGAGTCGATTCCCGAGCCCCGTTCGAGTTGACGCTAGCTATCCAAGGGTCATTCAACGGGATCTACGAATCCGAATCGGCGTGACAACCTTGTCGGGACAGTCCGAGACGAAGAAGGATTTGATCGAGCGTCGCGTTTTTGAACGCCGTGCTGAGACGTATAAGCCACACGCTACGAGGGTAAAGTTTCGAACCTTTAGTTTAGGTTTATTCGATAGATCTCGAACAAACTTTTATGACCACAAATAATCCATTACAATGTCCTAAGACATGCATGGAATCATGGTATAAAGTTTCGGGATCCTCGGACGCAATTTCGGCATCGAAAAAGGACCCGTTCGCTCGCAGCTCTTGTTCACGGCCATGAGCACAAGGGCTCACGGCCGTGAACCACCTAGTCACGGTCGTGACTGGCCGTGATGATGGCCATGAACCGTGGCTGAGAGTAATCAAGCCACGGTTTTATGTGTCACAGCCGTGAACCATCCGTGATGTGGCCGTGAGCCATTGTCACGGCCGTGAATGACCTTAACCGTGGCCGTGAACAGCGGCTGTGGCTGTTTAAGCCGCAGCTCACCATTGTCACGGCCGTGACAAGCCATGAACCTTGCCGTGAACCACGGCTGGTTCATGCTGTGGAGGTTTGTGACCGAGGGCAGCTGTGCTAGAGGCCATGGATCGATCCCGGGGCATGATCGTTCGATGATCGGTTTTAAAATCGAAAAATTCGACACCTACACCACGAGATCGATAAAATATGCTTTCGCGCTATCACAACAATCTATTCGTGGGCCGACGCCGATAAACCGGGCCCGCCCCAACAAAAACATGGTTACTCTTGTCATTCTTTATTTGCATGAAAACTATCAATATTGGTTGGCCGCTAAGTCCGGGCCGGGCCGGGTTTTCAGCTCTGTTGGCGGTTGCTGAGATTTGGCAATTGTCATGCACACCCAAGAATTGATTCCTCAAGACAATATCAATATTGATTCCTCTAATGTCAAGTTGCATTTCAAGACAATATCAATAATAATTACTTAAGAGACCGAAAGAACAAAATAGAGGAATAAATTCTTGAGATGCTCAATTCAGGCTTCTTTTCATATCTGTGGTTTGGGTATTATTGATTTATTATACAATGGACGACGACATGCATTCGCTCAAAATCAGTTAATTAAATCGCTGAATCTGAAATCCTTTGGTATATTTAATTTGATTTACTAATCATTTTATGATTGGTATTTATAATTTAGCTGGAGAAATTTCTTCTGGAACGCGCCTGTTTGTTATCGATGCATTGCAGAACTTTATTCTCAAATCCTCCCCTTCGATGATGCACTTTATTATTTTCAGACTAATCTGTCCTTGTGGACTGAACAATATTCTTTCAAAGAGATAGTTAAACAATAAGATGATTTGCCTGTACTTAGAAAAAAAAAAAGTGGAGAAATTTAAGAAAAGGGACCACTTTTTATCTATACTACATATTAAGGGAAAGCATCCTAGAGTAAATACCATCAAACTAATTACCATTTTATCCTTTATTTTCAAATTTATTCCAATTATATCCCAAAAGGTATTTGATGAGCAGACATGTTGATTATTGGCCAGACACAGAAGAGTTCTTGATAGTTGTACGAAAAAGGCCGATGCGGTTTTCATTGATCGAGTATTGTTTAATCGATGGTCTTAACTGCTCTGCCATTAATGAAGAAGACGTCATTCGATCGTCGAATGAATTTGCTCGGATACACTTTGGCGATATGGTTCTTACTCTTTTTTTACACTAGCTACTTATTGCTCGGTCATCGATCATTTCATTGATGTTCTCGTAGTTTACTTAATGTTTTCTTATTGCTTATAGGTAAGAATATAATTTACTTGGAATATTTGGAGACGAAAATTGAGGTGAGGGGGGGGGGATGGACGATGAGATCGACATGGAGATGAATGTCGAGAAACTGAAGATGGCGGTCCTTTACTTTATTATTGGTGTATATGGCCAAGGAGATTAAAATTTTTTGTTAAAGTGAAACCGGAGTAGATGAAATTGGTTGAAGAGTTCGACACGTTCAACGAATATCATTGGGCAAGAATTGCAAGCGGTATTTGGTTTAAACGAAGACCTGGTTGTGAAACATATGTACATTACTCAAAAGCAAAAAACTGTGGGTACCTTTGATATTAGTGGTTTTGTCGCTCTGCGTCAAGTAAGCAACTCTTTTCTTTTAAATTATTTCTCCTATATAACTTATTTTTTTAATAATTCTGATTTTATATATTCATTTTTCCAGATTCTTGCCTACAAGTGTTGGCTGGGTGTCGGTCAACGATTTGCAAGGAATAGATGGGGGAGGGATTTCGGTACCCCGGATGTGCCACTAGATCGCCAAATTTCGTCCCAATAGTGCAGCCCCATCGTGGGAAGATGTAGAGACTGCCTTTAATAATAATCTGATGGATGTAAGTATTTATTTATCTATATATATTTATTTATGGAGTTGGCTTGATAACATTGATGATTTTTCACTAATACAAATTCACAGGATGTGCGATGATGGCTTACACCATCCGACACAGAAGTTGGTTCGACCCACTTTGGCACGATTCCAAATTTGGAGGGCAACAGAGATGAGGTCCAGAGACTAATGGAGCACCTTTGGAAAGGAAATGTGGTTTACATCATCAACGATCATTTGGTGGCGGCATGAGACGATGTAGAGCGCCCTTTGCTGCCGTCCCCTTCCCATCATTCAGAGCGTCCTTTGCCGTCGTCCCCTTCACATCAATCAGAGGGCCAATCCCATCGTCCCCTTCCCATCATGCTACACAACATGATGCATCAGTTATAGCCAGATTGGATACCTTGGATGCAAAT
Source organism: Lindernia subracemosa (assembly GCA_028392965.1). Taxonomy (NCBI): domain Eukaryota; kingdom Viridiplantae; phylum Streptophyta; class Magnoliopsida; order Lamiales; family Linderniaceae; genus Vandellia; species Vandellia subracemosa. The sequence continues at coordinate 35,803 of JAQPCC010000098.1, read as the reverse complement.
GTTAATGATGTGCGAGTGACTGTTAGGCAAATTGAGGTGGATGTTAGGGCGCTACGGGCATTGGTTGAGGGTATGCATAATCATAGATTTACGTGTAAATTTATATAATTCTCTATTTTTCCATAACAATCTATATCTCATTTTTTAGATTCTGTGATGTTGACGGGGGAGGGGGTGAATCATGGCCACGCGGGGGAGACGGTTGGCGTTATGGATGAGATGAGGGTCAGCTGATGGGGGCTGTAGAGGAGACGGGGTGCGATTCTGGCCACGTGGCGCAGTTAGTGGATGCTGTATAGGAGACGGAGAGAGTTGTTTGCGAGGCACAAGGGATCTACCTAAACGGTTGAAGAAAAAGCCAAGATTTTTTAGTTCTCCTTATACGGTGTTGCCAGATTCAACACCCCGTAAGAAACCTCTAATGTGGTTATTTCATTCACACATGGAGTGGATTTTGACCTTTATAAAAAATGTAGGGGGTGAGTTGTTATCGATGAAAGACGACGGGGTACATTAAAGGCTAATCGGTGAATACGATAAGTTCTTTGGCGAGCTATTCACACCTGGAGTATGGATTTCATATCAGGTATGTAGTTGTTAGAATCATAAACCTATATTTAATTAATAATTGCCATATTTCAACAAGGTATTCCAGGGTTTTATGAGGATGCAGGAGGACTATGAGTTTCCTCAACAACGCATTGCATTCATGCATACCAATTTGGCTCATGTATTTAAAATGGAGTCCAAGAGTTCAATGGAGTCCAAGAGTTCACGGACATGGACTATGGATTCTTTTCGGTTGTTTGCTACAGGAGAGATCAATCACTATGCCTAATCCGCGGTCGCTCTATTGGACCGAGGCGGAGATCGCTATTATCCATTTGGCGTTTAAAGCTCATTGGGCACTCGTTGTTGTTCGGTTCAACGAGCAAGTAATACAGATTTTTGAATCCTTTTTGTCATGTGACGCCGACATGCGATTTATGAGTACTTACATCGATCCAATGAAATCGGCAATACCGTCATACTGATGGACATAGGTAGACCGGAGAATATCTTACATTTAAAGTAGATCGACTGTCATTTCCTCAACATAAGATAAGGTAATTTTTTATATCATTTTAACTTTAAGATTATATATACTTAATTGTGGCTATTTTTTTTAATCCACAGCGGAGAGTGTGGAATTTACATGCTCGGGCGGCTGTGTCAGTAATGATGGCGATAAAGACGATCATCTCTCTCGGTTAAACGATGATTATATGGTGAATTTTAGAAAGTATTTACTTATTTGTATTTGGCTAAACGACTGGAAGTGGGATACTTTGTATTGAGTTTGTATTTTGGTAGGACTCTTCTGTTGTTTGTTAGCTGTTTGTTAACAAAATGAAATTGTTTATGTATTCGGCTTCTGTTGTTGTTTCCGGTATTATTCACAATCATATTAAAATTTGCACATTGTTCGCATTCATATTACAATGAGAATAAGGTTCGAATAATGTATGCGAATAATTTATTCGAAAAAGGCAGTATTGTGTGAAATTGTTATTAAGCGAATAATGTATGCGAATAATCATTAGTATTCTACGAAATTAATAAAGCAGTATTATAATGTGGATAATTTATTCGGAAAACACAAATAATATTGTGATAATAATCATGTATACTATTTATTAAGAGAGAGATGGATAAAAACTCTCAATTTTGGTATGTAAACTTATTTGTAATTTTTTTACACATTCATTTCTAACTTATTTTAATTGAATAATTACCATTTTAATCCTAAATATTTTTTTTATAATAATTATGTCCTTACAAATTATTTTTTTTAGAAATATATATTAAAAAATATTTCATTTATTAAACAATATAAATTACAAATAAAATATAAAGTAAAATTATATATTTATACATTAAGCACGAGCATTGAGTCTGCAGAAAATACTAGTTAGTATTATGTGAATAGTATTGGGTTCACATTAGTATATTAACTTTTCGCAATAATATTCGCATTAGTATTATTATGCATATTAATTTCGAATATAGTGTGACAATAATTGAATGCAAATGAATTGTTATTTGATGAAGTAAGAAGTTGGGATTCGGTGTACTTAATGATGATATTATTAACATGATATATGATGTGATGAATAGTTTATAATTCTTTGTAACAAGATTATGTTATTCATGAAAGATGAAAGATAAACACATACACTAGTTTAGGGTTAGAGTTTAGGGTTTCGGGTTTAGGGTAATGGTTCAGAGTTAGGGTTAGGGTCTAGGATTTAGGGTTTCGGATTTAGGATTTAGGGTTGGCGGGTCTAGAGTTTAGGGTTAGAGTTAGGGTTACGGTTTAGGGTTTAGAATTTATGGTTAGGGTTAAGGTCTAGGGTTTACGATTTTGGGTTTAGGATTTAGAGTTAGGGTTAGGGTTTCGAGTTTAGGGTTAGGGTCTAGGGTTTAGAGTTAGGTTAGGGTTTAGGATTTAGGGTTTGGGTTAGGGTCCGCGGAGTAATATTATATTTCGCAATAATATTGGCATTACGAAAATATTAATTATGAATTATATTTATGAGAATGTCTATGAGAATAAGCTATGCCAAAAATATTAAGTGAACCTCATGCGGAGTTTAATTGCGAATATTATTTATGTGAATAAGTTATGCGAAAAATTACCAGTATGTATTAAGTGTGATATTCACATTAGTCTTAATGTTTTTCGCAATAATATTCAAGTATAATATTCGCATTAGTATTATTATAATGCGCATAAATTTTGAATATAGTGATAATAACCAATACTTCAAATTTAATCGAATGCAAATGAATTGTTATTTAAAAATATAATTACAAAATAATTAACTTCTACGACCAAACTCACCGACAGATGGAAATCTTTCTTCTTTCCTCCTACCACGCCTTACTATGATACGAGGTGGTAACACCAAATTATCTTCCACGTTATGTCATTCAGCTTGATCCTGAACCGGGCAAATTCGTTCATGATAAGCTAACTGCACGTTAGGACAGAATAATAAGACAAACTATAATGGATAGAAAGACATGTTTGCTAGTAAACTTGTTGCAATTGTATGCACACAAGGAATTCTGTCGATATTGAATACTCAGCATGTGCATGATTTTGACCCCAAATTGACAACAATACGACTCCCTGCGAATCGAACATCATACTCAAGCGAAAATATTTCACTAACTTTGTACCCCTGACTTAGCGTATACCTTTCACGAATTAATGCTTCCACCGTCGGCGTGAACAGTATAGTTGCTTGCCTGGATGCTTGTCTCTATCTAGCGAACTACCCAGACATCATCTTCTGTATATAGTCCAGAAGCGCAATGATCGAGATCTATCTTTCTTCACGGAGCCTTGCATTAATCGATTCCACGCCATTCGTCGTCATAATGTTGTAGCGAGAGATGGAAGAGTAAGCCTGACTTCATCGATCCTTAGTATCTATCCTTTCCAAATTCTCGTACGCAACGGGAATTGGTTCTAAAATACCTTGTACTCTGAATCAAAATCGCATTGCTTGTAGATTTTTGCAATGCGTATGAACATCTCAGTCGCACCCAATTTCTTAGAAAGAACTTTCATGTTCTGTGACAGACGCCGGATACAGTGACCGTGATGTGCAAGTCTGTATATGTTTTGAACAACACTTATGATTCTTGAATTCCTATCAAAGACGATAACAAGGTCTTCCTCTTCAGGTACTACCACCAACAGCTCGTTCAAGAACCATGACCATGAATCTGTGGACTCTACGTCGACTATGCCCCACGCCCAAGGGTACGGATGGGTGTCGCCATCTTCAGCCGATGCAATGAGTAAGATGTCGCTATACTTTCCTTTCAACCAAGTCCCATCGATGCATACAACCTTCCTCATGTTATGGTATCCCGTAATACAAGCACCAAGTGATAAGAATACATATTTAAATCTCCGTTCATCAACTACACACAGACTTACTATGGTGCCTGCATTCAATCTTTTCAACGTCGACAAGTAAGACGAAAACATCCTGTAACTCTCGTCCAGGTCACCTTTCAATTAATTTTGGGCTAAAATACCTCCTTTCCATGCTTTGTAATATGAAACTTCGATACCCCTATTTGTCATCATAATTCGAATTAGTTTAGGCACCGGTGTACTTGTAGAACCGTGAAAAGAATCAATCAATATATCGCTCACTAAAGATGAAGATGATTGAGCCAATCTCACGTTCTTGTTTGCGAGGTCACATGTATGAGTGATGCAATACGTACGAATTGAAAATACAGTTGTATTCTTTATCCGCGATGTCCATATCCTCCAACTACACCCCACCTCTTTTCATTTGACGGCATATATCGATCGAGAAGATTTGATATTCCGGATTTCGAAGGACGCATATATAACAACTCTTTGGATCTTCTTTTTTGCGGCCTTTTTATCTTCAAATACATCACCGACACGCATGGTAGATCCATCCGTAAAAGAATATCGATCAGTGGAATAATTCCGTTCTCATCATCCTCCTCCGCATTCTCCTCATTTCTCAAAATATTTTCCTCATGAACGTTGTCAAAATTTATTTCCAGGTTCCTTGCAATAACCAAGTTTGCTTCGTTGTGCTCCTCATCCAAGTTTGCTTCGTTGTGCTCCATCCACGCAATTTTCATCACGGCCAAGATCGAAAATACGATCAAAATAGTCATTATGGTAATCATGACTACCTGTTGGATTTCAACTTCGAGATGCATAGCTTCGTCCCCGGCAAGAGATTGGGGGCAAAGAGTAATAGCATGCTCGATTTCTACGTGGAGAATTAGCCTCTCCATTGAACCCCCTAAATAAATATAACCTTTCAATTCGCTATAATTTCTTATATACCATGGAGCGTCGTCCTCACAACTCCTAAAACATGGTTGATAAGTCAACTTCAACTCCGGTCTTTTGCTGGCATCAATACATGTATATATTCCATTCGTACCTCTAACGAACAACAATCTCCATTGAACCCTATAGACCACATGTTGGCACCCATCCTCGGACGCCATCTGTATTTGTTATCAACTTCGATTTCCCATTCTTTGTCGTAGTTAACGATGATGCTAGTCGGTATATCTGCATGGAGTAGATCATATTCAATAACATTGTTTACAGAATTTTAAAAAACTAATCAAAATTTAATCGAAGATTATTCGAAGATTATATTAATTCACATTAAAAGTAGATTTTCAATCTATACGAACTATTGTTCGACTTAATTCGACATAAATACGTATTCGAATTTATTCGATATATTATACTGAATAATCATTCGAATTAATTCGAATTATTATGCCAAACTATTATACGACCTAATTGCAAATAAATAATTATTCGCATTAAAAAAATTCGAATGCACATTTTACGAATAAATTGGCATTTTGATAAGTGAAGTCGAGTTCGTCGTCGAATTCTCTCGATACGCGATTATACCTAAAGCTACCCATGAGAATGATGCCCGATAGAAATGCATAATTTGGTTAAATAAGTGAGATGCATAATGAGAGAGATCCGATCTAAGTACTCACTTGTATTATTCTTCAAAGAATAGTGGTTTGAATCGACGATTCTTGTATTCCTCAAACAACTCGATATGCTTCACTCCGATCTGTGTTTGTTGCTTGAAATAGTGGGTTTTTCAGGTCGAATAGTTTGGTTGTTCAGTCATTTTAATGTTTGGTTGTTGAATGGTGGTTGATTTCGCATTTATTATCCACATTCGATTATATTTTTCCGTTGAAAAGAAATAAATATTGAAAGAAAAAATTAATTAATTAGTGTTTAGAGAAGTTAATCGATCTGGAGTTTTTTTTCGAAGTCGAAGTACTTTTTTTTTTTGCAAATTGGCCGCTAACTAAACCCTTTTATTAAAATACTCCCAATAAAGTGGATTGATTTTTTATTCTTGTTCTTCAAGGAACCTGATTTTGGATAAAGTGAAGCAAACAACGGCTGACATAGCAGCTGGAGATAGATGATGGTCGGAAGGGGCTTGTTGATGAACATTGGGAGATCTTTGATGGTCCCTGTTAAATTCGACATCGGGCCTACGCACACGGGCCCGCATAGGAGGAGAGTTAACCGCATAAGTTGTGGGCTTCCTCCTAAAACCAATTGGTGATAGGTGAAGTGACCCAACAACTTATATGGTAGTCAACTTCTCCCGAATTAGTCGATGTAGGATGGCATGTGAGTTATTATCTTAACACTCTCCCCTCACATTTGATCCCATTTTTTTTAATCGAACGGGAACGCCACTCTTTTTTTTCGAACCCGTCGTATATATTTTTTTTTAACTAGAGTCAGACGAGGAATGTTATTCTTTTCGAACCTCACGACCTATTAGAATCTTTCCGCTCTCATACCATGTTAAATTCGACATCAGGCCTACGCACACAGGCCCGCATAGGAGGATAGTTAACCGCATAAGTTGTGGGCTTCCATCCTAAAACCAATTGGTGATAGGTGGAGTGACCCAACAACTTATATGATAGTCAACTTCTCCCGAATTAGTCGATGTGGGATGGCATGTGAGTTATTATCTTAACACTCTCCCCTCACATGTGATCCTAATTTTTTTTTAATCGAACGGGAACCAATATTTTTCCCGTGCCTAAATAGACAAAGTACATATTCCAAAACTATAAGCCAATGACACTTTTGAGTTTGGGTCCAACACATTGTTGCATAGAGAAAGAATATTGGTGTTATCTATCTATTTATAGTTTATTTAGGGGGAACGGATGGACTAGCTAGTTCTCGCGGTATTTTTTCTTTCCCCGTCTTGCTGGAGTTTATTACATAAATGCTACTCAAAACTTGTCAAAAGTTGCAATACAATAATACCAAGGGAGCAATATTGTTGTTTGTACGGTTGAGGTTGTTTGATGAGTGTGAGGTGTGCGTTGTTAGAGTTTTCGTTTCTTCTCTATTCTATTGCACTTGCAAATTTTCTTTTTTGTTGTTCACGCTCAAGGAGAAAAGGAGAAAGAAGATTAAAATATTTTCTTGCTCACTTACTTGTCCTTTTTTTGTTACATACTCACGCTCATACTTCACACACCTACACTCATGCATATATATATATAGATAGATACTAGCATAGCTATAATGGATGAATAAATGTCCTTACACACACCTACACTTACTTGTCCTTTTTTTGTTACATACTCACGCTCATACTTCACACACCTACACTCTGGACTGTCTTCACAAATTCGGTAATAAGATCTGCTGTTTCGTCTTTGGTTCGAAGAAACTTGGTCCAAGTGAAGCGCGAGAAGTCGTCCACTATCACCAATACATATCTTCGTCCATTGATAGTCTGAGTGCGCATTGGTCCGCACAAGTCCATATGAATGAGCTCAAGAGGTCTTGTGGTCGAAGCTGTGTGTTTGGTGTGATGGGATGCTTTCCTCATTTTTCCCATTTCGCACACCGAGCAAAGATGCTCTTTGTGATATCTGAATGAGGGAAGTCCTTTGCCCAAGTTGTCTGAGCGGAGCTTGTTCAGATCCTTGAAGTTGAGATGTGAGAGCCGCTGATGCCAAAGATCATTATGATGCAGAGATGCACGAGAGATGAGGCAGGTTGGTCGTATTGTCTTCAGGTCGATGGAGTAGAGATTTGTCTTTCTGTGACCAGTGAGCAGCTTTGACCCTTTATCAGCGATGACGCTGCACTTGTTGGATTCGAAGAGAACTTGAAATCCTTTGTCACAGAAACGTCCAATGCTGAATAGGTTGTAGCTTAGCCCTTCGACATACAATACTCCCTTGATGGTGAGTCTGTCATGGATAAGGTTGCCTGTTCCTAGCATAGGTGCAGAGTCGCCGTTTCCGAAGTAGACCTTTCCGAGATAGCCCTCGGTGAAGTTGCTAAACAGTTCTTTATTTCCAGGCATGTGTGAGGAGCAACCTGAGTCTAAGTACCACACATGACGGACCTGGAAGACAAGTTAGGTTAGCTTACGAACCCGTTTGAGGAGGGGTCCAGTATTCATGGCAGGAAATGGATCCAATAGTATTGATGTTATGTTAAGTATCAAGTCGGTTTGATTGATGATTGACTTAGGAACGCAGACTTGATTATTGCCTATTTGGTGCAGTAAACACTTAGGAATCCATAGTTGCTTGCGTTTGGGCTCTTTATTGTTTTTGTTTTTGTTCTCATTTTCGGGTGTGGCGTATCTCTTCCTTTTTGTTTTTCGCGATGGCCTATGTCGCGTGGGTGATGCAGGATTAGAGAGGGAGGAAGTGATAGTATGCGCCTTTTTGCAAGATCGATTGTAATGAGAACGTGGAAATGCATCAAAATAATTCGGACAGTTCCTAGGAGTTTTGGTGGAAAATAGAGAATTACAGTCTGCGATATTACAAGACAATCGCTTGGGAAAGTTAAAACAGTTAGAAACTGGAGAGACAGGTTTTGAAGGTAGCTTCTTCTTCTGAACCCAGAGATTTGTCTTCTTCACTCGTTCCGGAGCGACCTTCTTCGTCTTTTTGTCTCTCAAATTTTTGCCTGTTGCCACAAGCTTAACAGAGTCAGTACGAGTGATTATGTGAGACGGAGGAGACTTGATTTCTGTACTCTTATCTACATACGTAGAAGTTTTGGAGACAGAATGAGAAGTGGAAGGTTTGTGAACATCAGGAAAGTTTTCAAGAGTGTAAATTTTACTTAAGAGAATGGTTCTTTCTTCCGAAAAGGCTTTCCTTTCAGATTCCAGAGAAGCAGTTAGATCGCCTATTTTGCGAATTATTTCTGGAATGTAAATGGATGAATAAATGGGTTTGGCCTGTTCGGAAGTACTTTCCTGATTTTCGGGACCGAAAGGTGAGACAAAGTCTGTAGTCAGCGGAATGATTCTAGTTTTATAGCTATCGTTCAGCTCTGCATACTTAAATGCAATTTGGGCCCATTCTTTGTTTCTTCTTTTCTTATCTTCCGTCTCATTCACTTCTGATGACTTGATGAAAGGCATAAGTGTTTTCAGAGTTAGACCTAGATGTCTGATGTCATATAAAGAGTAAACATCATCTTTCGGGGGGTTATGCTTACTTTGGAATCCTAGACCTTCACGAGGATCATAGAATTCTACATCCTTTGGTTGGTTCAGAAAGATGGTTTGATCGGTCTGACCTCTTTTGGTAAGGAGGACCTCCAATTCTTTGACTCTTTCTTTGGTGATTAAGTTATATTCAGAAGAGACGTTTTGGCGTTCTTCTTCGCTTTCCTTCAAAATTTTACTAAAATTGCTAATCTGTTTTTCGCTATCTTCCACCTTATTTGTTAAGATTTTAGCTATGGACTCTGCATTGACTAATGACTCCCTAAGAATAGCTATCTCTTCCTGTTGTGTGCTTAGTAAGGAATAATTATTGTCGAATTTTCGTTTCAGTTCTATGTAATCCCTACATTGCATGGAGAGTTTGCATGTCCTATGTTTCAATTCAGTGAAATCATTTGGGGATGGAGTGTATACCTCCGAGTCAGAGCCGGGGAGATCAGGGCCATTGGAGCTGGGGCCAACCGCTTCCTCCTCCGAGTCACCGTCCTTGATCTTGTCCATGAAAGCTTTCTCATTCGTCTCCTCGTCTGAAGTGTCCTCAAGCCATTCCTCTTCTTCAGCAACCAGCACAATCCCCGCATCTTTCTTTTGGGAGAACTGAAGCTTTCTCTTGTAGTACTCAGAGTCCTTTGTTTTAGGTCTGTAACAGTCCTTAGCAAAGTGACCTAGCTTCCCACAGTTGAAGCATTTCTTTAGGGCTTCAGCTTCCTTAGTCTCATGTTCCTCGGGAGCGATGGCTTTTTGTTTCCCGCTGGAAGTTCGTTGTCGATTGTAGGATGATGATGATTTCTTGGGGAATTTCTTGTTCATCATCTTCGACAGCATAGCCATTTGCTTCTTGAGGTCGTTGAGTTCTTCGTCAGAGTCAGAGTTCGAGTCAGCGTTGTCTGAGGAGTTGGATAAGACAACTTGTTTTCCCTTAGATGCTTTCGAGCTTCTGTTTGTGGACTTGTTGGTCACGAGAGCAACAGGTTACACCTCAGTTTTTGCCATTCCTTCGTTTCTGATTTCCTTCGCGTATTCGATGTATTGAGAGAGTTTGTAGTGAAGGGAATGAATGTCCATGGCATCCAGATCTTTGTTTTGTTGTTTGATCAGAACAGCAATTCTACCCCACTCGGGTTGAAGTGTGGAGAGGAATTTGATGTTGTGTTCGAAGTTCGATCGTTGGATGTTTATCTTCCTCATCTCGTTGATGATGGTGAGGAAACGAAGGTAAGTGCCTCGAAGTTCTTCCCCTTCTTTGGCTCTGAAGGAGTCATAAGCTGTGAGAATGCTCGATCTCTTGGACAAGTTGCTGACTTCTGTCCCAACCATCATCTTTGAGACTTCATCCCAAATCTCTTTGGCAGTGGACATGCTGTCCACCTGGATGTATACGTCATTAGGAAGGGACTGGAGGAGATAGTTTCTGACAAGTTTGTCGGCTCTAGCCCGAGCTTTTTCAGCGTCAGAGTAAAGATTAGGACTCTTGAGAGTTCTTCTCTCCAAGAGCGGAGGTTCTGCATTAGGCTGGGCTTCAACTACGATCCAGAATTGAGCTGGTCCTTCGAAAATTGACGAGAGCATGTCATCGGCGAGGTCGCCGTCATTTATTTCGATGAAGTTGATGAAACGGTTTTTCTAGATGCCATATTCGCCCCATCTTAGCACTGGGGGACGAATGTCAGATCCTATTGCGTAGGCGTCTATGTTGTTGTTTGGTAATGATCGTGACGTGTAAGTGATCTGCGAGATGAATAGTTAGTTTCGAACAATTGAGAATTTAGAAAAGTTTGGGTAAGAATTATTTGACCGAAGAAGATTAGTGTTTTCAAAGTCTTTGAATCGTGATGTTTAAAGGTTTGGACTTAGAAACTACTTTAAGAATTGTCAATTGACTTTCGAGTGAAAGTAAATTGAGTAGGTCAAATAACTAGTAGTGCAATTCGAGTGTTGACTTTCGGTCAACAGTTTAATTTGAACTTTGTGTAACGCTACTGAAAATCGAATGAGTACGAAATTCGGGTATTTACGGCTATCGCGTCTGTCTGTCCGAGAGTTGTAAAATTTCGGGCAGATAACAAGTAAAGCAGAGTTCGGGTAGGATAAAATTCGGGCAAGAGTGCAAAATCTGAAAGAATTCGTGCAAAGTAGTCCGAATTTCGAGAATCGGATAGTCTTTGATCGAAAGTTGAAAATTGAGAATCTTGGCCGAAATTTAGAAATCGGGTATACTTTGACCGAAAGTAGAACTTTGACCGAAATTTGAAAATTGGGAACACTTTGATCGAAAGTTGATCTTTGACCGAAATTTGAAAATCGGGTGCACTTTGACCGAAAGTTGATCTTTGATCGAAAGTGGAAATTCGCCGAGAGTTTTACAAATTCAGATGGATTTTAAAGTTTAGTTGCCTGAAAATGACTATTTTCGACTAACTTTTCGGCTCGTTGAAGATATTTCGGGAAGATGAGCCGAATTTCTGGGCACTGTTATATTCATCTACCCGAAAAATAACTCTGTACGAGAAAATACGAGTTTCTTACACGATTTTGACTCAAATCTTACTCAAACTTGGCTGAAATCGATTTAAAAGAGTAGAGAATCACTCAAGAACAATTTATCAAGTCCCTAAGGGCACAAAAACAACAAGAAGAGCTCAAAATCACCCGAAAAGGACAAAAAAATCGAAAATGATTTTCATGCAAATACTCTTTCAAATCACGTCGGAATCGAACGAAACTGTATTCAAATCATGTGATCGATCCACGTTAGGCTCTGATACCACTTGTTGGTCCTCTTGTTACCAAACAAGGATCAAAAGATGAGATTAAACTTAAAACTCGAGCTACACCTGGAGTGTGTGTAAAATGTGTGTTTCTTACTTGAAGGTACAAGGTGGCTAGCCTTTAGAAATTCTTTTGATAAAAATCGTAGAAGGGCAAATGGAGCCTTATATACCACATTTGTTGGTATATTAAGGCTCTTACCAAAACTATTACAATTTCCCAAACTAGTCCCCAAAACCACTAATTACAAAATAGACCCAAGACTTATAAATATTATAGGACACTACAAAAGATTCCTAACAACGGCTTCGTGAAAATATCTGCAACTTGGTCCAGACTTGCAACGTGCACCATCTTCACTTCTCCGTTTTTAACATGCTCTCTGATAAAATGATACCGAGTATCAATATGCTTGCTTCTCTCGTGATGAACTGGATTTTTCGCCAACTCGATCGCTGACTTGTTGTCTACTCGAATTTCGGTTGGCTCAAATTGTTGAAGATTCAACTCGTGCAACAAGTTTCTCAGCCAGATTGCTTGACAAACACACCAAGATGCTGCCACATATTCCGCTTCGCATGTTGATAAAGTCACGATTGGTTGCTTTTTTGATAACCACGTGAATGTTGTGCTTCCTAGGTAAAATACATAGCCGCCGGTGCTTCTTCGATCATCAATATCTCCACACCAATTATTGTCCGAATATCTGAGCAGTTTGCAGTCACTCGATTTTGAGTAAATAGTCCGAGTGATTGAGTTCCTCGGATGTATCGGAGAAACCTCTTGATTGCTTTGAGATGTGATTGCCTTGGTTCTTCCATTTAGCGGCTAACGACTCTTAACGTTGTAAGCAATGTCGGGTCTCATGCAAGTCAGGTATCGCAGGATTCCCACGAGACTTCGATATTGGGTTGCACTTACTGCTTCTCCTCCCTCAAACTTGGACAATTTTGTACCAAGTTCCATCGGTATTGCCACAAGTTTGTTTTCCTCCATTTTGTTCTTCTTCAATATGTCCTTCGCATATGCTTCTTGTTACATGAATATTCCCGTGCTTCTTTGATCGACTTCGAGATCGAGAAAGTACTTCATCAGACCCAAGTCTGTCATCTCGAACTCCTTCGTCATCGCCGTCTTGAAGTCTGTGATTATCTTCTCATTGCTCCTCATGAAAATAAGATCATCGACGTAGAGAGCGACGATGATCATTCCGCTCCTTCTCTTTTGACGTCAATGCATGCTCGAACGGACATTGCTCGAATTTATTACTTTTGAAATATCCATCGATCCGGGTGTTCCATGCTCGAGGCGCTTGCTTCAACCCGTAGAGCGCTTTCTTCCACTTCAACACTTTGCCTTCTTCTCCTGGTTTAGAATACCGCGGGGGTTGTTCCACGTAGACTTCCTCCTCAAGCTCCCCGTTTAGAAAAGCAGACTTCACGTCCATCTGATAGATCGGCCAGTTGAGTTGTGCAGCTGGCGCTAGGAGCAAACGAATCGTCTCTATTCTTGCAACGGGAGCAAAAACTTCATCGTAGTCAATTCTCGCTCGTTGTCGGTAGCCCTTCGCGACTAGTCTTGCCTTGTAACGTTCGATTTTTCCTTGAGCGTTCAACTTCTTTTTATAAACCCATTTCACTCCTATTGATTTGTGCCCGTCTGCCAACTCTGCAAGCTTCCATGTATCATTCGTTTCAATTGCTTTGATTTCCTCGTCCATCGCTGCCTTCCATCTTTTGTCTCTTACTGCCTCTTCGAAACTGATTTGTTCCGAGTCGGCCAACAAGCAGACTAAGTGAATCTCTTCGGTTGCTTCATACAGGTCTTGCAAACTTCGCATCATTGGTTGTCTTGGTTCGTCCTCCTCGATATTTTCTTGAGATGGTACCGAGACACGTATTGGTGCAACGCTCAAGGGTTCTCCTTGTGATATCGTTTCTTCATTCTTCCAGTCCCACGAACTTTCTTCGTCTATACGAACATCTTGACTGACTGTCACCTTTTTGTTTTCTGGATCAAACAGACGGTACGCCTTCGTCTTCTCATCGTACCCAATGAACACGAGCTTTATGCTTTTGTCGTCGAGCTTGGTTCTTTTCTGCTCGGGCACATGTGCATACGCCACACTTCCAAATACTTTGAAGTGTGCTACGGTCGGTTTCTGGCCACTCCATGCTTCCTGTGGTGTTCGACTCCCGAGTTTGTGATGTAGACATCGGTTTTGAATGTACACGGCACAATGTACTGCCTCGGCCCAGAACTCCTTTGGCATCTCCTCGCTTTTCAACATTGATCGAACCATGTCAAGTATAGTTCGATTCTTCCTTTCGGCCACACCATTTTGCTGTGGCGAATACGGTGCGGTGAGGAACCTCCTGATGCCTTGTTCCTCGCAGAATGTCACAAAAGCACCTGACGTGTATTCTCCACCTCTGTCTGATCCGAGCGCTTTGATGTTCAAGCTTATCGCCTTCTCGACCATGGTCTTGAATCTCTTAAATGTCTCCAGCGCTTCTGATTTTTTTCTTAAGAAATACACCCAAGTCTTTCTCGAGTAGTCGTCGATGAAAGTGATGAAGTATCTCTTTCCACTGAAAGATGCCGGTGTGATCGGTCCGCATATATCTGTGTGGATGAGCTCGAGCAGTTTGCGTGCGCAAAATTCGGCATGCTTTTGAAATGTCGTCCTCGAATGTTTCCCAATCACGCAGCTTTCACAAAGCTTCTTTCCTACTTCTATCATCGGCATTCCATGCACCATGCCCTTCTTGGAGAGCTCTTTCAAGCCTCCATAGTGTAAGTGTCCGAAATGCATATGCCACAAATGATATTTGTAGTGATCGGTCCTTCATGAACACCGAACATCCCTTTTCAAGCAACTGCCCCATGCTTAAGATTTTGGTCTTTAAGTCCGGTACGAAATAAACGTCCTCGACCGATCCTTGTTTGCAATCATTTTGAGAGAAACATATTTCCCCTTGACCGTTGACTTCTATCTTCGATGCATCGCCAAAGGACACGTGTCCATCCTCGATCTTCTTCATATCAGTAAAGAGATGTTTGTGCCCGCTCATATGATTGCTGGCACCAGTGTGTCAAGATACCATACCATGTCGCTGCCCGGATTTGTATCTTCGAGCGCCATTAAGAGAACGTCTTTGTCTTTTGGCTCTTCTTGTGCGATTAGGTTCGCATTTTCTTCTACTTTCTTTTCGGACCAGCAGTCCTTCGCAAAATGCCCGAACTTTCCACAGTTGTAACATTCAACGCTCAGTCGATTTGACCGGTCGCCTCGTCCTCGGGCTCGACCTCGTCCTCTCCAATTTTGGTTGGTGGTTTGTTCTTTTTCTTGGTGGTATCCTCGTCCTCGGCCCGTATTTTGGCTGAAACCTCGTCCTCGTTGGCCACGTCCTCGTCCTCGGCCGTGGTGCGTATACAACGCCTTGTCCTCTTTGAGTGACAATTTCGTCTGTAGGGCCTCATCCAGAGACTCCTGCTTTTTCTTTTTCTTTCGTTGCTCGTGAGCTTCGAGCGAACCAGAGAGTTCATCGATCGTCATCTTCTCAAGGTCTTTGGATTCTTCAATTGCGCACATCACGTTCTCGTAATCGTTCGTGAGGGAGCGTAGAATTTTCTCGACAACTCGGGCGTCTGTTAAGACCTCGTCGTTTCTCTTCAACTGGTTCGCGATGGTTTGAACCCTCGTTAATATTCGAACACGCCTTCACTTTCCTTCATTTTCATCATTTCGAATTCGCCACGGAGACTCTGCAACCGAACTTGCTTTCCTCGTTCAGCACCTCTATACGCTTTCTCCAACGCCTCCCATGCTTCTTTCGAAGTTTTTTCCCCGACTATTTTTTCGAAACCGGCCTCGTCTAGAGATTGGTGGATGATGGAGAGCGCGACGCTGTCTTGTCCGTGAGATTCTCTCAAGAACTTGCTTTCCTCGTTCAGCACCTCTATACGCTTTCTCCAACGCCTCCCATGCTTCTTTCGAAGTTTTTTCCCCGACTATTTTTTCGAAACCGGCCTCGTCTAGAGATTGGTGGATGATGGAGAGCGCGACGCTGTCTTGTCCGTGAGATTCTCTCAACGCCTTTAGTTGGGCTTCTGTGTATCCTTTCGTATCTTCGGGCTCGGTATGTCCGTTTTTAACAACTTTCCATACATCCCGAGCACTGAGAAACACCTTCATCTGGATGCTCCAGTTGTCGTAGTTGGATTTGGTGAGGTGTGGAACGGACAGACCGCTGGTTGCTCCGATGAACGACATGGCTCTGATACCAATTTATTGTTTGTACGGTCGAGGTTGTTTGATGAGTGTGAGGTGTGCGTGGTTAGAGTTTTCCTTGAAGGTTTCGTCTCTATTCTATTGCACTACAAATTTTCTTTTTTGTTGTTCACGCTCAAGGAGAAAAGGAGAAAGGAGAGTAAAATATTTTCTTGCTCACTTGTCCTTTTTTTGTTACATACTCACGCTCACACTTCACACACCTACACTCATGCATATATATATATATATAGATAGATAGATACTAGCATAGCTATAATTTTCTATAAGGGACAAAGATAATTAATTTTCATCACGCGTGATCTTCATCTTATGGATATGGATCTTGATGCTTTGACTTTTCTTTCTATTCATATCACGTTTTTATTGGCCCACATTGAGATTAGTTTTCAACAAATACAAGAGCAACCTTGCTTGTCTTCTTTGGTGTTCCATATATATTATAGTTTCCAAACTAACATGCTTTAGTCTGTCACTAAACTATCCATAGCAGTGTATCAACATCTGATCTAATCTAACCACTTAACAATCAGAAAGAAGAAGAAGAAAAGGAAAAGCATTCTAAGTATGATATTGTATATTCATTCTACTGCTGCTGCTATACACATATGGTCCTTAATCATGCCAACAAAGGAGCAGAACAGTGCATCTCCAAGCGATGTAGAAACGAGCCTTATGCTCTCTGATCTGCTTCGAGCATCTATGAATATTCGACCGTTGCGTCAAGCTTCTAACTGCAAAAACTGAACTTGTAGTAGCCATTATAAATATCATTACACCAGTTGTTTAAATAAAAAAAAATGTCAATATTATATATTTTTCTAGTTTGGTGTAGAAAAAATCAGTATTATATATTAAAATATATAATATTGACTTTTTTTATTTAAAAAATTGGTGTAATGATATTTATGGGTGTAATGATGTGTACGAGTGTTTTAACACTGGGCGGAGGAAGGTGTAACGATTTTTGTAGGTTGGAATACGAAGTGGAATACAGAAAGTGGAATAGCGGATCCCATGCCTTATTGGTGGACACATGTGATTGGAACATCAAATGAGTATAGATGAATCAATCTACCAATAAAAGTGTTAGGACAAGTGTAAGGGCGTGAATGCCAGATGAGAGATTTTTTTTATATGTAAGGGCGTGAATCTTCTAAGGACAAGTGTTAGGAATATTTTATTGTGTTCAATTAATTAAAATTATCTTTGTAGTTTATTTATAAAGATTCTGTTTATAAGAGGCTTAGTGTAATTGGGCTTTGTTAGGGGCTCAAGTGTTATATACCAACTGGTGGTATAAATACTAAAATCCTAACACATAATAAAGTGTATTGTGTGAAAACTATCTAGAGAGAGAGAGAGCCACCCAACACCTCTCACGCACACACACCCCACGAAAATCAATTCTTCCCATCTTAAATCGTGGTAAAATCGTCCCATAGTTAGATTGTTAGGATAGAAAGGCTACCAACAAGTGGTATCAGAGCCAAACACGTTAGGATTTGAGTGATTTTCTGGAAATTTTTGGGATTTTTCATATTCTCGAGTTCGAAAACTTTTGCCTTTGTTCTTGAGATTTTGAGTCTAATTTACTGATTTTGCAAGCTCAAGAGCTAAATAGGTTGTTTTTGAGTGATTTTAAGTGTTTACCCAACATCTTTCAGTAGATTTGAGTGAGATTTAGGTAGAAAATCGCATTGAAAACTCGTCATTTTTTCTGCAGATATGATATTCGGGTAGATGAATGTAACAGTGCCCAGATTTTCGGCTGATTCTACCCGATTTTCATTGATTTTCGGGTGACTCTGTTCGAAATTCGGCGTATTAATACCCGAACTTCGAATTTTTGCCCGATTTTCATCACCCGAATTTCCTGCACGGCGAAAATTAGTACTTAACTGATTTCCATCACCCGAATTTTCGTTTAAAATTATCGACGAATCAAGTTTTCGGGCAGACCCGAATTCGGGCAGAATAACCCGAATTTGCCCATTCTCGGCGATTGTCTGATTTTCGGACTGAATTATCCGAATTCGGGCAAATCATCCGAATCAGTCTTCCCGAATTTCTACCTACCAGAAAATTCTTAATACCCGAATTTCCAATCATACCTTTAGATTTTCGGTCAAAGTCCTCACCCGAGAATTCACTGATCTCAATCGAAACAGTGACTTCCAATTCTCGATCACTCACTCTTCAAAAAATTACACTTAAACCTTTTCGATCACCCAAAATTTTCGGCCCCCCTCGGAATAAAAAGGCTTTAAGTTGCAAAAATAATAAATAAATAAATAAATAAATAAATTTTCCGGGCCCAAAATTTTTTATGCATCATTTGATAGAGAAAAATTTTCCGAGTCGAACGAACATAGTCTATTTTACACTTTTTTCGAAATTTTTCAAAATAAATTTTTCGGGCCCAAAATTTTCGGTATAGAAAACTTTTTCGTCAATTTTTTAAGGCAAATCCTATATACGCATCAACGATCACGTATCCAACAATCAACTTAGGTCGTATCTGGCACATTATAGAAAACATTTTGGTAATTTTCCCGAAGTTTTCGAAATCATTCTAAAATTTTTAGGTACACCAAAAATTTTCGACACTTATTATCTTCAATACTTCACTATACTCTTTGATAAAACCAAAACTTTTCGGAACTGAATTCCAAAAGCCAAATTTTTAATTTTTAAATTTAAAAAAAAATGGATGTTCAAGCTAGAAAAATTGAGGAATTAGAAGCAAGATTTGCTAATAATTACTCTGTGTTGCTTGAGCAACAGGAATGTCTAGCTTTCGCTAATGAAGATTTGGCTAATGCAAAGTCAAATGTCATTAGCTTAGAAACTAAGTTAGAGATTAGTGAGAAGAATGCCTGCGATATGACGAAAAGATTACGTTCTTGCGAAGATGAGCGAAATCGTGTCTCATCAAAATATGAGATAATCTTAACGGAACAGCGTATGCTTTACTCTAAGATTGAACTTTTAGAGAAAGCTTGTGCAAAAAGAAGTCAAGCAGATAAAAATTTATCTTCTAACTTAGTGTCTTTCGGGAAAAATAATTTACATTCTAATAAATCTGTCTCTTGTTGGGACCAGAGGTTGCTAGTAAAATTGCAGAATTGAACGCAACTCTGGAATCGGAAAGAGTAGGTTTCCGAGCAGAAAAGCAAAAACTTCCAGATGAGATTTCTAATCTAAAAAATTCCCCATCCCTACCCTTCTTAAATGAACTCTCTATAGAAAAATCTTCTTTTAAGCAGGATATGGGCACACAAACGGACGCCTTTGTTCCCAAAATTAAAAAGGCTTTTGCTAATAATTCTAAGACAACGGTGACGAAAGCAGATACGAATTCTAAATCACCTTTGACTGGCGCAGAAACGAAAAGTAAAAGCAATACGCGTAAAAATGCTAAGGAACAAGAGAAAATTAGGAATGAGAAAGGAAAATCGCCATTGTCTTTCAAAATTAAGGTCGAACATGTTCAAGATTTTCCCTCTCCTATTCCTCTTCAAAGAAAAGCATGCAAAGAAGAAGTTCCAAGCTTAAGCAAGCGAACCTCCACGCTTATTCCCCATCATTATGATGTGAATCGTGTGAATTCTCCAAGTAGGAAGAACATCTCATGTACTAACGATGCTTATAATTCTTTATGTTCTTATCCCTACCTGAAATATCCAGTCGATGTTAAGGCTGAGAAACATCTCATGCGACTGGCTTCGGAGAAAATATTTAAATCTTCTCCGAGACACACATTCACCTGCGCTGAAACGTCCTTTCGGTGTCAAATTGCCCCTAAATGGGTTCCTAAGTCAACGATTAAGTTAGGTAATCCCAAATATAGTCGGGTACCTAGAAGTACGCTAATGAATGATTTAGGACTAAAATCTGATTTGACACCTTATATGCTTAACTTGTTTTCTGCTAATAAGGGAGGACCCATACAACAATGGGTACCAAAGTCCCGATAAAGTTTTGCAGGAGCCCAATCACGTGTGGTAATTCGACGATGGTTGCTCCACACTCGTGATTGGTATGAGACGAGAGCAACCACAAAACCCCGATCATGAGTAGTAATTAGAAGATGGTTGCTCCATACTCATGATCGGTACGAGACGAGGGCAACCACAACTCCTAGCATGGTTGGTATTCCAGAAGTTGCTCCACAACCACGTACATGATAAAAGGAAGCACTGTGAGCAACTACACCGTAGGTAAATTCTATATATGCATTCCATAGTAAATTTTGGCATGCATATCGAGCTGAAAAGACAATATACCTACTTTGAAAATAATAGGGTACAATATAGCTATGCATGCTTCAAAAGGACTTTTACTTTCAAATTTTTTGCATGCATGCATACATGAGCCGAAATGCGAAATACTCTATTTTATAGGTACATTATCATTATGCATACAATTTTAAGATTTTCGAGCTTAAACTTTCAAGCATGCATATAAGCTGAATCGCAAAAATTACCTTTTTTTCAAAATGGTACATTTTAAATATGCATTTTCAAAACTTTAAAATTTAAAATGCATATTACGCACGGAAATGATAGACACCATTTTTTCCTATTGAATGAGCTTAATTTGAGGGGGAGCTACTATTTTATTTTTAAAACAGTTGTGACCCTTATTTGTTTAGAAGGGAGCAATAATTATATTTTTGAGGGGGAGCGAACTTCAAATACGTGAATTTAGGGAAAGAGATTTACAGATTTTTTTAACTTACCACACAGAGGGGGAGCAAGTTCTTTTAGGAAGCACGTTTTGAGGGGGAGAAATAAAATATATCTATATATTTATAATATAAATATACTAATATATATTACTAATAACGATTAATATATATATTATATCCATATAATATATAGTATAAAAATATATTTTACTAATAACGATTAATATATATATATAAAAAAGACCATCAAAATTAAAAAAAAAGGCTATAAAAAAAAAGAAAAAGCAAAAAAAAAAAAAAAAAAAAATTTCTCTCCTCTTCACCAAGCTTCATGGAGATTACCTCCGACCTCCGAAGATGGACTTCAAAAGAAGAATCTCGAGCCTACAACGGTAAAATCTTTTCAAAAGGCGACGGTGGCTACAAATGCAAATCTCGGTGCTCGCTTCAACCGATCTGCTCCGGCTTGCTGGCAAACAAAGCAGCACTCACTTCTTCTTACCGGATGCATGGATACTTTGTTCCTACAATTCAGTCAAACCCAACTGAATCTAACCTCGGAACATCACCGAGAGTCAGTCGAATCACGAAGAAACAGCATCGTCTACTAATACCTTTTGAAAAGACCGACGCTACATGATTCCCTCACCTCACAAATTATTCGGACCAACCCCCATAGGAACAGGTGCTAATTTTATTAGCTCCTGGGTAGAAGTCGCCGCAATAGGTCCAACGGCGCGTGCACAACTGAGCCTTACCCACTCGTCTGTCTCACAAAAGACAGGTGTTTCAGAAATTACGGGGAACCACGTCTACTATCACCGCTTCACTCGGAAGCGGGAGATATTGAATTATGTGGTATTCAGCCCCACCACCACACTTCTTTGAGCACTCGAGTCTAGTGTGTCCTCACTTCCCATGTATTTTTATATTTTCTAGGACACATACACTTTTCTAACACTGCCGTTGCAACATCAATACAACAACGGAATCAGGCCATCGTCTCGAGCTAGTCTCTAGAACGATGTAAACGGGACGCCTATGTGGCCCCGGTTCTTCAAGCCCTGTCCTCACAGGCCACGTCTCGGAGTTTGTCTCTGAAGTCGTGTCGACGGATTGCCTTAGTGGCTCCGTCTGGTTATTACCATCACCGACCTGTCGTTTGTGTCATTCTAATCTTTCTATACAAGCATGTCGATCTCGCTAACTCGAATCGCCATGAGGGGGAGAAGGGGACACGCATAAACAGACAGGTCGGACCACCCACCAATTTCCGTCGAGCGTACCACTCTGAAGTCGGGCTCTCATGCACTTGAATGGAACATTCCAAAGGAGCCTCGGCACATTTTACAACACCCCACGAGTACCTTCCTCCGGAGCCAGACAAGCTTCCTTGAGGCCGAACCAGACAACTTATTTCGAAGAAGAGGAATTCGGCACCGAGAAGAAGAAGATTAAAAGAGACTTGACGACTTCAAACTACGGAGAAAGACCAGGACAAGATGCAAACAAAGTCCAAGATCCGCGACATCATCAAAGTCGAATATCAAGATGTGGATCACTATCTACATCCGATCTACAGAACATAGCGTCAAGATAAGAGAGTCATAGCCGAAAGAGCATTCAAAGCCTCCGCAAAAAGAGGAGATAGCCCTTGTAGGGGGAGATTGTTAGGACTCAAGATGTTAACGGGAAGTCTTTGTGACCCCGATTACTTATACGACGGATTGCCTTTGTGGCTCCGTCGGGTTATTACCAAACCTGAGCTCCTACTGTGCCTACCAACACCATCCTTTTGTCCCGACGACGTGATCAACATGCCAAATCACTGTCCCATTTTATATAATCGCCATGATGGTCTCCCCAACTCAATCATCATGAGTGGGAGTTGTACTAAATAAAAAATGGGGCCAATACGTCAACGAAAGGGCAAGATTGATCAGAAATGCTGAAATCATCAAGCGTCGTCAAAGAATCAAGCGAACACCAAGGACTTCAAAGATCGAAGTTGCCGCCTCGTGTGCGTCTCTCTAAATTTCAAAGAGAACTTCTCAATTCCAACACAAGGTTGACCAAAAGTAGGGGGAGTTGCGTCACTATCGAAAGGAGAGATCGAACGCAAAAAGAAGAAAATCCTTCAAGATCCGGCAAGCAACTTCAAACACCTTCCGGCATTTACGAGTCGAGCTTTAAAAGAAGATTAAGAAGATTTGGTGCCGAGAAGCGAAGATCAAGACACGGTGAGCTTGAAGATCTCCAAAAGAAGAAGTCAAAAGACAAGACAAGGGGAAATTCCTTTAGGACTCAGGCAAACGCACTAAGCCCCGCAAAAATAATCCAGGCCAAATTGAAGATTGAACAAAAAGGGGGAGTTTGTTAGAAATATTTTATTGTGTTCAATTAATTAGAATTATCTTTGTAGTTTATTTATAAAGATTCTCTTTATAAGAGGCTTAGTGTAATTGGGCTTTGTTAGGGGCCCAAGTATTATATACCAACTTGTGGTATAAATACTAAAACACTAACACATAATAAAGTGTATTGTGTGAAAATTATCTAGAGAGAGAGAGCCACCCAACACTTCTCACGCACACACACCCCACGAAAATCAATTCTTCCCATCTTAAATCGTGGTAAAACCGTCACATAGTTAGATTGTTAGGATATAAAGGCTACCAACAACAAGTTCGATGAGCAAATCTCTTATCTCGAGCCAAACGAGTTGCGTCTTAGCTTCTTCTTCTTCTTCTTCTTCTTCTTCAAGGAACCTGATTTTGGATCAAGTGGAGCAAACAACGGCTGATATATATACCAGCTGGAGATAGATGATGGTCGGAAGGGGCTTGTTGATGAAGATTGGGAGATATTTGATGTTCCCGATATTTTCCCCTGAGTAAATAGACAAAGTTCATATTCGACAACTATAAACCAATGACACTTTTGAGTTTGGGTCCAACACCTTGCTTTATAGAGAAAGAATATTGGTGTTTTCTATCTATTTATAGTTGATGTATTGTATGTGGATATTTCGAATGGACAAGTTCTCGCCGTGTTTTCCTTTCGCGCCGGAGTTTATCACATAAATGCTACTCAGAACTGGTCAAAAGTTGCAACAAAATACCAAGGGAGCAATAAAAGAGCTACCAGCTTGCTTGTCTTCTTTTGTGTGTATATATATATATATATATATATATATATTATAGTTTGCAAACTAGTCTAACATATCAGTGTATCAACATCTGATCTAAATCTAACCACTTAACAAGCAGAAAGAAAGAAGAAAAAGAAAAGCATTCTAAGTATGCTATTTTGTATATTCATTCTACTGCTGCTGCTATACACATATGGTCCTTAATCATGCCAACAAAGGAGCAGAACAGTGCATCTCCAAACGATGTAGAAACGAGCCTTATGCTCTCTGATCTGCTTCGAGCATCTATGAATATTCGACCGTTGCTTCAAGCTTCTAACTGCAAAAACTGAACTTGTAGTAGCCATTAAATATGATAATGTATATTCAAATCAAAGGTGACTGAGAAAATGATCTTTGAGGGATTTTGAGTTCTGCTGTGAATTTGCTCATGCTGGGTGTATATGTAGTAGGGATTGGAGAGAGAGAGAGATATGTAAAAGGGGACTTGTGGTGTATAAAAATGTACGTGGGGTCGATGTTTTGAAAGACATAATCATAATAATGACAATAACACAAAACTTGTATGTTTGCCTTCTTGGACATTGTGTTCCCATCTACTTGAGATCTAGTAAGGTAAGGCTGTTATGTGACTTGGACATAATAGTAACTAGTTAATATACGCACAATACGTGTGTTACAATATATTATATTATTTTTTTTTTAATTTTTATTTATGATTCAATAGATTAAAATATTAATTTAATTTTAATTATATATTGTTTGTATGTACTGAAGTACAAAATATGCCTAAGAGGGGGGGGGTGAATTAGGCTTATAAAACTTATGGCTTTTTCTCCTTTGAAAATACCTTTCTTAAAGAAGATATCAATAAGACTGTAAAAATGGTTATCACTTGAAAAACAGAGCAGTATCAATGTTATCTCCTTTTTCTTTAAAAACGTTCCAAAGATATCACGTGGGTTTTTGAAAAACATTTCGGGTTTGTCTCACAGAAAGTAAATGACAGAAAGTAAAGTGAGACAGGATTTTTATACTGGTTACATCCCCAACCGGGGTTTACTCCAGTCCTTGAGGTTTGTCCCTCAAGATTTCAAGTCAATCACTAAGATATTACCGTTTATGGTTACAAAGAGATTGACACCCTTACACAACCGAAGCACGATGAACACTAGACCACCTAGGCTGCTACACGCCGAGTTTCGTTCCACGTCGTTTCCCTGGGAATCACCACTCCCCGACTGGACACAGCTCGCTACCGAAGGACCCCCGAATCCACCGATTCTTTCCTTCGCGTGTAGAAGACTCCACTCGTGCCTCCTTGTGCGATCAACAAGTCCGAAGACAGATTTTCAGAAGGTTTCTAAGGTAATCGCTCAAGGGTATGGATTTCGCAAATTTAAGCTCTAGCAGAACAACGAATAATTAGCAAGTTAATGCTCAACACTCAAAGGAATTCGTTCTTCGGCTTAATCGTCTTGTCTCTACCCTTGACGTGAAGTGATCCTCTTCTTATAGCCGATTATAGCTTCGTCACTCCACATAGAAAGTTAAGCACATAGAATATGCAAAGATATGCTCAGAAATAACGTGCATTAACTTCATAAGATCATGCCAAAAATAAGCCAATTAAGCACAACGGTCATGCATGATCTCTTACCATTTACAGGAACTACTTACCACGCATGGTGATCTCATCCGATTCAAAACACATTCATATATAGTTCCAGTCAGCATCTTACCATAATAAGCCCAATCAATTAACTACTTTCCATAATATGAAAACCAATACGCACAAGGAAAGATATAATTGATCTTCTGATTCTTAAGTCAATCAAGATGCATTCAAACGGATATCTCATGAAATTCTTTCCTAAAATAGATTGATCTCGTGTACAGCTCATATATCACATTTGACAGAATATATTTTCCATATATAGCACACAGTGTGATTCCATTCATGTCACAGAATGATTCCATATATACACACGGAATTTCCATATAAGCACAGTGTGACATGTGAGATATCAATGAATACTTTATTCCTAAAATAAACAGAATATCATATATTCCATGTAGAGCATAACAGCTTTCCATATTTAGCACATGATGATATTCCATTCATACGAAACGTTCATATCCAGGTGATCACTATAATATTCCAGTAATGCACAAGATCACATATATTCGACTATCTAACAATTTAATCACATTTAAGCACTTAGTCGAATATTCGTACATACTTAAACATCATAAATCATACATATCGAGTTTTCTAAGTTGTACCCCCCATTTTACATAATTACTTGGAATAATCAAAACTCTCATAAGCATAGGACCAAAAAGGTCAACAATCTCCCCCTTTTTTATGATGACAAGTAATTAATGCCTAACTTAAGCTTATGAGTACACTCGATATGAAACTATTTTGATGCACATAACATGTTTAAGTATATCATGGATATGATCAGAGCATGAAAAAAAAATTCTCATATTGAAGTATGCATGCTCCCCTGTCTAAGTGCTAATATCCCTATATATATCACGTATCAGCAAAGTTGTGACGCCCGGGGTCAATGAGGGCGGGGAGTGATCGCCGGTGCCAGAGAGGGCACGGACAAAGTGCGGCTCCTGGCAGGCTTCTAGGCGAAGGGGTACATGAATGAACCGATCCCACACCCGAATGAGAGGGGATCCTGAGGCTGGCAATGTATGGGCGTGTCGGTCTAAGAATCGTATAAGAGAATTGATAGTACTACTCATATCACCAAGGTCGACCTACCTTTTCGGGAGTCCATCTATAAGAACTCCAAAGTTAAGCGTGCTTGACTTGGAGCAATCTTAGGATGGGTGACCCCCTGGGAAGCAGCTCAGGTTGCGTGCGAGTGAGGACAAAGCACGCTGGAAGGTTAAGTATAAATGGTGGTACAGTGGGGCCAGACTATCAGTAGGAGTGTGGTGGGCCCAACCCCACTGGTCCCCAGTAGGACGAATGTTACCAGTAACAGCCGGTATGGGACGGGTCGTTACAAAAGTTTAGCAATTACCAGGGCATATCAAATGAAATATCGCAAGTTACCAGGGCATATCATTAAAATGTCGCAAGTTACCAGATCATATCAGTATGCTCCCCCTGCCTATGTGCGGAATTTCCTTAATCCTTAGCAAATCACAAACTCAAGCACAGAAGGATTAGGACATAAGCAAATCATAGCAAGCTGATAACAAATTCATAGCATATGGGTACAAAGACCCCAAAAGATAACAGCAAGCGACCCAGAAACACCAAACAGGGCATTAATCCCTAGATTCTTCTCCCCCTTCAGCATCAAAAAGGAGGGACCAACTGCGACCAACACACACTAACAACCCAAAAGTAAGGAACTAGATAGACTAAGGCTTAAGGGATTTCTAGGACGGAAGTGCTAACGGCTGGAATCACTATCAGATGAAACCGAAGATGATGATTCAGAGAGATTCATAGCCGCGGAGATCTCCTTCATGAATTTCTTAATCTTTTTGAAGTGCTGGGAGATCTGCCTAAACTTCTTTCTATTGTCCTCCTTAATTCCCTTGATGTTCCGTTGTAGATCAGCTATCGTTCCTTGCTCGTCATCGCTTCCCTCAGACCTTTCTCGACCCGACCTTTTCCTCGGACTCTAACAGGTGTCTTAAGGTCTCTGGTCTTAAACCAGCCCTTGCGGTCATCATAGCGAATACCAACTTGCTTCAACGTGCTCAAATCTACGGCGTGCTTAGTGCTATCTTCCCATGCTTTGGGCAGTGAGATCCCTTCGGATTCAAAAAGGTGCGTAAGCAGCATTCCGTAGGGAAGGACCCTATCAGAGCTTTGAAAGGCTGTGACCATGTACTTCAGGATGAAGTATCCTAAGTTGAGAGGCTGATTTTGAGACACCAGGTAAAGCGTGAGCATGCTCATGTTGTTCATCGTCGTGGAGTGGCCTCCACTTCCAACTCGCGCGCTCCACAAAGTCATATGCACACTTTGTAAAGAAAGAACATGTCGACACAGCTTGTTCAAGGCTTCGCCTTCTGAAAATTTTGGTTTGTAAGGGGAATTCCACAGAGCTTTAACACAATCTCGCAGTTTCACATGGGAACTGCACCAATCAGTGAAATTGAAGTAGCATAGTCCTTCATCTTCGACACCCAGCATTTCATTCATCTTGCGGCGATTCCACTGGATCCTCTTACCTAGCACATATGATGTCACGGTGATCTCCGATTCGTCTTCTACGAAATCGAGATTGGCGTAGAACAGCTTCACTGCTTCTACGTACAGCGATTTGTCGATTCTCAAGAAGTTCTCCCACCCATACTCATTCAGCCACGTTACGACCTTGCTTTCAGCCAGTTCTTCAAAGTTGACGCATCTACCTCGAGCGACTTCTCTCTTTTTGAGCTTCTCATATCGTTCTTTAGTTTCTTCGCTCAGAAACTTCACCTCGTCAGTGATCTCCTCGAGATTATCAGTATTGAACAACACTTTCTTCCCATCCTTCATGTAGAAACTTACTTCTCTGCCATACGTCTCTTTCAGAAGTTTCTCAGTCTCGTCGCTGACCTCTTGATGTACGTCTTCGTGTCAGCTTTGTCATGCGATGGAGAAGGGGTAGGTGTAGGAGTTTTAGGTGGTGGAGAAGCTGATTTTTCGGGAAGTTGAAGCAGAATAGGAGATGGTGGAGCAACCTTCGCTTTCTTCTTTGACTTCGGCGTAGCTTTCTTAGTCTTTGAGCGAGTGGCTTTCACAGAGGAGAAATAGGAGATTCCTCTGTGACTGGAGCTTTGCGTTTGAGACGGAACCAGCACTTTTGGTTTCACCATTTTTGCAGATGGAAGTTTAGGAGAGAATTTTCGAAGTGAAGAGCTTGAATGATTTTAGAAGAAGAAGATGAATGAGGTTATAAAGAGCAAGAAACTTGCTGGATAAGGATGAAAAATAGCGGTTATCTCATAAAGATATCGATGTGACTTTTGACAGATTTTGAAAAGATTTGAAATTCAAAAATCCTTGGAAGAAAGAATCTGCCCGTTAGGGAATCAAATGGAGATTTGGAAGATATCTCGCGGAGATAAAGATGGAATATCGAGTAAAATCAGGGATTCAAATAGGAATGATTTTTCGCTGAAAGAGGGCACAATTTTTGGAAAAATTCAAATAAAGGTTCGAAAATATTTTCCTTATGAATGAGAAGGAAATCACCAAATAAGGAAGGGAGAATCAAAATGAATTTTCGGAAAGGATTTCCAAGAAAATCATGATCGAAGATATGAATGTGATAACTAATAAGTCATCTTTCCTATTTAATCTCGACAATTCCTAATCGATCACGAATAGAACAGAATCTACTTTCAATGAGATGTTTCGTGAAGATATCAGCCAGCTGATCATTAGTTCCTACGAATTCCACGGTGATATCCCCTTTCTGAACATGATCTCGAATAAAATGGTGTTTGACCTCTATATGCTTAGTTCGAGAATGATGGACAGGATTCTTAGTAATACTAATGGCACTAGTACTATCACAGAAGGTAGGAATTTTGTCATAACCTAACCCGTAATCACTTAGGGTTTGTTTCATCCAGAGTAACTGTTGACAACAACTACCTAAGGCCATGTATTCAGCTTCGGTTGTGGACAGGGCGACGGCATTTTGTTTCCTACTAGACCAAGTCACAAGGGAATTCCCAAGTAATTGGCAAGTTCCACTTGTACTTTTCCTATCTTCCCTAGATCCGGCAAAATCAGCATCTGAATAACCCATTAATGGGAATTCCTTAGTATTTGGATACCAAAGTCCTAGATTAACGGTACCTTTCAAATATCTAAGTATCCTTTTGACAGCAGTCAAATGAGATTCCTTAGGATTCGATTGGTAACGAGAGCACAGACCAACAACAAACATAATATCAGGTCTACTTGCGGTTAAGTAAAGTAGGCTTCCAATCATACCTCGATATTTTGTTTGATCAACGCATTACCTGTTCATCGCTATCGATTTTTGTGGTCTGATGCATCGGAGTGGAAAGTACCTTGGAATCAGCCATTCCGAATTTCACCAGCAATTCCTTGGTGTACTTTGTCTGGGATATGAAGGTTCCCGTATCCAGCTGCTTAATTTGCAATCCCAAAAAGTAGTTAAGCTCTCCCATTAGGCTCATTTCGAATTCTTGCTGCATAGACTTAGAAAAATCCTCACAAAGAAGATTGTTAGTACTTCCAAAGATTATATCATCAACATAAATTTGTACTAACAGCATGTGATCTCCTTGATATCTGATAAACAGCGTGTTATCAATAGTTCCAGTCGTAAATCCCATGTCTATCAAAAACTTACTAAGTCTATCATACCATGCCCTAGGAGCCTGTTTCAAACCATATAAAGCTTTATTCAATTTAAAAACATGATTTGAAAACTCTTCTTTAGGAAACCAGGGGGTTGCTCGACGTAAACTTCTTCGTTTATAAAACCATTTAAAAATGCACTTTTTACGTCCATTTGAAAAAGTTTAAATCTTTTAAAGCATGCATATGCAAGTAAGATGCGGATAGATTCTAACCTAGCAACAGGAGCAAAAGTTTCCTCGTAATCTATACCCTTCTTGGGAATAACCTTTTGCAACTAACCTGGCCTTATTTCTGGTCACCTTACCATTTTCATCAAGCTTGTTGCGGAACACCCATTTTGTGCCGATGATGGACTTTCCATTTGGTCTTTCCACGAGTGTCCATACTTGGCTCCTTTTGAATTGTGACAACTCTTCTTCCATGGCAATCACCCATGATTTGTCATTGAGAGCTTCATTGATAGTCCGTGGTTCCACCATGGATAGCAGTGCATTAGGTGATTCCTCTGTAACTTGGTTGCGTGCAGCTGCTCTCGTTTGATTCCAGAGGTGATATTCCCTATGACTTGATCCGTGGGATGGCTGGAAGCATGTTTGAATTTTCTGCGCTGTTGTTCTTCTGAAGTCTCAGGTTCCTCTGACTTAGTATCATCTTCCATTGGAATTGCTTTTAGTTCCTTGTCAGTAACCTGTATACCTGCAGGAGACACAACTATACCTTCCTCAGTAGCATCTGTGGCAGGGAATTCATCAAAAGTCACATGCACTGATTCCTGAACAGTCTTCTTTCTATTATTAAACACTCGAAAGGCTTTGGAATGAAGACTATAACCGAGGAATATCCCTTCATCTACCTTGGAATCAAATTTCCCTCTTTTGTCCCTATCTTTCAAGATAAAACATTTGCAACCGAACACATGAAAATATCCTATATTTGGAGTTTTATCATTCCACAGCTCATAAGGAGTTTTCTTAATGATAGGTCTAAGAAAAATACGATTTGAAACATAACATGCCGTGCTAACAGCTTCTGCCCAAAAGTGTTTTGGAAGATTATATTCACTTAGCATAGATCTAGCCATTTCCTGTAGCACTCTGTTTTTCCTCTCAACTACTCCGTTTTGCTGAGGCGTTATGGGGGCTGAAAAATTATGGCTATATCCATTTTCATTACAAAAAGATGCAAAGGATTTACTATCAAACTCAAGACCATTATCTTCTTATCTTGCATACTCATCTCTTTCTTTTCTAATCTCTTAATTAATGGTGCAAAGTTAACTAATGCCTCATTCTTGTGCGCAAGAAATAATACCCATGTGTACCTTGTATAATCATCAACAATAACAAAGGCATATCGTTTACCTCGCAGTGACATAACCTGAACAGGACCAAAAAGGTCAAGGTGCAGCAGTTCCAGTGGTCTGGTGGTGGATATTACATTCTTTGGTTTGAAGGACGTCTTGGTTTGTTTCCCCATTTGGCATGCTTTGCAAGTTCTGTCCTTGGTAAATTTCATATCGGGGACACCTCTCACCAACTCATTAGATGATATGTGAGATATTAATTCCATGTTTGCATGTCCCAAGCGTCTGTGCCATAACCATGTGATATCCTGTGTGACTGCTAGGCACTTGACATTCTGGTTAGTGATATCATCAAGAGTAATGCAATAAATGTTACCATATCGAGATGCACTTAAGATGACCTTGTTATCTTCCTTAACTAAGCATTTATTATTTTCAAAAGTAACTGAGTAACCTTTATCACATAACTGACTAATGCTTATCAAATTATGCTCAAGATTTCTTACCAACCAAACATCATCAATAGTGGTATTTAATGAGTTACCAACAGTGCCGACACCAATGATCTTGGCTTTAGTGTTGTCAGCGTATGATACATATCCTCCGTCGCACGCTTTCAACGATACGAACTTAGAGATATCACCTGTCATATGGCGAGAACACCCGCTGTCGAGATACCACCTGTTTTTCTTGCTGGAATTCTTCCTTTGTACCTGTAGGTAAGAGTACTTTTCTGAGGTACCCAATTTCTGTTGGGTCCTAACATGTTAGTGGAGAAATAACTTCTATTTACATGTGAGATATCATTCTGCATGGAAAGTGATCTCCTGTTATGATCAGATATGACAGTGGCATTCCCAGGGGATTTCTTTGGTCTCCAAACATATTTAGCTCTATCTGCTTTCTTTAAAGGACAATTATACGAATAATGACCATTTCTACCACATGAAAAACACTTAAACTTCGGTACAGATTTTTCAGCATGCTTTTCTTCAGTGCAATAACCTATTCCTGATCTACCAATGTTCCTAGGAGTGTTTAACAACATATCTAGGTTCTGCTTTCCCTCAAAGAATCTATCAAACTTATATTTTTCTACATCTAGAGAATTCCTAAGTTCGACGATATCTCTAGATAAGTCCCTGTTTTCTTTTCTAATTCCTTGCAGTTACATGGAACTTCCTCTTTCTTAGCAGTATCTAACTCTCCTTTCAAATGTGAAATCTCTAGATCAGCTTCATGTTTTTCCCTGGCTAAATCATCTCGCTGCTTCATCAATTTTTTAGTTAAGGAATTAAGCGACTTGATCTTCCTCTCTGCATTTTGTAGTAACTCACATAATTCTTCCTTACTTTCTTCTATATCAAAAATAGATGAGGCACTTTCGCAATCATTATGCAAGTTTAGAATATGTATTTTCTCAATGGAGGAAGAAAATGATACCTGATCCTCGTCAGCCATGTAAGTGACCTCGTCCTCACTTTGTTCAACTTCAGAGTCGTTTGTCTCCATCACCATGGCCTTCTGTTTCCTTGGCTTCTCATCATTGTTGAATGGGCAGTTCTGCGCAAAGTGGCCTGGTTTGTTGCATCGGAAACATTTTTGACCATTCTTTCCTGACGTGGATATTCCCTTTTTTATTCTGGAATTTGTTGAAGTTCCCTTTGAATCTCCTTTTCTGTTGAAACTTCTCAAATCTCTTTGTTAGCATGGCTAGTTGATTCATCATGTCCTCTTCATCGTCGTCTGAGTCAGATTCTTCTTGGTTGGATTTGAAGGCAATGGACTTCTGATTTTTGTTCTGCGATTTCTCGTTCACGCTTGAATCATTTCATATGAAGTAAGAGATCCAATCAACTCAGAGATGCTTAGTACTTCCAGATCCTTTGCTTCATAAATAGCAGTAACCTTGGCATTCCATTCTCGTGGAAGTGATCTCAGTATTTTCTGACTTGCTCACTGTCGGGAACTCTCTTTCCAAGAGAAAACATTTGGTTGATGATTCCCATGAATCTGGCATACATCTGGCTTATGGTCTCGTCAGATTCCATTGCAAACAGTTCGTACTGATGCGTGAGCAAAGCTAGTCTTTCTTGCACAACTCGTTGGGTTCCTTCATGAGTAACTTGAAGCATGTCCCACATATCCTTAGCTGATGAGCAGAGCTTACACGGTTGTATTCTTCTCTTGTTAGTGCACATGCGAGCATGTTTTTTGCCTTTGCGTTTCGCGTGATTCCCTTCTTATCATCAGCAGTTAATTCCCGGCCAGCCTTTGGAGTTCCATCTGGTTTCACAGCCGCATACGGTCCATTGATAATTGTTTCCCAAAGTTCATAGTCGACAGCAATAAGAAACTCCGTCATACGATTCTTCCACACAGCGTAGTTCGTTCCATCGAAGAGCGGTGGCCTAGAGTGGGATTGACCTTCTGCAAATATATCAAAACTCGAAGAAGCCATTAGATCTTTTACTCAGGCGTGTTAGGCCTGTCGTTTGAGTAACCTGGCTCTGATACCAATTGAAGTACAAAATATGCCTAAGAGGGGGGGGGGGGGTGAATTAGGCTTATAAAACTTATGGCTTTTTCTCCTTTGAAAATACCTTTCTTAAAGAAGATATCAATAAGACTGTAAAAATGGTTATCACTTGAAAAACAGAGCAGTATCAATGTTATCTCCTTTTTCTTTAAAAACGTTCCAAAGATATCACGTGGGTTTTTGAAAAACGTTTCGGGTTTGTCTCACAGAAAGTAAATGACAGAAAGTAAAGTGAGACAGGATTTTTATACTGGTTATATCCCCAACCGGGGTTTACTCCAGTCCTTGAGGTTTGTCCCTCAAGATTTCAAGTCAATCACTAAGATATTACCGTTTATGGTTACAAAATGATTGACACCCTTACACAACCGAAGCACGATGAACACTAGACCACCTAGGCTGCTACACGCCGAGTTTCGTTCCACGTCGTTTCCCTGGGAATCACCACTCCCCGACTGGACACGCTCGCTAGAAGGACCCCCGAATCCACCGATTCTTTCCTTCGCGTGTAGAAGACTCCACTCGTGCCTCCTTGTGCGATCAACAAGTCCGAAGACAGATTTTCAGAAGGTTTCTAAGGTATCGCTCAAGGGTATGGATTTCGCAAATTTAAGCTCTAGCAGAACAACGAATAATTCGCAAGTTAACGCTCAACACTCAAAGGAATTCGTTCTTCGGCTCAATCGTCTTGTCTCTACCCTTGACGTGAAGTGATCCTCTTCTTATAGCCGATTATAGCTTCGTCACTCCACATAGAAAGTTAAGCACATAGAATATGCAAAGATATGCTCAGAAATAACGTGCATTAACTTCATAAGATCATGCCAAAAATAAGCCAATAAGCACAACGGTCATGCATGATCTCTTACCATATTTACAGGAACTACTTACCACGCATGGTGATCTCATCCGATTCAAACACATTCCATATATAGTTCCAGTCAGCATCTTACCATAATAAGCCCAATCAATTAACTTTCCATAATATGAAAACCAATACGCACAAGGAAAGATATGTAATTGATCTTCTGATTCTTAAGTCAATCAAGATGCATTCAAACGGATATCTCATGAAATTCTTTCCTAAAATAGATTGATCTCGTGTACAGCTCATATATCACATTTGACAGAATATCTTTTCCATATATAGCACACAGTGTGATTCCATTCATGTCACAGAATGATTCCATATATACACACGGAATTTCCATATAAGCACAGTGTGACATGTGAGATATCAAGGAATACTTTATTCCTAAAATAAACAGAATATCATATATTCCATGTAGAGCATAACAGCTTTCCATATTTAGCACATGATGATATTCCATTCATACGAAACGTTCATATCAGGTGATCACTATAATATTCCAGTAATGCACAAGATCACATATATTCGACTATCTAACAATTTAATTCACATTTAAGCACTTAGTCGAATATTCGTACATACTTAAACATCATAAATCATACATATCGAGTTTTCTAACTTGTACCCCCATTTTACATAATTACTTGGAATAATCAAAACTCTCATAAGCATAGGACCAAAAAGGTCA